>CM039673.1:450548871-451748871 GCA_022496015.1 Hordeum marinum | reverse complement strand
CCTTGGTGGTATTTTATATGCATGATTTTTATATCTTCGTAATGCTCTCCGATCTATCGGTTTGGTTTGGCCAACTAGATTGAGTTATCTTCAACTAGGAGTGGTGCGTTGTAGTGGGTTTAATCTTGTTGTGCTTAACTCTCAGTGACAGAAAGGGACATGACACATATTGTCTTGCTTCCATTAAGGGTAAAACAATGGGGTTCATTCTTATTAATTGGATTTACTTTGTCTACATCATGTCATCATCCTCCAAGAATTACTCCGTTTTTACTTAATGCTCTAGATGCACGCTAGATAGCGGTCGATGGGTGGATTAATAGTAGTAGATGCAGGCAAGAGTTGGTAAACTTGCTTATGGATGTATTGCCTATATACATGATCATTGTCGTGAATAAATATTGCATAACTATGCACTTTTCTATCAATTCCCC
Source organism: Hordeum marinum (assembly GCA_022496015.1). Classification (NCBI taxonomy): domain Eukaryota; kingdom Viridiplantae; phylum Streptophyta; class Magnoliopsida; order Poales; family Poaceae; genus Hordeum; species Hordeum marinum. The sequence continues at coordinate 451,748,437 of CM039673.1, read as the reverse complement.
AATAGTATTTTGATTACACACAGTATGCTTTCTTCGAGAGAGAAGCCTCGAGCGAACACTATAGTCGGTGTCCTCACAAATAAAATTAAAAAATCCAAAAATATTGGTAGCACTATTTAACATATCGCTTGCAAGTAACGAGTTCAAGGGGATTGACAACCCTCTTGCCTGAGTTGGGTGCAAGTGTTTGCTCTTTTGTCCATAGCCGTTGAAGACGGGAGTTTGCGTGGTTCTCCTATTGGTTCGATAAACTTGGTTCTCACTGAGGTAAATACTTACCTCTACTGTGTTGCATCATTCTCTCCTCTTCGGCAAAAATCCCAACACAATTTACAAGTACCAGGAAGGATTTCTCGCGCCGTTGCCGGGGAGCATCATCAAATTCCTATCAAGTACCTTTTCGCAAATTACAATTCACATGTTATACTTTTTATTTGTTGTTATATTTTGCTATCTATAAAATCAATAATACAAAAATATTTCTATTTGCTTGCTTGCTTAGTTATGTAGTTCACTATCTAGTTTACTTGTTTATTCACCATGTCTCAAGACACTACTAAGTTGCATGACTTATCAAATACTAATAATAATGATTTTTTAGTACACCTTGATACATCTCCAATGTATCTATAATTTTTTATTGTTCCATGCTATTATATTATCTGTTTCGCATGTTTTATACGCATTAATATGCTATTTTATATTATTTTTGGGACTAACCTATTAATCTAGAGCCTAGTGCCAGTTTCCATTTTTTCCTTGTTTTTGAGTTTCGTAGATAAGGAATATTAAATGGATTCCAAACGGAATAAAGCCTTCAGAAGTTTTTTGTTTGGAACAAAAGGAATCTATGAGACTTGAGAACCAAGGCAGAGGAGCCACCGTGGGGCCACAAGCCCTAGGTGCGCGGCAAGGGGGGTGGCCGTGCCGGGCAGGCTTGTGGGCCCAAGGCTGCTCCCCTAACCCTAATCTTCGGCCTATAAATTCCCAAATATTCCATCATTATCAAAAAGAGCCACGAAAACAGTTTTCCACCGCCAGAAGCCTCCGTTCCCGAGAGATCCAATCTTGGATCCTTTTCCGGTAATTTGTCGGAGGGGGATTCGATTACGGAGGGCATCTACATCATCTCCATTGCACCTTCGATGATGTGTGAGTAGTTCACCACAGACCTACGGGTCCATCGCTAGTAACTAGATGGCTTTTTCTCTCTCTTTGCTTCTCAATACCATGTTCTTCATGATCATCATGGAGATCTATCCGATGTAATACTCTTTTGCGATGTGTTTGTCGAGATCCAATGAATTGTGGGTTTATGTTCAGATTATCCATGAATATTATTTGAGTCTTTCTTCAATTCTTATATGCATGATTTCATATCTTTGCAAGTCTCTTCGAGTTATTGGTTTGGTTTGGCCAACTAGATTGGTAATTCTTGCAATAGGAGAAGTGCTTAGTTTTGGGTTCAATCTTGCGGTGTCCTCACCCAGTGACAAAGAAGGGTTAGCGAGGCATGTATTGTATTGTTGCCATCAAGGGTAAAAAGATGAGGTTTTCATCATATTTCTTGAGTTTATCCCTCTACATCATGTCATCTTACCTAATGTGTTACTTTGTTCTTCATGAACTTAATACTCTACATGTAGGCAGGAGTTGGTCGATCTGTGGAGTAATGGTAGTAGATGCAGAATCGTTTTGATCTACTTGTCTTGGACGTGATGCCTATATCCGTAATCATTGCCTTGGATAGCTTCATAATTATTCGCTTTTCTATCAATTGCTCGACAGTAATTTGTTCACCCACCGTAATACTTGCCATCATGAGAGAAGCCATCTAGTGAAACCTATGCCCCCCAGGTCTATTTTCCATATTATATTTTCAGATCTAAAACCAAAAATACCAAAAATACTTGTTGCATTATTTTTACTTTTAGTTTTACTTTCCGTTCGAGCATCCTATTATATCTATCTCTACTAGATCTCATCCTTGCAAGTAACCGTAAAGGGATTGACAACCCCTTTATAACGTTGGGTGCAAGAGTTTGATTCTTTGTGCAGGTACATCTATTGGTGATTCGCTTGTATCTCCTACTGGATTGATACCTTGGTTCTGAAAAACTGAGGGAAATACTTATCTACTTTTCTACATCAAACCGTTCCTCTTCACAGGAAACCAACGCATGCTCGAGAAGTTGCACACCTATATAACCTGCCACTAGTGCGGATTTTTATGATATTAATGCTCCATTGCTAAATCTTGTGATGAAAGAACAATTTTTGGGAAATCCTAATGAGGATCCCGCTTCTTATCTCATCACCTATTTTTAATTATGTGATATGCAAAACAAAAAGTACATGGATAATGATGTGGTTAAATTTGAATTGTTTCCTTTTTCACTAAGAGATAAAGCTAAAACTTGGTTTTCATCCTTGCCTCGCAATAGTATTGGAACATTAGATAAGTGTAAGGATGCTTTTATTGCCAAGTATTTTTCCTCTCGTTAAAATTTTAACTCTCCGAAATGAAATTATGAATTTTAAACAATATGAGAAAGAACATGTTGCACAATTATGTGAGAGAATCAAAATGATGATTATAAATTGTCCCACTCATGGCGTAAACTTATGGATGATTGTACAAAATTTCTATGTTGGACTGAACTTTGTGTCTAGAAACCTTCTAGATTCTGTAGTAGCTAGTACCTTTACGGAGGTGACATTAGGAGAGGCTACTAAACTTATGGACAATATCATGACAAATTATTCTCAATGACACACCTAGCGATCTCCAACTGGTACGAAGGTAAATTGTATTAAAGAAATTACTACTTTCAGTAATAAAATGGATGCTCTTATGAATACGATTGTAAACAAGAATTCTCAATTTGACCCTAATAATATTACATTATCAACTTTTATTTAGCAAAGTAATGATGCTATTCATGTAAACTTTGTTTTGCGAAATAATTTCAACAGTAATGCTTATAGAGGTAATTTCAGTGCTAAGCCGTACCCCGGTAATTCCTCTAATAACTAAGGAAATTCTTATGGCAATTCCTATGGAAACTCATCCAAAAATAATAATAGGATACCTAATGATATTGAGAACACCATCAAAGAATTTATTAGTTCTCAAAAGATTTTCAACACTATGGTAGAAGAAAAGTTGCATAAAGTTGATGATATGTCCAGAAATGTGGATAGAATTGCTCATGACGTGAAAACTCTTAAAAGTAAAACTTTTCCACCCAAGCATTATATTAATGATTCTATTAAATCCATCCAAATATCTATTAATGAAAGTAAGGAGAGGACCACTAGGTTGAGAGCTAAGCGAGAATTCTTAGAAAAGGCTCTTCGATCCAGTTTTTATCGTAATCATGATGAAGATCTTAAAATGGTTGGTACTTCTCCCAGTGAATATTTATTTATTAATCTGAAAATAAATAAAAATGGACTGTAGATGAGTCAACTTTAGTTAGAAGGTGTCCCGTTTGTTCGTAGGGTGATGATATTAATGATAAAAATGAAAAAAGTGGGTTTGGAGAGGTCAAAACTTTAACTAGTGATAATACCCACTATCTTCGATCACAAGGACTTTAATTATGATAATCATTTTTTAGTAGAATGTATTTCCTTTCTGCAATCCATTATTAGCCCACCCAATGTTTGTGAACAAAATAATGCTTTTACTAAACATGTCATAGAAGCTATGCCAAAAGCTCATGAAGAAAACTTGAGTTAGAAATTTATATCCGTACAAAGTAGCATGATGAGTGGGAACCTACTATTCAAATAAAAATAAATGAATATGAACACAATGCTTTGCGTGACCTTGGTGCTAGTATTTCAACTATATTGAAATCTTTATATGATGTGCTAGGTCTCACCGGTATAAATGAATGTTCCCTTAACTTCCATGTTGCGAATTCCACTATTTAGAAACCAATGGGTAGAATAAATGATGTGCTTATTCTTGATAATAGAAATTATGTACCCGTGGATTTCATTATACTTGATATTGAATGCAGTCCGTCTTGTCTAATAATATTTGGTAGGCCTTTCCTATGAACTATAGGTGCTATTATTGTTATGAAGGAGGGAAACATATGATTCTAATTCCCACAAAAGAAAGGGATCGAACACTTCCATAGAAATAGAATTAAACCACCTGATGAATCTATCATGATGCCACTCATGGATTGATTGTCAAAGATGACAACACTTGAAACTATCCATTATGCCTAGCTAGGGGCATAAAACGATAGCGCTTGTTGGGAGGCAACCCAATAGTTATATTTATTTTTTGTTTTTACTTTCTGTCCTTGTGTGATAACATGATTATTGATACTATAATGGTTGTGTTTTTATGTTTAAATTAGTGTTTGTGTGAACTAAAGTCCTTGGGATGACTTGAATGATAAGTAGAATTGATACAGTTCAAAAACAAAACTTTTGCGTCCAGTGCAGAATTTCTCTGATTTTACTAGAATGTTCCTTTGATCTGATTATTTTAAAAAGTATTGGTATTCAAATTCCCCAGGTTGTTCTATTTTTTCATAATTTTTGGAGTTACAGAAGTATGGTGTTTGCGCAGATCATTACAAAGTGTTCTGTTTTAGACAGATTATGTTTTTACTTGCATAGTTTGCTTCTTTTGATGATGTTATGAATTGTATCGGGGTTATAAGCCATGAAAAAGTTAGAATACAGTACCTTATGCAATAATAAAATAAGAATCAATTTATGACAGTACCTAAATTTTTTGATTTACCTATCATGCTAACGAAGATCACGAGTTTTTTGTTGAGTTTTGTGTACTGACGTTTTCAAGTTTTGGGTGCTATCACAATGGATGAAGGAATAAGGAGCAGAAAAGAGACTAAGCTTGGGGATGCCCAATGCACCCCAAGGTAAATTCTAGGAAGACTCAAGCATCTAAGTTTGGGCATGCCCCGTAAGGCATCCTCTCTTTCGTCTGGGTCCATCAGTATGTCACTTGAAACTGCATTGTTATTCATCACATGATATGTGTTTTGCTTGGAGTGTCGTGTGTTACATATTCTTTGATTGCATTCACTTGCACTAGTAGAAAACAGGGCTTCGGTACAGGCCTAAAAATCCATTAATCCCGGTTCACTCATGAACCGGGACCCATGGCGGCATCGGTCTCGGTTCGTGAGGCCGGGGCGCCGGCGAGGCCTCGTGGGCCATTGGTCCCGGTTCGTCTGACCCATGTGGTCCCGGTTCCATCCACGAACCGGGACAAATGGTCCTCACTCCTATCCCACAATAATTTTCCCCAGTTTGTGGCAAGAACCGAGACCAAATGGGGTCCTTTAGTCCCGGTTCCATCCAAAAACCGGGACCAAAGGTTGGCCTATATATACCCCCTGCCCGCGCACTGCTCTAGTTTTTTGGCCGGTCGTGGGAGAGATTTGTGGTGCTCTATCTCACCTCCTATGCACATGAGGTGTTCGATGAAATGCCCGAGCTACACTTAATCTTTCTCCTCTGGAAGTTCCTTGTTGAATCTCCATTTTCCTCAAGATTTGTCTAGGTTTGGCGGTCCGTCCTGTCCCATCCCCGCCCTCACCACCGTCGATCGGCCACGCCCATCTCGACACCGGCACCACCGTGGTTAGCCTCTTCTTCTTATCTTCTTTCTAAAAGAAACAAGTTCTTACTTGTATCTTCTTTCTAAAATAATGAGAACTATGTATGAACTTTATGTATTTGTTTTGGTCACTATTGTACTTTGGCTTTAATGTGATGATGAATTTCTATTAATTTGGTTACTTCTCTATTCATCATATGATGTAATGGTTTTTAATACACTTTATTATATAACACACGTAGATGAACCGGAAATGGATGTACGGTGACCGACGCACCTCCGAGTATACTAAGGGCCTGCATAATTTTCTTGAAGCGGCTGAGGCAAACAAGCAGAATGGTTTTATGCATTGTCCATGTACTGTCTGTGAGAATACGAAGGCTTTCTCCAACTATAAACCCGACACTTCCACCTGCTTGAGAAGGGTTTTATGACACACTATAATGTTTGGACCAAGCACAGAGAAAGAGAGGTTATGATGGAAGACAACGAAGAAGAAGAGAATGATGAAAACTATGTGCCTCCTGAATACGGTGATGCTGCAACGGGGGGAGATGAAAATCAAGAGGAACCAGACGATGTTCCTGATGATGATATTCGTCGGGTCATTGTTGATGCAAAGAGACAATGCTAAAGTGAAAAGGAGAAGTTGAAGTTCAATCGCATGTTAGAGGATCACAAAAAAGGGTTGTACCCCAATTGCGAAGATGGCAACACAAAGCTCAGTACCACACTGGAATTCCTGTAGTTGAAGTAAGAGAATGGTGTACCTGACAAAGGATTTGAGAAGCTACTGAAAATATTGAAGAAGCTTCCAAAGGATAATGAATTGCCCGACAGTACGTACGCAACAAAGAAGGTTGATGCGCTCTAGGATTGGAGGTGCAGAAGATACATGCATGCCCTACTGACTGCATCCTCTACTGCGATGCGTACGATGATTTGAACGCATGCCCGGTATGCAGTGCATTGCAGTATAAGATCAGACGAGATGACCATGGTGATGTTGATGGCGAGCGCCCCTGGAAGAGGGTTCCTTCCAAGGTGATGTGGTATGATCCTATAATACCACGGTTGAAACGTCTATTCAGAAACAAAGAGCATGCCAAGTCGATGTGATGGCACAAAGAGGACCATAAGAAAGACGGCAAGTTGAGAGCACCCGCTGACAGGTCGTAGTGGAGAAAGATCGAGAGGAAGTGGAGAGACTTTGCAGTTGACACAAGGAACGGATGGTTTGGTTTAAGTGCTGATGGCGTTAATCCATTTGGGGATCAGAGCAGCAAGCATCGCACATTGCCTGTGACTTTATGTATGTATAACCTTCCTCCTTGGTTGTGCATGAAGCGGAAGTTCATTATGATGTCAGTGCTCATCCAAGGACCTAGGCAACCCGACAATGACATTGATGTGTACCTAAGGCCATCAGTTGATGAAATTTTACACCTATGGACTGGAAGAGGTGTACGTGTGTGGGATGATAAAGAACAAGAGGAATTTGACCTACATGTGTTGCTGTTTGTAACCATCAACGATTGGCCTGCTCTCAGTAACCTTTCAGGACAGACAAGCAAGGGATACCACGCATGCACACACTGTTTAGATGACACCGAGAGTATATATTTGGACAAATGCAGGAAGAATGTGTACCTGAGGCATCGTTGATTTCTTCCGACCAACCATCAATGTCGAAAGAAAGGAAAGCATTTCAAAGGTGAGGCAGATCACCGGAAGAAGCCCGCCCTCCGTACTAGTGATCACATACTTCATATTGTCATTGATTTACAAGTAGTCTTTGGAAGGGGTCATGGCGGACTATCTATTCCGACTGACGATGCAGGACGTGCACCCATGTGGAAGACGAAATCCATATTTTTGGACCTACCCTATTGGAAAGACCTAGAGGTCCGCTCTGCAATCGACGTGATGCATGTGACGAAGAATGTTTTCGTGAACCTGCTAGGATTCTTGGGCGTATATGGGAAGACAAAAGATACACCGGAGGCATGGGAGGAACATCAACATATGCACGGAGAAGACGACATGGATCCAAAGCCGTTTCAGGGTCATGCCAACTATTCTCTTACCAAAGAAGAGAAGAAAATCTTCTTTGAATGCCTTCTCGGTATGAAGGTCCCGTCTAGCTTCTCGTGGAATATGAAGGAATAATAAATATGGCAGAGAAAAAGTTCTAGAACCTAAAGTCTCATGACTGCCATGTGATTATGACGCAACTTCTTCCGATTGCATTGAGGGGGCTTCTAACGGAAAACATTCGATTAGCCATTGTGAAGCTATGTGCATTCCTCAATGCAATCTCTCAGAAGGTGATCGATCCAAAAATCCTGCCAAGGTTAAGGAGTGATTTGGTGCAATGTCTTGTTTGTTTCGAGCTGGTGTTCCCACCATCCTTCTTCAATACCATGACGCACGTCCTAGTTCATCTAATCGACGAGATTGTTGTTCTGGGCCCTGTATTTCTACACAATAGCTTCCCCTTTGAGAGGTTCATGGGAGTCTTAAAGAAATATGTTCGTAGCCGTGCTAGGCCAGAAGGAAGAATCTCTATGGGCCTTCAAACTGAGGATGGCATTGGGTTTTGTGTTGACTTTATTCCTGACCTTAAGAAGATTGGTCTCCCTTAATCGCGGTATGAGGGGAGACTGACTCAAAAAGGCACGCTAGGAGCGGACTCAATAATATGTAGGGACGGGCATACTTGGTCTCAAGCACACTACACAGTTCTACACAATTCTACCTTGGTGACCCCGTATGTTGATGAACACAAGAATATTCTGCGCTCCAAACACCCGGAGCAGTGTGACGACTGGATTACATGTGAACACATCAGGACTTTCGGTAGTTGGTTGCAAACACGTCTCATGCGTGACAATATTGTTTGTGATGAGCTGTACTCGTTGGCCAGGGGACCAACTTCGACTGTATTGACTTACAAAGGGTACGAGATAAATGAGAATACATTTTACACGGTCGCCCATGATCAAAAGAGCACCAACCAAAACAGCGGTGTCCGCTTTGATGCAGCAACTAAAAGGGGAAAGGACACATATTATGGTTACATAGTAGACATATGGGAACTTGACTATGGACATGATTTTAAGGTCTCCTTGTTTCAATGCAAATAGGTCAATCTCTCAGGAGGCAGGGTATAGGTAGACCCATAGTACGGAATGACAACAATGGATCTGAAAAATCTTGGGTACACAGATGAACCATTCATCCTAGCCAATGATGTGGCGCAGGTTTTCTGTGTTAAGGACGTGTCTACCAAACCGAGAAAAAGAAAAGATAAGGAAGCTAATACATCATACGATGAGTCAAAACTCCACATAGTTCTGTCAGGAAAAAGAGACATCGTGGGATTTGAGGGCAAGACAAACATGTCTGAAGATTATGAAAAGTTTCGTGAAATTCCTCCCTTCAGAGTCAAGGTTGATCCAAGTACCCTGTTAAACGATGAAGATTATCCATGGTTACGGCGCAATAAGGAAAGGACACAAGCAAAGAAAAAGTGAAGACTTTCTCTCCACAACTATTATGATGATGCCTTTGATCAAGAATATCACTGCACTTACATGTGAAGAAATGAAATACCTTTGTAACAGATGAGTTCTCGTCCGAAACCCTGATACTTCGAAAGAGATTGTCCATTTTGTACACGAAGTGCATCCAGTTTTTGCCGTAACCCACTAAATTTTTAGCACATGCTATGTGGGTGAAATGATGATACCACGCCAACTTTTAACCTTTTCAGAGTTCATTTGTAGTGCTTTTCAATTTCAGGGTCATTTAGCTCAAAGAAATCAGCAAATTTATGAAAAATACCAAATGAAGTCAGAAAGGGTTGAAAATTGATGATGTGTCTTTGAATAGTGCATTTTGAACACAAAAAAATTCTGGAGTTCAAATAATTTCAAATAAATGAAATCCCTTTCTAACAGATGAGTTTCCGTCCGAAACCCTGATACTTCGAAAGAGATTGTCCGTTTTGTACACGAAGTGCACCTAGTTTTTGTCGTATCCCTCTAAACTTTTTAGCACATGCTATGTGGGTGAAATGTTGATACCATGCCAACTTTCAACCTTTTCAGAGTTCATTTGTAGTGCATTTCAATTTCAGGGTCATTTAGCTAAAAAAATCAGTAAATGCATGAAAAATACCAACTGAAGCCAGAAAGGGTTTAAAATTGATGGCGTGGCTTTGAATGGTGCATTTTGAACACACAAAAAGTCTGGAGTTCAAATAAGTTCAAAAAATGAAATCCCTTTTGTGACAGATGAGTTTTCGTCCGAAACCCCGATACTTCGAAGAGATTGTTCGTTTTGTACACGAAGTGCATCGATTTTTTGCCGTAACCCTCTCAACTGTTTAGCACATGCTATGTGGGTGAAATGATGATACCATGCCAACTTTCAACCTTTTCAGAGTTCATTGGTAGTGCTTTTCAATTTCAGGGTCATTTAGCTCAAAAAAATCAATAAATGCATGAAAAATACCAAATGAAGCCAGAAAGGGTTGAAAATTGATGGTGTGGCTTTGAATGGTGCATTTTGAACACACAAAAAGTTTGGAGTTCAAATAAGTTCAAAAAAATGAAATCCCTTTGTAATAGACAAGTTTTCGTTCAGAACCCTGATACTTCGAAAGAGATTGTCCATTTGGTACACGAGGTGCATCGAGTTTTTGTCGTGACCCTCTCAACTTTTTAGCACATGCTATGTGGGTGAAATTATGATACCATGCCAACTTTCAACCTTTTCAGAGTTCATTTGTAGATGTATATGTAGATGTATGTATATATGTAGATTTTGAGCCACCACCTCGAGCCCATCCCAAGCTATAGATTTTTTTTGTTTATGATGGTTTTTATGTTTTAGTTGTTTTATGTTTTAGTTATGTGAGAGCCTGGCTTAATAGGAATGATAGACTACCCATATCAATAAGGATATCCTTCTTTTCCGGGAGCCCACTCGAAAAGAACTCCAAAGTTAAGTGTGCTTGGCTTGGAGCGATTCTAGGATGGGTGACCGACCGGGAAGTTGGTCCCGGGTGCGCACGAGTGAGGACAAAGTGCGCAGGAAAGACTAGTGTTGGTATGTGGGGCTAGTCTAGATCCCGTCAGACGTAACGGGGTGTTACAATTGGTATCAGAGCCGACCCTTGCGGTTACACGTCCTTGGGCCAGGTGCACGGACATGTGACACATGGTGCGTGTGGCTCGTTGTGGCACATGGCATGGCACATGTGCTGGACTGGACACGCATACATGTGCCAAAAGGGAACATTCCTGATGGGCCGACGGAGACGTCGGTTCCTTTAAGTGGGGGTGTATATGAGAGCCTAGCTTAATAGGAATGATAGACTACTCATATGAACAATGAATTCCTTCTTTTCCGGGAGCCCACTCGAAAAGAACTCCAAAGTTAAGTGTGCTTGGCTTGGAGCGATTCTAGGATGGGTGACCGACCGGGAAGTTGGTCCCGGGTGTGCACGAGTGAGGACAAAGTGCGCAGGAAAGACTAGTGTTGGTTTGTGGGGCTAGTCTAGATCCCGCCAGGCGTAACGAGTGAGGACAAAGTGGGCAGGAAAGACTAGTGTTGGTCTGTGGGGCTAGTCTAGATCCCGCCAGGCGTAACAAGGTGTTACAAGTTAATTAGGAGTACGAGCTAGGGAAAATTAGTATGTGTATGTTATATTAGAGAAAATTCTTGGGTTTTGGAAAAAACAGTGATTAAACGATAAGAAAATGTTCTCATAGGAATTTGTCTCGACATCGACGATGCCCGGCCCGCATCCTCGTCGTCGATTGGTCCGCGAGAGCCTGCTTGATAGGCGCCATGTCTAGGACTGGGCTCCGCCGGGCTAGCACTGGGAGGTGCTACCTTCCGGGGCTCGAAGCTTGGTGAGGAATCCGGGTCTCGTCGTCGACCTGGAGCTTCTTTAGCGGCAGTCACGTGGGCCACTTTCGATGCAGAGGGAGCGAGCCCCTACGGAGGTGGTACGTCGCCATGTCAGGGAGGAGGACGAGCATGTCCGTCTCTACATGGCGGCATTGGACGCCAGGTTCAACAATACCTGGCGGATTCTTCAGGGATCTCACCCGAGTTATGATCCCGTGATGGTTCCTTATCTTTTGGTGTCCACCACCCGCGACTCAGGAACCGCTAGTCACTTAGATTATTCGATAGTGTTCGATCTGTATTAGTGATCTTATATGATAATATTCGAGATGTATTAGTTAATATTTGATGATGCATTAATAACTGGATTATTCGAGATGATGTATTAGAGATATTATATTCGAGTTCATTATAAATGTATTAGTGATATTTGATCGGTATAATGCGTGTGTGACTTTCGGTCTGTCGTTGCTCCTTGTGTGATTTTCATGTGTGTTCTTGATGGAGGAATCCCAACTGTTGTCGTGGGGGGCACATCGTCTTTATTCTCTTCTTTGCAATATACTCGTCGGTATAATGCACAAGAAGAGAAGAGGCGGGGCGTCCATCACCGACGGTAAAACTATTACTGTGAAAGAGTGTCCATCAACATATATACACCACCATATCAATGTGAGAGAGTGAGCACCAACACACCATGAGATATGAGAGTTATTTAAGAAAAGCCTTGATGGATCGAAAGTCACACACGCATTAGGATTCAAAGCGTGCCGTAATTCTTGAATCATGAACACAGGAAATGTCGTCGTCATCAAATGACGATAGGATCCAAGCGTGTGAATTTTGCGGTGAATATAAGGGTCTTTGTGACCATCCTGGGATGCGAGACGCCAGGTTCTTCACCATGAATCTTTACGAGGACTTTGATATTTCTACGGTACGCAACGATGACAACTGTTTTTTCGTAATTAAGCATGACTTCTGCTTCTTTCCTTCAACGCATAATTTCTGTTTTATACAATTCGACTAGTTCGTCCCCTGTCATGCAAGACGGTATTTCTTGGAGAGACTCGGTTTCGAAGAGCACGAGAGTTTCGAGATGAGGACAGCCAACCTGAGGACTAAGCATGGTCACACATTTCTTGTGAAAGTAATGAATGCACCTAATAACACAGAATTAGGGTGCTCAAATTGGGAAGCTCTTTCCAAGGCATATGGATTTCAGGAGGATATGGAAATAACCTGCGATCTTCGTACTGAAGATCATATTGAAGGAAACATCGACATTTGGGTGGATGTCGATATGCGTCCTGTTTTACCTCCGTGTGAGTTTTTCAATCATGCATATTTGTCAAGTAATTTGCATTCTATATATAAAAATATTTAGTGTTCATCCGTACTAAATTTGTTAATTTTTAATTTACAGTTTATTTTGTTTCTTCGAGTGAAACATAGAACATAGTCGACACGACACACTAAACTTATGGATCACATCTAACATGGGAGGAGAAGGATGATCTTACCGACTTTGTTATGGGTGTCCTAGCTTGTAGGGACATATTCCCGTATAATTTGGGAACTAGCCCAAATTATACATTGTACATGACACTAGCACATAGGTTGAGGGCGGATGACATTCGCCGAAATATCTTGGTAAGAGTTGCTAATTAAGTACACTAGTACTGTTGCATAAATGGTATTGATTACATTGCTAACTGGACTATTATCATGTTCTTCAACAGAAATTGACATATGAAGTTGTGCCACCGTTGATGCAACCCGAAGGTAATATGACAATTAAAAGCCTCTTCCATCCCGAGTTCTCTTTTGCATACTCGACTGAGCGCAAACCACCAAGATGGCTCCAAACTGAAGCATGAGGAGAAATAAAGAAGGATCACAAGTCATAAGTTGGAGACCGTTGGATCTCTTTGCTTCATCATGGAGACATAGGTGTTATTCTTTTTTATGTCATTTCACCTAGGAGGGAGGAGTAGGTCCTATGAGGGAGGACTATGTCATTTTATCGTTTTTAGTTTTATGAGACTTTAACTTTGTATGATTAAGATGATGATGATGAGTTGTTAGATCTTGTGTAATTAATGGTTTCCTTCATTTGCTTATTAGCTCGTGTCGAGTTCTCTCTATATGTATAGTAGCTAGCAGCGTCAACCAAGCACGGAGAAAGAGAGGTCACTTCTCTCTATTAGCTAGCTAACATAATATGAAACGCCTAAATTAACCGTCCAAAACCCCCTACCCCCCCCCCCCCCTCTTTAAAAAAACAAAAAAACCAGCTCTTGCCAGATGCTGACGCGTGCATACCTTTTGATCCCGGTTGGTGTTACCAACCGGGACTAAAGGTCCTCCTGCTTGGGCTCCCCGCAGCGGCCACGTGGAGCCCCTTCTATCCCGGTTCGTAAGCGAATCGGGACTAAAGGTTTTGGGCTTTAGTCCCGACCCTTTAGTCCTGGTTTCAGAACCGGGGCTAATGGGCTTCTGGAACCGAGACAAATGGATTGTTTTCTACTAGTGTTGTATTATATGGCATGTAATAAAGGCCACATAAGTTTGTATCCAGCTATATATGAAAAGCTTAGATAGCCTCCATCCCATAATACAGTGTGCACTGGTTCGTGAAAGTCAATCTTCACAAATTTTGACCAAATTTATTAAGAAAATTATATATGTCTACTATACCAAGTATATACCATATGCAAATATATTTCATGATGAATCTAGCGGTGTTTTATCTGGTATACTGATTGTTCACAAGTTTTTTTACAAACTCCGTCAAAGTTTACAAGTTTTGACTTTGAAAAAAATATAATGCGCACTATATTTGGGACGGAGGGAGTTTTTTTTTTACAGTAAGAGCTTTCTGAATTATGCAAATAGGGATTGCGTTGAAGGTTTTCAAGTATAATATAAGTAGGGTGGAGCATGCAATCTCCATTCCTCATCTTGAAACGCAGAATACTAGGAACTGATACTTTTCTTGAAACGCAGAAGACTAGCGAAAAGAACTTTCTTGGAGCCATCATCTCCCCTCGAGACCTTAACGTCGACTTATGCAAGGCGGTAAAAGTCGGAAGAGAATACGAATAAACTTGCGGCTGATTGGTTGTCTTTTAATCAGGGCCTCGTGGAGCCAGGATTGACCCGCTCCTGCTACTATCGTTTTCGCCATAATTCATCTAGTTTTCCCGCTCGTCTTTCCTAGGCATGGAATTGGTTAGGTGAAGCAATGATTGCCAAATCCGTTTAAAACCGCCGTGTGGCCCATGCATTTCCTAGGTTAACCAACCCCGTTGCTGCCACACAAGAACAAGACTGTCCCAACTCCAGCAATGCAGCGTAGTCCTACTGCCTTTTCTTTTGTTCGCTTGTGTATTATTGCAGCCATGCCTGTGCATGCAACAACCTCAGGAGCCAGGGCTTGCAAGCGAGCGCATCAACGCCAAATCTTGATTGCCTGTGACTGTGAGTGACCACTAGCTAGCACTTGCAGTTCAAATACATGATCATGAGAGTGCCATGGTACGTAGTAACGACATAGAAGTCGCAGGCGCCTTCCGGATGTTACACAAGAACACAGGTCCACTTTGCAGATTGATGAAACCTGGTCCTCTCCCTGTCTCTGCTAGCCGTGGCGGCTTTCTTGCGTCCAATCGACTGCGCCGCGGTTAGTGGTCCGCCTCGTGTCCAGCTGCATCCGTTCCGCCGCACAAAAGGCCACATGAGTTTCCTGCCACCGGCGCCACATTTTTACCAGAAATACAGCGTAAGCATGAAGTTACCATGGAACTGTGTCATACCGGTGCTGCTGCAGCAGCAGCGGCGGCAGCAGCAGCTGGTGGTGGGAGGAGCTGGTACTACAATGCTGGAAAGAACAGTGTAGAAGACTTCTCCTTTGGCATATCCACAGTTTGGCAAGTGTATCATGTTTGCAAAGTAGCCGGCCAGTCCAATAATCGCGTGCCCTTCTCCTCCACTTCCAGGTTGTATATTTGCATGCATATTATACGTACGTGCGTGCCTATAGGCTGGGACGGTGCGCTGTCTGCCTAATTATTTCCCGTAATGCGGCAGCTAATGGCGTGTACATCAGTACTGTACATCCGTGGGGACGGGATGAGGCACCACACCAATCTTGTTTACACTTAAATGGGGTTGCCTGATGATGATCTCGGATCTCACTGTACCAAACTGTACCCATCTTTTATTTTCCCTTCACATCGCAAGATCCATGCATGCTAGCTAGCAGCAAGCATTGTATGCATTCTAATCTCTATTCAACAATTTTCCAGATGATCCCGTGCTGTTTCATCATGATGAACAACGGATTTCCACGGTGCAAACTACTCAATTAACATGTGGGTACGTAGCTAACTATCTTGAGAGAGCTCTTTGGGAGTGGGCAGCACGGCAGGTGTAAACGTGTAATATCAAGATGGACATATATAAAACTTGGTGTGCTAGTGCTAGTATCACTAGTAGAAAACAAGGCTTTGAAACGAGTCAGAATATTGCATTAGTCCCGTTCGTGTTACGAACTGGGACTAATGAGGCCAGAGCGCCGGCCGTGTCTCGGCAGGAACCAGTCCTGGTTCGTCTGATCCTTTTTGTCCCGGTTCCAGACACAAACCGGGACTAAAAGGCCTCGCTTCTGGCCCAGTCCCTTTAGTCCCGATTGGTGGTTGGAACGGGACTAAAGAGGCCCCTTTAGTCCCGGTGCTAGCCATCAACGGGACCTATACAACGCCTATATATATGCTCGCCCCTGTCCGCTCACTCCTTTGTTTTTTGATAGGCCGGTGTTTGGGAGGTGTGTTGCTCTCTGTTCTAACCTCCTATGCATATGAGGTGTTCGATGAAATATCGCAGCCACACTTAAGTTTACTCCTCTCCAAGCTCGACCTCCAAGCTACATTTTCCCCAAGATTTATTTAGGTTTGGCGGTGCACCAACTACACAATTGTTCTAAAAGGTTAACGGCTTCATTGTAGCGACCCGACTCAAAACGAGTCAAGCCTCTGTGTGTTCTGTGCCATCTCTGGATCAGTATGTTGGCACACACAGTACATCAATGTATATATCAAAGTGCAACCACATGTAATTAACGTAAAACTGATATATACCTTAAAATCTCAGCGGAAACAGTCAACGGGAGTGGAGTCCCAATAACACCAACGACAGGTTGAATGTAGACCGTAACCCTGAATCGTACTCTTACCCGTCGTAGAGCTTATCTGCAACATAAGACGTTGCAGCCGTATAGGTCAGCATTTTGAATATGCCGGCAAGTCACAAAAGAGGGGGTGAAAAATAATCATCTATACTATATGCACATATGGCAGGTGGGGCTATAAGTTTAAGTTTTTGCGCAAAGCAAATTTTTCCTACAACAAGAGAGGGGTAATGCAGAGATTATTACTACAAAGTTGGTTGATTAATGAGATGGTTCCACCAACCAATTCTCATACCCAGGTCAATAATAATACCCTCATCAATATAATTTTTGTGTTGAGACTTCCTGATAGTTTCAGTTCCTTTGGCTCAAGTTGTCCATGACCGTGGACACGGCTAATCGATTAGGTTTTAGTACTCTGCAGAGTTTTGCACACGTTTCCCACAAGATTTGATCGCCTCCGTTGGATTTCTCGCACTTCAGGGTGTTTGAGAAATGGATGACCAAAACATGGTCTTCTACAGGGTTCCCCTGAGGCTCTGTCGGTGCCCATCCTTTCCTACCGTTCTTCTACATCTCGTAGCACCCCCTGTCCAGGGTCACCACAATATCCAACCAAGCCAGAGCCCATAATGGCTTGTGGCTGTGCAGGTAAGCCTTGGGTCTTGAAGCATCCATCCATCTCTTTGTGCCTGGGTGCACCTTTCCGCGTGAATACTGGCACTTCCCCAGCAACACCTAGGCTAACCACTAGTTTCTCCAGGGCGCTGTTCAACCATCATCGACCCAGAGGTATGTTGAAAAACTCGGAGTCTTGAAGTCTTGATCATAATGCAGGTCTTGAAAATTATTAACTCACAACTCTCATGAATCACACAACCCACCCCGTCTACTAATAGCATAGCAAAATTAAATCAACGTTTCCCGGGGCCAATGTGTCAAAGGGTTGAGGGGTGCCTACCACATGATACTACATCAAGTAACCAAGTTTCCAAATTACCTACTTTGCATGCAATTAGGGAGATGGTAGAACTAATGCAATAAAAACATAGGTATACATGGTCAAAGTGACTTGCCTGTACCGTTGATGAAGAATAATATCGCTCTCAAAGATAACTGATAGACTATTCGTCACTCTCCGATGAAAATCTATATAATCAAACATTGCACTCATATAAGCAATCATACTAGCAATCAATTCTAACAATCAAAAGTAACACCAAACCAAAAGCAACAAATTTGTGATGAAGGAAATACTTAAGACAAAACTCAAATCAACAAAATTTCATCAACACAACCAAGGGTTGGTTTTCTCTACAAATAAATCCTATTTTCAAACGTAACAAACAAAAACAAAGTAAAATATAACAGAAGTATTTTTGTAAATATTTTACTAGCAAGAAGAATTACTTTTGAAGAACAACTAAGAATTTTGGAAACAACACTCTAAACAACATAGGTTTTAGCCTAATAAACTTAACAACAAGAAAAACAAATAAAACAATTAAAATATTAAAATAACAGAAAACAAAATATTTTCAAATAAGAACTCAACTAGCAATACTAGAGCAATACAACAAGCAAAACAAAGTAATGGGCTCTAAATTTTTGGTGGCTAAACTACTACTAATATAAAACAAGACAAAACTATTTTTAGTAACAAAACAAATCCTTAACAGAAAAGAATACAAAAATAAATTTTATTTATAAAAATAGAATTAAATCCCCTAAAACTTTTGTGAAAAGAAATAATACTAAAACTAAATTGTTTTATAAAACATTTCCTAATGAAGAAGAATATAGTTTCCTATATCATTAGGATATAAAACAAAACAAAACTATTTGTATTAACAGAAAATAAGTCACCTAATATTGGACAACAGAACTAAAGAAACTAAAACAAAAGTTAAACTAATTCAGATTTCAAAATAAACTAAAGAAAAATTAAACTAACTAAATCCTATTAGGTACTAAACAAATTCTGTTTTAGTTAAAAACCCTAATCTAAATTATCCTAAAAATTCTCAAACAGTGCTGGATGATAAGCCTAACTAATACAAAACAGTGGCAAAAAGAATCACTCAAAAATAAATTTTTAAACTCAAGTTATTCAGAAAACAACATTTGAATCAAATCTGTTTGAATTTAATTTTAACTTTTCAAATATGGTCAAACTTGGTATCTACAGAAACTACATGAAATTTGTGACCTAATGCAAAAAGAATCAATTGAAAACACTAATTATTTTTAAAGATATAAGAAAAACAAAATTGGAAATCATTCTGTTTTCTAAAACAGAATCAGAAAAAGGAAAAATAGATCTTATCGGACAGGGGCTACGTGGCGGGTTGTGGTTGGCCGAGGCCTTGTACGTGAGGGGTTTGCGAGCGGACGACCGAAGGCTAGGAGAAAACGGTTCGGGAATTAAAATAAAAAAATGCGATCTAATCCTGACCGTTGGAATGGGATCGAACGCAGGAGGGCGTCGCCGGTGACTTATAGAGGGGTGGGGAGCTCCGGCGAGGCAGAGGAGGCGGGGGCCACGGGGATGGCGCTCCGGTGGTCGGGGACGGCGTCCGGGGGGTCCAGTCGATGGCGGCGGACCTCTGACGTCCATTGGTGTTGACGGCGAGGCGAGGGAGCGTCGGGGGCGACGAGCAGGTGCTCTGGGAGTTTCGGGAGGTGGCCGAACTCCGGCGAGGTGGCGGTGGAGCGTTCTGGTGAGGGAGACTCGGGGGTTCGGGCAAGAACAGAACAAGGCCGAGCTCCTCTATTTATAGGAGAGGTCAGGAGGGTCATGGAAGGAAGAGAGAGGAGATTGCGCCTCCGGTGATCTCGCCGGCAAGGTTCAGGGCGAGAGGAGGGGTTGACCGCGGTGTTAGTGGGATCGGATGGTGGGGTCGCGTGGTCTGCGAGAGGGAGATCAGGATCAGTGCGTCGGTGACCGTTGCAGAGGGTTTTCGGGAGAGGGACAGGGGCAGGTGGGCGGGTGGGCTTTAACACACGTTTAATAGTTTCCTATTATTAATTTATAGAGCATTCAAATATCATTAAGGCATTGAAAACCTATCTATAAAATAAAGTTTTATATACCAAAATGATCAGGGAAATCAATGCCATTTAATGAACATTTTTCCACGGCCAAAATAAATACTTTTAAAAAAATTATTTTCAGAAAATGCCTAAATGGCTTTATTTATTTTTGCAAATATTTTTTTCAAATAAACCCTTGGGTTTTATGGTTCAACAACTTCCCAAAAATACCCCTGGTTTGGAGTGTCATATTACTCCTCTCAAAATTTTTGTCAAGGGGTTTGAATGCTTACAAATTCAAATAATGAAGGTGAAACTCCATATGAGAAATTTTCAAATGGTTTTCAAATTCCCGTTCCAAATCTTTTCATGTTGAAGAAGTCATGTCATCTTCCCTCATTGATTTGAAAAGTAAGAATTTGATTTCAAAAGAAAATGGGAAAGTCATTTTATTCCCTCTCATACAAAAGTTTTCAAAAGTTTCAAATTTCACTCAATTTCAATCACTCAAGCAAACAAGCATTCATTCTAATATTAATTATAACATTCTAAAATTTGGGATGTTACATTCATCGTTTTATCTCTCACTACTAGTTTAGCTCATTTCAAATGCTCTAGAAGTAGAGTGTGGTTTGTGATTTTTAGTGGAGGAGTGTCTGTGGCAGTTCTTTTGATTTAAATGCATAATTAGAGCTGAAATTAACTTCTTAGAGTCTGCACATGTGTAGGGTGCCGTCCCCGTCCCCATCCTCACCGTCGTCGATCGCCCACGCCGATCTCATCGCCGGCACCATCGTGGCGAGCCTCTTGTTCTTATCTTCTTTTTAAAACAAAAAAAATTCTTACTTGTATGATTTAGGTAGATACTTGTGTAATTTTCTTACTTGTATGTCGTTCTATGAGAACTATGTATGAACTTTATGTATTTTTTTCAGTAATAACATTTCATCACTACTGTACTTTGGTTTTAATGTGATGATGAACTTGTATTGATTTGATCACTTCTCTATTCATGATGTTTTGTAATGGTTTTTGATACATTTAATTATATAATGCACGCAGATGAACCGGCAATGGATGTATGGTAATCGACGCACCTCCGAGTACATTCAGGGCCTGCATAAATTTCTAGAAGTAGCTGAGGCAAACAAGAAGAATGGTTTATGTATTGTCCATGTACTATCTATGAGAATACGAAGGATTACTCCAACTCTAAAACCCTTCACTTCCACCTGCTTGAGAAGAGTTTCATGCCACACTATAATGTTTGGACCATGCACGGAGAAAGAGGGGTTATGGTGGAAGACAACGAAAAAGAAGAAGATGATGACAGCTATCGTCCTATGTACCCTGAATACGGTGATACTGCAACGGGGGAGGCTGAAGATCAAGAGCCAGCAGATATGCCCGATGATGATCGTCGCCGGGTCATTGTTGATGCATAGAGAGAATGTGAAAGTGAAAGGGAGAAGTTGAAGTTCGATCGCATGTTAGAGGATCACAAAAAGGGGTTGTATCCAAAGTGCGAACATGGCAACATAAAGCTCGGTACCACACTACAATTGCTGCAATGGAAGGGAGAGAATGGTTTATCTAACAAGGGATTTGAAAACTTACTGAAAATAATGAAGAATAGCATCCAAAGGATAACGAATGGTGTGACACTACGTACAGAGCAAAGAAGGTTCTCTGCCCTCTAGGATTAGAGGTGCATAAGATACATGCATATGCCCTAATGACCACGTCCTCTACCGCGGTGAGTACGAGGAATTGAACGCATGCCCGATATGCAGTGCATTGCGGTATGAGATCAGATGAGATGACCCTGGTGATGTTGAGGGCGAGTGCCCTCGGAAGAGGGTTCCTGCCAAGGTGACGTGGTATGCTCCTATAATACCACGGTTGAAATGTATGTTCAGAAACAAAGAGCATGCCAAGTTGTTGCAATGGCACAGAAAAGACCGTAAGAAACACGGGAAGTTGAGAGCACCCGCTGACGGGTCGCAGTGGAGAAAAATCGAGAGAAAGTGGGAGGACTTTGCAAGTGACGCAAGGAACGTATGGTTTGGTTTAAGTGCAGATGGAATTAATCCTTTTGGAGAGCAGAGAAGCAATCATAATGCCTGGCCTGTGACTCTATGTATCTATAACATTCATCCTTGGTTGTGCATGAAGCAGAAGTTCATTATGATGTCAATGCTCATACAAGGCCCTAATCAACTCGGCAATGACATTGATGTGTACCTAAGGTCATTAGTTTAAGAACTTTTATAGCTATGGAATGGAAAAGGTGTACATGTGTGGGATGAGCATGAACAAGAGGAATTTGACCTACGAGCGTTGTTGTTTGTAACCATCAGTGATTGGCCTGCTCTTAGTAATCTTTCAAGACAATCAAACAAGAGATACAACGTATGTACGCACTATTTAGATGATACCCAAAGTATATATTTGGACAAATGCAAGAAGAATGTGTACATGGGACATCGTCGATTTCTTCCGACCATGCATGCCTTAAGAAAGAAAGGCAAGAATTTCAAAGGTGAGTCGGATCACCAAAAGAAGCCCGTCCTCCATACTGGTGATGACATACTTGATATGGTCAAGGATTTAAAAGTAATCTTTGGAAAGGGTCCTGGCTAACAATCTGTTTCGACTGACGATGAGGGGCGCGCACTGATGGCTACTACACAACCTTCTTGTTGTAGACTCGTGTTGGGCCTGCAAGTGCAGAGTTTTGTAGGACAATGGCAATTTTCCCTCAAGTGGATGACTTAAGGTTTATCAATCTGCGGGACGTGTAGGATGAAGATGGTCTCTGTCAAACAACCCTACAATCAAATAGCAAAGAGTCTCTTGTGTCCCCAACACACCCAATACAATGGTAAATTGTATAGGTGCACTAGTTTGGCAAAGAGATGGTGATACAAGTGCAATATGGATGGTAGATATGGTTTTTTGTAATCTGAAAAATATAAAAAAATCAAGGTAACAAGTAACAAAAGTGAGCACAAACGGTATTGCAATGCTTGGAAACAAGGCCTAGGGTTCATAATTTCACTAGTGCAAGTTCTCTGAACAATACTAACATAGTTGAATCATATGTAAATCCCTCACATGCAACGACGAGTTCACGCCAAAGTTACAAATAGCGGAGAACAAATGTAGAAATTATTGTAGGGTACGAAACCACCTCAAAGTTATCTTTTCCGATCAATCTTATGAGCTATCCCTATAAGTGTCACGAACAGTCCTAGAGTTCGTACTAAGATAACACCTTAAGATATAGATCAACCAAAACCCTAATGTCACCTAGATACCCCAATGTCACCTCGAGTACCCGTGGGTTTGATTATACGATATGCATCACATAATTTCAAATTCATTAGTCCAACACAAAGAACTTCAAAGAGTGCCCCAAAGTTTCTACCGGAATGTCAAGACGAAAACATGTGCCAACCCCTATGCATAGATTCCCAAGGTCACGGAACCGGCAAGTTGATCACCAAAACATACATCAAGTAGATCACTAGAACATCCCATTGTCACCACAGATATCCCATCGCAAGACATACATCAAGTGTTCTCAAATCCTTAAAGATTCAATCCGATAATACAACTTCAAAGGAAAACTCAATTTATCACAAGAAGATAGAGAGGGGAAAACTCCATATGATTCAATCTATATCGACAAAGCTTGCGGTACATCAAGATCGTGCCATCTCAAGAACACGAGAGAGAGAGATCAAACACATATCTACTGGTACATACCCTTACCCATGAGGGTGAACTACTCCCTCCTTGTCATGGAGACTGCAGGGAAGATAAAGATGGCCTCCGGTGATGGTTTCCACCTCTGGCAGGGTGCCGGAATGGGCTCCCGTTTGTTTTTCGTGGCTCTGGAGGTTTGCGGTGGCGGAACTCGCGATCTAGGTTCTGTGTTGGGGTTTTTGGTATTTATAGGAATTTATGGCGGTGGAAATAAGTCTGGATGGGCGACGAGGGAGTCACAAGCCTGTAGGGCGCGGCCAGGGGGGTGGCCACGCCCCTGAGGCTTGTGACTGCCCCGTGGGTCTTCTGGCCCAACTTCGATACAACGTGGGTCTCTTCTGGTCCAAAAAATCACCGTAAATTTTTATTTCGTTTGGACTCCGTTTGATATTCCTTTTCTGTAAAACACAAAAACAAGGAAAAACTGGAACTGGCACTGGGCTCTAGGTTAATAGGTTAGTCCCAAAAATAATATAAAGTTGTGGTAAAATGATTGTAAAACATCCAAGAATGATAATATAACAACATGGAACAAGCAAAAATTATAGATACGTTGGAGACGTATCACACACCCATGTGGAAGAAGAAATCTATATTTTGGGACCTACCCTATTGGAAAGACCTAGAGGTGCGCTCTTCAATCGACATGATGCACGTGACGAAAAATCTTTGTGTGACCCTGCTAGGATTCTTGGGCGTGTATGGGAAGACAAAATATACACTGAAGGCATGGGAGGACCAGCAACGTGTGCACGAAAATGACGACATGCATCCAAAGAATTATCAAGGTCCTGCCAGCTATGCTATTGCCAAAGGAGAGAATGAAATCTTCTTTGAATGACTGCTCGGTATGAAGGTCCCATCTGGCTTCTCGTCGAATATAAAGGACATCATAAACATCACAGAGAAAAAAATCCAGAACCTAAAGTCTCATGACTGTCACGTGATTATGATGCAACTGCTTCCGGTTGCATTGAGGGGGCTTCTACCGGCAAACGTTCGATTAGCCATTGTGAAGCTATGTGCATTCCTCAATGCAATCTCTCAGAAGGTATTCAATCCGTAAATTCTACCAATGTTACAAAATGATTTGGTGCAATATCTTGTCAGCTTCGAGTTGGTGTTCCCACCATCCTTCTTCAATATCATGACTCACGTCCTAGTTCATCTAGTCGACAAGATTGCCATTCTGGGTCCTGTATTTCTAAGCAATATGTTCCCCTTTGAGAGGTTCATGCGAGTCTTGAAGAAATATGTTTGTAATCATGCTAGTCCAAAAGGAAGCATCTCCACGGGTCATCTAACAGAGGAGGTCATTGAGTTTTGTGTTGACTTTTTCCTGACCCTCAACCGTTTTGTGCCCCTAAATCGCTGTATGAGGGGAGACTGAGTGGAAAAGGCACGCTAGGAGCGAAATCAAAATATGTAGGGACGGACATTCTTGGGCTCAAGCACACTACACAGTTCTACAAAATTCTACCTTGGTGGCCCCGTATAAACGCAAGAATATTCTATGCTGGACACACCCGGAGCAGTCTGACGACTGGATTACACGTGAACACATTGATACTTCCGGCGGTTAATTGGTTGAAAATGCATCTCATGCATAACAACACTATTGTAGATGACATGTACTTGTTGGCCAGGACACCATCTTCGAATGTATTGACTTATCAAGGATACGAGATAAATGGTAATACATTTTACACGATCGCCCAAGATAAAAAGAGCACCAACCAAAACAGTGGTGTCCACTTTGATGCAGCAATCACTAATAGGGAAAAGGACACATATTATGGTTACATAGAGGAGATATGGGAACTTGAATGTGGACATGAATTTAAGGTCCCTTTGTTTCGGTGCAAATGGGTCAATATGTCAGGAGGCGGCGTACAGTTAGACCTACAGTACTGAATGACAACAGTGGATCTTAACAACCTTGGGTACACAAACGAACCATTCGTCCTAGCCAATGTTGTGGCGCAAGTTTTCTATGTGAAGGAGATGTCTACAAAACCGAGAAAAAAAATAAGGAAGCGGATACATCAAACGACGAGCCAAAGAGAAACATAGTTCTTTCAGGGAAAAGAAACATCGTGGGAGTGGAGGGCAAGACAGACATGTCTGAAGATTATGAAAAGTTTCATGAAATTCTTCCATTCAAAATGAAGACTGACCCAAGGATCTTGTCAAACAATCAAGATTATTCATGTTTACGACGCAATAAGCAAGGGACACAAGCGAAGAAAAACTGAAGAAATAGTAGGAGCCTCTCCTACTGATTATAACCTCAAAAAAATTGAAGACTTTCTATCCACAACTATTCCCATGATGGCTTTCATCTAGAATATCACGAAGTGCATCCAGTTTTTCCTGTAACCCTCACAACTTTTTAGAACATGCTATGTGGGTGAAATTATGATACCATGCCAACTTTCAACCATTTCAGAGTTCATTTGGAGTGCTTTTCAAATTCAGGGTCATTTTAGCTCAAAATAAATCATGAAATGCATGGACAATAGCAAATGAAGTGAGAAAAGGGTTGAAAAGTGATGATGTGGATTTGAATGGTGCATATTGAATGGAGAAAAAGTCTTGAGTTAAAATATGTTTAAAAATGGAAATCCCTTTTGAATAGACGTGTTTTCGTCCAAAACCTTGATACTTCGAAAGAGATTGTCCACTTTATACACGAAGTGCATCCAGTTTTATATAAAATTTGGGCAACTAAAATTATCAAAGTTATTTTTGTTAAAAACTTTAATAGCTAAAAGAATATTCATAAAGTATTTTTTGTTAAAAAAATAATAGCAAAAAAATTCATAAAGTATTTTTTGTTAAGAACTTTTAATATGCAAAAAAATAACATAAAAAATGCCCACCTACTAGGCCATCATGGCCTGCATACGACTAATAACCCAATTTAAATGGGCCAGGACACAGGCCCACAGGGCAAGTAGGCCCAACAGGGCAGAGACAGTTAGGCATGCAATGCCTGCGATAGAGAGGAGCTCATTTGTTAGGTAGGTCGCCTGCCAAATTTCGTCGAAATCAGAGTTTGTTTGTTATTCCAACGGTTGCCCGTAGCGGCACCGTCATCGGGTTATTCGTCGGACGTTTTTGGTTTTGCAAACTCCGTTGTCGGGCCACAATTCTTTCTCTCTTCCGCTCCTATCCCAACTACACAACCACTAGCCCAACTTAGCCCCCCTCCGTTCGTGTCATCGGATCGCGATCGGACGGATGAGATCCAACCAACCCCTAGTGACATTCCCTATTTAAACCCCCATGGAGAGAGCCCCCTCACTCTCTAGGGTTCCCCCATGTAAAGTTGCAGCCACCCCCCAAGATAACCCCACCTTATAGCCCCTCATCCCTCCAATCCGGAAATCCACTCCCCCCCCTCCATTTTCATCCCTCAAATCTGCAATGGGAGACCAAAATTCGTTCCTGCAACCCAACCAGACATGTCCGTGTTCAAATCGGACAATATCGGGCCGACCGTAGAGCCCCGCAGCCGCCCGAGCGTCCCCACGCCCGACCTCCTGTTATGCGTCGTCGTCGGAGCATGAGCTCCTCATCGAACCCCGCCGCCGGAGCCCCCAGGCTAGACCCAGCGCTCTCCCCTCTCCTTCCTCCCTCTCCCTCTCCCTAATCTCCCCGCTCTCTCTCTCTCGCGCGCGTGTGCAGGAAGCTGGAACTCGCGTCCATGGAGCCCCCACCGGATCCCGCACCTCTGCCACCGGAGATGGGTGCCCGGGCCTAGATAAGCCCGGATCCGGTGGCCCTCGGCCAGATCCCGTCGTCCCTGTAGTCTCCCGCCAGCCCCGTGCCTGGACGCGCCGCCGTCGGCCTTTCGTCACCGCCGTTGCCTCCTGTCCAGGAGGAAGCGGACCGCCCCGATCTAGGCATGTGCATTGACCGCCTCCTGGGCCTCGCCAGCGCATGGGCCATGCTGCCCCGCATCAGCTGGCTCAAGGCCCAGCCAGCCCGCTCGTCGGCTCGTGGCCACACAGGTGAGCGCACCCCACCTATGCAGCGCCCGTGCGCTTTGTAGTTATCGTGCACCCGCCCTATTGGCCCAGTTCCTCTTGCAGATTCGGCCCGATTCGGGGTTTTTTCAGACTGGCGAATTTACTAATTATTCCAGGATAATAAAATTCCAGAAAAGTCCTCCATCTTCATGCATTTAATATCTCACAAACCGTGCATCGTATGTAAAAACTTTATATATGAAAAGTGACTAGAATTTCATGTAGATTCATAACTTCCAACTCTCACATGTGTTTAAAATGTTTAACTTGCTGTTATCATGTATTTGCATAAATTCCATGCTAAAATGAATTGTTTAATAACTTTTAAACTGTAGCCCCGATGCAAGTGTTTTATATATGTAACTTGACTAGAAAAATGTGTAGAATACCATGGCACATTTTATATTGCTGTCTAACAACTATAAAACATGCTTAGGAAAGATCTGGACCAAAATCATAATATGCATATGGGGTTGTTTCGGAAATGTTATATGTCGCTTCCGACCTCATTTAAAATGCCTAGATGTTGTAGTTGTTTGTGCTTCACCTCTTGTCATGACTAACAACATTTAATATTGATGAGTACCTAAACGAGAGTGAACTAAATAATTCAAACATGGAGTTTCGTCAATATGCAACTCGTTGCATATTGAACTTCACTTAACATGTAGTAGTTGTTTGCTATTCTTGCCATGCCATGTCATGCCTTGCCATGCCTTGCATATTAAACTGGACATGCATCGTATTTGGTTGCGCATCATGCCATGAATATGTTGTGGTGTCTCTCGTGTGTTGATTGTTGTTTCTGGATTGCTTCTTCTTGTTAGAGTGCCGAAAGCGTTCGGTGTGTGAGGATTCGTTCGACTATGTTGGATCGTCTTCTTCATGGATCGTTCTGTTGGAAATATGCCCTAGAGGCAATAAATAAAGTGTTTATTATTGTATTTCCTTGTTCATGATAATCGTTTATTATTCATGCTATAATTGTATTAATTGGAAACATGGATACATGTGTGGATACATAGACAAACACAATGTCCCTAGTATGCCTCTAGTGAACTAGCTCGTTGATTGAAAGATGGTTACGGTTTCCTAGCCATGGACATGAGATGTCATTTGATAACGGGATCACATCATTAGGAGAATGATGTGATGGACAAGACCCAAACTACAAACGTAGCTTATGATCGTGTCAGTTTATTGTTATTGTTTTCTGCATGTCAAGTATATGTTCCTCTAACCATGAGATCAAGCAACTCACAGATATCGGAGGAGTACCTTGTGTGTATCAAACGTCGCAACATAACTGGGTGACTATA
This sequence comes from Hordeum marinum, assembly GCA_022496015.1. NCBI lineage: Eukaryota > Viridiplantae > Streptophyta > Magnoliopsida > Poales > Poaceae > Hordeum > Hordeum marinum. The sequence continues at coordinate 451,719,550 of CM039673.1, read as the reverse complement.
AAGGTGCTCTACAGGTGTCTCCGAGGGTGTCTGTTGAGTTGGCATGGATCAAGACTGGGATTTGTTACTCCGTGTGACGGAGAGGTATCTTAGGGCCCACTTGGTAATACAACATCACACTAAGCCTTGCAAGCAATGTGACTAAGTGTTGGTCACGGGATCTTGTATTACGGAACGAGTAAATAGACTTGCATGTAACGAGGTTGAACTAGGTATGGAGATACCAACGATCGAATATCGGGCAAGTAACATACCGAAGAACAAAGGGAACATCATACGGGATTAATTGAATCCTTGACATAGAGGTTCGACCGATAAAGATCTTCGTAGAATATGTAGGAACCAATGTGGACATCTAGGTCCTGCCATTGGTTATTGACCGTAGAGGTGTCTCGGTCATGTCTACATAGTTCTCGAACCCGCAGGGTCTGCACACTTAAGGTTTGGTGACGTTTCGGTAGTATGGAGTTATGTATGGTAGTGACCGAAGTTTGTTCGGAGTCCCGGATGAGATCCGGACATCACGAGGAGCTCCGGAATGGTCCGGAGGTAAAGATTCATATATAGGAAGTCCCGTTTTGGTCACCGGAAAAGTTTCGGGCTCATCGGTAGTGTACCGGGAGTGCCGGTAGTGTACCGGGAGGCCTCCGGGAGGGGTATTTCGACCCAAGAGGCTTCATGGGCTGTGGGAGAGTGAATATCAGCCCTTAGTGGGCTGGTGGAAACTCCCACACAAGGCCCATGTGGTTGGAAGAAAAAATCCAATAGGAAAAGGTGGAAAAAAAGGCAAAAAGGAGCAATCTTAGTCCTACTAGGATTGGAGGAGGAGAGTCCTCCTCCACCTCCCACTTCGGTCGAACCAAGCTTGGCTTGGTGGCCAAGCTGCCTCCTCTCCTCCTCTCCTCCTATAAATACTGGTGGTATTGAGGGTTTTTGCACTAGATTTTCAGCCACGTGCTACCCGTTCCTCCACTGCATAGTTTCTCATCTAGATCGGTTTTCTGCAGTGCTTAGGCGAAGCCCTACCAGAATTGCTCCACCACCATCGCCGGAGCGCCGCCAGGCTGCCAGAGAACTCTTCTTCCTCTCCACTCCTTCTTGCTGGATCAAGACGGTGGAGATCGTCATCAAGCTGTACGTGTGCTGAACGCGGAGGTGTCGTCCGTTCGGTGCTAGATCGGAAGGATCATGATCAAGTTCGTAAGACGGATCGTGATCAAGTTCGCGAGACGGATCGTGATTGGATCGCGAGACGCACGGCGATTTGGATCGCGAAGACGCTCGACTACACCAACCGCGTTTCTTAACGCTTCCCGCTTAGCGATCTACAAGGGTATGTAGATCCACCCTCCCTCTCGTAGATGCTCATCACCATGGATAGATCTTCATGTGCGTAGGAAAATTTTTGTTTCCCATGCAACGTTCCCCAACACGTTCTTCTTCCAAGTGGGATCTCAGGCAAGATGACACATTTCCTTGGATACCACTACTATCATTGCTATGCTAGTTGTCTCGCTTCCATCGTTATGTCTTGCTACCTACCACTTGTTTGTCAAGCCTCTCAACATTGCCATGATAAGACTCTAACCTCTCCACATCCCAACAAACCTTTGATTGGCTATGTTACCGCTTGCTTAGCCCTTCTTATAGCGTTTCTAGCTGCAGGTGCAATTGCTTCCATGTGTCTACATGGACATTCTTTTGTTTTCACAATATTATTGCTACTTTATTTAATGCACTTATACACTTGGTAAAGGGTGGAAGGCTTGGCCTTTTACTCGGTGTTTTGTTCCACTCTTGCCGCCCTAGTTACTTGTGAACTAGTGTTATGTTGCATAATTGAGCGCTCCTAACATGCTCGGGGTTGTTATGGGGACCCCCTTGATTTTTGTTTTAGGGTAAAGCTTGTCTGGCAAGGTCAAACATTGGTACTATATTTTCCTAATAACTAATAAACCTGCATAGGGGGTAATTAACCCGAGGATCTTAATCAACCCCCTGAGCCAGTGCTCCTCGTGAGTGTTGGCCCAAACTAGAGCACTATGCGGGGCCACCCCAGGGCAACTTGGGTGATTTATATCAAGCCACCGTACACTAGGTTATCTGCCATGTCGTGAGAACGAGATACGCGGCTCCTATCGAGATCATCGACACGTCGAGAGGCCTTGCTGAACTTGTTTTACCTTTCTCGAATGTCTTGCGTGAGGAACTCTGGTCTTCTTCGGACTATCCAGAGGTGTCGGATTTCCTTTGGAATTGCCTAGGATGATCACGAGATCCGTGGTCAAGGTTATTCCCATGGCGTGTGGTTAATTTGTGATGGATGAGTTGGAGCACCCCTGCAGGGTTAAATCTTTCGGAAAGTCATGCCCGCGGTTATGTGGCAAACTTGGAAACTTTGTTTAACACCCAGTCATAGAAAACTTGAAGTAAACTCTAAAAAAATACACCAACTGTGTACGTAACCGTGACTTTATCTTCTCGTGAGTCCTTACCCGAGAGAGAAAACGGTGGGGTTATGTTTGACGTAAGTAGGTGTTCTGGATCAGTTAGTGATCATTACTAGTTCACGTCCGTTATATGTAGACCACCATACTTACTTTCTGTATTCGTAAGTTAGTCACCCAAACAAATGCTTAGTCGCTTGCTGCAGCCTCACCACTTAACCATACCTCACCCATTAAGCTTAATAGTCTTGATACCCTTGGAAATGAGATTGCTGAGTCCCTGTGGCTCACAGATTACTACAACAATAGTTGCAGGTACAGGTAATGCGATGATTTGACGTGAGCACGATGCTTGTTTGATTTGGAGTTATTCTTCTTCTTCTTCATCATCTAGGATAGGTTCCAGACGACAGCCTGGGATAGCAATGATGGATGTCATTTTATCGTTTGATTTCGTCCGTAGTCGGACCCTGCTCTTTTGTATGATGTTTGAATATGTTGTTGTATTGATGTGACTCTGGTGTAGCTTGTGGCAAGTGTAAGTCAATTCCATATACTCATCTCTTCTGTAAATGTACTTGTAATGATATCCATTCTTGCAACACGACGAGATGCGCTTCTATCCCTGTTGAGGCCCTCGTGCCAAAATAAGGATAGGATCGCATCTTGGGCGTGACATATACTCCCACCGTGCCAGGAACAGGGCTTTAGTCCCGGTTGGTGGCTACAACTGGGACTAATGGACACCTTTAGTCTCGATTGGATCTACCAACCGGGACTAAAGCCCTAGGCTTCCCGCCCTTTCGCTTGGCGAAAACTACCTTTAGTCCCGGTTGAAGCCATCATCCGGGACTAAATGTTGGGGTATATAAATAGGACCGAAAGCCATCTGTAGTTTTCGATCCCCATCTCCCCCGACGGCACAGGAGACGACCTCGATGCTGCTAGGCTTCCAGGCCTCGTCGTCGCCTCCTCGAGCCCGCTCCTCATTGCCGCCCTCGATGCCATCCCCGTCGCCGCCCCCAACACTGCCCCGTCGCCGCCCCCCGACGCCGTCACTGCCCCCCGATGTCGTCGCCGTCCCGTCGCCTCCTAGGTGAGCCGCCTGCCACACCACCGTTCCCCTCCTCCTATTCTCCCTCCCTACGGCCACCGTCGTCGCCCACGTCCGTCGCCAGCCAAAGCAGTGTCGGCTTGGGATTTGATTATATAGGAAATTTGTTTCATATAGGATATATCTAAAAAAATCATACCTTAACTTATAGGAAATTTGTTTCATATAGGATATATAGGCGTCCTTTTGGTTCATAGGATAGGATTATCATAGTAATATATAGGAAATTTGTTGGAAATTATATGACATGCATCTCAAATCCTATCAGTAGGATTAGAAAAAGATATGTCATTTTGGTTCATCACATCATAGGAATTTTTGTTATTGTTGTTAAATAAAATGAGATTTGCTATAGCCACAATTTGTTCTCGTCGGCGATGCCAATCTCGCATCCTTGTCATCGACTCGGCACCGACAAACAGTTTGAGAGGCACCATGTCCAAGATTGGGCTCCGCCGGGCTGACACTGGGAGGTGCTACCTTCCGGGGTGCCCACCCTGGTGAGAAATTCGGGTCTCGTCGTCGACCCGGATCTTCTTTGGTGGCGGTCGCGTGGGCCACTATCGGTGCAGAGGGAGCTGGCCCCCGCGGAGGTGGTACGTCGCCGTGTTAGGGAGGAGGACGAGCATGTCCATCGCTATATGGCCGCGTTGGACGCCAGGTTATCCAATACCTGGCAGGTTATTTAGGGATCTCACCAGAGTTATGATCCGATGATGGTTCCTTCTCTATGGGTGTCCATCGCCTATGCCGGGAGACGTCAACTCAATCTGTATTAATTAATGATATTATATGATAATATTCAAGCTGTATTAGCGATAATATTCGATGCTTCGTTAACTGGATTATTCGAGTTGTGTTTCTTAGGTTGCAATAAGGCATGTCATGTTATGAGTTTTTAAAAGATTCACATTATATATCGTAACTTACATGCATGAACTATTCTACATTCGGAAATGAAATATAAAAAAAAGTGTTAATTGGATTTTCTTACGTTTGGCAACTGCTTGGGCTTATTAGGGACCATGAGGCGTAAGATATGCAAGGTGTGCCAAAATTCATGTATGGACAGTCTTGAAACTGCAGTGCAGTTCGGCATATTTTTGAGAAAGGGGTTTGAAAAATCAATGGTAACGGTCTTTAACTTGAATTTGTATTGAATTCTGACCATTTGTTTAACTTTTTTACTGACTTTATTGTTGATTATTAACTGTTGCATAGTGTGTTCCGTGCAACATAAGGGAGGACTTCAACAATTCATTATGGTAATGTGTTGTACTTTGATGATGATCAGGAGCGCAAATTCGAATTGGATTTGCGCAAAGGAAAGAATAAGACCATCATATATGGTGATGGATGGGAGCGGTACATTGAAGTGAACAATTTTAAAGGAGGAGAACTCGTAGCTTTTTCCTTAGTAGGAGAGGTGAATAGGTTAAGAAAATTATATGTCCAAAGCGATAATGATGACGATGACGAAGATGACATCGTCAGCAAAGAGGACCAAGATGACATTGACAGCCAAGATGAACATGAGGACATCCAAGATGAAGATGAGGACAACCAAGAGGAAGAGGACGACATCGAAGATGAAGATGATGGTCCTATCCTTTCTGCAATTTTTTCTCAAAGGATGAAGAAGCTTACTTGGGATGATAAAGCTAGTGTGAAAGAAATGTCACCATCCTTTTCAGCATTCTTGGGGAAGCCCTTTGTGCACCGTCTAACAAAAACAAACATGGTGAGATGTTTTATATTTTTTCATCTCTTTTTGGTCATGACCAAGTATGGTGAGATGTCTAACATTCAGTGCTCTCTATTTTCTCTTAATGATGGGGTCTTCAGAAGTTACCTTTGAAGATGTTTTCTGGAGTGGACATCACCGCCGTCGGCACTGCTGGAGTAATCTATGGACCAAGAGAGCCTGTCATGAACGTCGAATACAAAACAGACTCCGACGGGGCGCATATCATTCCACAAGGCCGGCTGGCAGGAGTTCATCAAGGGAAAGAGAGAACTAAGGGTGGACATCCTTGTGGTAATCACTATAAGGAAGAGCAACTGCAAGGACTACCAGATGATAGTTGTTGTTGACCATGTTTAGAACTAAGTCATGAATATATCAGCTGGAGAAATGTTAGTTAATTAATTAGTATGTTAAGATGAATGTGATACATTGATGTTTGTTTCTTAAGTTGAACAACTTTCAAGTGATATGAATGGTTCTTTCTATATATTGATCATGACTATGTTATGTAATAGTTCTTTCATTGCTATATGTAGTAGCTAGCGTCGAGTTGAATGAAAAGTATAAAATAAAAATGATAAATACAAAAATATAAGGGGGAAACACAATATGAAACCCCCTAAACCCCTCCTTTAAAAAAAATAGTGTCTGACAGCTGCTGATGTGTGGCTGTCTTTTAGTCCTGGATAAAGGTCCGCCTATCACGCGCCCCCACAGCGGCCACGTGAAGCATCTTTGGTCCCGGTTCGTAAGACAACCGAGACTAAAAATGATCGGCATTGGTTCCATCGTGTTGTCCCGGTTGCAAAATCGGGACTAAAGATCCTCTGAAACCGGGACCGATGCCCTATTTTCTATTAGTGTATGGTCGAAAGATTTGGCGTGAGAGGAAGGGGAAATGCAGCACGCAGATCCAACACCAACGTCTGCCTAATTTGCCAGCCGATCCCATCTCGCAGGATAAGTGGGCAACTTTTTACGACAAGAAGTACGCCATGCATGTGTTGCATGCCCCGATCACCGCCATGTTCTTGTTCTTGTTCTTGGCCTCTTGCGAGCAGAACAGACCACTGTGCTGTGCCTGCATAGGGCAAACAGGGCCAGGGCATGCATGCACGCTCATGGCTACTCGCACATGTACTCGGCCTGATTGACCGATTCAAACAAAACCGGGCGACAGGAGTTCCAAGAATCGCACTGTAATAAGTCCCACGAATAAATCTGTGGTAATAACCAGAGTATGGAACGCCGAGGGAAGGAGGAGGAGGAGGAAGTCCCCGTCTGATGTCAACTCCGATCCACGCGGCAACCAGACGTGGGCCGCACGCACGCAGGCGGATGGACGCAAGAATCCAACGCCTCTGATCTGATCCGCGGGAATGGAATTCCACGATCCTCTCGGGCTTCACGGGCAGCCAGACAGGCCGACTGCAGCTCTCAATCAAACCGCCTCCTAGTTTAATACTAGCATGTCGCTCGCATCTCGCAGACCCATCTTTACAAGTGAAGTGATTATTAGTAGTAGACTAGTAGTAGAAGCGGCCATTAGCATGTCTGCTCACCACACATTTCGTCTTCTTCCTCCTCCCCGCTCTCGCTTTTGGCCTTGTCTCTAGCTGCTTGGGGCGTTGCGATCCAGGAGAATATTGGGTCTCCGTAGCAGCAACTTGCGGAATGATCGAACTGGGAACGGGACAACGGTGCGTTTTGTTCTCTTCCTGTCCCGACCCCGTTAGGACGTACGTACCAGTACTATAAAACTGGTGTTTGGTCACGCGTGATCATCAAGCCGCAGTCAACCTCCCTGGTTTGATGAAGATGGATGATGCATCCGCCCATTTTCGTTTGAATAAAAAAACGAGCTGCTGAAATAGTAATAGTAGTAGTAGTTGTGGTATATGACCGTATACAGAGTGTGTAGTACGCAGACAAGACATGGATACACATGGTCTGCATGGATTTTGGAAAACCATTCCCAGAATATATGTTCGGAAAATGACACTTGCCCTTGGTGGATTTACTTTTCCTACATCAGTCGGTCAGATTGCTTTGCGAGAATCAGATATGCGGCGAAAATGCGAGGGTGACTGGCTTGTTGTTTCAACAAAGAACAGTCGTCGTCGTGGATTCCAAATATCTTCACGTAGCGTACGTACGTCGGTACGTGCTTGAAGAGACCGAATACGTCTTTCCTTAATTGACCGTCTGTTCACACGTCTAATCAGAAAAGGAAGACGGCGACGGGCGCGATCGATCGCCAGCACAAACATCCACAAATGGCGAGCGGTGGAGAAATTTCATGGTGAGTGGATTCGCTCGCCATCAGTAGGAAAACCTGTTCGCAAGTTTAGTCGAGCCCCCGCGATTGGTCCAAACGAGAGTGGACGAGTTAACATAACAGCGGCGCCCGACAGCACGCCCCGGATTTCAACTCCGGGTCGTAGCGCGTCTCCAACTGTCGCCGTCGTGACCTCACCTCCTCACCGTCTCCACTTTGAGCTTCTCGACCGGTCAGCCTCTCCCAGGTCAGAGATCGCGAGAATAACCCGATGGAATGGAAGATCGCGGTGCTGGTGCTTGACGGTCAAATCAAATCCGCCGCGTATCCGACTCCGACCCAGCCAGTGCGCTGCCTGTGCATATTCTTGCACGAGCCGAGACACGGCAAGGTCATAGCCATAGCCATAGCAGTCAGCCACGCACGCGCCCGCACTCGCAGCATGGATTGACTTGTGCGCACCGGCGGCGGCCGGCCGAGATGGGGGAACGGAACAAAATGGACGGCGCGCACGCACGGCGCTGGCTTCTTCGTCCGTTCGTCGTCGCCCGACGGCCAAGGTTAGAAAGCGGACGCGCGCCGCGGCCGAGACAGGGGCCAAGGAGAGCACCGGCCTTGTCAGGTTGTCCGTTGCTCGCGACGGAGGGGGCCCGCGCGCTGGGAGAGGGATGAACGTGGAGGTCGTTTTCGCGGGTCGGACTCGGCGCTGGAATTTGACATCGGCCTGCCTGCCTCCGGTGGTTCCGATCAGTTCCTGGCGCTAATGCGCTCGGGGCCCGCGATTGATGGCTCTCTCCCGCCGCTCTCCACTCACACTCACAACTCACACTCAGCCTGCCTACCTGATTCCCATTGTCTGCGACTCTGCCTCCTGTTTTTCGTGGATCTGAAGGGCAGGCAGTTTTCGCGCTAAAACGGTCGCCGGACCGTGCATGTGCATTGTAGAGGTGGTCCCGGGTACTCTTTTTTTCCCAGTCCGCTCATTCCATCCCATTGGTGAAAAACAAAGCAACCAAGGGCATGTTTCATATCCTGCATATAGGCCAACCAGGCTCACGCGAAAAGACAATGGACTATTTGTTTACTTGCATTTGTTGTTTGGCCCGTACGGACCTCAAAGCATCTCGCAGGCAGGCTCGTTAGAACGCTGGAGTCGACAGTATCTCCAAAGCCAGGCCCGCACATTGCACGTGGACGGTGGGAGCTGCACGCGAGGAGCCACGCTCGAGAAGCCGCGTTAATTCCCTAAGCGCTGGCAACAATTACCCTCACATTTCCTCACCTCTCTCTCCCCTCTCTTCACTCTTGCACTCTCACCTGCGGCGGTGGCGGCATTCAGCGGATCGGAGAACAGCAAGGCGACCATAGGCCTTCTTCACCAACACCCGCAACATCACCCACATCACTTCGGCAATGACGGTAAGCACTTTTTTCACCTCCTCACTTACTATTTCGCATTCGATCCGCGTTAGGGGAATGGGAAATCGGGGTAAATAGCCATAGGAGTGATCATAACATCATCATGAGTTTCTAGTAGAATTCCGAATAGGGATGGATTTGAGGGTCCCGATCCGGATTGAGTACAAGGGGAATGGGGATTGGGGGGTTAATCTTACATATTAGTCTTAAATCTTAACCCCGACGACCCTAGAGGCAGTTGGAGCGGCGGGTGCTGTTGGCCTTCTTATCATCCTCGTCCTGGACCACCTTCTCTTCTTCCTCGCCAGAGTTTCAGATCGATTGACATACTTTGGTGTCCTTACCCCGGCGCCCTTACAACCATCGCCATCGCTTCTTCTTCCTCCTCCATCGACATTGTTCCTTCTTCCTTTTCCAAGGCCACCACGGTCCTTCTCGTCAAGTAAGTGGCGGCACGCTGGTCATGAGGATGCATGTACTCTTTGTACTTGGCCCACTTTGCTCGCTATCCAACGTCGTCGGAGTCGGCCGATTCATGGCCCAACGAAGGATGTTAACTCACATAGCGGCCTTCGCTGGGTCAGAAATCAACGTCTTCAATTCCTCCGTCGTCGCCTTCTTCAGCACAGTGTCTGCCTTCATGTGCATGTCTTGGATGTTGCTGAAGTTCGAGCACATATTCATGGTGTTCTCGAACTTAGTGCGGTCACCAAGCGAGCCCTCGAGAAAGAAAGCCCTCCATCCAATGCCCCAAGGAAAGGGGTTGGGTTGGAGTTGGAGTTGCTATTGGAGTTCGTGGCGATGGATAGGAGGAAGAGTGAGAGATAGAGAGGGTTAACTGAGTGAGGTGGTGTGTAAGTAGTGACCGTCAGGTTGGGTAAATAAAGGGGCTTTGGACAATAGGTTTTAATGACGATCAACCTTTGAACTTTGTGCTCTTCATAATGCAGATCAACACGAAGAACAAGGGCAAGGAGGTGGTGCCACCAATGGAGCACGACACGAGCAAGGACTTGGTGCCGCACTTGGAGATGGTGCCCAGATGCCTGTCCAGGTGTCGCCCACGGACGATGACGTGGTGCCGGAGGACCCCGCCCCTCCCCCAGCGACAAGCGTCGAAACTACGACCACTACCACAGTACCACTAGTGGAGAAATGGATAGCCACAACTTATGTTGGTGGTGTGCTGTTTCTAAGCGACGCCATCACTATATTTTTCAGATAGCGCTGGCATTGGACAAATTTGTATGACAGTGATATAGCCTTGGTGACGGTGTTGCGGTTATATGTCAAGACACAGGTAATTGCATATAGTTTTCTCTTTTTTTGGTACATACAGTGCTAGTGTGGCCCATTAGCCCAAGCCAACACTAGTCCATTTTAACAGCCCTCTCACTCAAAAAAAACTTAGGTCACATTTCACTTGCCTTATTCACCTCCATCTCCCCCAACCCCTCTCTCTCTCGCCCGACGTCATCGCCACCACCTCCCGACCCTGCCGGACTAGCGCGGCCGCTGCCACCTCCTGAACCCGCCGCGTGTCGTCGTCGGACCAGCACGGCCGCCGCCACCTCCTGACCCCGCCGTGCGTCGCCGCCGGACCAGTGCGGCCGCTGCCACCTTCGGGCGAGTGGGTGAGATCTACCACTCCCCTCCAAATCTCCCTTGTAGAATTTATTGAGTCATTAGACAAGTTAATTCCAGTGTGATACTTCTTAATGCGACATGATTCAGTAGACAACATGAGTTTATCCCAAGAAAGAGATCTGATTGGTAGCATGGAGATTTCTCCCATGAACTCTTAAGTAAAACTCCCCATTTTCCCGTGCGTCATTCAGATTGAAGGGGAAATTGTCAAATATGCATATAAATACATTTCTTTGAAGTTGAAATCATAAAGTAGGTCCATATCATTTTTAAAGAGCTCCTAACTATGCACTTTAATTGTGTAGTGGTATCCACGATGTGGGTACAAACTGTCATGATAGATAAAAATATATGCATTTTGGACATTGACAATTCAACTCTGCCAAACTAAATAGTGAGTACAAACCTATGGAATGGATGAAAATCTATTCAAAAGAGCAAACTTGTAAATTTTACTGTAATTCATAATGCCAAGTGAGTCTATCATATGCTAGTAAAACACGATGCTTAATTATGTTCTAGTTGTTTTACAAACAGAAGCAACCGGAGTACACTTGTTCGTTGTTGTTCTCTATAACCAACAAGAACCAAATAGGATATGCATTTCTTGCTAACAAATCTGAAAGCAAGGGATCAACCTAATGTTTAATTCTAAGATGGTGAGGTTCATATGAATTCTAAGATATGTTTTCAGTGCTTTATATTAGATGGATTTGAGAACATATGTCTCAATCTTGTAATGTTTAGGTAGTGATTAATTTATAATTGCTTCTACAAGTTTTAATTTGCTTGTGTACATAATTTGAAACGGGACATATGGAGAATTCTAGAAGCAACAATGAATCGGTGTATGACGTGGGCAAGTGGAATAAGTTGCTCTTAGAGGAGTCACAGTGGAACATCAAAAAACTAGAAGAATACAATGTCTATGTGAATAATGAAAGTGATAGTCTACTCACAAAGGGTGCTAATGCCCTCGGCAAGTCAAACAAACTAAGGGAGGAGAGAGATAAACTGAAGCAAGAGAAGAAACTACTTAGGAAAGAGAGGATTGAGCTACATATAGAAGTTGCTCACTTCAAAAATGATGGAAAGAGCAATCGGAAGAAGATTCGCCAGTTGAGGATAATCCTTGCTGAAGAGTAGTTTAATTATTTTAGTACCTTTTGTGAAGTTTTAAACTATGAATTTTATGTGTATGTTTAGTTGACGAGTACTATGTTTTAAACTGTTATTAAGTTTATGAGTATGTTCAATTGACGAGTACCTCTTGTGAAGTTTAAACTCTTAGTTTCTGAAGTAGTGTTTTTTATTATCCAAACAAAATTACTGGCGTTGGACAACAATGCACGACAAAGGTAGTATAGATGTATAGCTGGCGTTAGCCACCTGGACTCCAGCAACATGTAATATACTGCTGGCGTCGGCTTCAATGCCACCACTATTTCCTAACACTGGTGCCATATTGGTGGCGTCGGGTGTCCACGCCAGCAAGGTCATTTTTGCCATGCCATGGCTAGGATTTTTTGCACTAGTGTACCATGAGGATGGTGGGCCAACTTCCTTCTACCAGGTGATGTGGGATCGAGAAGGGATTTCTAGAGGGGGGTGAATAGATTCTTTGCAAAAATAAAAACCTAGCCTTTTTCCAATTTTAATGGTTGGTAAGTTTTAGCAATTCTAGTAAGTCTAGTACACCCTACACATGCAAGTGAACGAGTATGGCAGCGGAAAGTAAAGACAAGCACATGAAAGTAAGGAGTAGGGATACGAAGATCAAACACAATTGAGGACACAAAGATTTTTCCCGTGGTTCCAATAGGTTGTGTTATCGTATGTCCATGCTAATGGAGATTGCTTCAAACCATAGAGGGTAACCGTCGCAAGAGTCCACGGATGGCTCCACCCATAAGATTCCACAAAGTAGCAACCTTGTCTATTCCATCATGGCTTACGTCCACGAAGGACTAGCCTCACTCGGGGGTAGATCTTCACAAAGTAGGCGATCTCCTTGCCCGTACAAACTTCTTGGTTCAACTCCACACAAAGATGATAGCTCTCAAGCGACACCTAACCAATCTAGGAGACACCACTCTCCAAAAGGTAATAGATTTGGTAAGAGTGATGAACTCCTTGCTCTTGTGCTTCAATAGATAGTCTCCTCAACACTCAATCACTCTCTCACAGATTTGGCTTCGTAGAAGAGGTTGATTGGGTGGAAAGTAACTTGGGGCTAGAAATGAAGATTCATATGGTTGGAGTGGAATATCTTGATCTCAAGACATGAGTAGGTGGTTCTCTGTCAGAAAACGGATGGGACAAGTGTTGGTTCGTTTATAGTGCTTCCTCTTCAATGAGAGGCAGGTGGAGGGGTATATATAGGCATCTCTAAAAATCCAACCATTACAAAATTGTTGCCCAACTCAGTGAATCGGAAGGAAAACCTCGATTGCACCGACTAGTGCAACTTTTGGCGTTTTGGTGAGACCGATATAAACATCTCGGTGTGTCTGATTTTGGCTGGCCTAGTCAGTTTCCAGTTTCGGTGTCACCGATTCCTAAAAAACAGAAATTCCCGTTCTCAGAAATGGGTTAACGGAAAGTTGGTCACTGATTTCGGTTTCACCGAAACTAAAGTTGGTGTCATCAAGACATTAGAGTTTGGCATAGGATCTGTCTAGGGTGAAAATCGATAGGGCCAAAATGGAAAATTTGGTGGCACCGAATTTGAGTGTTAGGGTTTTGACAGAGTATTTTTGGGAGAATTCAAGAGTATTTTTGGTGGCTAGCTCTAAGCACTTGAGCAACTAGATCATCATAGATACCTCATCCCCTTTTAATAGTATCAGCTTTCCTATGGACTCAAATGTGACTTCTCACAAAATGCAAAATGTAGAGTCTTGAAGCTTGAAGCTTGGCCAATCCTATTCTTCTCCTTCCTTAGGGCTTCTCCTCACAATCCTTAGCCAATCCTCTCTATGGAATTTATCTGAAATAAACTAGGTAGAACTATTAGTCTAAGTGACAATGTATCTTGTCATGAATTATAAAAACCAACAAGGGAGCATATGTGCTTTCAGGTGATCAGGGCCCCAATCTCGAGGCCATACCGATGCCCCTAGACTTCAAGAAGCACTTCTTGATCGTGCCCATCGAGTTCATGCTTAAGAAGAACATCGGCTGCCTCATGGAGGGTCTTTGTCCGACTGATGAATGGTAGGGTCACCCTCGATCAGGGTTGGGTCACCTTCACCGCCGTCGATCAGATCAAGATCGGGTACATTGTGACCTTCAAGTTACCGACTCCCGACATGCTCAAGGTCATCATCTTCAACGAGGATGACATTGAAGTGGTGACCAAGTGAGGGAGGCACGACGACACCTTATCCGTGAATGTCTAGGACCTCCCTTCTTATGTTCCAGTTGGTTTAGTATCATATTGTACTACTTTGCTTGAAATCTGCTTTCTTTAAGTGTGGCACTATATTTAAAACTACTTTCTCTGGTTTAGAACTATCATGTTATGTGTATCTATTGGTTATTCTTCACGTCGATGTGTGTTGGTAACCTCACCACCTCGCTAAAGAGATTACCAAACAACAAGCGTTGCATGGAACCAAACACCATGCCTTGTGTTTGCACCTAAACAAATAGTCAACAAAATAGGCTACCTTTTGTTACACCACATGCAAGCTAGAGGGTATGAAGGCAATGAAAGTAGGTGGATATGTTGGTTTATTGTCTGCATGCCCTTAAACAGTCTTTGTTGAGCCAGGCTCCACAAAGCTAGGCTGCATTGAGAAGGTAACCCAACACACCCAAGTGTATTTGAGGGTTTCTCCAAGGTGCCTGATACGTCTATGATGTATATATAATTTTTATTGTTTCATGCTATTACATTATCAATCTTGAATACTTTATATGCAATTATATGCTATATTATATCATTTTTGGGACTAACCTATTAACCCAATGCCCAGTGGCAGTTCCTGTTTTTTGCCTGCTTTTGTACTTTTCAAAAAAACAATAGCAAACGGAGTCCAAATTGGATAAAAAATTATGGGGGTTATTTTTGGACCAGAAGAGATCTAGGAATCTTTGGGAGGAGTCCATAAGACACACGAGGTGGCCAGGAGCCAGCAAGGCATTCCCTGGGGGGGTAGGCACGCCTCCTGGCTCGTGGGCCCCTCGTGGCACCTCGTGTACTAATTCCAGAAGACACACTTTTTCTCTGTTGCCGCAAGCCTCTGTTCTTCTATGGTACCATCTGGAGGCCTTCTTGGTACTCTGCCGGAGGGGGAATCGATGGTCGGTATCAAAACTGGCGGATCTTGGGTAGGGGGTCCCGAGCTGTGAGGCCAAAATCGATGGTAACATGAGATAAGGGAGACGATGTTTACCCAGGTTCGGGCCCTCCAATGGAGGGAATACCCTACGTCCTGCTTGATTGTATTGATGGTGTATATGTTAGAGAGTCAATCTGCCTCGAGATCAAAGAGCTAAACCCTAGATGAGTTATCCTTGTCTACAACCTAAAACCCTCTGACTTATATAGACGCCGAGGGTTCCTACAGTTTACACATGGTTGGTTGCACATCGAAGGAGAAACATACCTATCTATGGTCGACAACTTGGAGGACACGCCATGGCTCTTTGAAGCTTCCACACTGGCAAAGGGGCCCTTGATCGTCCAAGGTTCATCTTGCGGCCCATACAGTCTGGCCCATGAGAAATAGGTCGGCTATCCGAGAACCCCTCAATCCAGGACTCCCTCAGTAGCCCCCGGACTAGTCTTCAACGCCGATGAATATCCGGATAATCTTCAGGTGTCACAATCTTCGGCTTGCAAGGCGAGTCCCCTACTCCCTCTTATTCGGCAACCGACTAGGCATCGGTGAAATCCCAAATGTCACGAGCTTGTTGGGTCCATTATAATAACCGCCAGCGTTCCTCAATTTTTGCGTGTCATGGGGAGACGAGCGGTTAAGTGATTTCTTTTTACAAGACTACCCTTCCGCAATAGAGGCACCACTCATTTAAGCAAACAAAAATCATGATCTAAGCCATGTCCTCTTCTTCCTCCCGATCAGAAAAAACTCCTAGCAGAAGATCAGCATGACAAACATGGTGAGCGCCCCAGCTCTTCCTCGTGCCCCTATGGCTCCCGTCCAGGGGACTGGACCAGTTGTTCCGTGTGGCTCCTGCGACTGTGCAATCTAGAGATGTATGCCTCGTGCCCTTTCTTCTGTGGGGTCTCGGATTTTCCATTCACTCGTTCTTGAGAGGGCTGCTAGAATTTTATGGGATCCAGCTCAAACACCTCAACCTAGGGTCTATCCTGCACATCTCGGGCTTCGTCGCCCTTTGCGAGATGTTCCTGGGCTGCGAGGCACATTTCAAACTGTGGAGGAAGTATTTCTGCCTTGTCCCTCGAACTCGAGATAAGACAATCTTGGAGGTCGACGGAGCCGAAGTATGCCGCATAGCGGGGATGGGGTATCCGGTAGGCATACCTAACGAGTCCAAAGAATGGTCTTCGGAATGGTTTTATATCGAAGACACCCCCTTGTTCGATCCAGCTCGGAGGGGTCTGCCCGAGTACTCTGACGCCCCTTTAAAGAAAAGGTACAACTGGCATCCGAAGGGTTCGTTCCAAGAGGACAGAGTTGAAGTGCAACGCTTGGCGGCACAGGTGAGGATACTTGCCCACCACAACCTGTCCACGATCGACGTCATGGCCACTGCCATCACCCGGTGTGTGCAACTGATACGTCCATTTTGCATCATGCTTTTATATTGATATTTATTGCATTATGGGCTGTTATTACACGTTATGGTACTTATGCCTTTTCTCTCTTATTTTATAAGGTTTACATGAAGAGGGAGAATGCCGACAGCTGGAATTCTAGACTAGAAAAGGAGAAAATCTAAGATACCTATTCTGCACAACTCCAAAAGACCTGAAAATTTACGGAGAATATTTTTGGAATTAATAAAAATACTGGCACAAGAATCAACCAGAGGTGGGCCACCAGCAGGCCACAAGCCTGCTAGGCGCGGCCACCCCCTGGCCACGCCTAGCAGGCTTGTGGGGACCCTGTGGCTCATCCGACGCCCATCTTCTCCTATATGAAGCATTTTGACCTGGAAAAATTAGGAGAGAGCTTTCGGGACGAAGCACCACCATCTCGAGGCGGAAATTGGGCAGAACCAATCTAGAGCTCCGACAGGGTTGTTCTGTCGGGGAAACTTCCCTCTCGGAGGGGGAAATCGAAGCCATCGTCATCACCAACGATCCTCTCATCGAGAGGGGTCAATCTCCGTCAACATCTTCACCAGCACCATCTCCTCTCCAAACCCTAGTTCATCTCTTGTATCCGATCTTTGTCTCAACACCTCAGATTGGTACCTATGGGTTGCTAGTAGTGTTGATTACTCCTTATAGTTGATGCTAGTTAGTTTACTTCGTGGAAGATCATATGTTCGGATCCTTTATGATAATTAATACTCCTATGATCTTGAACATGAACATGTTTCATGAGTAGTTATGTTTGTTCCTGAGGACATGGGATAAGTGTTGTTATAAGTAATCATGTGAATTGGGTATTCGTTCGATATTTTGATGAGATGTATGTTTTCTCTCCTCTAGTGGTGTTATGTGAACGTCGACTACATAACACTTCACCATTATTTGGGCCTAGGGTAAGGCATTTGGAAGTAATAAGTAGATGATGGGTGGCTAGAGTGACAGAAGCTTAAACCCTAGTTTATGTGTTGCTTCGTTAGGGGCTCATTTGGATCCATATGTTTCATGCTATGGTTAGGTTTACCTTAATTCTTCTTTTGTAGTTGCGGATTCTTGCGATAGGGGTTAATCATAAGTGGGAGGTTTGTCCAAGTAAGGGAAGCACCTAAGCACCGGTCCACCCACATATCAAATTATCAAAGTAACGAACGTGAATCAGATGAGCATGATGAAAACTGGCTTGACAGAAATTCCCATGTGTCCTCAGGAGCGCTTTGCTTTATATAAGAGTTTGTCCAGGCATGTACTTTGCTACAAAAAGGATTGGGATACCTTGTTACACCTTTGCTACACTTGTTACTTGTTACTCGTTACGAAATGTCTTATCACAAAACTATCTATCATCGATAATTTCAGTGCTTGCGAAGAATACCTTACTGGAAACCGCTTGTCATTTCCTTCCACTCCTCATTGGGTTCGACACTCTTACTTGTCGAAAGGACTAAGAGTTGTCCCTTAACCTACTGAACCTACTGAAAATATTTATTATGAATTTCCTTTGGGTATGATAGAGAAACTGCTGGCAAATCTTATGCAGGAGATAGAACACTACATCCTGATTTACATCTAATCTGTGTGGATGAAGTTTGTAGATTATTTAAGCTCGCAGGTCTGCCCGAGGATCACGTTAAGGAGAAGGTTTTTCCTTTATCTTTGAAGTAAAAGGCATTTACATGGAATAGGCTATGTGATGATATTGGATCATGAAGCTACAACCGATTGAAGATGGAATTTCATCAGAAGTTCTACCCTATGCATCTAGTTCATCGTGATCAGAATTATATTTATAATTTTTGGCCTCGTGAAGGAGAAAGAATCACTCAATCTTGGGGGAGGATTAAGTCAATGTTATATTCATGCCCCAATCATGAGCTCTCGAGATAAATTATTATTCAGAATTTTTATGCTCGGCTTTCTCGTAATGATCAACCCATGCTCGATACTTCTTGTGTTGGTTACTATATGAAGAAAGATATTGATTTCAAATGGGATTTATTGGAAAGAATTAAACGCAACTCTGAAGATTGGGAACTTGACGAAGGTAAGAAGTCAGGTATGAACCTTAAGTTTGATTGTGTGAAATCTTTCGTGGACACCGATGCTTTTCGTGAATTTAGCACTAAATATGGACTTGACTCTGAGATAGTAGCTTCTTTTTGTGAATATTTTGCTGCTCGTGTTGATCTCCCCAAGGAGAAGTGGTTTAAATATGATCCGCCCATTGAAGTGAAAGTATTTGAACCTATTAAAGTTGAAGAGAAAACTATTACTTATAATGTTGATCATGTTATTCCCACTGCTTATATTGAGAAACCACCTTTCCATGTTAGAATAAAGGATCATGCTAAAGCTTCAATTGTGGTTCGTAAGAGCTGTGCTAGAACACCTGCACCCCCTGAGAAAATTGAAGTTGAGCCTAGTATTGCCATTGTTAAGGATCTCTTGGTTGATAATATTGATGGACATGTTATTCAGTTTTGTGATGAAGCTACTAGGAATGCTAAACCTGATGCTAAAGATAAATATAGACCCATTGTTGGCACACCTGTTGTTTCTGTTAAAATAGGAGATCATTGTTATCATGGCTTATGTGATATGGGTGCCATTGTGAGTGCAATTCCCTTTTCCTTATATAAAGAGATTATGAATGATATTGCACCAGCTGAGTTAGAGGAAATTGATGTTACAATTAAACTTGCTAATAGAGATACTATATCACTAGTTGAGATTATTAGAGATGTTCAAGTCTTGTGTGGGAAAATAAAATATCCTACTGATTTTCTTATTCTTGGTTCCCCACGAGATGATTTTTGTTCCATTATATTTGGTAGACCCTTCTTGAATATCGTTAATGCCAGGATAGATTGTGAGAAGGAAACGGTTACCGTAAGTTTTGGGGATACATCTCATGAGTTTAATTTCTCTAAATTTCGTAGACAACCCCATGATAAAGAATTGCCTAGTAAGGATGAAATTAGTGGTCTTGTTTCTTTTGTTGTGCCTCCTACTGATCCTTTAGAGCAATATCTGCTAGATCATCAAAACGACATGCATAGGAATGAAAGGAATGAAATAGATAGGATTTTCTTTGATCAACATCCTATTCTGAAACACAACTTGCCTGTTGAAATACTTGGGGATCCTCCTCCACCCAAGGGTGACCCCGTGTTTGAGCTTAAACAATTACCAGATACTTTGAAATATGCTTATCTTGATGAAAAGAAGACATATCCTATTATTATTAGTGCTAACCTTTCAGAACATGAAGAACAGAGATTATTGAAAACTCTGAAGAAGCACCATGCTGCTATTGGATATACCCTTCATGATCTTAAGGGCATTAGTCCCACTCTATGTCAGCATAAAATTAAAATGGACCTGATGCTAAACAAGTTGTTGATCACCAACGACGGTTGAATCCTAAAATGAAAGAATCGACAAGAAATGAAATATTAAACCTTCTGGAGGCAGGTATCATTTATCCTATTACTAATAGTGGATGGGTTAGTCCCATTCATTGTGTCCATAAGAAAGGAGGTATTATCGTAGTTCCTAATGATAAAAATGAATTGATCCCGCAGAGAATTGTTACAGGTTATAGAATGGTAATCGATTTTAGGAAATTGAATAAAGCTACTAGAAAAGATCATTACCCTCTACTTTTCATTGATCAAATGCTAGAAAGATTATCCAAACACACACATTTCTTCTTTCTAGATGGTTATTCTGGTTTCTCTCAAATACCTGTGTCAAAAGAGGACTAAGAAAAGACCACCTTTACCTGCCCTTTTGGTACCTTTGCTTATAGACGTATGCCTTTTGCTTTATGCAATGCACCTGCTACCTTTCAAAAATGTATGCCTACTATATTCTCTGATTTTTGTGAAAGGATTGTTGAGGTTTTCATGGATGATTTTCCGTTTACGGTACTTCTTTTGATGATTGTTTGATCAACCTTGATCGAGTTTTGCAGAGATGTGAAGAAACTAATCTTGTCTTGAATTGGGAGAAGTGCCACTTTATGGTGAATGAAGGCATTGTATTGGGACATAAAATTTCCGAAAGAGGTATTGAAGTTGACAAGGATGCTATTAAAAAAATTGATATCCTATGGATATCAGAGGTATAAGAAGTTTCCTTGGTCATGATGGTTTCTATAGGAGATTTATTAAATATTTCTCTAAGATTTCTAAGCCTCACACTAATATTTTGCAAAAAGATGTTCCATTCGTTTTTTCTGATGATTGTGTGGAAGCTTTTGAAATTCTCAAGAATGCTTTGATTTCTGCACCTGTTGTTCAACCACCTGATTGGAACCTACCTTTTGAAATTATGTGTGATGCTAGTGATTATGTCGTTGCTACTGTTATAGGACAAAGAGTTGATAAGAAATTAAATGTTATTCATTATGCTAGAAAAATCCTAGACAATGCTCAAAGAAACTATGCTACCACTGAAAAGGAATTGTTAGCAGTTGTGTTCGCTTGTGATAAGTTTAGACCCTATGTTGTTGATTCTAAAGTAATTGTTCACAATGATCATGCTGCTATCAAATATCTCATGGAAAAGAAAGATGCTAAACCTAGACTTATCAGGTGGGTTCTTCTGCGACAAGAATTCTATTTGCATATTGTTGATAGAAAGGGTGCTGATAACCCCGTAGTAGATAACTTGTCTAGGTTAGAGAATGTTCTTGATGACCCACTACCTATTAATGACAGCTTTCCTGATGAACAATTAGCTGTCATAAATGCTTCTCATAATGCTCCTTGGTATGCTAATTATGCTAATTACAGTGTTGCTAAATTTATACCGCCTAGTTTCACATACCAACAAAAGAAAAAGGTTTTCTACGTTAAGACATTACTTTTGGGATGACCCACACCTTTGTAAAGAAGGAGTAGATGGTGTTATTAGACATTTGTGTACCTGAGCATGAATAGGAACAGATCCTACGGAAGTGTCATTCCGAGGCCTACGGAGGACACCATGCTGGAGATAGAACTGCGCATAAGGTATTACAATCTGGTTTTATTGGCCTACTCTCTTCAATGATGCTCGTAAGTTTGTCTTGTCATGTGATGAATGTCAAAGAATTCACAATATTAGTAGACGTCAGGAAATGCCTATGAATTACTCTCTCGTTATTGAACCATTTGATGTTTGGGTTTTTGATTATACGGGACCTTTTCCAACGTCCAACGGGTATACTCATATATTAGTTGTTGTTGATTATGTTACTAAGTGGGTAGAAGCTATTCCGACTAGTAGTGTTGATTAGAACACCTCTATTAAGATGCTTAAAGAAGTTATTTTCCCTAGATTTGGAGTTCCCGGATACTTAATGACTGATGGTGGTTCACATTTTATTCATGGTGATTTCCGTAAATTGCTTGCTAAATATGATGTTAATCATAGAATTGCATCTCCTTATCATCCTCTGTCTAGTGGTCAAGTAGAATTAATCAATAGAGAAATTAAATTGATCTTGCAAAAGACGGTTAATTAGATCTAGGAAGAATTGGTCTAAGAAACTTGACGATGCGTTATGGGCTTATAGAACTACCTACAAGAATCCTTTGGGTATGTCTCCATATAAAATGGTTTATGATAAATCATGCCACTAACCTCTAGAGCTAGAGCATAAATCTTATTGGGCAATCAAAGAGCTCAACTATGATTTCAAACTTGCTGGTGAGAAGAGGTTATTTGACATTAGCTCACTTGATGAATGGAGACCCTTCCCAAGTTATTTGACATTTGACATTAGCCTATGAGAATTCTAAGTTATTTAAACAAAAAATTAAGAGATGGCATGATAAAAGGATACAAAAGCGTGAATTTAATGTAGGTGATCATGTCTTGCTATAAAATTCTCGGTTAGTTTTTTGCAGGTAACCTACTCTCCAAATGGGAAGGGCCTTATATCGTCAAGGAGGTATATCGTTCCGATGCCATCAAGATCAACAACACCGAAGGCACAAATGCAAAGGTGGTAAATGAGCAAACAATCAAACACTATATTTCAGGTACTCCCATTAATGTTGAAACCATTGTTATCAATACCATAACTCCCGAAGAGCATATTAGGGAGACTCACCAGAATGTTTCATACTCTGAAAAAGGAATGGGTACGTGGTACGGTAAATAAACCGATTCCAAAACTTTCCTGATAGCAATTTTATTCAGTTTTGGAATATTTTAAAAAATTAGGAAAACAAAAGGCAGTCCGAAGGATGCACGGGGAGGCGACAAGCCTGCTAGGCGCGGCCACCCCCTGGCATATCATGACAATACCTCTTGTTTTCGTTTTGAGTTGTTTTTGCAGCAGATTTAGAGCAAGATGTCGTCCCAAGAGTCAACTAGGGAGAGTCGTGTTTCTCACCCGGCACAGGAGCCCGAGGCATACATTGAAGCTAACCACTTTGGGCGAACCACTGAGGAGGATATGGAGGCTGACTTAAAAAGGGTGGATGCCATGGAGGAATACCAAGAAGTTAACTCTCATCCATAACCTGGGACCATGTTGGAGGAGCTTCTGAGCGCAGCAATCCCGAATTTGGTTATTCCTCCCAATGATAAATTCCTTACTTATGAAAACTTGAAAAAGAGTGTTATCTTTTCACCCGCAGCAATGAGACATCCCTGGGTGAAGGGATCTCTATCCGTCAATGGAAAACTGCACAAGGAAGTGATGGATCTCAGGCAACAAAATAATAAGCTTGAAGAGGAGAATCACATCCTGAAGGGCATCAACGCCAAGAACATCGCACCATCACTTCCGAAGAAGGACACCTAAGTACATGGGTATGGGCACTCCCCTTGGCTTGTGCCAAGCTTGGGGGAGGTGCCCCGGTATCGTATCACACCACATATTTTTCCTTTTTCCTTTTTATCTTTCCTAGCTTGATCCTTTTTGTTTTTGTTTTGATCTAGTAGAATAAATTTGTTAGTATGATCTACCTTTTAGTTTTTGCTTTTGCTCCCCTTATGTAAGAAAGTCCAAGAGTTATATAATAAAAAGTAGTTCTGGTAAGAGGGCTTTGCTAGATTACTATGCTCTTGAAAGTAATGAATAAAGTATAATAGAACAAAAGCAAAGATAATACATAGTGACCTTATGGGGAGTGATGACTTCACATATAAAAAGTATGGTGGTTGAAATTTATTGGGAGTTAACAAACATAGTACTTGGTCATTGGTGCAATTGAAAGGAAGTGATAAAGAAAGACAGATTCACATATAAATATATTATCTTGGACATCTTTTATGATTGTGACCACTCATTAAAATATTACATGCCGAGAAGTTGATGTTGGACAAGGAAGACAACATAATAGGTTATGTTTGCTTGCATCCGGATAGAAGTTATATGGTTTTAGATCCTCCAACATGTCGTGCTTGCTTCTACCTCATATTAGCCAAAACCTCTACACCAAGTAGAGATACTACTTGTGCATCCAAACACCTCAACCCAGTTTTGCCATGAGAGTCCACCATACCTACCTATGGATTGACTAATATCCTTCAAGGATGTTGTCATCGGTGCAAAAAGGCAATAAAAATTTCTCCTAAATATGTGTGATCTTTTATTGTAAGGGAAATAAGCGTTGTACGAACTTGTGATAGTGAAGAAATTAAAACGACAAACTGCATAATAAAGGTTGCTATCACAAAGGGAAATACAACGCGGTGTTCCTTTGCACTAAGAGTTTGTGCATGCAAAAATAAAAAGCGTATGACAACCTTTGCTTCCCTCTGCGAAGGGCCTATTTGTTACTTTTACTTTCTAGCACTTACCTTTATGCAAGATTCATGGTGGTCTTCACCACTTCCTATATTTTTCCTCTCTCTTGGCAAGCATTATGTGTTGGGGAATGATCTAGACTTATATATCCACTTGGATGTGGGTGATCATGAGTTATTATTGTTGACATCACCCTTGAGGTGAATAGTTGGGAGGCAAAATTAAAAGCCCCTATCTTTCTCTGTGTTCGATTGAAGGACCTCGTGGGTACCACGTGAGTGCTAGCAATTGTGAAAGACTAAAAGATGATTGAGTATGTGGATTTGCTTTACAAGTTCTTATATTGACTCTTTCTGATGTTATGATAAATTGTCAATTGCTTCAGTGACTGAGATCATAGTTTGTTGGTTGTCAACAGAGTTCTTGGTTCATACTTTATCTTGTGAATGAATTGTTACTCTAGTATAAAGAATCTCATACAATGAGTATTGCTGTTCTAAAATTGATCATGGTGCCCTCATGTCAGTATTTCATTTTTATCGACACCTCTATCTCTAAACATGTGGACATATTCATCGATCTCGGCTTTCGCTTGAGGGCAAGCGAGGTATAAGCTTGGGGGAGTTGATACATCCATTTTGCATCATGCTTTTATATTGATATTTATTGCATTATGGGTTGTTATTACACGTTATGGTACAATACTTATGCCTTTTCTCTCTTATTTTATAAAGTTTAAATGAGGAGGGAGAATGCCGGCAGCTAGAATTCTGGACTAGAAAAGGAGCAAATCTGAGATACCTATTCTGCACAACTCCAAAAGTCCTAAAAATTTACGGAGAATATTTTTGGAATTGATAAAAATACTAGCGCAAGAATCAACCAGAGGGGGGCCACCAGCAGGGCACAAGCCTGCTAGGCACGACCACCCCCTGGCCATGCCTAGCAGGCTTGTCGGGCCCCTGTGGCTCCTCCGATGCCCATCTTCTCCTATATGAAGCATTTTGACCTGGAAAAAAAAATCAGGAGAGAGCTTTCGGAACGAAGCGCGGTCGTCTCGAGGCAGAACTTGGGCAGAACCAATCTAGAGCTCTGGCAGGGCTGTTCTACCGGGGAAACTTCCCTCTCAGAGGGGAAATCAAAGCCATCGTCATCACCAACGATCCTCTCATCGAGAGGGGGTCAATCTCCATCATCATCTTCACCAGCACCATCTCCTCTCCAAACCCTAGTTCATCTCTTGTATCCGATCATTGTCTCAACACCTCAGATTGGTACCTGTGGGTTGCTAGTAGTGTTGATTACTCCTTGTAGTTGCTGCTAGTTGGTTTACTTGGTGGAAGATCATATGTTCAGATCCTTTATGATAATTAATACTCCTCTGATCTTGAAAATGAACATGTTTCGTGAGTCTTGTTATAAGTCATCATGTGAATTTGGTATTCGTTCGATATTTTAATGAGATATATATCGTCTCTCCTCTAGTGGTGTTATGTGAACGTCGACTACATAACACTTCACCATTATTTGGGCCTAGGGGAAGGCATTGGGAAGTAATAAGTAGATGATGGGTTGCTAGAGTGACAGAAGCTTAAACCCTAGTTTATGTGTTGCTTCGTAAGGGGCTGATTTGGATCCATATGTTTCATGCTATGGTTAGGTTTTCCTTAATTCTTCTTTTGTAGTTGCGGATGCTTGCGATAGGGGTTAATCAAAAGTGGGAGGTTTGTCCAACTAAGGGCAGCACCCAAGCACCGGTCCACCCACATATCAAATTATCAAAGTAACGAACACAAATCAGACGAGCATGATGAAAACTGGCTTGACAAAAATCCCCATGTGTCCTCAGGAGCGCTTTGCTTTATATAAGAGTTTGCCTAGGCCAATCCTTTGCTACAAAAAGGATTGGGCTACCTTTCTGCACCTTTGCTACACTTGTTACTTGTTACTCGTTATGAATTATCTTATCACAAAACTATCTGTCACTGATAATTTCAGTGCTTGCAGAGAATACCTTACTAGAAACCGCTTCTCATTTCCTTCTGCTCCTCGTTGGGTTCGACAGTCTTAATTATTGAAAGTACTACGATAGATCCCCTATACTTGTGGGTCATCATCAACCTCTTCAATAGAGGATACACCCTTTGTGGCATTACAACGGGACTAGCGACACCACCTGCTCCCGAAGACTGGGCCTGCCAATAAGGCAGCATTGGCCACCACACTTGCCGACCTATACAAAGGGGAGCAAGAAGACTTTATTTGGCGATCAACCAAGGAGGGATATTCAAGCCACAACCCCATCGAATGGGTAATCCCATCACCTCTATGAGCATAGTTAGGGTTTCCATTTTGTCCCTTCGTTGACCAAAGTCCTTAAAATCATGTGATCAGGACTGGAGAAGCTTCATCGAGACAGTTAACTGTACGGCTCCTCAGCCTGAATACTATTCCCATGATGATGATCCACGCTATCATGAGGACCCGGATCTTTCAATTGAGTTCGAAGACGGGGTCTTTTACCAGGAGAGCCTTGACCACTCCAAGGTGGCGATCATAGGTGACTATCCTAGATCGTTTCCTTCTCCAGCAACGAACAAGAAGAAGGAAAGCTCGTTATGCAAAAGGCAAGCATCCTCCAACACCCCAAGCATGCTGGCTCCTCCTCCCAAGCATTGTCGATCCGTGCATCATACATCGACAACAATAGTAGTGCCCGGATCGGAAAGCAACATGGATCCGACGAATGAGATGGCTATGAGGGTGGGTCCGTCTACTCGCTCATCCCAAAGGTATTTTGTTCACCTATTTTATTTATATTGCAACAGATAGATCCTTAGAGCATATTTTATATTGAAATTCACTAGCAAGAGACTCAGCCTTACCATGCCGAGGAGGTTGCTACGGTGTCCGGGGAGGCTTAAAATTCTAGAGCTTCGACTCATGTTGAACCTGCTACAAAGGTTCCCATGGCCAATCCGGCCCCTGCCAATTCTGGTGACACTATGTCCGTTACCCAATCCAAAGTAGGAAGCGCCATGAATCATTGGCAGTGTTGAGAGGCCCTACGTCACCCAGCATTTTCCGAACAGGAGTTCGGTGCTCTACGCACAACGGATGCGCACATTGGTGTTGCCCGAGCTGGTTCGACGAAGCTATGAAGTTAATATTGTCCAGCCTATAGGTAAATAATCAGTTTTACAGAGTCCAGACACTCATGTAAACCCAGTTTCCCCCGAGCGTTAAATTGGTCAGATCGACCAAATAAAGTGTACTTGTGTGGTTTTTATTGCTAATGCAGGCCTCCAAGCAGCAGACCGAACAATAGGCCAAGGACCTAGAAGACAACCGACCACAGGTGGAATCTGTGAAGGCCGAACTGGAGCAAGTAAAGAGCTTTACTCGGGAGGCACATGGTGAGTATATTAGTGCTGCTAATCTTAGTATATTCCCTGTGCTGATGCAAGGATACTCTTTAGCAGCTGAATCAATAGGGCACATGCAAAAAAGATTTGGATGCAGCCCGGGAACCTTAGCGATATGTCGAGTCCCAACACGGGGCCGGCTGTCGTGTTTTGAACCGTCTCCAGGCGGAGAATAAACGACAGGCCGAAGAAACTGAGAGTTTGAAAACTCAATTGACCCAGGACCAAGAAGAGAACCAGAAACTACAAAGGGGCATGTTCGGTAAGTGTGATTCTAACATTAGCAAGTATTTCTAGGTGAAGGATAATAAGTATGCCTTTGCCTCATGTATAGGTCTCCTGTCTGGGCGACCTGAAGAAGAGATCGGATCAAACAAGGGGAACGTCCTGAAGGGGCTTTCCGCTCTTCACGAGCATGCTCGGAAGGCTATGAAAAACATGGTAAAGGCGTTGTGGCTTGCCAAGCAACCTCCGAAGGGAATGAGCGAACTAGTCGATCGATTCAAGGGAGCCCAAAGTAGATTCGAGATGTGGAAGACATCGGCTTGTTAGGAGGGAGCATGGGAGGCGTGGGCAATGATCAAGACCCGCTATACCGGTCTTAACCCCGAGCATATGGCTCGGGTTGGGCTAGTAGGATCAGACGGACAAGAAGTGCCACTCCACTTGGTGTATGACCAAGTTATGCGTGCCACCCGTCTGTCGCAAGAAGACTGATCCCTGGATGCTATAATCGACAATCTCGATCAACAGCCGAATGTATGATTATATGTAACTATGTACTAATAATCGAGTAGTTGCTCCATCTATGTTGTAAACTTTGTCTTAACCGGCCATCGGCTTCTGCCTCCTATGCTAAAAGCTCAGGAGTGGTCCTCCTAATTTATCACCCTAGAAGAGTGGAATATGTTCGGGGAACCAGGCAATCCGGCCATTTTGTGCGAACAGACAGAAAGCACACAGGGAGATATGTTATATTACTGCTTAGCATAAGAAGCATCTTTCGGAGAAAATAGTACCTCTATCGATACCTTTCCCTAGGGTTCTACGAGGATCATAGGTAGAAGGCCGCATACTGCCGGTAAGTGGCTAAGGGATATTGAGAGAGGAGAAGACCAAGTAGTGGTGATAACAACCATAGTTGTCTTAATTGCTTCTGTCACAACACCAATTGTCTACTTAAGATAGCTAGCTTTTGGCTTCACCCGTCCGAGGTACGTGTCCTGATGACCCGATCATAACAATCGCAGAGGTGCTCCCTTTACCCTCTAGCCGAACAAATGGGAACGTAAAAGGTAATCACAGGAGCGAGACCCAGCTTGGCAAAGTCTTAGTTAAAATTGTTGCATATGATGGCCTAAACGTGACCAAGGAAACATGTGTACACAAGAAGTGCGAATGAATGCTTATAATATAAAAGCGTTGGCTTCAGAAAGAAGCCCCCAAGTGCTCTGTTCGGACTTGACACGTAAAGGTGTAGGCTAGAAATCTCAGTACAAGATCGGATGAGCCGTACATAAGGAGAAAAGGAAAAATTCAATCATACCAAACAGCAAAGTGGCAGGGGAAATAAAAAAGAGAAATAAAAAACAAAAGGGTAAAGAGTGTGACGACACCGGTCTTATCCATAGAGGCGCCGAAGACGAGCTACGTTCCATGGGTTTGGTTCAAGGCGTTTGTTAGACGGGCTCCGAAGACGGTAAGCTCCTCCCGCGAGTACTTCATCGATTATGAAGGGGCTCTCCCATTTGGGGTGAAGTTTATACTTCTGCTTCTCTGGGAGACGTAAGACAAGTTCGCCCACATTGTATGTTTTTGCCCTGACCTCCCTACTCTGGTAACGTCGAGACTGCTGTTGGTAAAAAGTAGAGCGAGTCCGAGCTATGTCGCACTCTCCTTCTAAGGCGTCCAGGTCATCTTGCCGATCTAAATCAGCCTCCTTTTCCTCGTACATGCCCACCCTTGGTGCATCATGAATAATGTTGCAAGGGAGGACTGCTTCTGCCCCATAGACCGTAAAAACAGTGTGTATCCCGTTAAGCTGTTCGGGGTGGTGCGCACGCCCCATAGAACGGAGTCGAGATCCTCCACCCAATGATAGTTGGACTCCTGAAGAGATCGGACCAAACGTGGCTTAATTCCGCTCACATTGAGACCGTTTGCTTGTTCGATTTGTCCGTTGGTCTGCGGATGATATACTGATGCGTAATCGAGCTTTATGCCCATATTTTGCGCACCAGTCTTTGACCTCTTTGGCTGTGAAGTTGGATCCATTGTATGTTATTATACTATGCAGGACACCGTAATGGTGTATTACACCGGAGATAAAGTCAATTACTGGTCAGGACTTGGCTGATTTGACAGGTTTGCCTCTATCCATTTGGTGAACTTGTCAACCATGACCAGTAGGTATTTATTCTTCTTGGTCCCCCCCTGTCCAGCCCCCAGACCGCGAAAGGCCATGTAATCGGGATAGTCCGAAGAGCTGTTGGGGGCATATGACTTTGATTTGCAAAAGGTTGGCACCCCACGCAATATTTGACAAGTGTCTAGGCGTCCGCCCGAGCAGTGGGCCAAAAGAAACCAGCTCGGAAGGCCTTGCTGACTAAGGCTCTTGCTGCGGCGTGGTGGCCGCCCATGCCTGCATGGTCTTTGGCTAGGAGATCCCATCCTTCCTCCTCAGATATGCACCGCTATAATATACCAGTTGTGCTTTTCTTGTATAACTCTCCCTCATGCACTTTGTAGGCTTTGGATCGCCGAACTATTCGCCGCGCCTCTATCTGATCGTCGGGGAGTTCCTTGCGAAGAAGGTAGGTGGGGAAGGGCTCGGTCCATAGTGCGATTATTGCCATGACCTCATGAGCTGAAGGCGTTTCATCCATTACGAAGTCGCTGATGATTTGGTCATCTGGTTCGTTTATAGGGGAACAACCTCTTCCGCCATATTTAGACCGACACCCTTATGATCGTCCTGCGAAACCACGGATGGCTTAAAGAGTCGTTTCAGGAAAGTGTTTTTTGGGACAGGGTTGCGCTAGCCCCCATGCGGGCCAGTATGTCAGCGGCTTGGTTGTTGTTGCGAGCGACGTGGTGAAATTCCAACCCTTCGAACCGTGCAGATATTTTTAGGACAAAATTTTTGTATGCCGCCATCTTTGGGTTTTTGGCGTCAAATTCGCAATTGATTTGGGAGATGGCCAGGTTGGAGTCTACTCGTACCTCTAGCCATCGTATGCCCATTGATACTACTATCCGAAGACCATGCAAGAGAGCTTCGTATTTGGCTGCATTGTTGGAGTCGGCATACATGATCTGCAACACGTATCGCGCGTTGTCGCCTGTGGGGGATGTGAGGATAACTCCAACCCCCAGTCCGGCCAAGGTTTTAGATCCATCAAAGTACATTGTCCAATGGGAGTATGTACTATATTCCTTGGGGAGCTTGGCCTCTGTCTATTCAGCCAGAAAATCTACCAGGACCTGAGATTTTATGGCACGGCGTGGCTTGTAGGTTATTTCAAAAGGAAGGATCTCTATAGCCCACTTGGCCATGTGGTCGGTGGCGTCCCTGTTGTTGATTATATCATTCAGGGGTACTTCGAATGCCACCGTTACCACACACTCTTGGAAGTAGTGTATGAGTTTCCGTGATGCCATAAATACTGTGTAGGCTATCTTTTGGTAGTACGGGTATCTGGACTTGCACTGTGTTAGTACTTCTGACACGTAATAGACCAGCTTCTGAGTCCGAAATTTTTGTCCCTCCTCCTCTCGTTCGATGACGAGCGCTGCGCTAACGACTTGGTTAGTAGCCGATATGTATAATAACATGGGCTCACCAGCGCCAGGTGCTATGAGTATGGGATTGCTTGCTAGCAGTGTTTTAATTTCCTCTAACGCAACCACTGCTTCGTTGGTCCATTCAAAATGGTTGGTCCGGTTGAGCAGCTTATAGAGCAGTAAAGCCTTTTCTCCGAGGCGGGAGATAAAGCGGCTTAACGCTGCTATGCAACCAGCAAACCTCTGGACATGCTTTAGCTCTATGGGAATTTGAAGTTCTGATAGAGCGCGGATCTTAGCCAGATTTGCTTCTATTCATCTATGGGAGACGATGAATCTAAGCAGTTTACCGGCGGGAGCTCCGAATACACATTTTTCCGGATTGAGTCGTATGTCATACTCGCGTAGGCTGGCAAAGGTTTGCTGTAGGTCGTCGATCAACTCGCTAACGTATTTGGTTTTGATTACCACGTAGTCCATGTATGCTTTGACTGTCTTACCGACTTGTTTCGTAAGACAAGTCTGGATCATGCGCTGGTATGTGGCCCGAGCATTTTTTAGCCCCAAAGGCATCATGTTAAAGCAGAATGGCCCGTAGGAGTGATGAATGCGGTAGCCGCTTGGTCGGATTCCTTCATCTTGATTTGCTGGTATCCGAAATAGGCGTCGAGGAAACACAACAATTCGTGTTTGGCTGTGTCGTCAATGATCTGGTCTATGTGTGGTAAGGGGAAAGGATCCTTAGGGCAGGCCTTGTTAAGGTCTTTGAAGTCGACATACAGCCACCAGGATTTATCCTTCTTTGGTACCATCACCAGATTTGCCAACCATTCGGGGTGCTTAATATCCCGAATGAATCCGACCTCTAGTAGTTTAGCTAATTCTTCACCCATAGCTTGGCGTTTAGGTTCGGAAAACCAATGCAGAGTCTGCTTAATGGGCTTGAAGCCTGAAATGACATTTAGACTATCTTCTGCCAACCGCCGCGGGATTCCAGGCATATCGGAAGGATGCCAGGCAAAGATATCCCAGTTTTCCCGTAAAAATGTCTGTAGTGCTTCGTCCACTATGGGGTCGAGTTGAGCTCCGATGCATGCTGTTTTGTTGGAGTCCGTCAGGTGCACTTGAAATTTAACAATTTCCTCTACGGGTTTGAAGGACGTGGACTTTGGCCTTTTGCTAAGGATCACGTTATCTTTGTCAACTGTTGACCGTAGCGTGGTTAGTTCTTCTACAGCGAAGGTTTCGGCTAATGCCTCGTGGGCGAGCGCTGCTGTTTTGTTTTCGGCCCGAAGGGCTATATTTGGATTACTGGCAATTGTGATTACTCTGTTTGGTCCTGGCATTTGGAGTTTCATATACCCGTAATGGGGTATAGCCTGGAATTTTGTAAAGGCGTCACGTCCCAATAGGGCATGGTAGCCGCTAGGGAATGGCACGATATGGAAGAGGAGTTCTTCGGATCGGTAATTTTCAGGCGTGCTGAACACTACGTACTCGACGATGTGTCTTGAACAGTGCGCCTCTGTCACCGGAATGATTCCCCGGAAAGTCGTGTTGCTATGCTCGATGCGAGATCGGTTGAACTGCATGTTTCCAGGGTGCCTTCGTAGATCAGGTTTAAACCAGTGTCGATGTCCATTAGCACTTTGTGTAACCTGTAGACATCGACGATGGGGTCCAGGACTAATGCGGCCGGTGAATGACAGGGAAGAGTGGCTGGTTGGGCAATATCTCCGAAGGTAATGGGTATGTCTTCCCATGCACTTGTTGCTGCCACGTGATAGACCTATTCGAGTTCTTTAAGAGCTCATTTCCTCCTGTTCCTCCAGGGGAACGTTTCGTAAATCGTCAGGACTTCGACGCTATATTCGGATGATAATGTGGAGCGCTTATTCAGTGGCATTACCTCAAGAATGGCCTCACCACTTTTTGCGACCTGCCTGACGACCTAGCAAGCTCTAAGGCTATGAGTTCGGTTTGTGCTTAGCAACACGGAATGTATAGGGCATGGTTTGTCCAACAGCCCGTCAAGGACAGTATTGACCCCATAAGGGGTATGTTCCTCTTTTCGGCTGGTTCGAATCTGGCTGGCCACTTTGGAGGTATCCTCTTTTTCCGATCTCCTTTAGGGTGTTCGGTAAAGGTTGGTTCTGAAAATAACCGGTCGGCTTGCCAGGCGTTCCATGGAACAATACTTCTGTACCAATTCGGACAGCTCAGTGAAGGCACGAACATCTCTGCGAGCCAGGGCGTTAAGAATCCTTGCATCATGGCAATTCCATTTGAATGTTGCCATTATCTCTTGGTCACTAAGACCTTTTTCTATTCTTCTAGAGAGCAGGAGTCTGGCCCAAAAATGATGAATTGACTCTCTTGGTAATTGTGTAATATCCCGTAAGTCCGAAGACTTGGGCTTTGGTGCGATACTGGGATGATTGGCTTGGGTGGTGGGTGGGAAAATTATTGGCTCCACGCCACGTGATAAGTTCGGAATCGCGGACCCCGAACTATGTACCAGATCAGGGACCGACACCGGTCCGTCTCCAGGGCAAACTCCGGCGTCTTGGTTACACACGAGGTCTCGATGAGCGGAGACCGGGGTGTAAACCGTTTTTAATTCCGGCTGCTGGGGGACGAGTCCCCAGCCGGACACTCGACGGTGGCGACTAGATGGGTGACCGCAGGGACATGAATCTCCCTATCGTTGGGTCTAAGCCCGAGCCGATCATAGACTGGAACCTGGTCATCAGACATACACATGGTTTCAATCTGATTGAATAGCTCGTTTAAAAATGAAGCGATGGGAGGATGCGTGTCGCTGAGGCGAGTGGGGTCGACATGTGGCATCACAGTTCCGGAGCTGCACGAGAGCGGATCTGGTTCTGTTTAACCGTGGTGGATCCGGTCATATCGACCGGATTGGGCGTTCTAGACCGCCCGGGGGTGATGACTTTGTCGGAAATAGGGCCCAACATCTTCGGTGTTGAGGTGTCGAGACTTACATGCTCCTTCTCAAGAGATGATGGTTCCATCAAGATAAGTTCTCCCCGTGAATCAGCGATGAACTCTAAGGTTCCAAACTTAATTCTCTGATCGGGGGGGAAGTTTCCGAACTGGCCAAGGTGGCCGATCGGGTCGACGTGCGACAAGGTGTCGTCACGTGTGAGAATCTGATTGGGGGCGAGAATCCCTTGGATGCAGATCTCGTTGCTTGTGATAGGGTGAGCCATCGATTCCTTTGGTGATCACAGCGGAACTCTCAATGAAAGCACCAATGTCGGTGTCAAAACCGGCGAATCTCGGGTAGGGGGTCCCGAGCTGTGAGGCTAGAATCGATGGTAATAGGAGACAAGGGATACGATGTTTACCCAGGTTCAGGCCATCCAATGGAGGTAATACCCTACGTCATGCTTGATTGTATTGATGGTGTATAGGTTACATAGTCAATCTACCTTGATATCAGAGAGCTAAACCCTAGATGTGTTGTCCCTGTCTACAACCTAAAACCCTCCAGCTTATATATATGTCGAGGGTACCTAGGGTTTACATATAGTTGGTTGCAAATCGAAGGAGAAAACATGTCTATCTACGGTCGTCAACTTGGAGGACATGCCACAGCTCTTTGAAGCTTCCACACTGGTGACGGGGCCCTTGATCGTTCAAGGCTCATCTTGCGGCCCATACAGTCCGGCCCATGAGAAACAGGTTGGCTATCCGAGGACCCCTCAATCCAGGACTCCCTCATCGATCACGTAAGCCGCCTACATCAACCGTGCTGCCTCCATCATGATGTGTGAGTAGTCTAACATAGACCTACGGGTCCATAGCTAGTAGCTAGATGGCTTCTTCTCTCTCTTTGATCTTCAGTACAATGTTCTTTACGATTCTCACAGGGATCTATCCAATGTAATCATCTTTTGCACCGCGTTTTTTGGAATCCGATGAATTGTGCGTTTATGATCACATAGTCATTGAAAGTAATTGAGTATTTGCTGAACTTTATTATTCATGATTGTTATAGCTTTGTAATTCTCTATGATCTATATGTTTGGTTTGGCAAACTAGATTATATTGATTTATCTTCAGTGGGAGGAGTGCATTGTAGTGTGTTCAATCTTGCGGTGCTCTATATCCTAGTGATAGAAGGGGGCAAGACACATATTGTATTGTTACTAGTAAGTATAAAATGACGGGGTCTGAACATATTGCTTGTCTTAATTTGTCTACATCATGTCATCTTGCTTAAAGTGTTAATTTTTAGTAGTTGTGTTTGCTTGTGATAAATTTAGATCTTAGATTGTTGATTCCAAAGTTATTGTTCACATAGATCATGCTGCTATAAAATATCTTATGGAAAATAAAGATGCTAAACCTAGACTCATTAGGTGGGTTCTCTTGTTTCAAGAATTTACTTACATATTACTAATAGGAAAGGAGCTGAGAACCCTGTAGCTAATAACTTGTCTAGGTTAGAAAATATTCTTGATGACCCACTACCTATTAATGATAGTTTTCTTGATGAGCAATTAGCTGCAATAAATGTCTCTCAAAACACGCCATGGTATGCTGATTATGCTTATTACATTGTTGCTAAATATACCACCTAGCTTCACATACCAACAAAGAAAAACATCTTCTATGATTTGAGACATTAATTTTGGGATGACCCACATCTTTACAAAGAAGGAGTAGATGGTATTATTAGACGTTGTGTACCTAAGCATGAACAGGAACATATCCTATGGAAATGTCATTCCAAAGCTTATGGAGGACAACATTTGGGAGATAGAACTGCTCATAAGGTATTACAATCTGGGTTTTATTTGCCTACTCTCTTCAAGGATGACCATAAGTTTGTCTTGCCTTGTGATGAATGTCAAAGGATTGGTAATATCAGTAAGCATCGGGAAATGCCTGTGAATTATTCACTTGTTGTTGAACCATTTGATGTTTGGGGTTTTGATTATATGGGACCTTTTCCTTCCTATAATGGGTATACTCATATTTTGGTTGTTGTTGATTATGTCACTAAATGGGTAGAAGCTATTCCAACTAGTAGTGTTGATCATAACACTTCCATTAAAATGCTTAAATAAGTTATTTTCCCGAGGTTTGGAGTCCCTAGATATCTAATGACTGATGGTGGTTCACATTTTATTCATGGTGATTTCTGTAAAATGCTTGATAAATATGATGTTAACCATATAATTGCATCACCCTATCATCCTCAATCTAGTGGTCAAGTTGAACTTAGCAATAGAGAAATAAAATTGATATTACAAAAAACTGACAATTGGTCTCGAGAGAATTGGTCTAAGAAATTATATGATGCACTTTGGGCTAATAGAACATCTTATAAAAATCCTATGGGTATGTCTCCATATAATATGGTATATGGAAAAGCTTGTCATTTGCCTTAGAGTTAGAACATAAATCATTTTGGGCAATTAAAGAACTCAATTATGACTTCAAACTTGCCGGTGAAAAGAGGTTATTTGATATTAGCTCATTAGATCAATGGCGAACCCAAGATTATGAAAATGCCAAGTTATTTAAAGAAAAAGTTAAAAGATGGCATGACAAAAGAATCCAAAAGCGAGAATTCAAAGTTGGAGAATATGTTCTTTAGTACAATTCTCGTTTCAGATTTTTTGTAGGAAAACTTCTCTCCAAATGGGAAGGACCATATGTTATCAAAGAAGTTTATCGCTCTAGAGCTATCAACAATAATAATGCCGAAGGCACTAACCCAAAGGTGGTCAATGGACAAAGAATTAAATACTATATCTGAGGTACGCCTATTAATGTTGAAAGCAATGTTATCCAAGCCATGACACGAGAGGAACACATAAGAGAAACCTTCCGGAACACTCCAGAATCGTGAAAAATAAGAGGTATGTGATACGATAAGTAAACAGACTCCGAAAAATCCTCAAAAATTAATTTTATCTGTTTTGGAATATTTTAGAATTTTGGGAAATAAGAAATAAATCGGAAGGCAACCGAGGTGAGCACGATACACCAGGGCATGGTTTCCCTCCCTGGCGCGCCCTGGTGGGTGGTGCCCACTTCAGGAACCTTCCCGACTCCGTTTTCCATTCATTTTCTTGATTTCCAAGAATAACAATTCCTTATATTTATCCCGATTGTTTTGACCACCACATCGCGAGATTTTCCTTTGTTCTTGTTTCGTATTGTTTTCCTGTCAGATCTAGATCTCCATGGCTTCACCAAGTTCTCCCAAGGACAAGTTCTTTGAGAAGATTATCAACACATACTTGCCAGAGGTGATGAAGCACCCTTAGGCCATTGAGATGCGTGAGGAGGTGCTCCACATCCGGGATGTTCAAGGGCCCAAGAAGACAGGAAGCGTGTAGGCCAGGCTAGAAGTAGTGGAACAAGACATATTCAAGTGCAAAGGGATAGTGGAGCGTGGACTTGGTGCCAATCACTCCATGATCACGGAAGTCACCCATGATCACATGATGGATGTCCAGTCCATGAAAGACATTGCCTTCACCGTCAATGAGAAAATTAACTTTCTGTAGAGTCAAATGTATGATCTCCAAAATCAAGTCTTTGTATATGAAGCAAAATTGAAAGGTACGAGTTTAGCTGCCAACTACAGGACTCCAGGGACTCGTGCATCAACTTTTGATGGTGAGCCCTTGCCCTGGAAGCCGGAGGACAAAGCTACTACTGCTTCATCACCACCTCCTTCATCATCTTCACCACCAAAGGAGACTTGAGTACACAGGTATGGGCACTCCCCTTGGCTTGATCCAAGCTTAGGGGAGGTGCCCCGGTATCGTATCACCACCACTTCTTACTTTGCTTTTTTATATTCGATCCTTAGCTTTTTCATGATTTAGTTGAATAAAAGTTTAGTATGGTCTATTTTTGCGTGATAGTTTCATGATCTATCTATGTAATCGAGTGAGAGTTATATAATAAAATTTAGTCTGAGCTTTTGCCCCTTTACTTTCTTGTTGCATTCATAATAAAAGAAAATAAATGAAAAGGATCATATGCTAATATCATGGTGATTAATGACATCACATAAGTAAAAGTATAAGTAGTAAAATTTATCGAAGATTGACAAACATAACATTGGTCAATGATGCAACTCATGAAAGAATTAATTAGGGAAGAGAAGATTCACATGCAAATACACTATATTGGACATCTTTCATGATTGCGATCCCCATTAAATATTATATGCCAAAATTGTTGACATTGGACAAGGAATACAACATAATGATTTATGTTTGTTCATATTAACATAGAAGTTATATTGTCATAGATCCTTCAACATGTGGTGCTTGCTCAATATCTTTGCTAGCCAAAAAAATTGCACTAAGTAGAGATACTACTTGTGCGTCCAAAAACCCCAAACCCAAACTCATGTTTTAGAGTCCACCATACCTACCTATGGATTGAATAAGATCCTTCAAGTAAGTTGTCATTAGTGCACTAAGGAAAAAAAATGCTTCTAAAAGTGTTGGATCAATTAGTGTAAGAGAAAATTGAGCGTTGCACAAACTTGTGATGGCAAAGTAATAAAAGGGATAGACTGCGTAATAAAGGTTGCTATCACAAGGGTCAATACAACATGATGTTCTTTTGTGCTAAGGGATTTGTCATACAAACTAAAAAGCTCATGAGAACCTCTTCTTCCCTCTACAAAGGGCATATTTGTTACCTTTAAGTATTTACCTTTATGCAAGAGTCAAAGTATTCTTCCCTATTCCTTTTTATTTTTCTCCTTTTGCAAGCATCATGTGGTGAGGAAATATCTAGGCACATATATCCAGTTGGATGTGAGTGATCATGAGTTATTATTGTTGACATCACCCTTGAGGTGAATACATTGGGAGGCGAAACTATAGGCCCCTATCTGTCTATGTGTTCGGTTGAAACTTTTTGCTCATGGGTATGCTGTGAGTGTTAGCAATCATAGAAGACTAAATGATGGTTGAGTATGTGTACTTGCCAAAAGGCTCCTACATGAGACCCTTCCTAAAAATATGATGAATTGTAGTTGCAGAGTTGACTGAGAACATAGTTTGTTGGTTTCCAAATAAGGTTTATGCTTTATACTTCCAAGTTGTGATGAATTGTTACTTGCTTATAAGAAGTTATATGATGTTGTTATGATAGAAAAGTTTTATGAGAAAGAATTATATGTTAAATTTGTTGTTGTTATAATAATAAGCATGATGCCACTATGTATGTATTTTGTTTTTATAGACAACTCTCTCTCAAATCATGTGGACATGTTCTTCGATATCGGCTTTTGCTTGAGGACAAGCGATGTCTAAGCTTGATGGAGTTGATACGTCCATTTTTCATCATGTTTTCCTACTATTATTTATAAAAAATATATGCATAATAGAGCTTTGGGGAGTAATTCTAATGCATTTTCTCTCATAATTTGCAAGTTTTACACAAATAGGGAGAATATCGGCAGCTTGAATTCGGGACCTGAAAAAGCATGTCAGAGATACCTATTCTGCACATCCCCAATAGAGCTAAAACTTTACAGGGAATTTTTATTAAAAATATGAAAAATACTGGAGCAAAAATCTAACGGAGGGGGGTCACTTGGTGAGGAAAACCCACCAGGGCACACCAGGGCCCCCAGGAGCGGCCTGGTGGGTGGGGGCCCACCTCCGGAGCCCATATTCTGGTATAAATTCTGGAAAAACCTAGAAAAATAAGGGAAGGACTTTCGGGATGAAGCATCGCTGTCTTGAGGTGGAACTTGGGCAGGAGAACTTTTGCCCTTCGATGGAGCGATTCCACTGGGGGAACTTCCCTCTCAAAGGGGGAAATCAAAGCCATCGTCATCACCAACAACCCTCTCATCTTTGGGAGGCCATTCTTCATCAACATCTTCAACAGCACCATCTCCTCTCAAACCCTAGTTCATCTCTTGTGTTCAATCTTTGTACCAGAACCTCAGATCGGTACCTGTGGGTGACTAGTAGTGTTGATTACCTTGTGTAGTTGATTGCTATATGGTTTATTTGGTGGAAGATTATATGTTCAGATCCATTATGCTATTCAATACACCTATGATCTTGAGCATGAGTATTATTTGTGAGTAGTTACCTTTGTTCTTGAGGTCACGGGAGAAATCATGTTGCAAGTAATCATGTGAATTTGATATGTGTTTGATATTTGGATGATATGTATGTTGTCATTCCCTTAGTGGTGCCATGTGAACGTCGACTACATGACACTTCACCATCCTTGGGACTAAGGGAATACATTGTGGAGTAGTTATTAGATGATGGGTTGCTAAAGTGACAGAAGCTTAAACCCTAGTTTATGCGCTACTTCATAAGGGGCTGATTTGGGCCCACATGTTTAATGCTATGGTTAGACTTTGTCTTAATACTTTTCTTGTGGTTGCGGATGCTTGCAAGGGGTTTAATAATATGTAGGTTGTTAGTTAAAGTAAGAACAACACCTTAGCACCGGTCCACCCACATATCAAATTATCAAAGTAGCGAACACGAATCAAACCAACATGATGAAAGTGACTAGATGAAATTCCCATGTACCCTCAAGAACACTTTGCTTATTATAAGAGACTGTTCTGGCCTGTCCTTTGCACACAAGGATTGGGTTACCTTGCTGTACCTTACTTATTGTTACCGTTACTTACTCGTTACAAATTACCTTGCTATCAAACTACTTGCTACTTACAATTTTAGTGCTTGCAGAAATTACCTTGCTGAAAACCGCTTATCATTTCCTTCTGCTCCTTGTTGGGTTCAACACTCTTACTTATCGAAAGGACTACAATTGATCCCTTATGCTTGTGGGTCATCAGATCCCATGCTAATCGAGATTGGAGTCTCCCCACTTAGAGTTTTATTTAATGGTTATCTTGGGTGATTCCAGGCATCGAGAAGTTAAGTTGGTGTGTGCGGGTCAGGTGTGTTTTCAAATCAAAGACCATAACCGGAATTAGTCAACATCTCTGTTTGACTAAACAAATCTGTTGCTCATGGGTAAAGAGTACAACCTCTGCAGAGTATAAAACATATTCAAATAGTCATGTCCGTGGTTAAGGACTACACACTACAGGAATTAGAGACTTTGTCGTCTGCCATGGCAGACGGCAAAGGGCACAAAGGCGGAT
The DNA here is from genome assembly GCA_022496015.1 of Hordeum marinum. Lineage (NCBI taxonomy): Eukaryota > Viridiplantae > Streptophyta > Magnoliopsida > Poales > Poaceae > Hordeum > Hordeum marinum. The sequence goes on along the minus strand of CM039673.1, from coordinate 451,677,981 downwards.
GGAGGACGGCACAAAATTGGGCCCAACAGACTCTGGTAAAGAGGTTCTTTGCCATCTGCTTTGCCCCAGCGGACGGCAAAGATTATTTGTCGTCAGCTAGCAGATGGCAAATGACCTGGACGGCATACTATTGACGGCGCCACCGTTAGGTGGCTAACGGACCCCCCCCCCCCTCTTTGTCGTCTGCCGCCCGCCCCCTTTGTTGTCTGCCTCCTACCTCCCTTTGCCGTCTTCCGCCCTCCCACTCTTTGCCGTCTGCCGCCCTCCCACACTTTGCCGTCTGCGGCCGCCCACCTTTGCCGTCTGCCGCCTCCCCCTTTGCCGTCTGCCACAGCCTGTTTTTCCCAGCCTGTTTTTCACAGGTTTTATAGGTGGCCACCAGGTGGCAGCTTTGTCGTCCGGGGCAGACGGCAAAGGGTCCTTTGCCGTTTGGGGTAGATGGCAAAGAGGTTGTATTGCCTCTTTTTTTTGTTACATTCAACAATTTTCAAACAAACAATATATGATATGTACATAAATATTTCACAGAAACAATGTGCAATAGCCATATATGATCAACCAACAATTATACCAATTTAAAAGTATGAAATGCCACATTGTTCGCCATATTACAATAGGTTCATCCATACATACATATAGTCTCATTAATACAAATGACTCAATACATGAAAACAGAAAGTAAACCTAGCACTACATCAGAGCAAGCTGCAGTGAACTCATCTCAAATCTGCAAAATTGGAAATAAGAAAGTTAGAAAAATAATACTAGAATTAAGAAGTCGAAGAAGATCTAGAATTAGAAGAAGATGAAGAAGATGAAAGGGTAGTTTGGTTTCAAGACACAACTAGCCACACTTTCCCACAACTCAACTTAGGCAAGTTTGACCATGTTAGGTGTGTGTTTGGTTCTTGCCACAACTAAGGCAAGAATTTTTTTTATTAGCACTGAGACCCACATGTCATAGATAGAAAAAGTGTGGAAAGATTCCCTTAGGCAAGCCAAAGTTTGGCTAACTATTTGAGCACCTCAAGTAAGGCAAGTTTGGTAAAATTGTGGCAAGCCAAAGTGTGGTAAAATTGTGGCAAGCCAAAGTGTGGTAAAATTGTGGCAAGCCAAATTGTGGCTAACTATTTGAGCACCTCAAGCCAATGTGTGGCAAGCCAAAGTGTGGCAAGATTCTCTCTCTGTCTCCTCTTGTTTTTCTTCTTCTTATTGCATATTTGTGTCATTTTAGAGCTAACCTAGGTAATTATCACATTTTTACCCAACTAAGCTTATTGTGTCAGTTTGCAAGAAAATAAGCTAAGTCTATGGCATCTATGAGGTTACCAAGTCTATTATGTCTTTTTTTAGTTAACTAAGCTTATTATGTCTGTGTGGGGGAATAATGCAAATTATAGGTCATTTTAGAGCTAACTTAGGTACAATATGTCATTTGGGAGGTAAGTAAGCTTACTATGTCATTTTAGAGGAAACAAAGCTATCTTGAGTAAAATATGACATTTGTCTAAGTGCTAAGTTTGTCATTGTGCTAAATTTGTCTAAGTGCTATGTTTGTATTTGTTTGAGAAAATGAGCCAAGTAAGTGGCATATTAATTCGGGCTTACCGTCCTCGTCATCACGGAGGTGAAGCACCGGGGTTGCTCGGGTCGTGCGATGCGGCTCGGGAGTTATGTTGTACGAAAGATCATTTGTGTTAGCATGATGACGTTGAAATGTTAAGACTAGTAACTAATGAACATTGAAATGAAACTCACCGTTCAAGCCGTGGTAATGACTGGCTTCGGCGGAGGGGACTGGCCGGGCTTCTCGCACAAATTCTACAGATTTGGTTTTGCCAAGTCAATCATATTGGTTATTAATGAAAACAACATGTAGTGCATGATTTGGCTAATATGAAGAAGAAACTTACCACGATGAGCTTGTACATGGCCCGGTTAGACACATCGTTCCGTGCTCTCTGCTCCTCCAACAACTTAGTCATCCTCTCCTCCAGATCCCTCTTCTCCTTTGCCGCCATCCGGGCCTGTTCGACCAGAAGCTCCTGGGTTGTCTCTCTCTCTTTCTGCAGAGCAACCTGCAACACAACTCCTCGTTAGCATTGTAATCATGTTTGTTTGCACACACAATGTAATGGAGGAAGCCTATCTGAGTCTGTATGACTAACCTCGATGGCGAACTGGACTGGTCGTGGACGAGGCAGCATCTTAGGACAGGAGCTCGTTTGGCACCCCTTGATCTGCCGGAGAGTGCTCGAAGACCGTATATGTCCATCTCCAATGGCTATCGAGCCATGGGTCCTCTCGTGGCCAGCTATCATCACCAGGTCTGGATCAAGTGGATGCTAGCTTAGGTTGAAGTCCTCCCCATTCACCGCCTTCCTCACATCCCCGTACCTCACGAGCTTGTGGTGGGAGGAGATATTGGTGATGTTCTTGGGATTATCGAGGTCAGACTCAGAGAATGCCTTGACCTTCTTGTATGAGGCAGTATGGGCCATGGCATAGAGGTCGTACACCTTTGGCACCTCCGTCTTATTGTGATGAGCCTACAAAAGAGGAACAAAGTATTAATAATGGGTAAACCTAGCACTACAAGAATGAATTGCAGGAATCATGAAGCAAACCACATACCCAGTTCCGCCCAAACTGATAAATGTTGACACTGCCTTGATGGTGTGTCACACCTTCCATTTGGGCACGCCATGCCTTGGCATCATCGTGGACGACTCGCCATTGGTCAGAGCACCATTCATTCACCAACGCCTCCCAACAACCCATCTTATCCACACACACCATCTCGGGGCACCTAAGTTAGTAAAGAGAAATTTGAGAGCTATGCCTACAAATCAAAGCAAAGGAAACTATGTACAAGGCCTTAAGAATAGGTAATACCTTCATGTACTGCTCCTTGTCCAGAAACTTTCGGCGGGACGACGACTTGGCCTTCTTAATACGCTGCGAGGCGTAGTAGTCTCAAACAGTCTATACCCGAGCCTTGTGTCGTATGTTCTGTAGTAGGCGCCTACACTCGTAATCGATAAGCTTTGTTGTGGCCTCCTCGTATCCCACCTCACACCCGCAGAAGGTTTGCAATCAAAAGATACAAAACTGATTAGTACAATAACTAGCTATTATTGATTTTTAAAGGTGTAAAGGAGAAATTACCCAGAACTTCCTGATGACCATGTCGGCCCTCGTGTGGCACAACACACCGTCGATCATCTCCTTCGGCGGGGCCAGGGCAGCCAAGTAGTGCTCCCATTTCAATTCTACCTCTTCTTGCTGACCCTCGCCAGGCAACGTGACAAACCTCAGGAAGTTATGCTGTAAAATCACACCAAGGATGGAGTTGGGCCTACAGACATCCTTGGCGTGCATCCAAACCCTGCGGTATGACAAAGCCAACACAATAGATATGGTGAGAAACATGAAGGCAAAAGGTTTAAAGAGAGTAAATGCACTTACTTTGGTGACTCGGGCTTAATCAGCCACCTCTGCTCGTGGGTCGCCGGCACGGGCAGGAGCCGTGTACACCCACGCTGGTAGACGGTTCCCTCAACCACCTCGCCCCCGCTATCAAAAAGCCGATCCCCTCCAGCATCAGCATGGCCACTCGGCTCCGGCTGATGCAGATCCGGCCAGGTATTCCATCCGGGGGAAGCCTGTGGAGTCTCGTAGGACAAAGCGTCTAGCACAGGAGTCTCACGGGACGAAGCGTCTGTCACAGGAGTCTCGCGGGTCGAAGCGTTTGGGACAGAAGGATCTTCAACCCGAGGCTCATGGACAGGAGTCCTTGTAGCCTCCACCTCAGACAAGTCCACCATAGCAGTCATGTGCTCCGATGAATCAGCTAGGGGTGGCGGCGAGGAAGGCGTAGCAGCCTTCGTACCTCTCCCGCGGCCGCCACATGTAGCTTTCGGAGCTCTCTTCTTCCCCCGACCTCCTCTCCGGTGGGCAACTTCACCGACAAAGAAGTGCCCTCGGGTGACTCAATACTGTCGTACAGCGCTCTCCGGAGAGTTTGGGGTGGAATGGAAGTACCCCTCCAACCATGCTCCGATGAAGGATCCTCAGATCGCTCTTGACCCGCACCCGCCATATTTCAACACCTACCATAACAAAGAGTAAATGAAATTAGTACAACATAAAAAAAATTGAATACCGACATGAATAATAATATGTATATATATAATTTGAGTGTATCATCATCATGTATACCTGACATGAACTAATAATAATCTTCATCATCTATATATGCTCCGGGATCAATAAATGCATCATCATCATCACAATCATTAGTAAATGCATCATCATCACTATCGGGAGCAACATGTGGAAGGCCTCCTTTCTGTAATCGGTCAAGCATTCAGAGGTCATCCACAGCAATAACCTCTTCTTCTTCCGTCTCTTCTTGTTCCGGCTCAGGGGTGAACTCGGATTCACTATCGCTGTCTACCTCAATGTTCTGGGGTGAAGTAGAGCAGTTCTTGAAACATTTTTTTGGAAAGACGTGTTTGTTGGAAGAATTCTCCTTCATATGTGTCTGGGTTAATGTGAGGTTCATAATCATCTTCACTGAGGAAAGATGGTCTAAAATGTGGCGGCACATCATAAACGACATCCCAACCATTCAGATTTGGATCAGTTTGGCAGGCCCACGGTAGATAGAAAACTTGGGTCGCCTATTGAGCCATAATATAGACGTCGAGAACATCTAAATGGGTGCTTTGTTTGATTTCGACTAGCCCTATATGTTCATGAGTCCTTCTAGTCTGCTTCGGCTGGAACCAATAACATTTGAAGACTACCACGTTTGGTCTGTTATCACCAAAGAATATAAGTTCATAAATTGCTTCAACTCTTCCATAATACTCGACACCTCCTTCGTTGACAGCGGAGACACAACAATTTGTAGACTTTTGGTCTGCCATAGGTAGCTCTTTGCCAAAATTACGAAAGTGATACCCGTTGATGTCATATTTGTCAAATGAACGGACCTTATAGTAAAAACCATTAGCGACTTGTCTCAATTCGGCATCCATAGACTCCGAATTAGCCTACAAGTTTGATATGAAAGGATTGTTCAATTAGCCACAAACTAGATTAAGAAATGAAATGGTCTAATGGAAATTACCGTTTGTTTGAACCAAGAGGTGAAACCGGGATAGCCGCCTCCATGTTTTGCTAGAAGCTCATACTCTTTGATGGAACCCTTTTGGATCACCGGTCCATCCGAGAATTTGGTGACGTATCGAATGTATCACATATCCGGGAATAAGAGCAGTTCAAAGGAATTAGAAGTTGTGAAACAATGTACCGAGAACTTACTCGATGTACGGCCACACTTCTATTAGGTTGTTGAATATATACAACGAAATGGTCCACCATTCTTCGACATCAAACGTTACTCCTTTCGAAGCACTGGTTGGTGTGAGCTTCCCTTGGAATAGGCTGAGGTTGGATCGAACTTTTTCACGGTGGCCATCATTGTACCGAGGCTTCGGATTATGCAAATGACGATTCTTGGCTTCGTAGTGTGCTTTCATGAAGTTTGCCGCCTCCTCAGTAATGAATGCCTCGGCCATCGATGCTTCAATTCTACGTTTATTTTTACATTTTGCTCGAAGCGTCTTCTGCATCCTCTCAGTTGCAAAGCACCAACGGTTTTTTGTGGGCCCCCCAATCTTGCCTCGGTCGGGAGATGTAAAATCAAATGTTGCATTGGATTAAAGAAGCCCGGTGGAAAGATCTTTTCTAACTTGTAGATCAATTCTGGCGCCAACTCTTCCAGTTCATCTAGCACATCACGCGATAGTTCTTTCGCACAAAGAGCACGGAAGAAATAGCTCAGCTCTGCCAATACTAGCCATTCATCCTCAGGGATAAAGCCACGCAGCATCACCGACATTACCCGCTCAAGCCATATGTGCCAATCATGACTCTTGAGACCAAATATTTTCAATTTGTCAAGACTCGCTCCCCTCTTTAGATTCGCTGCATACCCATCGGAGAACATCAACTGCATTTTCACCCACAAGACCATTTCCCTCATAGCTGGCCTTCCAAGATTGAACCATGTCTTTGGCTTCCTCCAGTTCTTCTTTCCTTTTGGTTGTCGTATGTTTTGTAACGGTCTATCACATAGAGTCTCTTGATCGACTCTAGCCTTAGGATTATCCTTTGTCTTCCTCTCTATGCCGAACAATGTACCAAAAAGGACCTCGACGATATTCTTTTCAGTGTGCATCATGTCGATGATGTGTGGGCAAAGGAGGTCTTTAAAGCAAGGCAGATCCCACAAGCATATCTTGTGAGTCCGGGCGTGTTTCTAATTATACCCTTTGAAATACCCTAGACGATTTGGATCCGGCTCGAGACCGTTTATCTCATCGAAGGTCTGTTGGCATGTCAATGCAGGTGGTGCAGAGTTTTTGACAACTCTACCTTTCATGAATTTCTTCTTCTCTTTTCTGAAATTATGGCGAGGATCTAGGAACTTTCTATGCAAGTCGAAGCAAGAATACTTGCGACCCTCTTGCAGCCAACGGAACTCGAGAACTGCCTTGCATGTGAGGCGCGGGAACCTTCCATGCACAAACCAGCCAATGAATAGCGCATACGCCGGCAAGTCATGCGTCGAGTACATGTACCACACATGCATTTTGAAGTTTTTTGTAGCGGCATCATATGTCTTAATCCCATTATCCCAAGCTTCTTGCAATTCAACCTTAAGCGGCTACATGTACACATTCATATTCTTCCCCGAATAGTTGGGCCCTGGAATTATCAACATCAAGAAAATGTTCTTTCTTTTCATAATTTATCCGGGGGGAGATTGAGTGGAATGAAAAATACAAGCCAGCAACTGTATTGCGTTGCCATCATACCAAACACTTGGAACCCGTCTGTGCCGATGGCGACTCAAGGATGCCTTGGATGTGCCGCTTTATCCTTATGTATTGCATCAAAGTGCTTCCATGCAAAAGCATCTAAAGTGTGTCCCAACATCGGATTCCCATCTGCATCTAGTTTGGTTCTTTTGCCCAATTTATGTCACGTCATCTATCTGGCCGTCTCTTCGACCATGAAAAGTCGTTGAAGTCTTGGTATGATTGGCATATACCTAAGAACATTAACTGGGATTTTGGTCTGACTCTTCTCACCCACACCGTTGTCTACCACAACATACCTGGAAGAGTTGCAAATGGGACAATAGTTCAAGCCCGCATACTCAAGCCTAAATAAGGCACATCCATTCTCACAGGCATCTATCTTCTCATAGGGCATCTTAAGCGCACGTAGGATTTTGTCTGACTGGTACAGGTTTGTTGGCAATACATGGCCTTTGGGTAGAAAGCGTCCAAATATCATCATCATCGCATCGTAGCATTCTCTGCCTAGGTTGAACTAAGCCTTCAGAGCCATTACTTGCGCGATGGCATCCAGCTGACAAAGCTCAGTGTGCTCGTGGAGAGGACGTTTTGAATACTCAAAAATTTCATAGAAGGCCTTTGCATATTCCTCCATCTAATCATCCAAATCTTGAGCATCATCAAAGTCTTGCACCATGTCTTCGATCCCGGTACCATGCTTGTTGGTGCCACGACGAACAAGCTCAGCTCTGGCACGTTCGGTAGACTCACCACAAAATCTCCACACCGTATAATCATGCGTAAAACCTCACTTCTGCAAGTGTTTACCCATTTCATCCCGTGTCCACTTTTTATGGTTGTCGCACGGGACACAGGGGCACCAGATTATTTCCTGGCCATTTGCAAATGCGGCGCTTAGAAACCCCTTGGTTTTTGTTAACCGTTCAATGGTCATTTCTTTCTGACAAGGGTGGTCGGTGTACAGCCAAGCACGATCACTCATCTTGCCTACCTAATAAACACACAAGAAATATATATATATATATAATGCATCATCTATATTCATCCATTAATCAAGTTTGTCAGTTTTATTACGTCCATGCAACCTACACGCTAATAGGTAGAGATAGGTCCTAATCCCACCCGAGTATGTGTAGATTGGGTTCGTTTTCCCATGCTCTGCTCCGGATCCAATGCAGAATTTCGGCAACACCTCCCCGCTGTTCTCCTGATACACGTCTCGGCAATAAGCAGAGAGGATGTGTACCTGGAGAACAACAGGGAGGCACTAACGAAATTCTGCATTGGATCCGAAGCAGAGCATACGGGAAACGAACCCAATCTACACATACTCGGGCTAGCCATGGATAACGTTTCACAATTTGAAAGGATGACGGTTATAAATATGCAAAGACATGCATATTTATAGATGTCACCCTTCCGAACGGGAGACGCATACTGGTCATGCATACTAATGATTGAAGACACATATAGCTAGCAAGTTTCATCGACATGAAGACCAGAACCGAGCAAATTAAGGGGTCGGGGGAGGAGATGTCATTTGTTCTCACCAATGAACGCAACAGGGGAGCTCGTCAAACGGACGGGGATGTCGTGGAACAAATGCACATTGAAATTCACCCGATCAACACAAATATGATGTTTTTTATAACAAAATCACTAACTCATAATTTACAATACTATGACCTCCTCGGCCTCTAGAAGGCCGAAGAGAACCTTTTCGGTCAACAGGAGGCAGAATAGGTGTCGGGGTCGGGGGTTAGTGGCGTCGGGAGTCAGTGGCGTCGGGGGTCAGTGGCGTCGGGAGTTAATGGCGTCGGGGGTCAGTGGCGTCGACGGTCGGTGGTGTCGGGGTTCAGGGGTCGGGGGTGTCGGGGGTCGGGGGTCGATGGCGTCGGGATTCGGGGGTCGGTGGCGTCGGGGGTCGGGGGTCAGTGGCGTCGGGGGTCGGGGGTCGGTGGCGTCGGGGGTCGAGGGTCGGTGGCATCGGAGGTTGGGGGTCAGTGGCGTCGGGGGTTGGGGGCTCTTCTCTTCTTCTTCTTCTTGTTCTTCTTCTTGTTCTTCTTCTTCTTATTTCTCCTCCTCCTCCTCCTCTCCTTATTCTTCTTCTTCTTCTCCTTCTTCTTTTCCTTCTTCTTTTCCTTCTTCTTCTTATTCCTTTCTTATTTTCCCTTTTCCTTTTTCATTTTTTCCTTCTTCTTCTTTACCTTATTCTTATCTAAACACTAGCACTAGAACTAACACTAATAACTAGTACTAACCTAAACTAACTAGAACTAGCACTAACCTAAAATAAACAATAAAAAACAGAAAAACCAGTAAAGTAAAGTAAACTAGCACTAGCCTAAACTAAACAGAAAAAACAAGCCACTTAACAGTAAAAACGGAAGAACAAAAAGTAAAAATCTCACCTTGTAGGGTCAATGGAGGAGGGCCGCCACGGTGGTGGAGGAGGGCCGGCGCGGGGGAGGAAGGCCACGGAGAGAGGGACAATGCCGCATCGAGCTCCGGCGGTGGGGCATCGCGGGGAGGTGCGGGTGGAAGAGGGCCGGCACGGGGGAGGGGTGGCAAGGTGGGAGGGGCTTGGCGCGGGTGGGGGGCTCGTCGAGGTGGTGGGGGTGGCGCGGGGGAGGGGGCGGCAAGGTGAGGGAGGGGGCTCGCCGCTGGGAGGGGGCTCGTCGTGGGGAGCTACGGTGGTAGGGCGGCGCTGGGGAGGGGCGGCGAGAGGAGGGACGGTGGTGGAGGAGGGCCGCGGGGAGGGAGGGCTCGCCGTGGAGGGGCTGGCTTCCGCGCCGCCGCGGTGGTTTGCGGTAGAGAGAGTGAGAGATGAGGAAAAGGGGAGAGAGAGGGGTGGGGTCGGGCCGAGGCACGACCGTTAGCCATTAGGTCGCCATCCTCTTTGTCGTCTGCCCCCAGACGACAAAGAGGAAAAAGGCTAACGGCAAAGAGCCACAGACGGCATCCATAGCGTCAGGTTGACCCGCGGTCCAGTGGGGCCCCTCATGCTCTTTGCCATCTACTTTTGGGCTATTTGCCGTCGGCTGGCAGACGGTAAAGTATGGGCTGACGACAAAGATTTCCTTTGCCATCAGCTCATACTTTGTCGTCCGTTTTCTGTAAGCTGATGGCAAAGACTCTCTTTTCCATCAACAAGCAGACGACAAAGACATGGCAGACGGCAAATCCCTAGATTCCAGTAGTGATAGTCTGGGAAGGGTCAGGTGTTGGTCTTAGTGTCGGTCTCTGGAAGAATCGATCATATCAGGATATTGAGCATGAATTATGACAGACGGTTATTATGATTAATATTTCTATGGACTAACCTTTTCTCTTATATGAATTGTTGAATATCCCATGGGAAGGTTCTACCTCCTGGATACTCGTATTATTATTTTCAATATAAGATATTTATGTGGCGTCGCTTCAGACGCCTGACTGTGGCAACTCATGCTCTTATTTTTAATAAAAGCCCTTTTTGTGGTGTCGCTTCAGACGCCTGACTCTGGCACTCATGTTATTATTTTCGATATGTGGTGTCACTTCAGACGTTCGATTGTGGCAACATGTTAATATTCTATTTTGGATTCTTTCGGGATGGTTTAACCTCCTGGAACCCGTCTTTAAATTCTTAGTAATAATATGATTACTTATACTTATCTAAACTTTATTTCTATACAAATAAATTATCTGCATAATTGCATTCTTGAATTAACCTCATTCCATATTGAATACCATTAAAGTTTTACTACATGCAATTAGTCTGCTTTATTATGTCTATGTTCATGATGTTTGCGAGTACATTTAAAAGTTCTCACTGGCTTGTCTCTGGATGTTTTCTTGGCCAGATCACGTATAAGAAAGGAGCACCACAAGGACACACCCACAACCAAGTAATTGAAGATAGCAAACAGGTGAGATAGGAGTTATCCAGGTCAGTTGTTCATGTGGGAATGGAGTCCCATAAGCGTTGGAGATCCACGAGTCGCTTCCGCCATCACCGAATAAAGATCATTGTTGTATTCAATGGACCTTTATGTTCTTGTACTAAAATTCTTGTAATTTCTTGGAATTCTTTATCAAGGAAGTGTCCACCAGTGAACAGTAATCCTGGGGTTGGTGATGAAACAAGAGTGATTGGCTAGGATTCTATGTCCTGAGAAACCGGCCTTGACATTCTGTGGGGTGTGCCTTGCATTCACCCCTTAGTTGTGCCGCATGGTATGGCACTACAAGTGGAAGATTGGGCTGCCTCCTCTCTATGATGGCACCCCTAACCCCACGGAGTTCCTACAGCTCTACATCACGGGAATCCAGGCGCGGGCGGCGATGACAGGTGCATGGCGAACTGGCTCACCATGGCCCTCAACGACAACGCACGCTTTTGGATGGTGAACCTCCCCGAGAACTCCATTTCCTCATGGTCCGAGCTATGCAAGAAGTTCGTGATCAACTTCAAGGGCACATATGAGCGCCCCCTCACACTCGATGACTTGCGTGTAGTCCACCAGCACCCTGGCGAGACCCTCCGCAAGTACATCCAATGCTTTAGCCCAGTGCACAACAAGACCCCGCGTGCCTCCGACACCACCATCATCTCAGCGTTCTCCTCAGGCGTCACAGACATTAGGATGCTCAAGAAGCTCTCCATTAATGACGAGCTCAACATCGTGGTTTGATACGTCTCCAACATATCTATAAGTTTTGATTTTTCCATGCTATTATATTATCATTCTAGGATGATTTTTGGGTGTTTATTTACCAATTAATATTGTTTTTGAGCACTAACCTATTGACCCAGTGCCCAACGCCAGTTGATGTTCTCTGCATGTTTTTGGCTTTTCAGGTTTATAGTACCAAACGAAGTCCAATTGCCATGAAACTTTAATAATATTTTTGGACCAAAAGAAGACCTAGAAGCTTCGAGAGGAGACTAGAGGCGTCACGAGGGAGGCACGAGGCAACTAGGTGCGGCCAGGGGGTAGGTCGTGCCCTATTGGCTCGTGCTCCCCTCGGTTGGCTCCTGATGCCCCTCTATGGCCTATAAATTCACATGTATTCCAAAAACCCTAGAGATCCTCCCGAAACACTTTTTCCGCTGCGGCAAGTCCCTGTTATGCCATGTGCCTATCTGGATCCGTATTCCGGTGCCTTGTCGGAGGGGGATTGGTCATAAAGGGCCTCTACATCATCCTTTTTGCTCCCATGGTGATGTGCAAGTAGTTCCCCACAGACCTACGGGTCCGTAGTTACTACCAAGATGTCTCTCTCTCTTGATCTTCAATACAATGATCATTGCATCTTCGCTTTGATCTATCCAATGTAATCCTTTTGTGCGGTGCGTTTGTTGGGATTCGATGAATTATAGATTTATTTTTGGATTATTCATGAAAAATATTTGTGTCTTCTTTGAAATCTATTATGATTCTTTTGTGCATGATCATCATAGCTTCGTAAATCTTTCTGATCTATTGATTTGCTTTGGCCAAGTAGATTGATCTATCTTCAGTGAGAGGGGTGTGTTGTAGTGGGTTCAATCTTACGGGTTTCTATTTCCCAGTGATGGAAGGGGACAAGATACGTCTTTGTATTGTTGCCACTAAGGATAAAACGACGGGGTTAGTTCATATTAATTGAATTCTTATTGTCTACATCATATCATTGTTCTCCAAGCATTACTCCGTTTTATTTAATACTATAGATGCATGATGGATAGTGGTCGATGGGTGGAGTAATAGTAATGGGTGCAGGAAGGAGTTGGCGTATTTGCTTATGGATGTGATGCTATATACACATGATCATTGTCGTGAATATCACATACCTATGCGATTTTTTATCAATTGTGCTACAGTAATTTGTTTACCCATTGTATGCTTACTTTCATGGGAGATGCCACTAGGGAAATCTATGGCCCACAGGTCTATTCACTTATTAGTTTACAAACACTACAATACCTTGCTGAAATTATTTACTTTTTACTTTATTTTCCAATTTACATTTATCTACTACCAACCACACTACCTACAAGCTTGCAAATAACGAGTCCAAGGGGATTGACAACCCTCTTGCTTGCGTTGGGTGCAAGTGTTTACTCTTTTGTGTGTAGCCATTGAAGATGGGGGGTGGTTGCTACTCCTATTGGTTCGGTAAATCTTGGTTCTCTACTGAGGGAAATACTTACCTATATTGTGCTACATCACCCGCTCCTCTTCATGGAAAATCCAATGCAAGTCACAAGTATCATGGTCGCGTTGTTCGACCTCGCCAACACATGCGCCAAGGCTCAAGAGGATCGCCTCTTCCCCACAATGACTCTGACGCTACGCAAGATCTCGCAAAGTCCAAGGGAAAGAATGCCAAATGCAAGGGGCCCATCGTGCTTACGACGGAGCCTGAGCAGAAGCACAGGCGTGATCACGATGAGCCCACGACCAAGAAAGTTGATTGTCCCTTCTACAACTTCCATAACATGCACTCCCATCGCATCGAGGACTGCCACGAGCTCAATATGCTCCAATAGGATGCCAGGTCAGGCGCAGCGACCGCAATGATCATGACGCAGTCCGTAGCTGCAGCTGCAGCAGTGGCTGCTGGAACAACCGCAACAACAATGACTGCAATGGAAACAAACAACAACTACCGACAGGGCTGGCGGAACTAGCCTCAACAGGCCAATCCTCAAGCCAATGTTGCCCCGCTGCGCCCCGGTAGGAACAACTTGCGTGACAAAGATGTTGGAAATATGCCCTAGAGGCAATAATAAATTAGTTATTATCATATTTCCTTGTTCATGATAATCGTTTATTATCCATGCTATAATTGTATTGATCGGAGACTTAGATGCATGTGTGGATACATAGACAAAACCATGTCCCTAGTATGCCTCTAATAGACTAGCTCGTTGATCAAAGATGGTTAAGGTTTCCTAGCCATTGACATGATATGTCATTTGATAAACGGGATCACATCATTAGGAGAATGATGGGATGGACAAGACCCAAACTACAAACGTAGCATATGATCATGTCAGTTTAATGCTACTGTTTTCTGCATGTCAAGTATCTGTTCCTATGACCATGAGATCATGCAACTCACTGACACCGGAGGAGTGCCTTGTGTGTATCAAACGTCGCAACGTAACTGAGTGACTATAAAGGTACTCTACAGGTATCTCCGAGGGTGTCTGTTGGGTTGGCATGGATCAAGACTGGGATTTGTTACTCCGTGTGACGGAGAGGTATCTCAGGGCCCACTCGGTAATACAACATCACAACAAGCCTTGCAAGCAATGTGACTAAGTGTTAGTCACGGGATCTTGTATTATGAAACAAGTAAATATACTTGCCAGTAACGAGGTTGAACTAGGTATGGAGATACCGACGATCGAATCTCGGGCAAGTAAACATACCGAAGAACAAAGGGAACATCATACGGGATTAACTGAATCCTTGACATAGAGGTTCGACCGATAAAGATCTTCGTAGAATATGTAGGAACCAATATGGGCATCCAGGTCCCGCTATTGGTTATTGACCGTAGAGGTGTCTCGGTCATGTCTACATAGTTCTCGAACCCGCAGGGTCTGCACACTTAAGGTTTGGTGACGTTTCGGTAGTATAGAGTTATGCATGGTGGTGACCGAAGGTTGTTCGGAGTCCCAGATGAGATCTTGGACGTCACGAGGAGCTCCAGAATGGTCCGGTGGTAAATATTGATATATAGGAAGTCCTGTTTTGGTCGCCGGAAAAGTTTCGGGCTCATCGATAGTGTACCGGGAGTGCCGGTAGTGTATCGGGGGACCATCCTGAGGGGTATTTCGACCCAAGAGGCTATATGGGCTGTGGGAGAGTAAATACCAGCCCTTTGTGGGCTGGTGGAAGTCCCACAGAAGGCCCATGTGGCTGGGAAGAAAAGCCCAAAAGGAAAAAGGTGGAAAAAGGCAAAAAAGGGCCAAATAAGGAAGGAGTCCTAATCCTACTAGGAGTGGAGGAGGAGGACTCCTCCCTCCTTGGTTTGGCCGACCCAAGGGCTGCCTCTTTGGCAGCCAAGCCTCGTCGTCCTCTCCTCCTATATATACTAGAGGATTTTAGGGTTTTGGCACAAGATTTTCAGCCACGTGCCACCCGTTCCTCTAGTGCATAGCTTCTCCTCTAGATCGGTTTTCTGTAGTGCTTAGGCGAAACCCTGCCGGAATAGCTCCACCACCATCACCGCAGCGCCGTCACGCTGCCGGAGAACTCTTCTACCTCTCCACTCCCTCTTGCTGGATCAAGAAGGCGGAGATCGTCATCGAGTTGTACGTGTGCTGAACGCGGAGGTGCCGTCCGTTCGGCGCTAGATCAGAAGGACCGTGATCAAGATCGCGATACGGATCATGATGAGTTTGCTGGACGGATCGTGATGAGATCGCGGGACGAATCGTGATGAGTTCGCGGGATGGATCGTGATTGGATCGCGGGATGGATCGTGATGAGATCGCGGGACACTCGGCGATTTGGATCGCGAAGACGTTCGACTACACCAACCGTGTTTCTTAACGCTTCCCGCTTAGCGATATACAAGGGTACGTAGATCCACTCTCCCTCTCGTAGATGCTCATCACCATGGATAGACCTGCATGTGCGTAGGAAATTTTTTGTTTCCCATGCAACGTTTCCCAACAGTGGCATCATGAGCTAGGTCTATGTGTAGATCAGATCTCGAGTTGAACACAAAGAGTTTGTGGGCGTTGATGCTTAGATTGCTTCCTCCCTTGGTTGTGTTTTGGTTCAGCGGTATTGTGAGACGAAGCGGCCCGGACCAACAGTACTCGTATGCTTACGAGAGACCGGTTCCCTCAAACGCGACTTGTTGCATAGATGGCTTGCGGGTGCCAGTTTCTCTCACTTTAGTTGGATCGGATTCGACAAAGGCGGTCCTTGAGAAGGTTGAAAAGCAACTAGTGTATCACCATTGTGGTTTATGCATAGGTGAGAATTGTTCTTGCTAGATACCCGTAGCATCCACGTAAAACATGCAACAACAATACAGGACGTCTAACTTGTTTTTGCAGGGTATGTTGTGATGTGATATGGCCAATTACATGATGTGATATATGTGATTTATGAGATGATCATGTGTTGTATAGAATATCACGACTTGTATGTCGATGAGTACGGCAACCGGCAGGAGCCATAGGGTTGTCTTTAATTATTGTATGACCTGCGTGTCAATCATTAAGCGCAATGTAATGCTTTACTTTATCGCTAATTGGTAGCAATAGTAGTAGAAGCATGGTGGGCGTGACAACCCCGATGGTGACACGTTGATGGAGATCAAGATGATGGAGATCATGGTGTCATGCCGGTGACGATGGAGATCATGCCGGTGCTTTCATGATGGAGATCAAAAGCACAAGTTCATGGCCATATCATGTCACTTATGATTTGCATGTGATGTTAATCCTTTTATGCACCTTGTTTTGCTTAGGACGATGGTAGCATTATAAGGTGATCCCTCACTTAATTTCAAGATAAATTGTGTTCTCCCCGAGTGTGCACCGTTGCGAAAGTCCTTCGTGTCGAGACACCACGTGATGATCGGGTGTGATAGACTCTACGTTCACATACAACGGGTGCAAGCCAGTGTTGCACATGCAGAACACTCTGGTTAAACTTGGCGGGCCTAGCATGTACAGACATGGCCTCGGAACACAAGAGGCCGAAAGGTCGAACATGAGTCATATAGTAGATATGATCAACATGATGATGTTCACCATTGAAACCACCTCAACTCACGTGATGATCGGACTTGAGTTGGTGAATTTGGATCATGTATCACTCGAATGACTGGAGGGATGTCAATTTGAGTAGGAGTTCTTAAGTAATATGATTAATTGAACTCATTATCATGAACATAGTCAACAGTGTCTGTGCAAATTATGTTGTAGATCACTTGCTCGCGCTGTAGCTCCCTTGAATTTTTATATGTTCCTAGAGAAATATAGTTGAAAGATGTTGGTAGCAATATTGCGGACTGGGTCCATGATCTGAGGATTGTCCTCATTGCTGCACAGAAGGCTTATGTTCTTAATGCACCGCTCAGTGCGCCAACCCCTCTAGCATGGTTTGTAGATGTTGTGAACATCTGACAGGCACGTTCTGATGACTACTTGATAGATTAGTGCGTCATGCATTACGGCTTAGAATTGAGGCTCCGAAACGTTTTGAACGTCACAGAACATATGAGATGTTCTAGGAGCTGAAATTAGGATCTCTGGCTCGTGCCCATGTTGCGAGATATGAGATCTCCAACAAGATTCTTTGCCTGCAAGATGAAGGAGAATAGCTCAATCGTTGAGCATGTGCTCAGATTGTCTGGGTGCTACAATCGCTTGAATCGAGTGGGAGTTGATCTTCCTGATAAGATAGTGATTGATATAGTTCTTCAAGTCACTGTCACTAAGCTACTAGAACTTGGTGATGAACTATAAAACGCCAGGGATAGAAATAATGATCCCTGAGCTGTTCGCGATGTTTGACACCGCGAAGGTAGAAATCAAGAAGGAGCGTCAAGTGTTGATGGTTAGTCAAACCACTAGTTTCGAGAAGGGCAAGAGCAAAGAGGGAAACTTCATGGATAGCAAGTCAGTTGCTGATCCAGTGAAGCAACCCAAAGTTGAATTCAAACCCAAGACTAAGTGTTTCGATTATGAGGAGAGCGGAAACTGAAGCAGAACAATCCTAGATACTTGGTAGATAAGAAGGCTGGCAACATCAACATAAGTATATTTGATATACGTGTTATTGATGTGTACCTTGCTAGTACTCCTAGTAGCACCTGGGTATTGGATACCGGTTCGGTTGCTAAATGTTAGTAACTCGGAATAAAAGCTACGTAATAAACGGAGAACTAGCTAAGGGTGAGGTGACGATGTGTGTTGGAAGTGTTTCCAAGGTTGATGTGATCGACATCGCACGCTCTCTCTACCTTCGGGATTAGTAACAAACCTAAATAAGTTTTATTTGGTGTTTTGCGTTGAGCATGAACGTGATTAGATCGTGTTTATTGCAACACGGTTATTCATTTAAGTTAGAGAATAATGGTTATTCTATTTACATGAATAATACCTTCAATGGTCATGCACCCAGTGAGAATGGTTTGTTGAATCTTGATCGTAGTAATACACATGTTCATAACATTGATGCCAAAAGATGCAAAGTTAATAATGATAGTACCACATACTTGTGGCACTGCCGCTAAATGTCATATTGGTATAAAACGCATGAAGAAACTCCATGCTGATGGATCTTTGGACTCTTTCGATTTCGAATCGGTTGAGACATGCGAACCATGCCTCTTGGTCAAAGATGACTAAGGACCCCGTTTTCTGGTTTGACGGAGCGGGCAAGTGATTTATTGGAAATGATACATGTTGATGTATGCAATCCAATGAGTCTTGTAGCGTGCGGTGCATATCATTATTTTCTTACCTTCACTGATGATTTGGGTAGATATAGTGTATGTTTACTTAATGAAACACAAGTCTGAATCGTTTGAAAAGTTCAAGCAAATTCAGAGTGAAGTTTAAGATCATCGTGACAAGAAGATAAAAATATCTGCGATATGATCGTGGAGGTGAATATCTGAGTTACGAGTTTGGCATACAACTTTAGACAATGTGAAAGTTGTTTCACAACACACGCCACCTGGAACACCATAGTGTGATGGTATGTCCGAACGTCATAGTCGTGCTCTATTGGATATGGTGCATGATATGATGTCTCTTATCGTTTTGCTACTATAATTTTGGGGTTGTGCATTAGAGACAACTATATTCACTTTAAATAGGGCACCATCTAAATCCGTTGAGATGTCACCGTGTGAATTATGGTTTGATTGAAACCTAAGCTGTCATTTCTTGATGTTCGGGGCTGCGACGCTTGTGTGGAAAATGTTTTCACCTAATGAGCTCGAACCCAAAGCGAACAAATGCATCTTCATAGAATACCCTAAGAATAGTTGGGTGAACCTTCTATCTCAGATCCAAGCATAAAGTGTTTGTTACTAAAACGGGTCCTTTCTCGAGAAAAAGTTTCTCTCGAAAGAATTGAGTGGGAGGAAGATAGAACTTGATGAGGTTGTTGAACCTTTGTTTCAACCAGAGAGTAGTGCAGCGCAGAAAGATGTTTCTGTGGAACCTACGTCAGTTGAAGAGGAAGTAAATGATGATGATCATGAAGCTTCAAAAAAATTTACTATCGAACCTCGTAGGTCGACAAGGATGTGTACTGCTCCTGAGCGGTACGACAACCCTGTCTTGGAGGTCATGTTGTTGGACAACAATGAACCTACGAGCTGTGGAGAAGCGATGATGGGCCCGGATTCTGACAAATGGTTAGAGGCCATGAAATCCGACAAAGGATCCATATATGAAAACCAAGTATAGACTTTGGTAGACTTGCTCGTTGGACGGCAGGTCGTTGAGTACAATTGGATCTTTAAAATGAAGACAGATGTTGATGGTGAATGTCACCATTTATAAAGCTTGACTTGTCGCAAAGAAGTTTCCGGCAAGTTCAAGGAGTTGACTGCGATGAGACTTTCTCTCGTAGCGATGCTAAAGTCTGTTAGAATTATGTTAGCAGTTGCTGCATTTTTCAATTATGAAATCTGGCAGATGGATGCCAAAACATTGTTTCCTTTCTTGAGGAAAGGTTGTATGTGATACAACCAGAAGGTTTTGTCACTCCTAAGGATGCTAAAAGGTGTGCAAGCTTCAGTGATCCTTCTATGAACTGAAGCAAGCATCTCGGAGTTGGAATATACACTTTGATGAGGTGATTAAAGTTTTTGAGTCTATACAAAGTTTACGAGAAACTTGTATTTACAATAAAGTGAGTGCGAGCACTGTAGAGTTTCTGATAAGCATATGTGGTTGACATATTGTTGATCGGAAATGATATAGAATTTCTGGAAAGCATAAAGTGTTGTTTGAAAAGATTTTTTCAAAGGAAGACCTGGATAAAGCTACCTAATTGTTGAGCATCAAGATCTATAGAGATAGATCAAGATACTTGATGAGACTTTCAATGAGTACATACCTTGACAAGATTTTGAAAGAGTTCAAAAGATCAGTTAGAGAAAGAGTTCTCGCCTGATTTGTAAGGTATAAAGTTGAGTAAGACTCAATGCCCAGTGACTGCAGAAGATAGAGAAAAGATGAGTGTAATCCCCTATGCTTCATCCATAGGCTCTATCATGTATGCAATGTTGTGCACAAGACCCGATGTCAGCCTTGCCATAAGTATGGCCGGAAGGTTTCAAAGTGATCCTGGAATGGAGCACTAGATAGCGGTCAAGATTATCCTTAGTAACTAAAAGACTAAGGATATGTTTCTCGATTATGGAGGTGATAAAGAGTTCGTCGTAAAGAGTCACGTCGATGCAAGCTTTAACACCAATCCGGATGACTCATAGTAGCAATCTGGATACGTATAGTGGAGCAGCCATTCGGAATAGTAACAAGTGGAGTGTGGTAGCAGTATTTATGGTTTGACATAGAAATTTGCAAAGTACACACGGATCTAAATGTCGCAGACCCGTTGACTATAAGACCTCTCTCACATGCAAAGCATTATCGAGCCCCAGAACTCATTAGGTGTTAGATTCATAACAATGCAAATCACATGGTGATGTGAACTAGATTATTGACTCTAGTGCAAGTGGGAGACTGTTGGAAATATGCCCTAGAGGCAATAATAAATTAGTTATTATCATATTTCCTTGTTCATGATAATCGTTTATTATCCATGCTATAATTGTATTGATCGGAGACTTAGATGCATGTGTGGATACATAGACAAAACCATGTCCCTAGTATGCCTCTAATAGACTAGCTCGTTGATCAAAGATGATTAAGGTTTCCTAGCCATTGACATGAGATTTCATTTGATAAACGGGATCACATAATTAGGAGAATGATGGGATGGACAAGACCCAAACTACAAACGTAGCATATGATCATGTCAGTTTAATGCTACTGTTTTCTGCATGTCAAGTATCTGTTCCTATGACCATGAGATCATGCAACTCACTGACACCGGAGGAGTGCCTTGTGTGTATCAAACGTCGCAACGTAACTGGGTGACTATAAAGATACTCTACAGGTATCTCCGAGGGTGTATGTTGGGTTGGCATGGATCAAGACTGGGATTTGTTACTCCATGTGACGGATAGGTATCTCAGGGCCCACTCGGTAATACAACATCACAACAAGCCTTGCAAGCAATGTGACTAAGTGTTAGTCACAGGATCTTGTATTATGGAACGAGTAAAGATACTTGCTGGTAACGAGGTTGAACTAGTTATGGAGATACCGACGATCGAATCTCGGGCAAGTAAACATACCGAAGAACAAAGGGAACATCATACGGGATTAACTGAATCCTTGTCATAGAGGTTCGATCGATAAAGATATTCGTAGAATATGTAGGAACCAATATGGGCATCCAGGTCCCGCTATTGTTTATTGACCGTAGAGGTGTCTCGGTCATGTCTACATAGTTCTCGAACCCGCAGGGTCTGCACACTTAAGGTTTGGTGACGTTTCGGTAGTATAGAGTTATGCATGGTGGTGACCGAAGGTTGTTCGGAGTCCCGGATGAGATCGGACGTCACGAGGAGATCCGGAATGGTCCGGAGGTAAAGATTGATATATAGGAAGTCCAGGTTTGGTCGCCGAAAAAGTTTCGGGCTCATCGGTAGTGTACCGGGAGTGCCGGTAGTGTACCGAGGGACCATCGGGAGGGGTATTTCGACCCAAGAGGCTATATGGGCTGTGGGAGAGTAAATACCAGGCCTTTGTGAGCTGGTGGAAGTCCCACACAAGGCCCATGTGGCTGGGAAGAAAAGCCCAAAAGGAAAAAGGTGGAAAAAGGCAAAAAAGGGCCAAATAAGGAAGGAGTCCTAATCCTACTAGGAGTGGAGGAGGAGGACTCCTCCCTCCTTGGTTTGGCCGACCCAAGGGATGACTCTTTGGCAGCCAAGCCTCTTCCTCCTCGCCTCCTATATATACTAGAGGATTTTAGGGTTTTGGCACAAGATTTTCAGCCACGTGCCACCCGTTCCTCTAGTGCATAGCTTCTCCTCTAGATCGGTTTTCTGTAGTGCTTAGGTGAAGCCCTGCCGGAATAGCTCCACCACCATCGCCGCAGCGCCGTCACGCTGCCGGAGAACTCTTCTACCTCTCCGCTCCCTCTTGCTGGATCAAGAAGGCGGAGATCGTCATCGAGTTGTACGTGTGCTGAACGCGGAGGTGCCGTTCGTTCGGCGCTAGATCGGAAGGACCGTGATCAAGATCGCGAGACGGATCGTGATGAGTTCGCTGGACGGATCGTGATGAGATTGCGGGATGGATCGTTATGAGTTCGCGGGACGGATCGTGATTGGATCGCGGGACGGATCGTGATGAGATCGCGGGACACTCGGCGATTTGGATCGCGAAGACGTTCGACTACACCAACCGTGTTTCTTAACGCTTCCCGCTTAGCGATCTACAAGGGTACGTAGATCCACTCTCCCTCTCGTAGATGCTCATCACCATGGATAGATCTGCGTGTGCATAGGAAAATTTTTGTTTCCCATGCAACGTTTCCCAACAGAAGACACTGGGGGCTATCAGGAGCCTCGCGAGGTGTCGTGCATCCTTGGAGGATCCTAGGCCCCCTCATCCACCTGCCACTTCAAGCAATTCTCCCGCGAGGTTAACGCTGTCCTCTCGAGAGCTAGGGTGTCCAAGTCCCTCAAGTGGTTTCAATTCCCGTTCTCCTTCGACTCCAATGACCATCCCAACTCCATAAAGGTTGTGGGGATGATCCCCTCTATTGTGCACATCGACAATCAACAACTTCGCTGTCACCAAGACGCTCATCGACGGTGGTGCGGGCCTCAACGTGCTCTCTATGGACACTTACGAGGTACTCCAAGTGCCCTACGAGCGCTTGATGCTAACGCGGCCCTTATCAGGCGTGACTGATGGTTCCAGCTTGCCGCTAGGTCAAGTGCGTCTTCCTGTCACCTTTAGCAGGCGCAAGAGCTACCGCAGCGAGCTCATCCACTTCGACGTGGCGCACATCGGCCTGCCCTACAACGCCATCTTGGGCTCCCCTGTGCTCGCCAAGTTCATGGCAATGACTCACCATGCCTACAAAATTGTCAACCTTACAGGCTATAGTGGCACCATTATCGTCTGCTGCAATGAGAAGGACACGCTACGCACCCTTGAGATTGCTTACAAGGCTGCTGCCACCATCTGCCCCACCGACGAGGATGAGGACAGGCCTGTCGAGCCCGCACCTGCGAAGAAGAAGTTGATGTTCACCCAAGCACGCGTCGAGACAAAGAAAGTGTCGCTGGACGATAGTGGCTCCGGGCCCACTGCCACCATCGACAACAACGTTTCCTCCAAATAGGAAGGCATGCTCGTCTCCTTCCTATGGGAAAATGCTGATATGTTTGCCTGGACAACATCAGACATGCCCGGTGTGTCGAGGGAGGTGATCGAGCACCACCTAATCATGTGTCACAATGCACGGCGAGTGAAGCAAAAGGCATGGCGCTATAGAAACAAAAGTTCATTGTTCAAGAGACTAAGAAGCTTCAGGAGGCAGGCTTCATCCGAGAGATAATCCACCCCAAGTGGGTCGCCAACCCTGTAAGCATGGTAGAGAGGGTCAGATGAGCATCGACTTCATTAGCCTCAACAAGGCCTGCCCCAAGGATCATTTCCTGCAGTGCAGCTGCACATCGAACAGATCGTGGAGTCCACCGCTGGTTGTGATCTAGTGTGCTTCCTCGACACCTTCTCGGGCTACCTCCTGATCAAGATGGCGAAACAAGGTGAAGAGAAGACGACTTTCCTCCCCCCTACGGAGTGTACCACTACATCTACCTGCCTTTCCGGCCGAAGAGTGGAGGAGTCACCTTCGAGAGGCTGATGCAGATTGGCCTGGGCCCCAAATGGGAAGGAATGTCGAGGCCTACATCGATGACATTGTCATCAAGACCCACGAAGCGAGCTCCCGCACCACAGACCTCGAGGAAACCTTCGCCAACTTGTGCAAGATTAACCTCAAGCTCAACCCCGCCAAGTGAATCTTCCGAGTCCCTTCTGAAAAACTCCTCAGCTTCCTAGTCTCCCACCGCGGCATCGAAGCCAACCCTGACAAGATCCAAACCATCGAGAAGATGGAGCCTCCCAGCAACCTCAATGAAATGCAGCACCTCTCGGGATGTATGGTTGCGCTCGAGCGTTTCATCTCCAAGCTTGGAGAGAGGTCTCTGCCCTTCAAACTCATGAAGAGATCAGGCCCCTTGAACTGGACTCCTCAAGTTGACGCGGTCTTCGAGGAACTCAAGAGGTACTTGACGAGCCCTCCCATCATCGTGGCTCCGCGACCTCGCAAGCCCATGCTCATGTACTTAGCATCCACCCCCATAAGTTCAGTGCGGCCCTCGTGGTGGAAAAGGAGGAGCAAGTCCCCGCCAACAAGTAGCTCGCCAAGCCGGCGCCTGCCGAGGCCACATCTGAGCTCATCGAGGCCATATCCAAGCCAGCCAAGACTGCACCAGCGCGTGCCGAGCCTCCTATCGCTAAAGACACACATTTTTTCCTTTCCAAGAGGCACGGGCGTGCCTCTCGCGAAAGCAAAACATACCCGGAAAAAAAACTAAGAAGCCGAAAACGCGTGCAAAAAAACGAAGAGAACGCTAAGTGCGCGACACGTGGCGGCGGCTGAATACGCGTCAAGTGGTGGCGCGTGCGAGTGATCGTTAGGAGGCTTCCGAGGGAGTGCTTCCTGATTAGTGGCTCCTGCCGCGTTGTGCGTCAAATTGGCGGCCGCACGCACAGGACGCAGCCTGACTGGGCCGGCCCACGTAGTCAACGAGCAGTGTAAAAAATGAAAGAGAAATGCAATGCTCCAGCTAGGATTTTATATCCCGATCGCGCTGTTGTAGAGCGAATTGCCTAGCCACTACACCTGATTCATGTTGGTGATGAAGAGTCAATGCGAGCACTTTAGAACTAGGCACTTCCACACATCGGAGTATTTTTTTTTTTGATCTTCTCTTGTAAATCCTGAATATATTTTTTAAAGTCGTTAAGTTTTTAAAAGAACACACACGTGTTTTAAAAAAATGTTAGAAAAATTTCGGATTTTTAACCAAATTTAAAAAACAGGAATAATTTTGAAGTTGTTGACAAATATTGAAAAACAGGAACATTTTTTTAGAATTACGATTAATTTTGATAAAATCATTTAACAATGTGATAATTTTTGAGTTGTGAGAAAATAATTAAAAACGGTATATTTTCAAATTTTAACCAATATTGAAAAAATAGGAACATTTTTTATAATTCCAAAGAATTTTTGAAAAACACGAAAAAGTTTTGAAAAAATACGAACAATTTTAGAATTTGTGAACACTTAAAAAAAGTAACTTGAATTTGTGAACCAAATTTGACAACAGAAAACAATTAATTTTTTTCTTAAACGGGAACCTTTTTGGGAATCATGAAAAAATTTAAAGATGTGAAAAAATCAATTTGTGATTTTTTTAAATGGGAAATAATTTGAATTTGTGTGCAAATTTGTAAATGTGGATCATTTTTTGAAAACGTGGATATTGAATTAAAAAGGGACATTTGTTTCATATGTGAACATATTTTTAAACTATGAACAAAATTGGGAAATAGCATTATTTCAAATTTAGGAACATTTCCGAATTAGGGAACAAAATTTTAAAACAAGTACATTTTTTCAAAGGAGAAATATTTTTCAAACATGTACACATTTTTAAAAATCAACATTATTTTCGTTTTTGTGAAAAAAAATTAATAAAAGGAAAAGATGAATGTTTGAATTTTCAAACAATTATTTGAAAATTGAAAAACCTAGAAACAAAAAAATGAGAGGAAAAAGGAACTAAAAATAGAAAAACGAAATAAGTAAAAAAAATAAAAGGGGACAAAGAAACAAAACAATTTTTGAATACGGGAACAATTTTTGAAAAATCTTACAGTTTTTCTAATACAAGAAAAATACATATATCATGAATATTTTTGAAAATATGAACACATTTTGAAAGCAAGAACATGAGAACATTTTTTTAAATTGAAAACAAAAATTAGAAAATGTCAAACAAAAGTAATAGGAAAAGGGGAAAGAACAGAAAGGAAGGAAAAAATGAAAACGGAAATAATAACATTTTTTGAAAAAATAAGAACATTTTCGATAAATCCCGAACATTTTCTGAAAATGTTGAATATTTTTGCAAATACCGATTTTGTGGAAAATATGAATATTTTTGAAAAAGAGCAATTATTTGAAATTTAATATATTAGTAAAACCTAGAATTGTTTTCGAATTATAAGAAAAAATAAACAGAAACAGCAAAACGTAAAAAAAAACAGTGAAAAAACGAAAAGACCTTTTTAGGGAATCAGTGGTGTAAGTTCCACCATAAGAAAAATAATCATTTGAAGTACCGATCAGTTCTAGAACAAAATTGTACAAACTTCTTTCGTACACATTCCACATTTTTTGTACAACTAGAACATTTTATAAACTAGATCAACATTTTTCAAATGAATGATTAACATTTTTAACACATATTTTTATATACATGTTTGATATTTTTTAATTACATCATTACCAAATATAAACGTTTAACATTTTTTAATAACATGACTACCATTTTTTTTAAACATATATATCTTTATGTCTACTTTTTTGCATAATAAGTTTTACAATTTTTATACATTTGAAAAAATATTTACATGTATATGATTTCTTAAATATATGATTAACACCCTTCTCATATACTGTAAATGTTTAGATCTCTACATTTTTGCATATAGATTTTAGATGTTTTTTATATATAGAGGAACATTATTTTATACATGTTTAACATTCTTTTGAACGTAATTAATATGTTTTCCAAATATAGGTGTTGATACCTACTCTTACATATACACATTGTAATTTCCGTATATATAAAAACCCATTTTTACACACATTTAACATTAATTCAATTTGTGATAAACTTTTTTCAATTCTAGATCTTCATAAAAAAATTCTCATAGATATATTTAAAATATTTTAAGCATAATAAAAAATGACTACAACCAAGCACAAAGATGAAAAAAAAGTAAAAGAAAGCGCCAAAGGCCTGCGGTCTCCTATGGGCTGGTCCATACCGGGGCTTCCTACTAGCGCGACGGTTAAAGACGGAAAATCCAAAATCACTAGTTAGCGAATACATCTTTCAACGATTACTCTCACCTTCCCAGGTTGTGACAAGTGGTGTACTGCATGCGTGTCACTTATCGCAATCTGGGAGTTTCTTTTTTTCGTAGATCCGTATTTTCAAACGTTTTATCTTCTAAACCGTGCGTCAAAATTTTGAACCGTTTTCACCGTTGTCTTTCTCGCGTCCAGATCTTCAGAACTAGATCTCACGTTGATAGGTTTTGATGAACTTTTTTTCACAAACAAATGAACGAAAAAACCGTGCCTCACGTGATAGAAAAAAACAAAAAATACGTTCTTTTTCTCTTTCCGAGAGGCACGCTCGCGAAGGTAAAACCATGCCTCTCGTAGAAAAAAAAAGAACAGAAACCACGTTTTTCCCCTTTCGGAAGAGGCACGACCGTGCCTCTCGCGATGACAAAACTGCGCCTCTCGTAGAAAAATAAAAGAGAGCGGAAAACGCGTTTTTTCTTCTTTTTAAGAGGCACGGCCGTGCCTCTCGCGAAGTCAGAACCGTGCCTTCGCGGAAGCAAAATCGTGCCTCTCGTAAAAAAAAAGAAAACATGTTTTTTTCCTTTCCGAGAGGCACGACCTCGTGCCTCTCGCGAAGGCAAAACTGTGCCTCTCGCGAAAAACACGTTTTTTCACGTAAAAAAATAGAAAATGCGCTTTTTTCATATGAAAAAAAGTTTTTGATTTGTTTTTTCCATCCAAAAGCTACGAAAGACCGGTGAAAAACCGAAACACCAAAAAACCCGGAAAAAAACCCTCCAAAAAGGCAAAAACGCGTGGTAAAAAAATAAACGTTTTTTACTTTTTTGAAAACATGAACGTTTTTTAAAAATAGAGAACAAATTTGAAAACATGAACAATTTTTTAAATCACAGACATTTTTTAAATTTTGAGAACAAAATTTAAAACAAAGAATAATTTTGAAAAATCCTGAACAAATTTGGGACCGCGAATAAACAAGAACATTTTCACTGTCGCAAAAACAAATTTCGAAATTTTTCTTCGTTGTCCCAAATTTGTTCAGGATTTTTCAAAATTGTTCTTGGTTTAAAAATTTGTTCTCAAGATTCAAAAAATGTTCGTTCTTTAAAAAATTGTTCGCGTTTTCAAATTTGTCCTCTGTTCCAAATTTGTTCATGTTTTTGAAAAATCATTGAGAAATTCAGTGTTTGTTCGTTTTGATAAAAAGGTAAAAACGGAAACGAAAAGATAAACGATCCAAAAAAGAAAAGAAAAAAAGCAGAAAAGGAAAAAAAGCTCCAGTTGTCGCATGCCTACTGGGCTGGCCCATTTGGGGGTCGCCCTGTGCAAAGCCCCAACTGATTGCCGCAGCGAGCAACGACTAGGAGCTCCCGTGAAAGGCGTGTTGCTTTAAGCGCAACATAGTTACCCCTCAAAAAATAAAACAAAACATAGTTGCGCACTATATATCCGTAGATCATATTTGACGCTGGCCAGCATCAAAAAGGGTGTTTCATACGCCACGGCAAGCAACTAGGCAGGGGCACCTCTTTAGAAGGCTTCCAAGGATCATGCTAACAGTGCGCTACTTGGCACGCTTTAAACGCTTCCTTCGATTTTGTTTTTATTTTTATTTTTGCACGTGATTTTGGTATTTTAAATGTTTTTTAGGTTTTTTCCGGGTTTTTTGGTCTTTTCTAAATAAAAATAATTTTCAATTTCCTTTTGCACGAAAAAACTCATTTTTTTATTTGCAAGAGGCACCGATTTGCTTTCTTAAGAGGCACAATGTTGTTTTCATGCCTCTCAGAAAGAAAAAAATAATGTATTCTTTTTCTTTCGTGATAGGCACGGGTTTGCTTGTGTAAGAGACACGGACATATCTCTGGAAACGCAACAAAAATACGTTGTTTTCCTTCGACGTGAGGCACGGTTGTGCCTCTCGGAAACGCAAAAGGCACCTGCTATCTTTTCTTTGCATGGCCATGCCTCTTTCGAGAAAGAAGTGTTCTTGGTTCGGTTTTTTTGACCCTTTTTTTTTGTTAAAAACATGTTCGTCAAAACATATCAATATGAGATCTAATTTTAAAGATTTCAACATGAGGAATGCAACGATGAAAACATTTGAGCATTGAAGGCACGGCTTATGAGATACAACGATTTGAGTAAACGGGTGTACGAAAAAGGGAAAATTCTCATGTTGCGATAAGTGGCGCGTATACAGTGTGTCACTTAGTGTAACCTGGATAGGTGAAAGAGACCTTTGTAATGGGTACCCCTTAACTAGTGATTTCGCCAGGTGCCTTCAACGCCCGCAAATTGAGCTGGCAGGGACGCGCGTGCTCAGCGGGCTGCGTCCCACCAACATTCGACCGCTCGCTTAGCCGGATTGATTGCTCGCTAGCAACCAAGTTTTTTTCGTTTTTTCTCATGTTAATCCGAAAGGACAAAAACCGCCTGCTTTTGCTAAGTCTTACGAAATAAAATTGTGAAATAAAAAAAGTTTACAGATTTAAAGTAAAGGTTCATGCATTTCTAAAAAAGTTCATCTATTTTGAAAAAAAATCATCGATTTTCTAAAAAATCATTATTTTTTTTAGAAAGAACCCTTGAATTCAAAAAGTTTATCAAATTTAAAAAAATCAAATTTGAAATAAAGTTCATAGGATTAAAAAGATGGCCATATACTCTGAAAAAAGTTCATCATTTTTAAAGAAGTGCATAGATTTAAAAAAATATTATTGAATTTGTGAAAAAAATATTAATTTTGAAAAAAGTTCATCTATTTGGAAAAAGTTCATCGATTTTGACAAAAAAATATTTGATCTCGAAGAAAAGTTCACCAATTTTGGAAATAAAGTTCACAAGTTTGAAGTAAAAGTTCACGCATTCAGGAAAAGGGAAATGAAAGGAAAAACAAAAAAACGAGAAGAAAAGGAAAAAAAGAAAAAGGTACCACAAACTAAAAAAAAGGATAAAATGGTAGAAAGAACCGAGTTGGTTCAACGAGTCGAGATGGCCAAGTGGTTAGTTTGCTGCACTGAACCGTGAGGTCGAAAGTTGGAATCGAGATGTTGCGTTCATTTTTGAAGTCTTTAACTGGAAAGAGAGAGAGAGAGAGAAATAGATGGGCCGGCTCAGGTCGCGGTAGGGGGTTATGTTTCACGTACCTATTGCAAAATTGCCTATAACTGACGCCTAAAATGTCAAATAGGACTTGACATCAAAAGGACGTGATTTTGCTTTTTTGAGGGGGTGAAAGTTGCTTTATTCATCAAAAACCACATGGTGTGGGATACAGTTTGGGTCATGGGGTTGGCCTAACCATACATTGCGCCCTAGACCTCTTCCAAGAGAAAACTTAGCTGCGCTATGTGCTTCCATATTGGATGCACGTCCTACAACCGAAAAATTACAGTCGAACATGACTGATCTAGCTTGTATTGCATGCACAACGAGCCATTTTTTCCTGCCCTTCCTCTGTTGATATCAACTATTGCTTGTTTGGAGTCGGAGACAATCATCAAGTTCTGCTCATTGAGATCTTTGGCAAGTGCTAGGGCCTCCCCGCATGCTATGGTCTCGAGAATCAAACGATCCTCCAAGCCAGCTATGACCACAGCCGAGCTGCCTAGGTAAATTCCTTGCTCATCCCGGCATACTGCAGGTGTCGATCCCCCTCGTCCCGCTCAAACCCCAGCGTCAACATGGATGTTAACAAACCCATGAGGGGGCGCTCTCTATCATCCAACTTGGACGACCGGAGCTCCTCTCGATGTGGGGGAAACCCTCTGGTCCGAAAGTATGGATAGCTCCGAGATGAAATTCCTTACAAAACAATGTGTGCCTTGAGGAGTTTGGAAAATATGCTCATATATAGCTTTCCGATGAGCATAGCTTTCCGATGAGTTGTTCATATTGCCCACAGTGTAAAAGTCAACAGAAGAAACTTCTCATGCGATAACCCGACAATGAGTGTGAAAAGCCATTGCTGAGCATTGGGCTCAGTGGTGTTCACCAGAATTTGAACAAGGTCATCATCTACTACTGCCCACGTGCATCTGGATATCGTGCAGCTGAGGAGGGAATGTCTCCAAGAATCCGGGGGCCCACATGTCCCACAAAGAGGATTGTCTGCCATATGCCTATGTGCTCGTACATCTTCTGTGGGTAATGATTTCTTGGATATCCTCCATAGAAACATTTTTATTTTCCCTGGAACTTTGATTTTACACAAGATTTTCCACTGACTCTCTTCTCCCACCGACGAGGACGCCGCCACAGTCCCTTCCAACCATGCCTCACGACGTATGCGTGTAGCCACCAGCATGCGATATGCCGACCTGACCGTGAATGTCCCTCTATGCTCAAAGTTCCAGCTCCAAAAATCATCAGTGTTGTGCGTACATAGGGGGATCCCCATTATGGTTCGAGCATCCATGGCCAAAAAACATGTCTGATCCGATGCTCATCCCATGTGGTTGTGGTGTGATTAATGAGCTCGGACACCAACGTTGGAGGGTTATCTACCAAGCAACCATATGGCCACATCATTTCATCTCTCGGTAGGCAAGTGTCATTCCAAATATGAGTTGTTTCTCCGTTGCCAATCCGCCAGATCAAGCCCAGTTTCAGCGTGTCTCGCCCTTCAATGATCGCCCTCCAAACTTGGCCGAGGTGTCCACCCAAAGTTGCTTCTAGGATAGTGGAGTTTGGATAGTAGACGCTTTTAAGGATAAGTGCACTCAGTGTCCCAGGGTTCTCCAACAACCGCCAAGCCTGGCGTGGAAGCATTGAGAGATTAAACTGCTCAAAGTCCTTAAACCCCAAGCCGCCCATTCCTTTTGGTTGCGTCATCGCTTTCCAAGAGACCCAATGTGGTTTGCGCTTACCGTCCTTGCACCCCCACCAGAATTTTTGGATGAGCATATTTAGGTGTTCACATAACCCTCTCGGGAGCTTAAAGCATGACATAGATAAAACCGGGACGACCTGAGCTACCGATTTCACCAAGACCTCTTTTCCGACTGATGACATTGTGCTCTCGATCCACCTTGCACTAAGCTCCAAAGTCGGTCCTTCAAATATTTTGAACGCACCATTCTTAGAGCTTCCAATATCTGATGGCATACCCACATACTTCTCATTGAGTGTCTCATTGGGAACGTTTAGTAAAGTTTTAATGTCCACTCTTACATTCTCAGGAACCCCTTTGCTGAATTATACTGAAGAATTTGCAAAGTTGATGCGTTGTCCGGAGGCTTGACAACGTGTGTTCAAGACCCGGTTTACCTCATCACCTCTGTCACCATTTACCTTGCAGAATAGCAGGTTGTCATAAGCAAATAATAGGTGACTTATCGGTGGCGCCGAGGGCGCAACTTGAAGACCACTAAGATTGGATGACTCACTCTGAGATTTTAACACGCACGACAGGCCTCTGCTGCTAGCAAGACCAAGTACGGAGAAATATGGTCCCCTTGTCTAATTACACGAGATGGTTCAAACTCCTCCAGCTTTTCCCATTCAACATAACCGAGAACTTTACCATTGTCACAAGTGACATTACTATGTCCACCCATCTCTCATTGAATCCCAGCTTGATCATGATTGCCCTAAGGTTGGGCCATTCAATTATGTCATATGCCTTCGTCATATCTAATTTCAAAGCGAAAGATTGATGCTTCTGCGCCTTATTCCTTTTCATAAAGTGCAGAAATTCATACGCGGTGATAATATTATCTGTGATTAGTCTCTTCAGGACAAAGGCGGACTGCTTCAACTGATTAGAGATAACTTTGGATGCAATCTTGTAAAGTACATTACAAAGGCTGATAGGTCGGAATTGAGATAGCAAGGTTGGTTCTTTACCTTCGGTATTAGTACGAGGACCGTTTCATTTATGCATGCCGCCGATTCTTTCCCTTCAACTATATTTATCACAACATTAGTAACCTCCACCACACATAATTCCCAGCGGTGCCTCGTTCATTTCATGTGTTACTTTGCTCGGAACGGTATGAAGGACATGTTCCATCGCCGTCACCCCCTCTGAAGTATACAAATCTTTGTAGTAGGCGGTCGTTAGTGTCTCCATCTTAGTTGTATCCTATGTTAGTTGTCCATCAGGCCGCTGCAATGATTTGATATGGTTTTTCCGACATCGTCGACTCACCCGTAGATGGAAGAAATACGTGTTTTTGTCCCCATGCAATAACCATTCATCTCTTGCTCGTTGCCTCCAGAGAATCTCCTCTCGATGAAACAACTCTGTAAGACGTTCGTTAATCTTTAGTTCTCGGTGCGACAGTGCGGTGCGACCTGGGACTCTCCAAAGAACTTTGAGCTCGTTTTTTAAAGCGCCAATTTCCTGCCTGACGTTGCTGAACTGCACCCGGTCCCAGGTGGCAAGGTCTCCTAACAACGAACCCAGCTTGCTCCGCATCTGTTCTATAGAGCCCCTAGTCGAACGATTCCACCCATCGCTCACTACCGCTGGTAGAGTTGGATCCCGTTCCCAAGAGACTCCATATTTAAAAAGTTTTGGGCCCTTCCTTGGTGGATCTTCCCCATGCAATCACAGCAGGAGGGGAACATGATCTGAGCTGGCTATCGTCAGGTGTTCAACTGAGGATAAGGGAAGTGCTATAGACCACTCCGGGTTGGCAACACCGTGGTCTAGTCAAACCCTAGTGTATATCCCTCCTGCCACCTTCTTCTCAAACGTCCATCCGTTCCCGTTATAGCCAATGTCCGAGAGGCCGCAAGTGTCCAGAGCATCATGAAAAGCATCCATCTGGGCTTGACTCCTTGCACCAACACCACCCATCTCATGTGAATGTAGAATTTCACTGAAGTCCCTAACCACCAACCACGGCCGGCTGCTGCTATCCGCAATACCTCGTAGCATGTCCCACGTTTTATACCTTTCCTGTGTCTGGGCTTCTCCATAAACAAAAGTTATTCTAGTTTGGGTTTCAGTCATCTCATCAACACAAACATCAATATGATATTTCGAGTAGCCAATGACTCCGAGTTTTATTTCTTCTTTCCAAAACAAAGGTACCTACAAAATTCACAACCCGTGAGCCCTCTATCTGAGTTTCAAGAATACATGCAATGGAGGGGCATGTTGCTTCGATAGTTCTCGAACCTCTCGAACTGTCACGGGTTTGCCAGCCCCGTGGCAGATCCATACTAGGCAACTCATTGCGCTAGGCATGACCCACCATTGGGGACCGCCATATGCACATCGTTTTGTGCACTTGGACCTTTGTTCTTTCTGCTGTTCTTGTGCGAAGAGATGGTGGCTGTTCTTGGCCTCTTCGGGTCCTGTTTGGAGGAGGGACTTGCTAGGACGAGGGACGTCGAGATCCCCTGCTACTCCTGAACGGTAGAGGCGGTTACCGGAGCTGTAAGGAGTGGGATCTGTGTGGTAAACCCTCTGTTCATGTTGATGCTAGCCTCGTCCATGTCGGTGTCAGAGAGTATCTCAAGATCAGATTGCTCCTCCCGTGCCTTTGGATCCATATGTTGTCCTTGACCACGACCTCGGCCTCCTCTACGACTACCTCTACCTCCCGGTCCTCTTCCACCTCGACCACCAGCTCCTTCTCCTGATCCTTGTCCAGGTCCTCGAAACCATGTAGCTCTCAGATTTTTTGAAAACCAAAGCCTTTGAATGGTGGACGCCATCCCCACATTCCTTATACATGTGCCCGAGATGTCCACACACCGCGCACCAATCTGGGAGTCTCTCGTATGTGACTCTGAAAATCTCTCCTTTCTTATTCTTTACTATGGAGACAGCGTTTTTGAGCGGCTCCGCAACCTTGATCCTAATGCGAACACGAACAAAGTTGCCCTCGAAGTCTGAAGACCCCGGTTCATGGTAGATGTATTTGCCAATGGTTGCTGACAAGGATTTTATTAGGGGGAAATAACCATCAGGGAAGTCATGGATTTGGGCCCAGATTTCGATTTTCTCAAGAGCTACCGCTGATGGCTGAATGAATCCATAATACGCCGCAATTACCACTCCTTTCCCCTTGAAAGTCTAGGGTCCCTCCTCCATAACCCTCTCCCAGTCACAAAGGCACATGAACTGCATTGAGTAGAGATTGTCCTCAAGGGGTCGGATCTTGACTTGTTGTGCTAGATCCCAAGCCACCCTCATATTGCGATAGAACCAATATTGGTTGTAGGTTTTATCGGTGGGGATGTGGATGATTGCCATCCACCTCGTGGTTTCTTCCGCCAGATCATCATCTTGAACCACAATATCTTGAAGATTGTCCTCGTTCAAGCCCACTTCTTCCAACACGGCCTCCAGATGATAGACCGATTCAGAACCCGGGCCCGAAGCTTTTGACGCCATTAGATCTATTGCCCGGAGAAACAACTTTTGCGGGTAGGGGGACCTTAGCGTCTACATGCGATCGTCGTGCTTCCAAATCCCAATCTCCGAACAGCCTTGGCGAGGCAAGACAGGGGGATCGACAGCTCTCAACGTGGTCGCGATTGCCGTCGCCGCCGAGAGAGGATGGAAAACCCTAACGAGAGGGGATGCTCTGCCCCGACGTGATTTTGCAAAAGCTTCGCCTCCCGATGGCCCCATTTGGGCCAGCCCATGGCTTTTCTCCTTTGTTTATTCTCTATTATGTATCTTTTGTTATTTTCTTTTTTTCTTCTTTTGTTTCTTTTTTTCTTGTTTTCCCTTTTTCCTGTTTTTGTATTGTTCTTCTTGTTTCTTTTTTCTATTTTTAAGAAAGCTCATAGCATTTATATATATAAAAAATCATCATATATTTAGGAAATGTTCACCCTAAATTAAGAAATTGTTCAATATATTTTAAGAATAGCATTGTGTCTTTTAGAGAGAAAAATAGTGTATATCACAAAAAAATCAATGTGTATTTAAATATTGTCGAGCGTATATCTACTATTAAAGTAGAATAGAACGTCATTGTGATGATTGAACCATCCTGCTTCCCTCTATGATCCTGCACACAAAGGAAAATCCACATAAAAAGATTTTCAAAAACAAATAACCCATGTTCTCTGGCGTCGCCTCGAACTGCCAGTCTCCACCAAGAACTCTCCCTTCTCCCCAACACGAACCACCACACTCCCCAAGGTCGCCTCCACCGGACGCCACCCTCTCCCTCAACAATGCTGACACCTCCCTCTACCCGTATAGATTTTGTGTCGCCCATGGACCTTTTTCCATGAATGCGAGGCGGCCATGATCAGGATTGGGATCGGCACCATGCATGGACGAGACGTGGTGGTATGACCATGGCCCATTGGGATGTCAAGAGGGCGCCATGGTGGTGCGAGCCACGATGGTGGAGGCAACGACATGTCGAGGAGGAGGAGGTACGCAAGCTGCTCCGGTGGAGGCGGCAGTAGAGGTCGAGAAGAATATGGACGCCACTTCCCTCCATCTTACAACCCTGCCTATCACTCTTGATTTTCCTCCGTTTCAACAACATTTTCTCATGACAGATGCCATGGGTAGGCTTATCGTAGGTGGTTTGGGGCCGGAGGACGCCGACGGGCTCCGGGTGCGAGATTGGGCACAAGTGGTGGTGATACATGATGTACCCAGGTTCAGGGCCCTCCGTGGGAGGTAACACCCCTAGTCCTGCTTGGTCTAGTTGGATGGATTGATGTGTTTACAAGGATGCTCCTAGAGCTATTTCTAGGGGAGGAAGAAGGAGCAGCCGACTCGCCTTCCTCCGCTATCGGGTGTGAGAATGAGGGAAGTGTCCCATGGGTGTGTGCATGAGAGTAGTTCCTCCCCGTTGCATGGGGGGCTCAGGGGTTTTATAGGCCAACCCCCGGTTTACAATATTCCTAAGGTACAAGGGTGGGGGGACCCAGCTGGCAGCCTTTCCGGCTATCCAGGTTGGTCCCGCCCTTTGAGCCGTCCCATCGCCCGTAGGGTCCACCGGCTATGCGGTCCTGTCGCCTGCTGGGGCCGCCAGCCGGCTCCGCGATTGGCCCACGCCCACCGGCCACAACATGGGCCGCCCGGGAGGCGTTGTCTAGTGCCAGCCGACCGAAGTCTCCGGTACAGCCGGCTGCACTGTAGCCATGCCGGGGCAGGTAATCGAGTGGGCCGGGGCATGCCGGCACTGTTTCCCCGCCCGGTCGCCCTCGCCAAGGTCAGCGGTCTGGACGGACGGACTGTGGCCATGCGCACCCGCGCGTCAGCGGCCACTGTGGCTACAATGATGCCCGTCGTGGCGGTCACGTCTTGTCGCCGTACTCATGCACAGGGAGACGGGACATCGCACGTCCGCCCCGGGGTCAACGGAGGAGGCGGCCCGGAGGCAGCCGGCCACACCCAGCCGGTTGGGGGTCGAGCCGGCTCCTCAACCATCCGTTCGTGCTGCCAGCCGGTGATAGCTCGAACCGGCCACGCTCCAGCCGGTCGTGGGCAGCTTGTTGCATAGTTTTTCTTTGAAGCGCGGGGGAGGGGGGGAGAGAACCCCGCTGCTTTGGCCTACCTAGGGGTAATAACCTTGTTAGTAGTCCCCGAAGCTGGCGAGGGTCCGCGCCTGGCAGACGGAGGGGAGCCGGCGGCTTCCCCCCAGTGGTACCCGCCACCGGTGCAAAATCAAAAAGCCAGCCGGGTCGGCGGTTGGACGCGATG
This sequence comes from Hordeum marinum, assembly GCA_022496015.1. Taxonomy (NCBI): domain Eukaryota; kingdom Viridiplantae; phylum Streptophyta; class Magnoliopsida; order Poales; family Poaceae; genus Hordeum; species Hordeum marinum. The sequence continues at coordinate 451,640,164 of CM039673.1, read as the reverse complement.
CCTCAGGTTCCAACGCGTCGCCCCGAGTCTCGGGTCGGCCTGTTGTGTGCCATGCAGCGAGTAATGATGTCACGGGCCCCATGCACGCAGGGAGACGGGGCGTCGCCCTGGGCCTAGCCCGCTAGGCCTCGGGCGTAACCTAGTAGGCCTCGGGGCGCAGGCCAGGATCCTCTATGCCCCAAAGCGGCCGTTATGACCCGAGCCGCCCACTCACGCGTGGAGTTTCCGGGGGAGTGGGCGCAGTTAATCCCCATGTCCCCCGGTCGTGGCCTCCCCCATTTAAAAGGGGAGGAAGGGAAGGGGCGGAGATACCCACATCCCACTCGCCCCCTTGCTGCCTCGTCTTCTTGCCTTTGTTGCTTCCTTGCGCACCGCCGCTCCCAAGCTCGCAGCCGTGCCCGCACGCCACCCCGTCGTCGTAATGGCCGATGGGCACGGAGGAAGCTGGGCCAGATCCATAGTCACCGAAGACGCCATCGCGAAGCTCCGCCGCGCGCGCATGTTGTCGCCGGCGGAGCGTGTGATCGCCCATGTGTCGGGCGACGAGGTGGTGCCGGCACTGCAGCCAGGGGAGTTCATCGTCTTCCTTTGGCACTTCTCTCGCGGCTTCGGACTCCCAGTGAGTCACTTCTATCGGCTGCTGATGGACACCTTCGACCTCCAGTCGCATCACCTTGGCCCCAATGCCATTCTTTACCTCGCCGGCTTCGTGACGCTATCCGAGGAGTACCTGGTAATTCTCCCCTTCCTCGACTTCTTCAATTCCCTTTTCTACCTCAAAGCGTTGAAGAACAGCGCTTGCGGGGGCACGGTGGTGTGTTATCGCGGCACCGCGCGCTTCCTGCCGTTCTCTCTCATTGATTTGGTCAAGGGGTGGCACCGGACGTTCTTCTACGTGAAGAACGCCGACCCAAACCTGGACTACATCCGACTGCCAATGTTCGTCAACACGCAGTCCTCCGGGGCGAACTGGCCGGGAATCGCCCCGCGCGGGGTGGCCCTGGCGGAGCTCGGCCGGCTCGCGCAGCTGAAGAGTGCGAAGGGGTTGGTCGCCTCCAATCTGGTAGCGGCCTTCATCTCGCACCGGGTGCTGCCTCTCCAGATGAGGCCGCATTGGATCTACGACATGTCCGTCCGTCGGGACCCCTGTCGGTTCACGACCGTCGACGTGACGCCGGCTCAGGTGGCGGCGCGGGTGAACGCCATCACGACGTTCAAGCTGGCGCCGGCGTCGTGGACATTCGGCATGGATCCGTATGACCGCATCAACCGTCCCCCTGGTACGTTTCTGATGAGACGGCTTCTTTTTATTTGATTCTTTCCAGCCGACAGCCGGTAGCGAACCTTAGTTCGCCATGCTGACCGCAGCTGTTGGTGCAACAGAACACGCCGGACGGCCCGCACCTCGAAATCTTTGAGGCGGAGCACGACCACTCCAACTCCGAAGACTACGAGCGGGGAGGCCCTCCCGAAGAGGGGGTGGACTCCTCGGGAGGGGTCGAGGAGCTGGCACACCTGCAAGCCGGCGATCCCAGCAGAGGCGGAGGGTCCGACGCAGCCGGGGAGCCCAGCGGAGCCGGTGAGTTCCCTATTGGTCCCTCGATCACGGACTGGACAGATGATGATGATGATGATGACGATGATGTGATGATTCTGAACGCACCTCCCCCCTCAGCTCAGTAGGTCTGGCATGGGCGGAGCGAGGAGCGGACGGCTCAAGCCCCGGTGGCCGGAGTCGCCAGTCGGGCAAAGAGGCTAGCCCCGGAGGAGCTGGTGGCCCCGCCACCCGTCCATAAGCAGGTGAAGGTGGCCGCGCGGAAGCCGCCGGCATGCGCCAAGTGTAGCTTGCCCATCGTTACTGGGTAAGTTTTCCTTTTTTCTTGTGCGCGTTCTCTTCCGGGCCACGAGCCGGTGGGTGATTGATCCTTGTGTACCGCACGGACCCCATCGAGGTCCACGAAGGGGAGCCGACGGTGGACCCGACGGACACTGCTAGCCGGCTGGCCCACGAGCATGAGGCCACCCAGGGGGAGGAGAAGAGGAGGCTCGCGGAGCTGCGAGCCTCAAAGTCTGGGACGCGAGGCGAGGCCTCACACTCTAGGACTTCGAGCGGCAGGAGGCGGAGGAGGTTTGTGGACCCCGCACGGGCGTCGTACTCGGTGACGGAATCGACCCGCCTGTCGAGGCCCCCGTTGAGTGAGTCGTGAGGGGTGGCCATGGAGCCGCGTGCACCCCCGTCCATGGAGGAGGCGGCCCGAGCGGGGGCCGTTGCTATGGAGCCCGCCCCCGAGGTGACCCAACCGGAGGTGCCGATCGTGACACTGCCCGTGGCCGAGTCGGCCCGGGTCGACGTGCCGGAGGCTCCGGTGGCCCCGAAGGTGGCGGCGGAGGCAGCGCCGGAGGCGGTGGCCATGGAGACGGAGGCGCCATCTGCCGCAGTCATCGCGTCGGAGCGACGGGAGGAGGAGGAGGCGACGGCACCGAGTGCGGGAGGAGGAGGGGACTCCCGGGCTCTTGCCGTCATCAACTCACCCCCGGCGGCTGGCATCGTGGCGAGCCCGGGGACGGGCGGCAACGGCGGCCGGGCCTGGAAGACCCTAGGGACCATGCAGGAGGTGCTCCGGGACTCGGAGGCGCTGGCACGCGTCCCAACCCTTCTGGCTCCCCCGGCAGGCGCCTCGGTCCCCTCGTTCGTGGAGTTAGGGAGCATTCTGGACCGGTGCCGCCAGGAACTGGCCCAGTTCGCGAAGGCGGGTAACACCACCCTACATCGCACGGAGGTAAGCATGGTCGCTCTTGTTAAAATTTCAGTGGGGGCACGCAAGCACACCCACTGGGTGTAGCCCCCGACATGCGGGCCGGCTGATCGGCTGACGGGCATCCGGGCCGGCTCTGCTTGAGCATCTTTTGACTTTGGCTCTGTGTGACAGGAGGGGAACTCCCAACGGCAGAAGCTGTTCGAGGAGGCGGTCTCCATCCACGACCGCGGCAAGCACGGCTTCTACCGGTTGGAGGAGGAGTTGACATGGGTGCAAGGTATGCCAAGTCTTGTGGGAGGGGCATGTACCCCCGGGAGCCGGGCCGGCTACCTGGCAGCCGGAGCGGGCTTAGAAGGACCGGCTGATGCCCATTTTGTTTTTGCAAATGAGCTGACTGCCCTAAAGGTGGAGAAGACCGGGGCCATCTCCGAGCGGGACCGGATAGTGCAAAGCATCCAAGCAGTCACGCAGGAGAAGGACCGGCTGGCTGCGCTGGTGGTGGACGGGGAGGCGGCCCAGGAACGCCTCAGGGACGACGTGGCGCGGGAGGTGACGGGCAAGGAGACGTCCGTCAAGGAGGCGGCTGATGCCGCCCAACGGACCGCCGCCCTCCAAGGTGAGGTGACCCGCCTCAAGAGGATACTGGAGGAGCTTAAGGGTTCCCTCGCCGAGGCGGAGGCGGCGTTGGCATCGGAGAAGGATTCATCGCTCCACTTTGCCATCGAGGTGGACAACTCCATCGAACGCAAGTATTCGTTTGCCTTTTTTTCCAGTCGGTTGCCTTTTTCTTCGCTGGTTCTTGTTCTTGATTTTGCCTTTCTCTCCTTCTTTTTTTTTCTCTTAGGGCGCTTCCCGGAAACTCAGCGTCGTGCTAAGCATGCCATTGAGGAGCACCGGGAGTACCTTCACGCACGCGGGCGTTCCATCGAGGAGGATGTCGCGTGGAGTGTATCGGAGCTTGGGCTCTCCATCGAAAACCGGCTGATCCACCTCGAGTGGAGCTGGGAGCGGCTGAAGACGACCGGCAAGGAGATCGTTGCCGCCTTGTGGCCGGGCCGTGGAGGAGCTCCGAAAAATCGCGTGGCCTTGTGGCTGGAGCATGTCGTGGCCCGACTCGAGGTCTGGAAGGCGTCGGCGGCATGAGCCGGAGCGCAGAGCGCGCTCCGGTTTGTAACTTCATGGTACCGCGGCGTGGACCTTGACCGGCTGGCCACCATGCGGGACGAGCCGGCCGAGGAGCGGGAGGCCCGGGAGCCGGCCCTTGTCCGCCGATGAGCTCGCGTTGTACGTCGACCCGGATGAGCTCCTGCCGGCCCTTGGCGAGGACGGCAAGCCGAAGCCTCCTTCGGCATCCCCCAAGGTCCGGAGGACGAGGATGTTGCCGACGAAAGTACCGACTCCACCGGAGAGACGGCTGGGATTGCGGAGGCCGCCTCGAAGGCCAAGGTAAACGACCCGAAGGCTGCAACCACCTCCGGGACGGGAGTCGAGCCGCCTAGCGAGGCGCCGTCTGGAGGCGCGCCGGCTGGCAACGCGCCGATGGCCTGAGCCCCGGGGCATTTTATCTTCCTTTCTTCTTCCTGCATGTTAGGCTTAAGTCCACCCACTAGGGGTGTAACGTAATGAACCGTGACGGCCGTGGTCCTCTTTTGTCTTAACATTCGTATTGTGAATATTTGATGTGTTTACCTTATTGTGCGTGCTTGCTCGTCCTTACCCTTTTTTGCCCTTTTTGGTTCCTTCTATTCCGCCCCTTTTCCCCTTTGGTTTCGGCCCCGCGCGCTCGACAGTTGGGAGCCGGTCTTTAGCTGGGTCAGGGCATCCGCCTTGAGGGAGCCGGTTATGAACTTAGGAACCGCGAGAGCTTTTTAGGATAAGTAGAGTGGCAGAGGCAAGGCGGCGATCCGACTAGGCCTAGCCGGCATCTCCTTTGCGATCGATCTTTCGTGTGAGCTAAGATTTGCCGCCCCGAGGCCCCATCAACCGGACAGCCAGGAGCCGGGTCTGTATCTGGGAGGGGTGGGAGGGCTTGCTCGGGTCACACTACTTGGTAAATTTTTGAGAGAGGCGACCTAGGACCAGTCGGCGAGCCCCCGGGCCCGGGAGCCGGGTCGGGGAGCCGGTGAGTGAGAAGACCTTCGAGGGAAACGAAGAGGGCGTGACCCAAGAGCTGGCTTGGGGCACCCATTGCATTCATAAGCCCAAAAGGGGAGGGATACATACATACACTGGTCTTTTCAGCAGTTAAACGGACGCAGGAGCGCCGCGTTCCATGGGCGCTCAGTCTCCTCGCCAGAGGCGTCTCTTTTGTGCTTCTACGACTTCTGGGCGTCTATTAAGTAGTACGCATTGTTGTGCAACACCTTGCTAACAATGAATGGGCCCTCCCATGGGGAGGACAACTTGTGTTGTCCGGCTGTCCGCTGGATCCGCCTGAGCACCAGGTCCCCTTCACGAAAGGAGAGCGGTCGGATCCGCTTGTTGTGGTAGTGCTGGAGCTTCTGCTGGTAGATTGCCATTCGGCTCAAGGCCAGTTCGCGGGCTTCTTCGAGTAAGTCTATGTCGTCTTCTCTCGCCTCCTTTGTGTCCTTCTCCGTGTATAGGGCAACCCGAGGCGAGTCGAACTCGACATCGGTGGGGATGATCGCCTCGGACCCGTACACAAGGAAGAAGGGCATGTAGCCGGTTGATCGGTTGGGGGCGGTCTTGAGACTCTAAAGGACGGCCGGCAGCTCGTCAACCCAGCAGTCGGCTGACCTTACCAGCGGTGTCACGAGCCGGGGCTTGATGCCGGACAGGATGAGGTCGTTTGCCCTCTCGACCTTGCTGTTTGACTGTGGATGAGCGACGGAGGCCAGGTCGAGCCGGATTCCTTGCTTAGAGCAGAAACGCGCGAGCGCGCCCTTGGAGAAGTTCGTGCCGTTATCGGTGATGATGCTATGGGGGACGCCATAGCGAACCGTGATGTCATTGATGAACCGGACGACCGTGGGGCCGTCTAGCTTCTTGATTGGTCGTGCTTCGATCCACTTGGTGAATTTGTCAACAGCCACCAGCAAATGCGTCATGCCGCCTCGTGCGGTCTTGAAGGGGCTCACCATGTCCAGCCCCCAGACGGCGAAGGGCCACGAGAGGGGGATGGTCTAGAGGGCCGATGTTGGCAGGTGGCTCTGCGTGTTGAAGCGTTGGCAGCCCTCGCACTCGTCGACCAATTTCTTGGCTACCTCGAGAGCAGTGGGCCAATAGAAGCCGTGGCGGAAGGCCTTGGCCACTAGGGTCCTAGAGGTGGCGTGGTGCCTGCACTCCCCCTGGTGGATGTCGAGGAGGATTTCCAGACCCTTTTCCGGCTCAACGCACCGCTGGAAGATGTCGGTGGTGCTGTGATGGACGAGCTTGTTGTTGATGATGCTGTATGCCGTGGCCCGACGCTAGATTTGCCTCGCCATGGCCTTGTCCGGGGGGAGCTCGCCGCGTAGTAGGAACGCCAAGATAGACTGGGCCCACGAGGGAGCCGAGACGGGGGCCGGCTCGGGAGCCCTCGGGCCTGGATGATCAGACCCCGGGATTGGCTCGCCAGCCCCTAGGGCCGACTCGTCGATTATCATCATGACGACTGTGTCGTTGGAGCCGGCGACCTCGGACGCAGTCGGCTCAATGGGTGCCGACAAGGCGGCCGCTGTTGAGGGAGCCGGTGGCGAAGATGCCGAAGGGGCGGGGCCGGAGCCGCTGATGGGCCGGCGGCGTCTGTCGGCACGAAGATGGATTCCGATTCTGAGGAGGGCTTGATCGACGTCTTGAGCAACCACTTGAGGGAGACGCCGGCTGGGATGGCTTGCCGGGTGGAGCCGTCTTTACCAGCGCGTCGGCCGCCTCGTTGTCCGCCCATGGGACGTGATTGAACTCACATCCCTCGAAGGAGTCGGCGAGCTGTTGTACGAGGAAGCGGTAGCTAGCCATGTTGGCGTCCCTAGCGTCCCGTTCGCCAGAGACCTGCTGCACCACGAGGATGCGCTTGATGCCAATCTCCTTGGCGAGCCGGAGGCCATGGACGATGGCCTCATACTTGGCCACATTGTTGGAGGCAGTGAAGTGGATCTAGAGGGCGTACTTGAGCTGGTCACCTTGCAGGGAGGAGAGGACTATGTTGGCACCCAGGACGGTCCTCATTTTCGAGCCGTCGAAATGCATGCGCCAATGTGTGGAGTCTGGGGGAGGCGGTACAAACTCGGTTTCCGCCCAATCGATGAGGAAGTCGGCCAGCGCCTATGACTTGATGGCGGTGCAAGGTTCGTACCAGACCTCGTGATCGGCGAGGGCGATGACCCATTTGGCAATCCGGCCGGTGGAGTCCCGGTTGCTCATGATCTCACCGAGCGGGGCTGTGCTCACCACGGTGATGGTATGCTCCTGGAAGTACTGCTTAACCTTCTTGGTGGCTAAGTATATGCTGTATCACATCTTTTGGTAGTGGGGGTAGTTCCGCTTGGATGCGGAGAGGACCTTGCTGAGGTAGTAGACAGGGCGCTGGACCGGTAGGGACTTGTCCTCCTCTGGCCGCTGGACCACCAAGACGACGCTGATGACGAGAGTGGTTGCCGCAATGTAGGCGAGCAAGGGTTCCTTCTTACCCGACGCGGCCAAGATGGGCGCGCGGGTGAGAGCCTTCTTGAGGCTGCGGAAAGCCTCGTCCGCCTCGTCGGGCCAATCGAACATGCCCGGCTTCTTGGTGTGACCCGGCTCGACCAGAGCCGTCTTGCGAAGGAGCCCATAGAGGGGCAGGGCTTTCTCCCCCAGCCGGCTGATGAATCGGCTGAGCGAGGCGAGGCAGCCGGTGAACTTCTGGATGTCGCGGAGCCGGGTCAGCTTGGGCAAGCGCTCGATTGCGCTGATCTTCTCTGGGTTAGCTTCGATGCCACGGGCGAACACGAAGAAACCTAGGAGTTTGCCGGCGGGGACGCCGAAGACGCATTTTTCGGGGTTGAGCTTGACCTTGTATTCACGCAGGTTCATGAAGGTCTCCCGGAGCTCATCAAGGAGGCTGAAGTGCTTCATGGTTTTGACGACGATATCGTCAACGTAGACGTGGATATTACGGCCTATCTGAGGTAGGAGGCACTTCTACATGCACCGCTGGAAGGTGGCGCATGCGTTCTTCAGGCCGAAGGACATGGTGATGTAGCAGTAGGCCCCGAAGGGTGTGATGAAGGAGGTCTTGAGCCGGTCTTCCAGATCCAACTTGATTTGGTGGTAGCCGGAGTAGGCATCCAGGAAGGACAGCAAGTCGTAGCGGGCCGTGGAGTCGATGACTTGATCGATCCGCGGCAGGGCGAATGGGTCGTTGGGGCACACCTTGTTCAGGCTGGTGTAGTCAATGCACATGCGCCAGGTCTTGTTCTTCTTTAGCACCAGGACTGGGTTGGCCAGCCAGTCCAGGTGGAAAACTTCCATGATGAACCCGGTTGCGAGCAGCCGGGCAATCTCTTATCCTATAGTACGCTGCTTCACATCGGAGAAATGGCGTAGGGGGTGCTTGACCGACTTGACGTTCGACCGGACATGTAGTTTGTGCTTGGCGAACTTCCTCGGAACACCCGACATGTCCTTGGGGGACCATGCGAAGATGTCCCGATTCTCACGGAGGAAGTCGACAAGCTCACCTTCCTATTTGCTGTCGAGGCAGGAGGCGTCGGTGACGCATTGATCCGGGTTGGCCGGGTCGAGCGGGATTTGCTTGGTGTCCTTGGACGGTTGGAAGGAGATCTCACCAACGGACTGCGAGGGAGGAGCCAGCATGGCCGGCTGGCAGGCAGCGAGGGCCACGAGCCGGTCGAGCTACCGCTTCTCCTCGGTGATTTCCAGGGCCTCGGCCAGCCGGCTGTCGTCTTGAGTGCACTTGATCGACATCTTGTAGTCTCCCGTGATGGTGATGATTCCCTTGGGGCCCGACATCTTGAGCTTGAGGTCGGTGTAATGAGGGACGGTCATGAATTTGACAAGGGCTGGCCGGCCCAACAGTGTGTGGTAGGGACTTGCGAGGTCCACCACCGCGAACAACACCGGCTCGCGGCGGAAGTGGTCGGGTCCGCTGAAGAGGACGTCGAGCGTGATCTTGCCGATAGGGGAGCAGGACTTTCTAGGCACGATGCCATGGAAGACCGTCCGGCTCGCCTGTAGGTCTTCTATCTTCAGCCCCAGCTTGTGCATCGTGTCGAGGTAAAGGATGTTGATGCTACTGCCACCATCTACCAGCACCCGTGTGAAGCGGCAGGTGCACTTCTTGGTGGCGATGGTGGGGTCGAGGACCAGGGCGTAGTTGCCGGGACTCAGTATCATAGCGGGGTTATCCTCCTAGCTCCAGGTGACCGGCTTCTCCGACCAATGCATGAACCGGGGAGTTGCCGACATGGTGGCGTTCACCTCACGATGGAGCCGGCGTTGAGCATGTTTGCTCGTCTCTTCACTGGTGAAGATGACGTAGCAACTGTCCTGGTTGGGGAACTAGTCGTGAAGATGACCGTCGTTTTGGGCCAGAGCCGGAGCCGGCGCCGGGGCGGCAGCTAGGGTCGGGGCCGGCGCGCGGACAGGCGACACGGGAGGAGCCGGAAGGCTGTCCCCCGAGGGCCAATCTCTGTGAGAAGGTGCACTGTCGGAGCGTGTGCATTGAGGGCTTGGCCCCTGAGTGGTTCTTGCAAGAGAGGTCGAGCATTTGCTCGAAGGTGAGCTTCGGCTGCCAGGCAGCCTTGCTAGTGCGCTAGCGCTGGCTGGAAGACTGGACAGCCGGCTCTTGCACCTCGATGGTGGCGACATGCCGGCTCCCGCAGCGGGGATCCGGCTGGTCGTTCTTGCGTTTGTTGTTCTGGGACTGCCGGTTGTCAGCAGCCGGCCGGGACGTTGCCGGTGTCGTCGTTGCCTTGGCGGGCGGGGTCGTCTTGACCCAGATGGCTGAATCAACTGTGGCGTATTTGTCTGCCTTGGTCATGAGCTCGGCAAGCGTGCCCGGCTTGGAGCACAGAAGCTTGTGCTTGAGGGGGGTGCCGTCTTGACAGCCTTCGATGAAGTATTGTATGGCTTGTACCTCGTGCACCCCCTCGCAGGAGTTGCGGAGCTCGGTCCACCGAGTGAGGTAGTCGCGGAGGGACTCGTCCGGCCCCTAAACGCACATGGCGAGTTCACGGGGGCGACCTGGCCGCTTGTAGGTGTCGGTGAAGTTGCGGACGAAGGCTTCTTCGAAGTCCATCCAGGTGTTGATGCTGTCGGTTGCCAGGCTATTGAGCCAGGTGCAGGCCGAGCCGATCAGCATGAGGGGAGCGTAGCGAACGGCTACGTGCTTGTTCCCCTGGCGATGCCAACCATGGTGGTGTAGTCGATCAACTAGTCCTCAGGCTTGGCGGCCCCGTTATACTTTGGGGTGTCTCGGGGAAGCGTGAAGCCGGTTGGGAATGGCTCGTTGCTGATCCGAGGGCCGAAACAAGCCGGGCCAATCGAGCCCTCCTCCTCGAGGAGGGTAGACTGCGCGAGTTGGTCGATGCGGTTGCGGGTGTCGTTCTCGCTGCGGGGGACGCATGGCCCGATCCGGGCCGAGAGCTTGGGGCGGATGACGAGCGGAACCGATCGTTCCGGCTCACGCCGCGGGTGTGGAGGGTGCCCGCGGCTACGCCGGCTGCCGGCAACCGGCGCCTCGTGGCGGCCGCTACGAGGCGGGTTGTTGGTGTGCCGGCTGTTAACAGCCGACTGCTCACTCCCCGGCGGCTAAGATGGCCGGGGGTTACCTGCCTCGACCCGGTGGCTAGAGGCGCAAGCGGAGCAGGAGTGCTGAGCCGGCTGATGGCCAACAGTCCCCGTGCCCTTGCGCTTGTGCCGGGGGACCTCCGGAGTCAGTGTTGCCAGCCGCGAGCAGATGCTGCTGCGCGTCAGTGGCGTCGATGAGGTCCTTAATGTGACGCTCGTGGGCGGCACGTTCTTCGCCCTCCAAGGTAGCCAAATCCTCGTAGGCTACCTTGAGGGCTCGCAGGTTGGCTGCAGGGATGTCGTAGACGGGCATTTTACCACCCAAGATTTCGGCGACCACATGGCCATGGTCACGCACAGCCCCACGACGACTGGGCTCAGTGCCAGCCGGGGTGAGACCATAGGCGGAAGCGTATTCCTGCTGGGCGGCCTCCATGCGTCGCCGCGTGGCCACGAGGGCGGTGGCGTCCTGAAACAGGACGCGGCGAGCCGCCTCGAGCTCGGCCACGGCAGCATCGGGGTTTGCCGTCGGGGCAATAGGGGTGCTCAAGCCCCAAAGGGCCGCACTGAGCGGGTCAAAGGTGCCGACGCAGGCCGCGGCGGTGTTAGCCTTGGCCCGCGCACGTACAGAAGAGGTGGAGGAGATGATGGCCATTGCCCCCACGCGATCGTGGGAGCCGCTGGACTGGGTCGCAGCAAGTGCGCCCACAACCGTGGGCGGACCGGCGCAGACGAGCACCTGACTGGGGTACTCGTCAGTGGCCGGACTTTCGGCGAGGCTAAGCCTACCGAAATGCTCGGTGAGTGCTTCGATGTCGAGCGCGAGGTCAGTGAAGCTGCCCGTAGGGCGTACCTGAGCAAGCCGCATGAGCCCATGGTTTCGCCTGGACGTGCGGCAACGGCGGGGAATGGCGAGGGGTCCCGCCCGGAGCATGAAACCGATCGGCGTCACGTACGGCCCCACGGTGGGCGCCAACTGTCATCATTTTCTCATGACAAATGCCATGGGTAGGCTTATCGTAGGTGGTTTGGGGCCAGAGGATGCCGACGGGCTCCGGGTGCAAGATTGGGCACAAGCGGTGGTGACACACGATGTACCCAGGTTCAGGGCCCTCCGTGGGAGGTAACACCCCTAGTCCTGCTTGGTCTAGTTGGATGGATTGATGTGTTTACAAGGATGCTCCTAGAGGTGTGTCTAGAGGAGGAAGAGGGAGCAGCCGGCTCTCCTTCCTCCACTATCGAGTGTGGGAATGAGGGAAGTGTCCCGTGGGTGTGTGCGTGAGAGTAGTTCCACCCCATTGCATGGGGGGCTCCGGGGTTTTTATAGGCCAACCCCCTGGTTTACAATATTCCTAAGGTACAAGGGTAGGGAGACCCGGCTGGCAGCCTCTCCAGCTGTCCAGGGGGTCCTGCCCTTCAAGCCGTCCCGTCGCCCGTAGGGTCCACCAGCTATGCGGTCCCGTCGCCTGCTGGGGCCTGCTAGCCGGCTCCGCGATTGGCCCTCACCCACCTGCCGCGTCACCGGCCGCCCGGGAGGCGTCGTCTAGTGTTAGCCGGCCGAAGTCTCCGGTACGGCCGGCTGCACTGTAGCCACGCCGGGGCAGGTAATCAAGTGGGCAGGGGTGTGCCGACACTGTTTCCCCGCTCGGTCACGCTCGCCAAGGCTAGCGGTCTGGATGACTGGACTGTAGCCATGCGCACCCGCGCGTCAGTGGCCACTATAGCTACAATGATGCCCGTCGTAGCAGTCACTTCGTGTCGCCGTACTCGTGTGCAAGGGGATGGGATGTCACACGTCCGCCTCGGGGTCAACGGAGGAGGTGGTCCGGAGGCAGCCGGCCACGCCTAGCCGGTAGGGGGTCAAGCCGGCTCCTCGACCAGCCGTTTGTGCCGCCAGCCAGTGACAGCTCAAACCGGCCGCCCTCCAGCCGGTCGTGGGCAGCCGGTTGCATAGTTTTTCTTTGAAGCGGGGGGGGGGGGGATAACCCCGTTGCTTTGGCCTACCTAGGGGTAATAACCCCGTCAATCCCCTACTACTTCGACACGGCGGCCGGCTTCCACGTTCCTTTTTTTTGTTGGCCTATCATCGTGCCTAACCCAAGCGCTACAGCGGGCAGTGGCAGGCCAAGAGCACAAGCAGCTAACGGGTGCGACAATATTTGTGTGCTGCTCGGCTCAGAAGGTTGCATCGCAATGCACATCTACACACGGCTATGTGGATGGAGCCATCAGGTTATTCAGGTGTGTTATGCACGGATCTAATTTGAGCAAAATTGGTTGAGTTGAATTAAAATTGGTTGGTAGTATCAATATTATACCTACTTATAGGGCACCTGGACCAGATGGATTCAATGGACTTTTCCTCAAGGTTTGTTGGGACATCATTAAAGAGGATTTCTACCAACTTTGTCAAGATTTTTGGGAAGGTAAAATTAATCTGAAGTGCCTGAATACATCTTTTATTACACTCATACCAATGACAAACTCCCCTAAAACTGTTAATGACTTCAGACCAATCTCTCTGCTTAACCGTGTTCTCACAGTTTTAACAAAACTGTTAGCAGAACGACTCCAACAATGGATTCTATAGATTGTGCACCGTAACCAGTATGGATTCATCAGATCTTGAACAATTCAGGATTGCCTAGCTTGGGCATATGAATTTCTCCACCAATGCAAACGGTTTGGTAAGGAAATTGTGGTTCTGAAACTTGATTTTGCTAAGGCATTTGACACAATGGATCATTCTTTCATCCTCAATATGTTGTGGTGCAAAGAATTTGATGAGAAGTGGCGTTCATGGGTGAAAATGATATTGGAGTCTAGCCCATCTTCTGTATTATTGAATAGTGTACCAGGGAAAGAATTTGAATGCAAACATTGAGTTAGATAGGGTGATCCGTTCTCACCCCTGTTATTTGTCCTGGCAGCTGACCTGCTGCAATCTATGGTAAATAGAGCTTGGGTTGAAGGATACCTCTCACTACCAATTAACCAACTAGCTTCTAAACTCTATCCTATAATCCAATATGTGGATGAACATTGATTATCCTCCCAGCAAAAAGTACGGAGATAACAATTATCTAGCAGTTGCTAGATGCTTATGCCAATATCACAGGATTAATGATTAACTATTCAAAATCACAGCTAATGCCTATTAATATCAACGAGGAAATAGCTGATGATTTGGCCTCAATTCTTGGCAGTCAGGTGGTCTCCATGCCATTTACATATTTAGGTCTTCCTATGGGCACAACAAGACCTTCGGTCAGAGACTTGATGTCGCTCGTTGACAGAATTGAGCACAGATTAACAAGCACAACGATTTGGCTTTCATATGGTGAAAGAGTGCAATTAATTAATTCAGCCTTATCATCACTTCTATCATTTGCTATGTATGTGCTTAATTTGCCCATCAAAATCATTGATATATTTGCTAGAGCCATAAGACACTGTCTATGGAGGAAAATTAAGGACACAGTTGCAAAAACACACTCCCTGGCAGCATGGGACCTGGTGTGTAGACCAAAAGATAAAGGGGGGCTTGGTATCATTGACCTTAAAATACAAAACAAGACTTAAATATTAAAATTCTTACACAAGTTCTATCATAAGGTTGATAATCCTTGGGTTATGGTGGTTTGGAATGCATACTATGACACGACACCACCAAATGCAGTGCAAAGTTGTGGACCTTTTTGGTGGAAAGATGTGCTATCCTTATCACACATTTACAGAGGCATTATAACATGCATTCCAAATTCTGGTGACACTATTCTTCTATGGAAAGACCAGTGGCATAATGAACAGGTGTTAGCAGACTCTCATGAACATCTATTCTCTTATGCAACAAATGAAGATGTCTCTTTGGCACAATTTAAGAGTGACACAGATCTTGCCTCCAACTTTCACCTACCTTTATCAAGAGAAGCAAGACTAGAGATGGATGACTTAATGATCACCATAAACATGATTTCCCTAAACCCTATGACAACTGATGAATGGATCTACTATTGGGGGATGTGGAATTCAAACCAAAGAAATTCTACCGATATCTCTTCAGGAATGTGCAGGCTCCAAACTATCTGACGACCATTTGGAAATCTATGTGCATTCTTAGACACAAAGTCTTCGTGTGGTTGCAAATAATGGACAGATTAAACACACGTGATTTATTATTAAGAAAGCAGTTTGCAATTGGTGAAGGCCACACCTGTGTGTTGTGCAATGAGGATTCACTGGAAACTAATGACCACCTCTTCTTCCAATGTGCATTTGCAACTAGTTGTTGGAATAAACTTGGCATCGTTTGGGACAATGCATTGGACATGCAAGCAAGATTTGACCTTGCGGGGAATAACTGGAATAAACCACTATTCATAGAAATATGCATGTTAGCTACATGGAATATTTGGAAGCAACGCAACCGGGCTATTTTGGATGGAGTACTGGAAACACAACACGATTGGATTAGGATGCTGAAATCAGATTTGGAAATCCTTCAATTTAGACTTAAGCCTGATAAATCTACTTTTATAGATAGGTTTGTTCCAACCTTCCACTTGTAATCTCCCTACACTATTGTTGCTTGATCCTTGCTGTTGTTCCATGGATTCGTAAAACCTTGTAACAATGCCCATTTAATATACTAATAGTAGGAGCCTCTCCTGCTGTTTTAATTTGTCAAAATAAAAAGATTGGTTGATAGTGATTCCTTTATGTGAAGATTGATGAACTACTTAAGCATCAGGATGGTTACTATTGATTTTGTGATATTTTGCATCAATGTGCTATAAAAATCTTATATATCAGTATTATGAATATACTAATTAAATTGTTCAAATTGTTTCTTTTTTATGTAGAATAGTAATTTCACTTTATCTACTTTCTATGGATAAAGTCATTGTATGTGAGCAAGTTAAAATTTGAAATAGAGATGTCACTCTTGACTAATCATGCAAACCATACCTTTTTTAGTCATCATTGGTTCTTAGAAAAAGTATATAGTGAGGTTCTTTAAACAATGTTATTCCATGCAGTTTTATGCAAAGTAATCTACATTTAAGGATAAATGTGATTTATGTCAAACGGTTGAGAATAAACGAAAATTTACAAGGAACACCATATGCGTTGGTAGGCACATGATACTATATGGATATATATGAGGCTTGTCATGATGCATCGGAGTAGGGCAGATTCGTACATGAAAGCTTTTGTCGGATCTTCCCCATATGAAATATCGCAAATGGATCTGTGAGGGGTTGTGCTGGAGTCTGTCCATGCCATTGAAAGCACAACATGCTCCCTTGGTGGTTTTGATAATTCATGACAACATACACTGTCTCTTGGACTGATATTTCTACCTAGTGTATTTCAGATATAGTCTATAGAGAGGTTTGGCAAAAGGAGATTGTGGAGAAACCCAAAGATGCAAGGAAATAGGTTGGCCAAGCTTCAAGCAAAATGACTATACATTTTATATTTGCAAGAAATCACTTTGAGTCCATAGGAAAGACAATACTATCAAAAGGGGGTAAGGTTTAGTTGGTGAACAATATGCTCAAACGTGCACAAGTGATAGTCGCCAAAAACATCCACAAACTCTCCGACCAAAGTATGTTCTATACCTAACACTCAAAATTGGTGCAACCAACTTTCCCATACCGGTGTCACCGATTCCAGGACTTAGACAGACTCAGCCAAACCCTAGCCACTTCGGTGCAACCGATTCCATACCGGTGCCACCGAGTTTAGGTTGCCAACTTTCTGTTACGCAAATTCACATTATCGGTACCACCGAGAATGTTGGATCGGCGTCACCGAGATTGGAAATCTGACCGTTGGTCACCTTATGGGTGCAACCGAGTTTCCTATATCGGTCTCACCGAGATTCAAAAGTTGCCACCTTTTGGTCACTTCGATACCACCGAGATTAACACATCGGTGTCAACGAGTTGGTCATTTTTGTGTGTAACGGTTGGATTTTTGGGGATGCCTATATATACCCCTTCACCACCACCTACTCGAAAGAGAAGCACTCAGAACTATTCCATACCTATCCTATCAGATTTTCTGAGAGAGAACCATCTACCCTTGTGTTGAGGTCAAGATCTTCCACTCCAATCATATGGATCTTGATCTATAGCCTCCCCAAGTAGCTTTCCACCAATCCCATCTCTTCCACCATGCCAAATCTGTGAGAGAGTGATTGGGTGCTAAGGAGTCTATCATCTTGAAGCACACGAGCAAGGAGTTCATCGTCATTACCGAGCCTATTACCTTTTGGAGGGTGGTGCCTCCTAGATTGGTTAGGTGTCGCTTGGGAGCCTCCTACTTCGTGTTGTGGAGTGAACCAAGAAGTTTGTAAGGGCAAGGAGATCGCCTAGTTAGTGAAGATCTACCCATAGTGAGGCTAGTCCTTCGTGGACGGAAGCCGTTATGGAATAGTCAAGGTTGCTACTTCGTGGACCCTTTTGGGTGGAGCCCACCATGGACTCTCGCGGCCGTTTCCCTCCGTGGGTTGAAGACTCCATAAACGTGGATGTACGATAGTGCCACCTATCAAAACCACGGGAAAAATCCATGCGTCTCCAACTACGTTTGATCTACCTATCTCAACACTTTACTTCATATGTAATGTCTTTACTTTCCGCGGCCATATTTGTTGACATGCATGTGTAGGGCTGTTAGACTTGCTAGCTTTGCTAAAACTGTTAAAATCTGCCAACCAATTAACTTGGGAAGGGTGAGGTGTTTATTCACCCCCCTCTAGACACTCTTCTAGTGATCCCTCAATTGGTATCAGAGCATTGGTCACCATTGCTTCGGTTTAATCACCAAGGAGGAAGATGGATGTGTCTAGTATAGGGAGTTTGAGTTGTAGAGTGCCCATTCTTGATGGAGAGTACTATAGTCAATTGAATTCTTTGATGCTTGAGCTGTTTAATGAATTTCAATTGAGAAAATATGTTATGCGCCCCTATGAGCCTCCTATTGATCCTTTGCATCCCACAGACAAAGAGGAAATTGATATGCTATGCAATCTTAGAACTGTTAATCTCATTGTTAGAGCATTACCTTGAAATATGCTTAACCAAATGAAGAATTTTGCATGTGCTTACACTTTGTGGAATGATTTGGAGAAACGATATCCAAATTATTCAATAAGTAATCTTGATGAAATTCTTCATAAAACCATTGCCTTTCACAAAATGTTGCCTAGTGATCCTAAATTTGATGTTTATCTATTTGAGCTTAGAGACCTCATGCATGCTAAAGGAGATGTCACAACTATCAACAATATCATTATAGAGGCCCTTCGCATTCATAAACTTGAACATTGTCATGATCACCATCCTAACAAATCTCTTGTTCTTTATGACGAGGATTTTCCACTTGATGATGACAATGTGGAACATGGCTACTATGATGAAGATGAGCTATTCGACATCGAGTGTGATTAGATTATGAAGAATCTAAGTCTCATGGCAAACTTCAAGGATTACATGTTCGGAGGAAAAGAGTGGATTCTCGATAGCGGATGTACCGATCATATGACCGGAGATAGAGAAATGTTTGAAGAGATTACACGACACCATGGACCGCGAAGGTACGTAACGTTTGGAGGCAACTCCAAGGGTAAGGTACTTGGTCTTGATAAGGTGGCCATATCCCATGATAGTTCTATTCAAAATGTTATGCTTGTTGAATCTCTTGGATATAATCTTCTTTCCGTGTCTAGACTTGCCGACTTCGGTCTCAATGTGTTATTCACGAAAATAGATTGCCAAGTGTTTCGTCAAGATAATCATAAAATGGTCTTTACTGGTATCTGTAGAGGTGATCTATACATTGTCGATTTCACTAAGAGATCCAAACCTCGCACTTGTTTAATTTCTAAATCTTCTAAAGGTTTGCTTTGGCATAGAAGATTAGGACATGTTGGTATGCGTAATTTAGACAAACTTATCAAAGGTGATCATATACTTGGTGTTAAATATGTTGTTTTTGACAAAGATAGACTTTGTAGTGCTTGTCAAGCTGGAAAGCAAGTAGGTGGAAGTCATCATGTTAAGAATATCATGACTACTAGGAGACCACTCGAGTTACTTCACATGGATCTTTTCGGTCCCAATGCTTACAAGAGTCTCGGTGGAAATTCCTATGGTCTAGTTATAGTTGATCATTTTTCCAGATTTACGTGGGTATTCTTTCTTGATGATAAGTCACAGGTTCAAAAGATCTTCAAGAACTTCGCTCGCAAAGCGCAAAATCAGTTTGAAGTGAAGATCAAGAAGATCCGGAGCGATAATGGATCGGAGTTCAAGAACACCCATGTGGATACCTTTCTTGACGAAGAAGGTGTCTCACATGAGTTCTCGGTCACATACACGCCTCAACAAAATGGAGTTGTTGAGAGGAAGAACCAGACACTCATTGAGATGGCAAGAATGATGCTTGACGAATACAAGACACCAAAACATTTTTGGGCAGAAGTCGTGGAAACAGCATGTCATGCCACAAACCGACTTTACTTGCACAAGCTTCTCGGTAAAACGGCATACGAGCTACTCACCGGTAACAAACCCCAAGTTGGATACTTTCGGGTATTCGGCTCCAAGTGCTACATTCTTGATAAGCATCGTCGTACTAAATTTGCTCCTAAATCTCATGAAGGATTCCTACTTGGTTACGGATCGAACTCTCACACTTATCGTGTCTACAACAACTTCACTCGAAAAGTTCAAGAAACAGTAGATGTGAAGTTTGATGAATCTAATGGTTCGCAAGTCGAACAATTGCCAAATGATGTAGGTGATAAGAACCCTTCGGAAGCTATCCTAGATTTACCCATCGGCAAGATTCGTCCCATGGAAGTGAAGGAAAGTACTTCATCAACTCAAGTGGAATCCCCTACTTCACGACAAGGTGAACCACAACATGACATGGAGGCATCCACAAGCGGTACACGGCAAGATGATGAAAAGGAGGAAGTGCATCATGAAGATCCATGTAACATCCCAAAATTCCATTTTGGAGTGTTATGAAATATAGCTATGCATCCATCATCATCATTGCTTGAATACATGTATTGCTGAAATGCCCTTTCTAAATTTCTGAAAGCCCTTTCTATTTTCAATATGTTGCTTTCACCTATTTGAAAATCTTGGTAAAAGGTTCAAATAAGAGGGGAGGAATATGACACTCCACACCAAGACCCATTTGGTGATCTATTTGAACAAAAATAACCAGGAGTTATTTTGAAAATATTTGCAAAAAAATGATTTAAAAACAATTAGGCAATTCTGAAAATATTATTTTTTTCAAAGTGTTCAAATGACAGAATAAAAATGTTCAATAAATGGCATTTATTATTCTGTTAATTCTGATATATAATACTCCTATTGCTAAAAATGTTCTGAATGCTTTTAAAGACATTTTACTACTCTGGTTAATAAAAAGAGTAACGATTTTAGTATTAAACGGGCCGGCCCACGGCAGTTACTCGCGTATTAATTACAAGCCGGCCGACCGACGCGCATTCATCTCTCCCTCTCTCGCTGAGCAGCGGACCCCACCCCGACCGCCCGAAGACCTCACTCGGTCATCACTCTCTTCCCCCGCCCCCACGACCTCGTCGCCGGACGTTCCCCCCCCACAGATCCCGCCTCCCATCACTCCCTCTCGCTCCCCGCACCCCCTATAAGTACCGGCCACTCCCCGCTCTCCATTCCCCCCCAAAACTCCCTCCTACCTCGCCGGAAGGCTGCCGCATCTCGTCGCCGGAGTTGCAGCCCCAACCGAAGCTCTTCCCCACACTTGCCGTCGACTCCGTCCACCCCTCGCCCCACGGTTGCCACCAAGCGACGTCGGACGTCAAGCGCCGCCGCCCGGACCACTCCGCTGCTTCCCTTAACCACCGGAGCGCCAACACCGACAACTTCGCCGTCTCGGACTCGCCGGAGAACCCTCGCCGGCGACCTCTTCTCTGTGAGCTTCCCCCTCCCACTCCGTAGCCGTACGATCTCAAACCGACGCACGAGATTAGATCGGATTAATTTCCAAACCGGTATTCTCTACCGACCGGTCGACCGCCCGCAACCATCCAACACACGCGCTAGCCAGCCAATAGGATAGTGCCACGTCACCCCTGGCCGTCCGGTAGATATTTCACCCTTTCCTGATTTTGTTTAGAAAACAGAACCTTTAGGTGTTTTACTTATGTTAATAAAAATATAAATTGTTTAGTTTATTTCTTTGTTAATATAGGAATCACAACTTCTTTTCAAATAGGTTTATTTTTGATTAAAACAACTAGTTAGTAATAGTTTTGCTTTCAAACAAAGTTTTATATACTTTAATGCTGTTTTCTAAGACAAGTTTATTTGTAAAATTCTTTTCTGTTAAGAACATGTTTTGCTAATAAGTAATAAGTTTTGTTTTTCTCTTTCGTTAGTAAAAATATAGTTGTTTCATATAGTGTTTATCAAAACTTTTAAAAACTTTACTAAAGTTTTCCCAACAAACTTAAATTGATTTTATTCTGTTTATTAATAAAAATATTTTTATTGTTTCCTTGCTGTCAACAATTGTTTTTTTATTACAAAATAGTTTTATTATTGTTAGTAGTGTTTTATCAATCATCTCTTAGTAAACAAAACTTGGTGTGTGTTTTTCTTACTTGTGATTTGTGCATTGTTTTGTCTTGATTGTTTACTAGTTCTTGGTTGATCTTTGTGAGTTACCATATTTTGTTGTATGCTTATTGAGTGCTCTTGGTTGCTTCGTTAGATTATCCGGAGTGCGAAGCTTGTTACTTAGAGTCACTCACGTACGAGGATCATCAATCAGGCAAGTCACCTTGATCATGTTTTACCCATGTTTTATATGCATTAGTTCTACCATCTTCCCCAATTGCATGCAAGATAGGTTAGTTGGAAACTTGGTTACATTTTAGTAGTATCATGTGGTAGGAACCCCCCCTCAAACTCTTTGACACATTGGCCTCGGGAAACGTTGTTTTACTTTTTGCTATGCTATTAGTAGACGGGGTTGGTTGTGTGATTCATGAGAGTTGAGAGAGTTAATAATTTCAATACCTACATAATGATCAAGATTTCAAGACTCCGAGTTTTCAACATACCTCTGGGTGGATGATGGTTGAACGGCACCCTGGAGAAACCAGTGGATTTGCCTAGGTGATGCTGGACATGGCCAGTATTCACGCGGAAAGGTCCACCCAGGCACAAAGAGATGGATGGGTGCTTCAAGACCCAAGGCTTACCTGCACAGCCACAAGTCATTATGGGCTCTGGCTTGGTTGGATATCGTGGTGACCCTGGACAGGCGGTGCTACGAGATGTAGAAGAACGGTAGGAAAGGATGGGCACCGACAGAGTCGCAGGGAAACCCTTTGGAAGACCATGTTTTGGTCATCCGTTTCTCAAACACCCTGAAGTGCGAGAAATTAAACGGAGGCGACCAAATCTTATGGGGAACGTGTGCAAAACTCTGCAGAGTACTCAAACCTAATCGATTAGCCGTGTCCACGGTCATGGACGACTTGAGCCAAAGGAACTGAAACATTCGGAACTCTCAACAAAATTAATATGATGATGTGGGTATTAACAATTTGGGTATGAGAATTGGTTGGTGGAACCATCTCATTAATCAACCAACTTAGTAATATTTTTGCTTAGCCCTCTCTTGATGTAGGAAAAATTGGCTTTACGCAAAAACTTACCACCCCACCTGCCATATAAGCATGTAGACTAGATGATTATCTTTTCACCCCTCTTTTGTGACTTTGCCGGCATATTCCATATGCTGACCTACACGGCTGCAACGTATCATGTTGCAGAGTACTTTTCCGACCAGGAGTGAGGACACGTTCTACGCTCGGTGAGATGCCCTTGGAGTCAGATGGACTCATCTACCTTCAACGCTTCCGCAAGATTTAGATATTCTCATGAGTTGGCTTTCAGCCACTTTATTGTAATTTTTATTGTAATAAAGGACTCGATATGAGATTTCGATTAATATAATGTTGTGTGATTTCCCTTTGATATATATATTGATGTACCGTGTGTGTACCAGCATGATCTTGGGATGGTACAGAAACATCGGAGATTCAACCTTTCATGTCGGGTCGCTACAGAAATGGTATCAGAGCACACGCTGACCGTAGGACGTAACCTCTAGGATTGGAAAGCCTTAGGATTGTATCTCTTTGTCTTTAAAATTCTTATACTCTCATCTACTCATTTCTGATTTCTCTCCGGTTATTTCAAAATTTATAGATGGCCACCTTCATCCCAGTGTTGATCACGGAGTTTTGCCAGCCTGACGCAATGATGCCTTTTGGTAAGGAGCTGATGAGGATCGTCAAGGACGTGAGGATTGCTTTGCCGAGCATCACCGGGACTCCTATCATGTCATTTCCACAAGATGGACGCTACAGGATAGAGGTGCACATCCCAGGGAAGACCTTTGGGAATCGGAAGGAACCCATCGAATTCAAGTTTGTGGCACCCAGCTGGATACTTGGAAGAGACATGGCCATTCATCGTGCCCTTGGACGTATTCAGGAGGAATATAGAGGTGGAACCATTTCACCAGGACTCAGCATGGTTTGCCGCAGAGATGCCCATGGCAACATCATCACCAACCCCACTGGAGACTCCACCATGTCATATATCCAGACCCTGGAGACGCACATCAGGACTCTGGAGCTTCGAGTTCGTGCTGATACGAAGACAATCAAGAATCTGATGAACCACGAGATTGACCTCGAAGCTGACTTACGGGAAGCCGAGTACGAGCATGAGTATGAGGTGAATTATTTCTTAGAGAGGATCGACAAGCTGAATACTCGCATCGCCACTCTGGAGGAACAGGTGGACATGGGTGAAAATCTTCATCCTAAGGGAGACTTGGCTCCTTTCATCAGCGACGATGATGACTATGAGGAGAGCACCACTGGAGGAGACTCAGTCACCATGTACTTCTGAGGAAAACTTTAGTTATGCCCTCCATGTATCTTTTATTTTCAACGTTAAGAGCGTAGGTCGATGTGTAGTTTGATTGAGACTTGTATTCCCGATGTTTTGACATTGATTGAATAAATGAATGAGTGTTTGGTGTGATATGTTTGTTGCATTGCATATGGGTAGTGAATTTCTCCTTTTAGGCCCTTGTTCTATTGTAATTCTCACCCCTCTGGAAACAACAAGATGCCTCCACGACGTGAGTCCGACTTCACCTTCCCGCCGGAACTCACGCAACTCCTTCAGCAGCAGAATGCACTGATGCAGCTATTGATCCAGAATCAGACCAACAACCAGACCAACAACCACCACCATCCACCCCAGGCTGACAATCTCACCCGTTTTCTGAGGTTGAACCCTCCAACTTTCTCCAGCAGCACTGAGCCCATTGTGGCAGATGACTGGCTCGGTAAGATGGAGAGAGAACTCGTCACCGTTGGATGTACTGACGCTGAGAAGGTGCGCTTTGCCGCACATCAACTGGATGGACCAGCAGCTTCATGGTGGGAGAACTACAGCACCACATATTCTATTGCTGATGTAACTTGGGAGCAGTTCAAGCAAGCTTTCCGCACCGCACATGTTTTAGCCGGAGCTATGAGTCTGAAGAAGCGCGAGTTTCGCAACTTGCGCCAGGGAAATCGCTCTGTGGCCCAATACGTGGATGACTTCAGCACATTGGCACGTTATGCACCAGGAGACGTGGCCGATGATGCGGCCAAGCAAGATACGTTTCTGGAAGGACTCAATGATGAGTTGAGCATGCAGCTGGTAGTGGCTACTTTCAACAACTACCAAGGGCTGGTGGACAAGGCCCTCATCTTGGAGGGAAAGCAGCAGCAAATTAAGGAGTTATTGGACAAAGGGTATATTCGCCCAAGTTCTTCACCTTGGGGAGCCCCAGTTCTTTTGGTGGAGAAGAAGGATAAAACCTTGAGAATGGTAGTTGATTATCGTGCCTTGAACGAGGTGACTATCAAGAACAAGTACCCTCTGCCGATGATTAATGACTTGTTTGATCAGCTAGTAGGCGCCAAAGTATTCTCTAAGATCGATCTTCGATCAGGGTATCATCAACTGAAGATTCGTGAACAGGATATACCCAAAACAGCTTTCACCACAAGGTATGGCTTGTACGAGTATACAGTCATGTCCTTTGGTTTGACTAATGCTCCTGCCTACTTCATGAATTTGATGAACAAAGTGTTTATGGAATATTTGGACAAGTTTGTCGTGGTGTTCATCGATGACATTTTGATATTCTCCAAGAACGAGGAAGAACACAAGGAACATTTGCGTTTAGTTCTGGAGAAACTGAGAGAGCATCAATTATATGCCAAGTTCAGTAAATGTGAATTTTGGCTGACGGAAGTCGGATTCCTTGGACATGTTATTTCCAGAGAAGGAATAGCCGTAGACCCCGCTAAGGTTGAAGCCGTCACCGAGTGGAAGTCACCCACCTCAGTTAAGGAGATCCGCAGTTTTCTCGGACTTGCCGGATATTACCGGAGATTCATTGAGAATTTCTCAAAGATAGCCAAGCCTATGACAGAGTTGTTGAAGAAAGAATCCAAGTATGTTTGGACTGAGGAATGTGAAGCCAGTTTCCAGGAGTTGAAGAAACATTTGGTCACAGCCCTAGTGTTGATTTTGCCCAATATTCGGAAGGACTTGCAGGTATATTGTGATGCTTCACGTCAAGGACTTGGAGGAGTACTCATGCAAGATGGAAAGGTTGTAGCTTATGCATCTAGACAACTACGACCTCATGAGTTGAATTATGCCACCCATGATTTGGAGCTAGCAGCCCTAGTGCACGCACTCAAGACCTGGAGACATTTTCTTATCGGAAATAGTTGTGATGTTTACACCGACCATAAGAGCCTGAAATATATCTTCACGCAGAAGGAGTTGAACCTCAGACAGAGGAGATGGTTAGAGTTAATCAAGGACTATGACATGAGATTACATTACCATCCAGGTAAAGCTAATGTTGTAGCCGATGCCTTGAGTCGGAAAACTTATGTGAACACACTCACCCCGGGAGGATTACCCCAAGAGTTAGCCGATGATCTCAGAGAGCTCAAGCTAGAGATAGTCCCAAGAGGATATGTTGCCACACTGGAAATTTAGTCCACCTTGACCAAAAGAATTCGTGAAACTCAGAAGACGGACAAGGAAATAGCTGAGATTAAGCAGAGAATGAAAGATGGAAAAGCTAAAGGTTTTCGTGAGGATGAGCAAGGAACTCTGTGGTTTGAGAACCGAATCTATGTGCCCAATGACCCAGAGCTCAGGAAGTTGATACTTCAGGAAGCCCACGATTCACCTTACTCGATACACCCAGGCAACACCAAGATGTACCTGGATTTGAAGGAAAGTTATTGGTGGACAGGTATGAAGAAGGATATTGCGGAACATGTTGCAATATGTGATGTTTGTCAGTGAGTAAAGGCAGAACATCAGAAACCAGCAGGGTTACTCCATACCCGAGTGGAAATGGGAAAAGCTTGGTATGGACTTCATCACAGGACTACCTAGGACCCGTTCAGGTTATGATTCCATCTGGGTAGTGGTTGATCGCTTGACCAAGGTGGCTCATTTCATTCCAGTGAAAACCACCTATACCAGCGCTAAGCTAGCCAAGATATATATGACCAGGATCGTATGTTTGCATGAAGTTCCGAGTAGTATCGTGTCAGATAGAGGAACACAATTTACCTCAAAGTTTTGGCATCAGTTACATGAAACTTTGGGTACAAGGCTGGAGTTCAGTACAGCTTTTCATCCGCAGACCGATGGACAGACTAAGAGAGTCAACCAGATTCTGGAAGACATGTTGAGAGCTTGTGCGCTAGATTATGGATCTAGTTGGGATGACAACTTACCTTACGCAGAATTTTCGTACAACAACAGTTATCAGACCAGTCTGAAGATGGCCCCTTTCGAAGCCTTATACGGAAGGAGGTGCAGAACACCGTTGACATGGGATGGTGTTGGAGACCGACAACTTTTTGGTCCCGACCTTATCCGAGATTCTGAAGAGAAAGTCAAGCTGATTCGCGACAGACTCAAGATAGCTCAATCTCGACAGAAGAGTTATGCTGACAGCAAACGTAAGGAAGTAACGTATGAAGTGGGAGACCGGGCATATCTTCGTGTGTCCCCGCTTCGAGGAATCAAGAGATTTGGTGTTAAAGGAAAATTAGCACCCAGATTCATAGGCCCCTACAAAATTCTTGAACGTAGAGGCGAAGTTGCATACAAGCTGGAATTGCCGGAAGGATTATCCGGAGTTCATGATGTTTTCCATGTTTCCCAGCTGAAGAAATGTCATGCTGAGATGGCTGATATTCCTTTGAGAGACATAGTGCCCCTAGAGGCCATACAACTTGACAATGATCTGATCTATGAGGAGAAGCCTGTCAGAATCCTCGAGACTGCCAACAGAGTTACCCGTAGCAGGATCATCAAGTTCTATAAGATTTTGTGGAGTCACCACACCGAGGAAGAAGCCACTTGGGAACGCGAAGAAGATCTTCGTAGAGACCACCCGCACCTATTTTCTAGCCAACCCGAATCTCGAGGGCAAGATTCATCTTAAGGTGGGTAGGTTTGTAACATACCAAAATTCCATTTTGGAATGTTATGAAATATAGCTATGCATCCATCATCATCATTGCTTGAATACATGTATTGCTGAAATGCCCTTTCTAAATTTCTGAAAGCCCTTTCTATTTTCAATATGTTGCTTTCACCTATTTGAAAATCTTGGCAAAAGGTTCAAATAAGAGGGGAGGAATATGACACTACACACCAAGACCCATTTTGTGATCTATTTGAACAAAAATAACCAGGAGTTATTTTGAAAATATTTGCAAAAAAAATGATTTAAAAACAATTGGGCAATTTCTGAAAATATTATTTTATTCAAAGTGTTCAAATGACAGAATAAAAATGTTCAATAAATGGCATTTATTATTCTGTTAATTTTGATATATAATACTCCTATTTTTAAAAATGTTTTGAATGCTTTTAAAGACGTTTTACAACTCTGGTTAATAAAAAGAGTAACGGTTTTAGTATTAAACGGGCCGGCCCACGGCAGTTACTCGCGTATTAATTACAAGCCGGCCGACCGACGCGCATTCATCTCTCCCTCTCTCGCTGAGCGGCGGACCCCACCCCGACAGCCCGAAGACCTCGCTCGGTCATCACTCTCTTCCCCCCCCCCCACGACCTCGTCGCCGGCCGTTTCCCCCCCCCCCCATATATCCCGCCTCCCATCACTCCCTCTCGCTCCCCACACCCCCTATAAGTACCGGCCACTCCCCGCTCTCCATTCCCCCCAAAACTCCCTCCTACCTCGCCGGAAGGCTGCCGCATCTCGTCGCCGGAGTTGCAGCCCCAACCGAAGCTCTTCCCCGCACTTGCCGTCGACTCCGTCCACCCCTCGCCCCACGGTTGCCACCAATCGACGCCGGACGTCAAGCACCGCCGCCCGGACCACTCCGCTGCTTCCCTCGACCACCGGAGCGCCAACACCGACAACTTCGTCGTCTCGGACTCGCCGGAGAACCCTCGCCGGCGACCTCTTCTCTGTGAGCTTCCCCCTCCCACTCCGTAGCCGTACGATCTCAAACCGACGCACGAGATTAGATCGGATTAATTTCCGAACCGGTATTCTCTACCGACCGGTCGACCGCCCGCAACCATCCAACACACGCGCTAGCCAGCCAATAGGATAGTGCCACGTCACCCCTGGCCGTCCGGTAGATATTTCACCCTTTTCTGATTTTGTTTAGAAAACAGAACCTGTTCTGATTTTGTTTTGTGAATAACTGTTAATATGTTTAGTGTTTAGAGTTGATTCTTTTTGCAATAGCTCACATTTTTCATGTAGTTTCACCCTGTACTTTTAAAATTTCAAATTTGAACTATAAAATTTGAATTGAATCAAATTTTCTCAAAACATTCAAATCTGAATAACTAGAGTTTGAAAATAGATTTTGATATGAATCTTTTTGCTACTGTTTGGTATTAGTTAGGACTACCTTCATGCTTAGTTTCAGAATTTTTAGGATGATTTTTCTTAGTGTTTTATCTATAAACAGAGTTTGCCTAGTATTATAGTATAGTTTTATTTACTTAGTTTTAGTTAGTTTAACTTAGATTTAGTTTTATTTGTTTAATAGGTTCTGTTAGTTAAACTTTAGGTGTTTTACTTATGTTAATAAAAATATAAATTGTTTAGTTTATTTCTTTGTTAATATAGGAATCACAACTTCTTTTCAAATAGGTTTATTTTTGATTAAAACAACTAGTTAGTAATAGTTTTGCTTTCAAACAAAGTTTTATATACTGTAATGCTGTTTTCTAAGACAAGTTTATTTGTAAAATTATTTTCTGTTAAGAACATGTTTTGCTAATAAGTAATAAGTTTTGTTTTTCTCTTTTGTTAGTAAAAATATAGTTGTTTCATATAGTGTTTATCAAAACTTTAAAAACTTTACTAAAGTTTTCCCAACAAACTTAAATTGATTTTATTCTGTTTATTAATAAAAATATTTTTATTGTTTCCTTGCTGTCAACAATTGTTTTTTTATTACAAAATAGTTTTATTATTGTTAGTAGTGTTTTATCAATCATCTCTTAGTAAACAAAACTTGGTGTGTGTTTTTCTTACTTGTGATTTGTGCATTGTTTTGTCTTGATTGTTTACTAGTTCTTGGTTGATCTTTGTGAGTTACCATATTTTGTTGTATGCTTATTGAGTGCTCTTGGTTGCTTCGTTAGATTATCCGGAGTGCGAAGCTTGTTACTTAGAGTCACTCACGTACGAGGATCATCAATCAGGCAAGTCACCTTGATCATGTTTTACCCATGTTTTATATGCATTAGTTCTACCATCTTCCCCAATTGCATGCAAGATAGGTTAGTTGGAAACTTGGTTACATTGTAGTAGTATCATGTGGTAGGAACCCCCCCTCAAACTCTTTGACACATTGGCCCCGGGAAACGTTGTTTTACTTTTTGCTATGCTATTAGTAGACGGGGTTGGTTGTGTGATTCATGAGAGTTGAGAGAGTTAATAATTTCAATACCTACATAATGATCAAGATTTCAAGACTCCGAGTTTTCAACATACCTCTGGGTGGATGATGGTTGAGCGGCACCCTGGAGAAACCAGTGGATTTGCCTAGGTGATGCTGGACATGGCCAGTATTCACGCGGAAAGGTCCACCCAGGCACAAAGAGATGGATGGGTGCTTCAAGACCCAAGGCTTACCTGCACAGCCACAAGTCATTATGGGCTCTGGCTTGGTTGGATATCATGGTGACCCTGGACAGGCGGTGCTACGAGATGTAGAAGAACGGTAGGAAAGGATGGGCACCGACAGAGTCGCAGGGAAACCCTTTGGAAGACCATGTTTTGGTCATCCGTTTCTCAAACACCCTGAAGTGCGAGAAATTAAACGGAGGCGACCAAATCTTGTGGGGAACGTGTGCAAAACTCTGCAGAGTACTCAAACCTAATCGATTAGCCGTGTCCACGGTCATGGACGACTTGAGCCAAAGGAACTGAAACATTCGGAACTCTCAACAAAATTAATATGATGATGTGGGTATTAACAATTTGGGTATGAGAATTGGTTGGTGGAACCATCTCATTAATTAACCAACTTAGTAATATTTTTTCTTAGCCCTCTCTTGATGTAGGAAAAATTGGCTTTACGCAAAAACTTACCACCCCACCTGCCATATAAGCATGTAGACTAGATGATTATCTTTTCACCCCTCTTTTGTGACTTTGCCGGCATATTCCATATGCTAACCTACACGGCTGCAACGTATCATGTTGCAGAGTACTTTTCCGACCAGGAGTGAGGACACGTTCTACGCTCGGTGAGATGCCCTTGGAGTCAGATGGACTCATCTACCTTCGACGCTTCCGCAAGATTTAGATATTCTCATGAGTTGGCTTTCAGCCACTTTATTGTAATTTTTATTGTAATAAAGGACTCGATATGAGATTTCGATTAATATAATGTTGTGTGATTTCCCTTTGATATATACATTGATGTACCATGTGTGTACCAGCATGATCTTGGGATGGTACGGAAACACCGGAGATTCAACCTTTCAGGTCGGGTCGCTACAATCCACCACAACCTCCTTCACCACCACCTCAAGGGAACGACACCTTCACGAACAACGAAGATGAAGGAGATGATGATGAAGAAGAAGCTCTGCCAACCAACAATTGGAAGCTGACCCGAGTTCGAGCACAAGTGACCAAGAACCATCCCCTAAAGCAAATCTTTGGTGATATACAAACAAGGAGGATCACTCTCTCTAAAACTCATCTAGCAAACTTCTGTGAGCATTATTCTTTCATCTCCAGCATTGAGCCCTTGAAGGTAGAACAAGCTCTTGAAGACACGGATTGGGTGAATGCTATGCATGAAGAGCTTCACAACTTCAAAATGAACGAAGTGTGGACACTCGTGGAGAAGCCCGAGGATGAACTCAACATCATAAGAACCAAATGGGTATTTCGAAACAAGCAAGACGAAGACGGTCAAGTCATGCGCAACAAGGCTCGCCTCGTAGCTCAAGGATATACGCAAGTCGAAGGTATGGACTACGGTGAGACCTACGCCCCCGTTGCTAGACTTGAAGCTATTCACATTCTTCTTGCTTATGCCAATCACCATGATATCACGCTTTATCAAATGGATATTAAATGTGCATTTTTAAATGGTGAGATTGAAGAATAGGTTTATGTTAAGAAACCACCTGGCTTTGTGAATCCTAAGAAACCTAATCATGTTTACAAGCTTCGTAAAGCTCTTTATGGTCTTAAGCAAGCCCCTCGTGCTTGGTACAAATGTTTAACGAAGTTTCTTATTGAAAAAGGTTTTGAAATTGGTAAAATTGACGCAACCTTATTCACTAAGAGAGTTAATGGTTAATTATTTGTGTGCCAAATATATGTGGATAATATTATCTTTGGTTCCACTAACCCTCAATTTAGTGAAAGATTTGGAAGGTTGATGTCCGAGAAGTATGAGATGTCCATGATGTGTGAGCTGAAATTCTTTCTTGGCTTGCAAATCAAGCAATCAAAAGAAGGAACTTTCATCTCTCAAACTAAGTATACCAAGGACTTGATCAAAAAGTTCAACATGCACGAGTTCAAAGGTATGAAAACCCCTATGCCTACTAGCGGACATGTTGATTACCTGAGAGGATGAGCCGGTTGATCAGAAAGTTTATCGATCTATGATTGGTTCTTTGTTATATCTATGTGCATCTCATCCTGATATTATGCTTAGTGTTTGCATGTGTGCTAGATATCAAGCTGCACCGAAAGAATGCCATCTTTTGGCTGTAAAACACATTGTGAGATACTTGATACAAACGCCAAAGTTTGGCATTTGGTATCCCAAGGGATCTTCTATTGATCTTGTTGGCTATTCTGATTCGGACTATGCCGGTGACAAGGTTGATAGAAAATCCACCTCGGGTAGTTGTCAATTTTTGGGCAGATCTCTTGTATCTTGGTCCTCTAAGAAACAAAACTCGGTATCTCTATCGATTGCCGAAGCTGAGTATATTGCTGCTGGATCTTGTTGTGTGCAATTACTATGGATGACACAAACACTTAAGGATTATGGAATTCTTGTTAAAAATGTTCCATTACTTTGTGACAATTAAAGCGCTATTAAAATTGGTCATAATCCTATGCAACATTCTCGAACTAAGCATATTCAAGTTCGACATCATTTCATTCGTGATCATGTTGCCAAAGGAGATATTAATCTTAAGCATGTTCGCACTAACAAGCAATTGGCTGATATCTCTACTAAGCCACTTGATGAGAAGACATTTTGTTACTTGAGGAGTGAGTTGAACATCATTGATGCTTCAAACTTGAGCTAGACTCACTCGGTTGCATGCAAGGGCATGAGCTTTCTTGTTATTTCCATGTATCCTAATATTTCATCTTATGACATGGAATTCTATGCTCCCTTGTATTGCATCTAATCTCTTGTAGATACTTGGAAAGACTTCATTCCACAAGATTGCCATCAACTTCAATCATAAGCAATCTTGTCATTACCAAGTATCCACAATCCCTCTTGATGATGGAAGGAACAAGGCCACTCAACCATATCCTTGACATATACTTGATCAAAATTGCACACTCTCAATTGGTATCATGTCAATGGGATATATCTATTGTTCTTCCTTGCATTACTAATCTTTGTAGGTAACAAGTGTACTAGCACAAGAAGGATTGCTCAAAACTCAAGATGATCTTCATCAACCTCGAGCATCCTCAACAAGTTCATCTACAAGCTACGTCATCAACATCACCCAAAGGTATGTGCTCATGTCCTTGAAAAGGCTTTACTTTAAGAAATGAGCTAAAGCAACTCAAGCGATATGAAGACATTAAAACGCTTAATCGAAAATGGTAACCCCATTTTGAGCTTAATGTAGAGTATGACCTATGATCAAGTATTCTTGCTTGTCTCCTAAGTCGATATACTCTAATATAGGTGACCTAGTCACCGCCCATCATCTAGTTAAGAATCTGGTGTGGTTTGCTCTCTATTGCATGATTTCTCATAACTACTCCAATCTTCTCTAAATGATGTCCCTTATAAAAACTTCATATTTCATTGAAAATCTTTCTCTTGACTATGTGAAAACAGAAACTTGGTTTCTCTTTCGGAGCCGCCGACTCAGATATCTCGGTCTACCGAAATTGTAGACAAGCTACACTACAAAATCTCGGTACCACCGATCTATCTATCTCGGTGTCACCGATTTTCATTCTGTCTCATTTGAATTCATTTTTGCAATTCTGTGTTTTCTTAGTGATCTTTCTTGTAATACTTCTGTTACTTCAATGATCCTTTTAAAAGAACACACAAAAAAAACTTTGTAGTACTTTGGGGGATAAGAACTAAAGTTAATCTTGAGGAGAGAATTTTTGGTCTTCAAGGATCCCTATCTTCAATGAAGAAAGGAGGAGAAGAACAAAGTCCTACAACATCTCAAAGGGTGAGAAATCATTTTCCATGACCCTCTTAGTTTTCATTTCTATGAATCCTAAATTTCGATGACCCTTGTTCTCAATGATCCCTTCTCAGTCAATGATCCCTGTATCTATCCCTCTTTTTTGACCTTTTTGGAAATTAATGCCAAAGGGGGA
This sequence comes from Hordeum marinum, assembly GCA_022496015.1. Taxonomy (NCBI): domain Eukaryota; kingdom Viridiplantae; phylum Streptophyta; class Magnoliopsida; order Poales; family Poaceae; genus Hordeum; species Hordeum marinum. The sequence continues at coordinate 451,606,403 of CM039673.1, read as the reverse complement.
GAAGACCAAAGCTTCATGCTGAAGGGCAGATACATGCTTATGCAAAGGGGGAGATATGATCAAGGGGGAGAGCCAATATCAGTACTCATACCTTTATAAACAGGGGGAGAATATCAAAGTAGGGGGAGAAGCAAATTTTTGACCTTTCTCACCTTATCCAATCCTAATATCTACATGCTAAGATTCAAGGGGAGAGGATAATCTATTTTCATATCTACGGTGAGAAAAGTCTCAATGATCTTGGAGACATATCAATTCTAAGGAATACTATTTTCTATATGTCTTCCAGATCTTGGCAATTTTGAGTTCTATTGCCTTGTTGTTTTGTAGAATACTCTTGTGTTTCCTAACATTGTTTTCTCAGGTGTGTTTCTATTACCAGGATGCTGAAGAACTCAAGGTAAGTATATGCATCATATCCTTGGTCAAGATGATCTCTTGCTTCTTGCACATATTGTTTGCAAGAGTGATGCCTTGAACAAAGATACATCTCATTCATATATATTTGATGCATATAGGCAAGATACACATGACCTGTTATATCCCTTCTACCTTTTGTGTGTTCATGCATTCAAAAGCAACTATCCTTTAAAGGACTGCACACATTTAGGGGGAGCAAGTCTCTCAAAGTCTTTAATATAACCATGCATATCTTTATTTGAAGCTTTGATTGTATGTTGTCATCAATTACCAAAAAGGGGGAGACTGAAAGCACAACATGCTCCCTTGGTGGTTTTGATAATTCATGACAACATACATTGTCTCTTGGACTGATATTTTTACCTAGTGTATTTCAGATACAGTCTATAGAGAGGTTTGGCAAAAGGAGATTGTGGAGAAACCCCAAGATGCAAGGAAATAGGTTGGCCAAGCTTCCAGCAAAAGGACTCTACATTTTATATTTGTGAGGAATCACTTTGAGTCCATAGGAAAGCCAATACTATTAAAAGGGGGTAAGGTTTTGTTGGTGAACAATATGCTCAAACGTGCACAAGTGATAGTCGCCAAAAACATCCACAAACTCTCCCACCAAAGTCTGTTCTATACCTAACACTCAAAATCGATGCAACCAACTTTCCCATACCGGTGCCACCGATTCCAGAACCTAGACAGACTCAGCCAAACCTTAGCCACTTCGGTGCAACCGATTCCATACCGGTGCCACCGAGTTTAGGTTGCCAACTTTTTGTTACTCAAATTTACATTATCGGTACCACCGAGAATGTTGGATCGGCGTCACCGAGATTGGAAATCTGACCGTTGGTCACCTTATCGGTGCAACCGAGTTTCCTATATCGGTATCACCGAGATTCAAAAGTTGCCACCTTTTGGTCACTTCGGTACCACCAAGATTAACACATCGTTGTCACCGAGTTGGTCATTTTGTGTGTAATGTTTGGATTTTTGGGGATGCCTATATATACCCCTTCACCACCACCTACTCGAAATAGAAGCACTCGGAACTATTCCATACCTATCCTATCAGATTTTCTGAGAGAGAACCACCTACCCTTGTGTTGAGGTTAAGATCTTCCACTCCAATCATATGGATCTTGATCTCTAGCCTCCCCAAGTAGCTTTCCACCAATCCCATCTCTTCCACCATGCCAAATCCATGAGAGGGTGATTGGGTGCTGAGGAGTCCATCATCTTGAAGCACAAGAGCAAGGAGTTCATCATCATTACCGAGCCTATTACCTTTTGGAGGGTGGTGCCTCCTAGATTGGTTAGGTGTCACTTGGGAGCCTCCTACTTCGTGTTGTGGAGTGAACCAAGAAGTTTGTAAGAGCAAGGAGATCACCTACTTCGTGAAGATCTACCCATAGTGAGGCTAGTCCTTCGTGGATGGAAGCCGTTATGGAATAGTCAAGGTTGCTACTTCGTGGACCATTTTGGGTGGAGCCCTCTGTGGACTCTCGTGACTGTTACCCTCCGTGGGTTGAAGACTCCATAAACGTGGATGTACGATAGCGCCACCTATGGAACCACGGGAAAAATCCACGTGTCTCCAACTGCGTTCGATCTACCTATCTCAACACTTTACTTCATATGCAATGTCTTTACTTTCCGCTGCCATATTTGTTGACATGCATGTGTAGGGCTGTTAGACTTGCTAGCTTTGCTAAAACTGTTAAAATCTGCCAACCAATTAACTTGGGAAGGGTTAGGTTTTAAATTCTTGCTAATAATCTATTCACCCCCCTCTAGACACTCTTGTAGTGGTCCCTCGGCCGTACAATGCACGCTCCGGGCAAATTTTCTCTTCTATACCCGATCTATTGTCACTCCTCCTGATATTTTTAGTGAATGTCTTTCCTTTGGCTTATTAAGGCTTTAATACAATAGTTGGTGAAGAACAAAATTTTAGGGACAGAGAGACAAAGTGGTGGTGTATCCTAATATGAGAAACATAACAAATAGTTTAACTTTTCTTAAAGTATGTTGCCATTTGTATTTGTGTTGGACAAATTTATCTGAACTGATATTAAATCCACCCTTGGTTTCATCATGCTTGTGTAGGTGCTACTCTTTTGCTTTCCAACTGTTTGCACTAAAATTTCACATCTATACATTTCTATGTCATGTGTTTGATGAAATTCTAAGAGGAACAAACAATCATGGACTTGTTGGCGAGTTTCCTTTTCTGCCTTATTTTAGTAGGACAACATTGTTTAGATTAGAAATTGATCAGCTGGATTGATTGTCTTGTGTGTTTAATGGTTCTACAATGACCATTAACCAAAGTAGTATTGGGGTCATCATTATTTTGATGCAACTTAGGTATATTTGTTGATGGAGTGACCTTTTGTACAACACAACACCCTAATATTTTTTTAGGATTTGGTATTTCCAACATTACATGTTATACATGTTGTAACTATAAGTGAGCTCAATAGCTATTGTTGTATAAATTTGTTGGCTTATGCCAATTTATTTCCTAGAAGGATCAACCAATGATCACACCAGAAAACAAGAATATCAGCCAGTTGATAGAAGCTATTATACTAAAGTAAAGTTGTACTTCAGAGGAGGTGCGTGCTGGTACTCGTTTTTGTGTGTGCTTTTGACATTTTATGGACTTATCATTGGACTATTTATACTTTTAATAAAAGGTTTTTTAATGTAGTTTATTGCCAAGAAAGTAGTAGAGATTTGAAAACAAGAAGGCTTCTAACAAAGGAGTAGGTACCTGATTTGAAGATATATTTTTTGTAGTTTATCACTTTGTGTTATGGTGAATATGAATTGGGCTTTTGGACACTATACCCCTTTGCATTTTTTGGGACACTATAAAATCAAAATTTCTTGATGTACACTGCAAAAGTTATGGCTGCATGTTACAAGCCTAGAAAAAACTTGGACTATTGAAATACCGTTCTAAAAACTTTTAGGGGTTAGGGACAAAAGATCATGCTTGTTATTCAAAGTCCCCATAGCCCAGTTGCCCACACAGGTCATGCTTCACATATTGCCCACATCTTAGCTTTTTCTTAACATAGGGGCAAACATGCTATTTCACATCAGCTCTCTAAGATTTTAGAATAAGCATACTTTAATCTATTAGGTGTGTTCCAGCAAATTAGAATGACTTCTCATCGTCCGTGAGAAATTATTGAGTAGTACAGTGTCAACCAATACTAGACATGTGTGGTACCAAATGTTCATTTTTGCCTCATTATTACGCATGCTTCAATGTTTTTCAGGAAATTGTTATGGGACTCACAAAAGAAAGGACTTGAATTTGCTGCAAAGAGATAAGTATTGGCAACCAATGTAGCATGAGAACATCTAAGGAAGTACTTCAATGGTACTTCTCTCAAGATAATTTCTAAAGTTGAGTTGTGCTTATTGACTATGAACTAATACCATGAGCAACTGAACACTCTACTATCCTCATTGCATTGTTGGATGGTTGTTATCCCTTTTCTCTTGCAAACAAGCTAGCTTACCCTATTTGTGATGGAATTACATATAGCAGTACTGTTTCGTTAGAATGGAATAGAAATGTTTCATGTATTGTTATATATAGGAGTAAACTTATTTCATGTCAAAATAGATTTTTTCCAAGCTAACATGTGTGTATGTTTTAATGCATATCGTAACAGACTTCTGGTATATTATTTTATTGCACATGGTTTTTATTTCCTATAGTGGCGACAAGAATGATCAGCAATTTAAAGATTATCTATATACACCTCTCATAACCCACAAGTATATGGGATCGCAACAGTTTTCGAGGGTAGAGTATTCAACCCAAATTTATAGATTCGACACAAGGGGAGCCAAAGAATACTTGAGAGTATTAGCAGTTGAGTTGTCAATTCAACCACACCTGGAGATAAATATCTATGGCAATGTGATCAATAACACAGTAATATGATAGGTTTGATAGTAGTAGCAATAATAATAGTAGCGGTAACAGTAGTAGCAATGGTTTTGTAGCAGTTGGAACAACAACAACAGTAGTAGTAACTTAGCAAGAACAATAAGTGGAAAGGTCGCAGGCACTGGATTGGTAACTCATTGGATGATATTCATCATGTAACTATCATAACCTAGGGCGATATAGAACTAGCTCCAGTTCACCAATTTAATGTAGGCATGTATTCCGTAAATAGTCATATGTGCTTATGGAAAAGAACTTGCGTGACATCTTTTGTCCTACCCTCCCTGTGGCAGCGGGCTCCATAAGGAAACAAAGCAATATTAAGGCCTCCTTTTAATAGAGAACCGGAACAAAGCATTAACACACGGTGAATACATGAACTCCTCAAACTACGGTTATCACTGTGAAGTATCCCAAATATTGTCACTATGGGATTGACGGATCATAACACGTAATAGGTGCATATGAATAGGTAAGATCGGATCAAGAACATAGATATAATGATGATAACATAAATGGTTCATATATGAAATCATGGCACTCGGGCCCTAGTGACAAGCATTAAGCATGGCAAAGTCATCGCAACATCAATCTCAGAACATAATGGACACCAAGGATCAAGCCCTAACAGAACTAACTCGATTACCTGATGAATCTCATCCAAATCCTCATCGACTAGCAAGCCTATGAAGGAATTACTCACTCCCGATGGGGAGAATCATGGAATTGGCGATGGAAAAAGGTTAGTGATGACGAAGACTGAAGATTCCCCTCTCTGGAGCCCCAAATGAACATCTGGCCTCCCGATGAAGAATAGGAGGTGGCGGCGGTTCCATCTCGTGAAACGCAATAATTCTTTTTTCTCTGATTTGTTTCTCCAAATTTAGGAATTTATAGTGGAGGAGGTAGGGCAAGTGGGGCCCTGAGGGGAGCATAACCCACCAGGGCGCGACCAGGGGTGCCTGGTACGCCCTGGTGTCTTGTGCCCAGCCTGGGCCCCCTCTCCAGTGGTTTCCGTTTCTGTTATTTTTTATATTTTCCAAAATAAATCTCCAAAACATTTCGTTCCGTTCTGAGAACTTTTATTTCTGCACAAAAACAGCACCATAGTAGTTCTGCTGAAAACAGCGTCAGTCCGGGTTAGTTCCATTCAAATCATGCAAATTAGAGTCCAAAACAAGGGCAAAAGAGTGAGGAAAAGTAGATAAGTTGGAGATGTATCAACTCTCCCAATCTTAAATCTTGGCTTGTCCTCAAGCAATCCAGTTGACAAATTGAATGTGATGAAGAAAAACTTCTATGAACTCTTTTGTTCTTGTTTACATACATATGCTTAAGTAGCACCCAGGTTTTCAGCAAAGATTATGACTAACCATGTCAACAATAAATCTTAGTAATTATATTCATTCATAACAATAACATAAGAAACTAGCAAGCAATAATAATATATCTTAAGCAATAACACTTGTCAAAACAATCATGATACAACATGACAATAGTGGTATCTTGGTAGCACTTTCTGAGACCGCAATACATAAATACAGAGAACCTCCAAAGTTCAGCAACGACTAAACATTGTATTTCATGGTAGAAAAGATCCAATCATGTTGCACCCAACATCAACTATACACAATGCATGAGGATGACAATAGTGCTCTCAAGTCTGGCGCTTATTTGAGAAATTTATGACTCAACATAGAAGTAAATAGATAGTCCCTTCATAGAGGGAAGCATGGATTTGTAGTGGTGCTAGTGCTTAAAGTTTAAAACAGGAATAGATATAATTTTGAGAGGTACACCCTTCCTGTCAACATCACGACCAAGAGTTATCAACATCTTCCATGCTAAACAAATTAGCGGCGGTTCCCAAGCGATAAAAGTAAAGGTTTACTACCCCTCCACCAACAATCACACTCCACGGCGAGCCGTATCCACGGGTACCGTACAAACCAACAACATTCCTGGGGGAGTTTTTGTTTAATTATTTTTGAGTTTTGACTTCGGGACAGGGCCCTCCCATGTAAGGACAAGTGAATAAACACTCGTCATGAGAATAACCTGCTTAGCATGGAAGATACTGGCCGCCTCCTATCGCTTCATGAGCGGTCCAGGCACACAAAATAGATGTTCATTTGAAGTTTTAGAGGTGGCACATGCAAATTTACTTTGGAATGGCAGGGTAATACTGCATATAGGTAGATATGGTGGACTCATCTAGCATAATTTGGTTTAAGGGTTTTGATGCACAAGCAGTATTACCGCATAGTACAGGCGAAGGCTAGCAATTAGATTGAGAAGCGGCCAGCTAGAGAGCAAAGACAGCATGAACATGCATTGCATATACTCAACATTGAATACTAGCATAAGTAGGATATGTGTTGGAAATATTCCCTAGAGGCAATAATAAATTGGTTATTATCATATTCCCTTGTTCATGATAATCATTTATTATCCATGCTATAATTGTATTGATCGGAAACTCATATACATGTGTGGATACATAGACAACACCATGTCCCTAGTATGCCTCTAATAGACTAGCTCATTGATCAAATATGGCTATGGTTTCCTAGTCATGGACATGAGATGTCATTTCATAAAGGGATCACTTCATTAGGAGAATGATGTGATGGACAAGACCCAAACTACAAATGTAGCATATGATTGTGTCAGTTTATTGCTAGTGTTTTATGCATGTCAAGTATCAATTACACGGAGAGGTATCTTAGGGCCCACTCGGTAATACAACATCACAACAAGCCTTGCAAGCAATGTGACTAAGTGTTAGCCACGGGATCTTCTATTACGGAAACTTGTAAAGAGACTTGCCGGTAACGAGGTTGAACTAGGTATGGAGATATCGACAATCGAATCTCGGGCAAGTAACATACCGAAGAACAAAGGGAACATCATACGGGATTAACTGAATCCTTGACATAGAGGTTCGACCGATAAAGATCTTCGTAGAATATGTAGGAATCAATATGGGCATCCAGGTCCCGCTATTTGTTATTGACCGTAGAGGTGTCTCGGTCATGTCTACATAGTGCTTGAACCCGCAGGGTCTGCACACTTAAGGTTTGGTGACGTTTCGGTAGTATAGAGTTATGTATGGTGGTGACCGAAGGTTATTTTGAGTCCCGTATGAGATCCCGGACGTCACGAGGAGCTTCGGAATAGTCCGGAGGTAAAGATTAATATGTAGGAAGTCCTGTTTTGGTCACCAGAAAAGTTTCAGGCTCATCGGTAGTGTACCGGGAGTGCCGGGAGGGTACTGGGGGACCATCGGGAGGGGTATTTCGACCCAAGAGGCTACATGGGCTGTGGGAGAAGTAATACCAGCCCTTAGTGGGCTGGCCAAAGTTCCACAGAAGGCCCATGCAGCTAGGGAAGAAAACCCAAGGTGGAAAGAAGGCAAAAGTGGGAAAATAAGGAAGGAGTCCTAATCCTACTAGGAGTGGAGGAGGAGGACTCCTCCCTCCCACTTCGGCCGAACCAGATTTGGCTCCTTGGGATCCAAGTCTACTCCGTCCTCTCCTCCTATATATACTAGAGGTTTTGAGGGCAGCCCTAACCCTAATTTCCATGTGTTGCCGTCTTCTTCCTCTAGATCGTTTTCTCGTCTAGATCAATTTTCAGCGGTGCTTAGGCGAAGCCCTGCTGGAATTACTCCACCACCATCGCCGCAACGTCGTTGCGCTATCAGAGAACTCATCTTCCTCTCTGCTCCCTCTTGCTGGATCAAGAAGGCGGAGATCGTCATCGAGTTGTACGTGTGCTGAACGCAGAGGTGTCGTCCGTTCGGCGCTAGATCAGAAGGACTGTGATCAAGATCGCGAGACGATTCGTGATTGGATCGCGGGACGGATCGTGATGGGATCACGGGACGGATTGTGATTGGATCGCGAGACGGATCATGATGGGATCGCGGGACGCTCGGCGATTTGGATCATGAAGACGTTCGACTACATCAACCACATTTCTTAACACTTCCCGCTTAGTGATCTACAAGGGTATGTAGATCCACTCTCCTTCTCGTAGATGCTCATCACCATGGATAGATCTTGCATGTGCGTAGGAAAATTTTTGTTTCCCATGCAACGTTCCCCAACAATATGGACACCATGAACATAAATATCATGAAGGCTATGTTGCTTTTGATTCAACTACATGTGTGAACATGTGCCAAGTCAAGCCACAAAACATTCAGAGGAGGATACCATATCATCATACCGCATCACAACTATTTTAATGCATGTTGACACCCAAGATAAATCATTATCCACTCCTAGATTCTTAAGCATGGCATGAACAACTATAATATCTAATGGTCAGTGCAAACATGTTTGATCATAATGATTTGAATCAAGGGATACTAGGTTAAACATATTTACAAAAACAAAAACAAGTTAAGTTCATACCCGCTTTTCTCTGCCACAGTCAATTCATCAAATGTCGTCATCATTGCATTTCACTTGCACGAGCGAACGATAAGAAGATAATAATAGTGCAAGAGTGTTGTGGACTAATCTAGAATCTACAAACATTTTATTCAAGAGAAGAAGACAAAGTAACATGGGCTCTTTGTTAGATAAACAATTAAGCAGATGAGAACCACTCAACAATTTCATCGTGGTCTTCACCTTGGTATGACTCAAGTAAAGAGAAAAGAATTTCAGAGAAACACATTGAAATATTTTTGGAGTTTTTGATTTTCATGAAACAAGCAATTTAATGAAAACAAAACAAGAAAAACTATTTACACGGGAAAGCTCCCAACAAGTAAAAGAAGAAGCGTGAAATCTTTTTGGGCTTTCTTTTGATGCTACAATTAAACTAAGCTATAAAGAAAAGCTAAAAATAAGTAGGAAATATTTTTTGGTTTTCTCAAAGTTTTTCGAACACGTGAGAAGAAATCAAGAAAACAAATCAAGCATGGATAATATAATGAAAAAGTGTGAACACCGACAACTGGAATGAAATGTGTGAACGTGAATGTAATGTCGGTGGAAATACGTACCCCACCAAGCTTAAGCTTTTGCCAAGCTTGATAATCACCATCCATAGGAATAGTAATCTGGGCGCTGGCTCGTTGAAAACCTCGGAACAGACTCCGCAACCCTCCTGGCAGCTTCAACCACCGCGTTGTCCTCATAGGCTTCTCTCTCAAGAACATAATATCTTCCCCTAGTGTGAAAATCAAAAAGAGTAGGAGCATGCAAAGCAATAGGCACAACAGGTTTCTTATAAAATCTCAAGTTATAGGTATAGTTGGTGGTTGTGCCCGTAAGGAACTTATGACGCTTCATAGCATCAAAGTCTAAGTATTGAGTGGATAGGATGGGATCATTAGGCCATGTTGAAACATTTAATCTCTCAGCTAAACGGGAAGCATGGATTCCTCCATAAAAATTACCATTAGCAGCATTAAGCTGCAACCTTCGTCCAACAATTGCACCAAGATTATAATGCTTATTCCCAGTTATGGCAGTTTGTAGGAGACTCAAATCATGAGCGCACAGTGTACTACAATCTTGTTTTCCTACAACACATTTATAGTTAAAGAGCTCAAAATATTGTAGTGATGGGAAATGTATATTGTTAATTCTCCCTTAAGTAACCCCTCTATCTTTGCCAAAGCAAAGATTAACTAAAAATGACTCATACTTAGGTTTTGTGGGTTCATCGAGGGAACCTTCAAATGGAAGTTTGCATGCATCGCTAAACATGTCTAATGGCATGGTAAAGGAGTGATCATACAGGTTAAACGAAACTCTAGACTCACGAGGAAAATATTTAAATTTCTTTGTGAAGGTTTTCATAAGCTTGAGGTGTTGGGGACACTTATTTGTGGCGAAGGAATCAAGCCCTGTATTGTGAATAAATTGATAAAACTCCTCCTTAATACATGCACCTTCCATGAACTCGTCGCAAGGCCACAAGCATGATTTGGTAGCGGCATCTGGCATCGATCTTTCGCTTGGTTCTATGTAAGATTGTCAAATTGAGCTTCCACTTGACGAGGCTCCCGAGGATCTCCTCCTAGAAGAACTCCTAAAGAATTGCATTTTTATTCCTATGAAATTTCTAAAAAAAATTAGTCCACAATTTTTTTGTCAACAAACTTTGTATGATTGTTAGCAACTACTCCCAAGCATGCATAGACGCCATATTGAGAATTCAAACTACTTAGAACTCTAAGAATTCAACATGCAATGTCATCTACAGCAGCACCAAGAGTAGCTAATTACTCTAAAAATAACCCACTAAAACAAAAACTAATTGGATCAATGCATACCAAGAAGCAATCCCTCCAAATAGTTTCGGAAACGGAACTTCGAGCAAAGAGAACGAAATCCGTGGGTTTGAGAGCAAGAACACAAAAATGGGGGTTGTGGTGATTTTTTGTTGGAGGTAGGTGACAATGTGGGCTAAAGAGATAAGTGAGGGGGCCCACGTGGGGGCCATAACCCACCAGGGCGTGGCCTGGCGGTGCTGGCGCGCCCTGGTGTTTTGTGGGCACCCCCCCTCGGGTGTTATTTGTACCAGAAATTCTTAAATAATCGGAAAAAATCGTGTTAAATTTTTAGGGCATTCTGAGAATTTTTTTTGGTTCATTTTTTATTGCACGGAGAAAACAGAAAACATGATAAACATGGCATTTTTATTTTATTCTACTAACTAAAACAGATAACTAAAAGTGGATACACAGAGTTGTGTCTACTAAATTCATCAACTTCATACCTTTGGAAAACGATTCATTAATAAGGTTGATCAAGTCTAATTAAGAACCACTTCCGATTAGCATGAAACCGAAGAACTTTTGTAAAACACTAGGTTACCTCAATGGGGATAGGCATATCCCCAACCATAATAATATCCTATTTCTTTTTGGAAGTAGGTAGAGGTAATTGAAAGCTTCCAATAATGAGTGTCGAAGAATTTCAATAACATTTACACCATTCACTTGGAATTGCTTCTTCGGAAAGTGCACCGTCTGCTAATTACCATTGATATCAAAAGTTACTTTGCTTTTATTGCAATCAATTACAGCCCCTGCAGTATTCAAAAAGGGTCTACCAAGGATAATCGACATGTTGTCGTCCTCAAGCATCTCAAGAATAACAAAGTCCGTTAAGATAGTAACATTTGCAACAACAATTGGCACATCCTCAAAAATACCAATAGGTATGGTCGTTGATTTATCATGCATTTGCAATGATATATCAGTATGTGTGAGTTTATTCAAATCAAGTCTTTTATATAAGGAGAAAGGCATAACACTAACACCGGCTCCCAAATCACACAAAGCAGTTTTCACATAGTTTCTCTTAATGGAGCAAGGTATAGTTAGTATTCCCGGATCTCCAAGTTTTTTAGGTACTCCATCCTTAAAGGAATAATTATCAAGCATGGTGGAGATTTTAGCTTTCGGTATCTTTCTTTTATTAGTTATGATGTCTTTCATATACTTAGCATAAGGGGCCATCTTCAAAATATCAGTTAAGCGGGTACGGAAAAAGAGTGGCCTAATCATTTCAGCAAAGCGCTCAAACTCTTCATCATCCTTTTTCTTAGATGGCTTAGGTGGGAATGGCATGTGTTTCTTAACCCATGGCTCTCTTTCTTTACCGCGTTCCTAGCCACCAAGTCTTTTTTATCATAACGTTTATTTTTAGGTTGTGGGTTATCAAGATCAACAACAGGTTCTATTTCTACATCATTATCTGGTTCTTTATCATTACTAGGTTGAGCATCATCATGAAAATCATCATTGTAATTTTCATTATCACTATGTGAGTGTTCACTTCCAGATTGAGTTTCGGCATCAGAAATATAGACATCATTACTATTAGGAGGTTTTTGTGTCTCAGGTTCACTAGAGGTATGCAAAGTCCTATCATTTTTTCTTTTTTCCTTTTCTTCTTAGAAGGACTAGGTGCAACACTTTTAATTTCATGAGAATCTTGTTCAATTATTTTAGGATGACCCTCAGGGTAAAGTGGTTATTGGGTCATCCTACCTCCTCTAGTTACTACTCTAGCAGCAAAATCATGCATATTATTATTGATTTCATCAAGCAATTCTTTTTGATACTTAGCAACTTGTTCTAACCGAGTTTGAACCATAGAGGCATGCTTTCCGACACCTCTAACATCATTACTGATTCTAAATAGAAAGTCACTCAAGCAAGCAATCATATCAGAATTTTATTTTAATTGTTTCAAAACATTTGCATTGAAGTGCTCTTGCTTCATAATATAGTTATCAAACTCATATAAGCATTGACTAGGATGTTTATTGTAAGGGATATCACCTTCATCAAACTTTAATAAAGAATTTACCTCTACCACCTGTGGAGGTGGTGGTGTGTCAAGGCCATGTATTTCTTCAATAGGTGACAAATTCTTAACATCCTCAGCTTTAATACCTTTTTCCTTCATAAATTTCTTTGCCTCTTGCATATCTTCAGGACTGAGAAATAGGATACCTCTCTTCTTTTGAGTGGGTTTAGGAGGTGATTCAGGAAGAGTCCAATCATCATAGTTCTTCAATATGTTATTCAATAATTCCTTAGCTTGTTCATCAGTTCGTTCCCTGAAAACACAACCAGCACAACTATCCAGGAAGTCCCTAGAAGCATCGGTTAGTGCATTATAAAAGATATAAAGTATTTCATTTTTCTTGAGAGAATGATCAGGCAAAGCATTAAGCAATTGGAGAAGCCTCCCCCAAGCTTGTGGGAGACTCTCTTCTTAAATTTGCACAAAGATAAATATTTCCTGTAAAGCAACTTGTTTCTTATGAGCAGGAAAATATTTTTCAGAGAAGGAGTAGATCATATCCTGAGGAATACGCACACAACCAGGAGCAAGAGTATTGTACCATGTATTAGCATCACCCTTTAATGATAACAAAAATAACTTAAGGATATAATAGTATCGAATCTTCTCATCACGAGCAAAGAGGGTGGCTATATCATTCAACTTAGTAAGGTGTGCCACTACAGTTTCAGTTTCATAGCCATGGAAAGGATCAGATTCAACCAAACTAATTAACTTTGGGTCGAAAGAGAATTCATAATCCTTATCGGTAACACAGATAGGTGAAGTAACAAACTTAGGATCACATTTCATTCTAACATTCAAAGTCTTTTCCTTATACATGCATAGTAGTTTCTTAACATCATCCCTATCCTTACAAGCAAGAATCGGTCTAGCTATTTCTCCATCCAAAGCATAACCTTTCATGTATCTTAAGCATTTCAAAGCTAGGAGAGCCAGGCCTATTAGGTGTTTCATAATCATCAATTTCAAAGTTCTCATCGGTTTTAGCAGATTCATTGATTTCATTCTCTCTAGCTCTAGCAATTTCTTCATCAAGAAATTCACCTAGTGGCACAGTATCATCAAGCATGGTACTAGTATCATCATAAGCATCATTCATAGCAGAAGTAGCATCATCAATATCAGGATTAATAGCATGTGGTGGTGTTGCAAACTTACTCATAACAGAAGGTGAATCAAGTGTAGAGCTAGATGGCAATTCCTTACCCACCTCGTAGTAGAGGGAAAAATCTTGGTCTTAGTATCCTTAAGATTCTTCATAGTGATAGATTGATATAAATCCCACGTGAATCAACAAATATTGCTATGTCCCTGGCAACGGCAACAGAAAAAGGTCTTGATAACCTAGAACTATAGGGGATCGCAACAGTTTCGAGGGTAGAGTATTCAGCCCAAATTTATAGATTTGACACAAGGGGAGCCAAAGAATACTTGAGAGTATTAGCAGTTCAGTTGTCAATTCAACCACACCTGGAGATAAATATCTGCTACAAAGTGATCAGTAGCACGGTAATATGATAGGTTTGATAGTAGTAGCAATAGTAACAGTAGCGGTAACACTAGTAGCAATGGTTTTGTAGCAGTTGGAACAGCAGCAACATCAGTAGTAACTTAGCAAGAACAATAAGTGGAAAGTTCGTAGGCACTGGATCGGTAACTCGTTGGATGATATTCATCATGTGACATTCATAACCTAGGGCGATATAGAACTAGCTCCAGTTCATCAATGTAATGTAGGCATGTATTCTGTAAATAGTCATACATGCTTATGCAAAAGAACTTGCATGACATCTTTTGCCCTACCCTCCCGTGGTAGCGGCGTCCATAAGGAAACTGAGGGATATTAAGGCCTCCTTTTAATAGAGAACTGGAACAAAGTATAAATGGCGAATACATGAACTCTTGAAACTACAATCATCATCGCGAAGTATCCCAAATATTGTCACTATGGGGTTAACGGATCATAACACGTAATAGGTGCATATGACTAGGCAAGATCGGATCAAGAACAAAGATATAATGATGATAACATAAACGATTTAGATCTGAAATCATGGCACTCGGTCCCTAGTGACAAGCATTAAGCATGGCAAAGTCATATCAACATCAATCTCACAACATAATGGATACTAGGGATCAAGCCCTAAAAAACTAACTTGATTACATGATGAATCTCATCCAACTCCTCACCGACTAGCAAGCCTACAAAGGAATTACTCACTCCTGGTGGGGAGCCTCATCGAATTGGCGATGGAGAAAGGTTGGTGATGACGAAGACCGAAGATTCCCCTCTCCGGAGCCCCAAATAGACTCCAGATCTGGCCTCCCGATAAAGAACAAGAGGTGGCGGCGTCTCCATCTCGTGAAAAACGATAATTATTTTTTCTCTGATTTTTTTCTCCAAATTTAGGAATTTGTAGTGGCGGATGTAGGGAAAGTGGGGCCCCAAGGTGAGCACAACCCACGAGGGCGCGGCTATGGGTGCCTGGCACGCCCTGGTGTCTTGTGCCCAGCCTGGGCCCCCTCTTCGCTGGTTTCCGGTTATGGTATTTTTTATATTTTCCAAAATAAATCTCCAAAAAGTTTCGTTCCGTTCTGAGAAATTTTATTTTTGCACAAAAATAACACCATGGTAGTTCTGCTGAAAACAACATCAGTCCGGGTTAGTTCCATTCAAAACATACAAATTAGAGTCCAAAACAAATGCAAAAGAGTGAGGAAAAGTAGATACGTTGGAGATGTATCGACCTCATGGACAACCTATCGCTATAGTAGATCTACAAATGTTATTAGAAGTTGCTCCATTTTTTCTTATTAAAAAAATAGATAACTTAGAAAAATTATTTGGTGGTGCTTAAGGTCTGTGAAGTGATGTGATATTTACCTGTGTACACCATGCTATTTCTATCTTCCACTATTTTTCTAAATAAGATATCTAATATGCCATCATCTCTCACAATATATGAGGACCATGAAGTTTTGAAAATGTGAGATCATTGAATTTTCGGACATCTGAATTGAAGCAATGCTAGAACATGGGTGGGTGTAGAGAATACTACTAATAAAGTAAACAAAAAATAAACGATTAAGTTATGTGGAAATTCACCAAGAAGGAGAGCAAAAGAATCCCTAATTGACTAATAGATATATAATCTATGGAAGTACGTTGGTGAGAATGAAGGTGAAGGGGAAGAGGGACTCGGAGAAAGATGTCCTTTTGCTTCTTGCAATGAGAAATGGAGTGGAAGAGAGAATCAGTTTTTCTCTTATGTATAAGTAAACAATGCGTCATCATTTTCAACATACATTTCTGAATTCTAATAATTCTTTGATCGCAGTAACTTCTTTTATTCCGTGGCAACATACGGGAAATCAAGCCATGGCTGTGGAATGGAGAATGCAAGGCATGACTCTGTTCACTTTATCATATAATTATCCACGCAACTTAATCATTTAATTCGTTCATTTATCATTATTATCACCTGTATCAACAACGCACGGGCATTTAACTAGTATCAATAAAATGTTCAACACATATTAAAATAGTGTTCAGTGTATATCATAGAAATAATCATTGTGTATTCTAAAAAAAATCAGCGTACATTACAAAATTATTCAACATAAATTAAAAAATTATTCATCATATTTCAAAAAGTAGAAAATGTTTGGAATTTCAAAAGTTTTTCATTTTTCCTAAATTTGTATTTTCAAATTAAAATTTTATTTTTCCATAATTATCAAACATTATTCACATTTTTAAGGAAAAAAATGATCACATTCTTTTTAACAAACGTTTACAAAAATGAAATAGAACAAATTGTCATTGTATTTAGTACTTTATGTTCAGTGTTGCGCTTTAGCCACAATCAATTGCTATCTCTACCTGCTAGCAACACAGCTATCTAATGGGTGCTCGCGAGTTCGACTACTAGGAGTCTAGAACCATTTAATATCTAAAACTTGCACGACTAGACGTCCAATGGACTCTCCTATATTTCTTATATTGCCCGGTGGGAGCCCCTAAATAATGGGCGCTCCTATGTCTCACTGTAAGTGAGATAGATGGAACGTCGGGGCAGCTCGAGATGGGCCGGCTAAGCCGCGTAGGAGGCTACAGCCTCTTTTCCCCGGTTTTTTGTACATTTTCTATTTTACTTTTTTTTCTTCACTTTTTTATAATTTGAAATATTCTAAATATATATATATATATATTAAAAATGCTTTATAAAAACATTTTAATAATGTTCACCAAGCATTTGAAAATATTGAAATATGTGTTGAGAAATGATTTATCATGTATACGAAAAATATATAAAAAATGAGCATGTATTCAAAAAAATGTTAATCAAGCATTCAAAAAATATTTGAAGAACTATTTGAAAAATGTTAATAAAGCATTTGAAAAATGTTAAATGCATATAGAAAAAATATTGAGCATTGTCTTTACCTAATAAATAAAGCACCTATCGCTTCTGCCTACTCATCGTCGTGGTATCTTATAAAAAATCCTTCTGTTTTTTGGTAATTAATCCCATAGTCCTTTTTAAGTGGCTAAAAATGTTTCATTCTTTTAAAAATACCCTGTATTTTTTGAGTGATCAGTCTGCGATGGAGAACGACGACACGGGACGGAGATTGCAAGGCCCGATTCGTGCACGACAGAAGCAGGCGACGAGGCGGATCCAGGGGCGTGCAGCAAGGCGGCGGCTGCCGGTGATGACGAGGAAGGCCGAAGCACGGATTTCCAAGCAGATCCATTGCATCCACAAGTCATTTGCAGGAAGAAGACAGAGAAGAAAGGAGGAGAGTTGTAGTTCAGACGAGGCGACGGCTTGCTCCAGCAGACAACATCGCGAACAGGAGGTGTCGTGGCGCGGTACAGGGTGCCGTTCAGACGATGGTGTCCATGGGTGTCATGTAGACGGAGCCAGAGCTTCTCGGGCAGAGAGGTTGATGCAGCATGAGAGCAGGAGCAGAGAGGTGATACGGTGAAGAGCGAGGCCAAAGGCGATATGGCCTTGCCGGGGTCGGGTGGGGCCGACGGAGACCGGCGGGTGTTGGGGATCGGGCGCACACCTGCGGCGCCTTCCCTGACGACACAAGGTGGGAGAAGTGATCGAATCGACTAGGAGAGAGGAGCAAGGCGTTCAATCGGGCTAGGTTAGGTTAAGGTGCGGCTCGGCTCGGTGATACGTTAGTCCGGGTTAGTGGACGATGGTGGGATTGCATGAGATTGGTCATGTAATCGAGTTAAGTTTGATAGGTCTTGATCCCTAGTGTCCGCCATGTTCTGAGATTGATGTTGCTATCACTTTGCTATGCTTAATGCTTGTCACTAGGGCCCGAGTGACACGATTTCAGATCTGAACCTATTATGTTTTCATGAATATAAGAGTGATTTGGATCCTATCTTGCAAGTTGTATGCACCTATTACGTGTCTTGATCCGCATACCCCAAGGTGACAATAATTGTGATTCTTTTCGGTGATTGCCATAGTTTGAGGAGTTCATGTACACCATGTGTTAACGCTTTGTTCCGGTTCTCTATTAAAAGGAGGCCTGGTGCGGTTGAATTAACGACTCAACTTTCAAGGCCAATAAATATTCTTTGGCTCCCCTTGTGTCGAATCAATAAATTATGGTGAAATACTACTCGTGAAGACTGTCACGGTCCCCTATACTTGATCCTCATATTATTAAAGCTATAGAACTTGGAAATGTTGGAATTGATGAAGACTTTGAATCTCCTATTACACCTCGCTCTCCTAATACATATGAATTGCCTTATGTACGTGAAGGTTATGTTATGGATGGGGAAGTAGCTAGGGACTTTCTTGCTTGTGAAAATAGAGATGATTTGAAGAAACTACTATGGAAACTAAAAGAAAAATATATGATGGATAAAATGAAACATGATCCTAAATTTACTACCTCTTCTATATTTGTCACTGATAAGGATTATGAATTCTCTATAGACCCTGAATTGATTCCTATAGTAGAGTCTGATCCTTTCCATGGTTACGAAAATGAAACGGTTGTCAAACATCTCATCAAGTTGAATGATGGTGTTGCTTCGTTTACTAATGATGAAAAGATAAGTTACTATTATATCCTTAAGATTTTTTCCTTTCTCGCTAAAAGGCGAGGCCAAGGAATGGTTCCTTTCTCTTGCTCCTGGTTGTGTCTCCAGGATATGCTTTATTACATTTCTGAAAAATAGTTTCCTGCTCATAAGAAACAAGCTGACATACAGGAATTATTTAACTTTGTGAAAATTGAAGAAGAGAATATCCCTCGAGCTTGGGGAAGGCTTCTCCAGTTACTTAGAGCTTTAGCTGATCATTCTATTAAGAAAAATGAAATTCTTGATATCTTTTATAATGGACTAACCGATGCTTCTAGGGACTTCCTAGATAGTTGTGTTGGTTGTGTTTTTAGGGAAAGAACTATTGGACAAGCTGAAGAACTATTGAATAAGATATTGCAAAATTTCAATGATTGGACACTTCCTGAACCACTGCCGGAACCTATTCAAAAGAAGAGATGCATTATATTCCTCAGTCCTGAAGATATGCAAGAAGCAAAAAGATCTATGAAAGAGAAAGGTATTAAAACTGAAGGTGTTAGGAAATTACCACCTATCAAAGAAATACATGGACTTGACACCCCGACACAGGTAGTAGAGGTAAATTCTCTCTGTTCCTTTAATGAAAGTGATATACCTTATACTAAGACTCCTATTTAATGCATGGATGAGATTGATACTTACATTGTTAAGCAAGATCACTTCAATAACTATGTTAAGGATCAATTAAGACGTAATGCCATGATGATAGACCACTTAAGTGACTTGATGTTTAGAATTGCTAATGATGTGAAAGGTCTAGGTAAACATGCTTTTATGGTTCACACCCAACTAGACCAAGTAGCTAAGTCACAAAATGATTTGCTTGCTGAAATAAATAATGATATGAATGATCATGTTGTTAGAGTAATGGCTAGAGGGGGTAGAATGACTCAGGAACCTCTTTATCCTGAGGGTCACCCTAAAAGAATTGAACAAGATTCTCGGAGAATTAATGAAGATGCACCTAGTTTATGTAAGAAGAAAAAGAAAAAGAAAACTTATAGAAGTTGCATGCTTCTAGTGAACCTGTTATAGAAAATCCTGCTGAGAAACATAATGAAGTTTATATTTTAGATGCTAAGAAACAATTTGGTAGTGAACATACACCTAGTGATAATGAAAATAATGGTGATAATGATGATGTTCGCGCAAATGCTCAACCATATGATAACAAAGAACATGATAATGATGTGGAAATAGAACCCGCGGAAAATCTTGATAACCCACATCCCAAAAATAAACCCTATGATAAAGGAAACTTTGTTGCTAGAAAACATGGAAAGGAAAGAGAGCCATGTGTTCAAAACCCCATGCCATCCCCTCGTAAGTCTTCTAAAAGTAAGGATGATGAAGATTTTGAACGCTTTGCTAAAATGATTAGACCTGTCTTTTTGCGCACTCGCTTAACTGATATATTGAAAATGCCTCTATATGCTAAGTATATGGAGGATATTATTACCAACAAAAAAACCGGAAATTGAAATTGCTACGATGCTTGCTAATTATTCTTTTGATGGTGTAGTACCTAAGAAGTTGGGAGACCCGTGTATACCCACAATATCTTGCTCTATTAAAAGGAGTTATGTTAATACTGCTATATGTGATTTAGGAGCCGGTGTTAGTGTTATGCCTATTTATCTATATAAAAGACTTGATTTGAATAAGCTTTCACCTACTAAAATATATTTGCAAATGGATGATAAATCCACTGATTTACCTATCGGAATTTGCGACGACATTCCTGTTGTGGTTGCAAATGTTACTACCTTAATGGACTTTGTTATTCTTGAT
Organism: Hordeum marinum; assembly: GCA_022496015.1. Classification (NCBI taxonomy): domain Eukaryota; kingdom Viridiplantae; phylum Streptophyta; class Magnoliopsida; order Poales; family Poaceae; genus Hordeum; species Hordeum marinum. The sequence goes on along the minus strand of CM039673.1, from coordinate 451,585,750 downwards.
ATACGTGAGGATAACAATATGTCGGTCATCCGTGGTAGACTCTTTCTAAATATTACAGGGGCTGTTATTGATTGTAACAAAAGCAAGGTTACCTTTCATGTCAATGGCAAGCAACATACCGTGCATTTTTCGAAGAAGCAAACTTTGTTAATAATATTAATGTCATTGAGCCTGGTGCCACGGTTATCATTGGAGATTTTTAAATCCCTCTACCTACTGCCAAGAAGAGATATTATTATCTTATTGTTGGGGAGATGCAAATCCCCATTGAGGTAACTTAGTGCTATACGGAAATTCTTCGATTTCATGTCAATCATAAATGGTTATTAATAAGACTTGATCAACCTTATTAATGGATCCTTTCTGAAAGACATGTGATTGATGAATTTAGAATTCACAACTCTCTATATCACAAGTTTATTCTTTGTTATTTTTAGTTTTCTATTTTTCCATGCAATAAAAAATGACCCAAAAATAAAAAGTCTTCGATTGCCACAAAATTTTAACATGATTTTTTCTGGAATATCTAAGAAGTTTTGGCATTAAAATTGTAGCAGGGATGTGCACTTGTGGGCCACAGGCCAACAGGGCGCGACCACCCCCTAGGCGTGCCCAGATGGATTATGGGGCCCACAGGCCCCCCTACCTTATCCCGTCGGCTAACTTGATCCTCTAACTCCAGAAAAATTCTCTAGCTCTCTCTCTCTCCCGTGTTCTTCCTCTAGAAACTAAATTTTTTGACCTCTTAGCTCGGAACTCCGTCTTTGAAACTGTTTTGAGGAATTTCTCCTTGGTATGTGACTCCTTCATTTCTCCAATATTTTTTGCTTTACTGGTTTATATTTTGCATATTTTGCTGCACTTGGTGCTTTGAGTTTGCAAGTTGAATTCTTTGATCTTTGAGTAGTATGAATGCTTGATATGGCCTCTAGGTACCTATATGAGTAGTTGCTACCAATTTTACAAAGTTTTATTCACGTAAATTTGTGGGTCAATTTTTCAGAAATTTGTGCTTAGGAAGATGAGTTTCTTTAGGAGGAGCTCCTCAAGAAGGCGTACTTCGGAGGAGTTGTCGAGTGAGGGCTCGGTACAACAAGCTTACATTGAACCCTGGACCAATCGGATAGTCATGGCTGACGCCAAATCATGTTGGTGGCCAAGTGATGAGTTCATGAGAGGTGCAGGTATCAAGGAGAAATTTATCATTTCATTTATAATACCGGCCTCGCCGACTTGCTTTCATATAAGCATGTTTAACACTATAGACTTACCCATACATTCCCACACGAATTTAGTTATCAACCCAATACTTCTAGAGTGCTATTTAATCTCTATGATAAAGCCTTAGCATGACTTTAGAAGAATTCTCTGTTGCATGCAAGCTCCCATTTTGGGGTTCACTTCAGAAACCGTCGAAAACTAATTATAATATGTTCCTCGAGAGTCTTTGTGTTTGAGAGGATAGAGGAGTGACACGAGCAAGGATAAAAAGTATTCATTTTCCCTCTATACGATACTTTGCATTATTCAACGCGAAATTTGTAGTAGGTAAACAAGATTGCAGTGCATTGTGTGCTCCTGACTTGAGACTTATTCACACTGCAGTTGCTGGTGAAAAACATTTTAACCTTGGTGCAATTGTTGCCCGCAGACTAAATACTAATGCAGGTAGCGGTGATTTGTATGGAGGAATTTATGCCTCCCGCATAGCTACAGAATTGAGAGTGTCACCTCAACCTAATGACCCTATTTTGCCTGAAATATATTTAGACTATGAGGCTATGGACCATCATGACTTTATCATGGATAGTGCTATGAGTACAACCTAACATTTTATAAATATACGCATGTTTCTGTTACATTGCATGTGCCTTATCTCTTTGGTTTTTAGTCTAGACAGAGATATTATGTTCTTGAGGATGAGGTGGGGAGTACAAAGCTGTGGTAGAAGACGCTCGATTGGCGGAGGAGGCGGCAAGGAACGCCTCCACGAGCTATCATTTCAACTATTACCCAGACCAGCAGTGGTGATCACCAAGCTAGGAAAATGCCTACGATTGGGGGAGTACATATTTCTCACTAACATCACATTCATGTTCACAACATATAAATTGCCGGTGTTCATCCTCTTTCATTGCATATCCATGTTAGCGTTATTTTACCACCTTCTTCTTGTTTGTTTGAAAAACTTTGAAAATCCAAAAATATTTCCTTTGCATGTTGGGAGCTTTTCCGTGTAACTATTTTCCTTTCGGTTTTTTTGTTGTTTAATTAGCTATAGTACTAAAAAGAAAACCCAAAAAGTTTTCCTTTGCATGTTGGGAGGATTCCCGTGTAATTTTTTTTCTCGTTCTTGTTTTTTCTTGGTTTATTTGCTTTCTTGAGAAAACAAAAACTCAGAAAATATTTCAGTGTGTTTCTCTAAATTTCTCTTCCTTTTTGTTGAGTCGTTGAAAGGAGAAGACCACGATGAACATTTTGAGTGACTCCTACATGATTTATTATTGATCTAGGAAAGAGCTTATATTACCTTGTCTTCTCCTTTGTATAAAACTGCCCTACAGATTCCACCTTAGTCCACGGCGTTCTTGCACTATTATTATTATCACATCATTCAGTTGTGCAAGTGAAAGGGAATAATGAAGATATTTGATGAAGTGATCGTGGTAAAGGAAGCTGGTATGAACTCTTTTTGTTTTCTGTTTTTGTAAATATGTTTAGCTCATTCGATCTTAATTCAGTATATCATGAGTGAACATGTTTATGATGGCGATTAGAGATTATGGTTTATCATTCCATGCTTAAATAGATATGAGTGGATAATGATTTATCTTATGTGGCAACATGCATTAAAATGGTTATGATGTGGTATGGTAGTATGGTATTTCCCTCTAAGTAATTCGAACGGCTTGACTTGGCTCATGTGCAAACATGTAGTTATCATGATGTTTAAATTCAGAGTGTTCATATCCTACTCATGCCATATCCAATGTTAAGTATTCACAATGCATACTTATGACCCTTTTTGCTCTCTAGATGGTCGCTTCTCAATCTATTGCTAGCCTTTACCTGTACTAAGCGGAAATGCTGCTTGTGAATCCAAAATCCCTAAACCAAGTTATTCCACATGAGTCCACCATATCTACCTATATATGGTATTACCCTACCGTTCTAAGTAAATTTGCATGTGCCGCCTCTAATATTCAAATAAACATCTGTTTTGTGCACTTGTACCGCTCATCGATCGATGAGGCGGTCGGTATCTTCCATGCTAAGTGAGTTATACTCAAGACGGTCGTTTATTCGCCATCATTGCACGAGAGAGGCTGTAAAAAGGATGCCCATTCTTGCAAAAATAAAAACTAGTTAAACAAAACTCCTTGGGACATTTGATATGTTGGCAGGCACCCATTGATTTGGTCATCCATGGTTTGTGTATGGATGGTGGACAGGAGTAAACTTTACAGTTCTTTTTGGGAACCGCCAATAATGAGTTTAGCATGGAAGATACTCAAAATCTTTGTCGTAACGTTGACAGGAAAAGTGCACCACCCAAAAACTATGATTTCAATCCTGTTTTAAACCTTGAGATCTGACACCTCTGCAAATCAATGCTTCCATCTGCGAAGGCCCTATCTATTTACTTTTATGTCGAGTCATCATCCTCTTACTAAAAGCACCAAACCGGAGAGAACTATTGTTATTTTTATGCATTGAGTCTAGTTAATGTTAGATGTGAGCATGAAAGGGTCTTTTCTACCGTGAATTATAATATTTAGTCGTTGCTTGAATCTTAGCGGTGCTCTGTATTTATGTTTTGCAGTCTTAGAAAGGGCTAGCAAAATACCAAGTCACCATATTATATCATGATCGTTTTGACAAATTGTTGGCATGTGAGATATCTTATTATTGCTTGCTAGTTGGTTATGTATTGCTATGAGTGAATATGATGTTTAATTGTTATCATGGGTGTGGTTATTTATGATTTATACTGAAAACTTGAACACTAGCTAAGCATGTGTATAACAACGAGAACATCAGAGTTTGTAAAAGTGTTCCTTTATCACTTTCAGTTTATCAACTGAGTTTCTTGATGACAAGAAATGAGTTAAGCTTGGGGGAATTGATACGTCTCCAATGTATCTACTTTTCCAAACACTTTTGATCTGGTTTTGGACTCTAATTTGCATGACTTGAATAGAACTAACCTAGACTAACGATGTTTCCAACAGAACTACTTTGGTGTTATTTTTGTGCAAAAATAAAAGTTCCTGGAATTGGACGAAACTTTTTTTGAATTCTTTTTGGAACAAATAATGAATTATGGAATGGAGATCCACCAGAGGGGGCTTTCTGTGGGCGACAATCCAACAGGGTGCCCCCCTTCGAGCGCGCCCTGATGGCTTGTGCGGCCCATGTGGCTCCCGTGACCCTAATTCCAGTCCTATAAATTCGCATCCTCGGAGAGAAAAATTAGAGAGAAGATTTCATTGCGTTTCACGAGACGGAGCGGACACCACCTCCTGTTCTTCCTCGGGAGGGCTGATCTGGAGTCCGTTTGGGGCTCCGGAGAGGGGGAATCATCATCGTCAACACCAACCCTTCTTCATCGACAACGCCATGATGCTCACCACGGGGAGTGAGCAATTCCTTTGTAGGCTTGTTGGACGATGGTGGGATTGGATGAGATTGATCATGTAATCGAGTTAAGTTTGATAGGGCTTGACCCCTAGTGTCCACTATGTTCTGATATTGATGTTGCTATGAGTTTGCTATGCTTAATGCTTGTCACTAGGACCCGAGTGGGATTATTTCAGATCTGAACCTATTATTTTTTCATGAATATAAGAGTGATTTGGATCCTATCTTGCAAGTTGTATGCACCTATTACGTGTCTTCATCCGCATACCCTAAGGTGACAATAATTGGGATTCTTTTCGGTGATTGACGCAGTTTGAGGAGTTCATGTATTCACCATGTGTTAATGCTTTGTTCCGATTCTCTATTAAAATGAGGCCTTAATATCCCTTAGTTTCCAATAGGACCCCGCTGCCACGGGAGGGTAGGACAAAAGATACCATACAAGTTCTTATCGCAATCACATATGATTATATCTGGAATACATGCCTACATTACATTGATGAATTGGAGCTAGTTCTATGTCACCCTAGTGTGTAACTGTTACATGATTGATGTCATCTAAATCATTATCCATCACCGATCCACGTGCCTACTACTGTTACCAAAATTGTTGCTATCACTCTTATTGCTACTCATATTATTTGTCATGCTACTAAATTGTTGATGTAGAGAGATATACTAAGTGTGGTTGAATTGACAACTCAACTGTCAATGCCAATAAATATTCTTTGGCTCACCTTGTGTCGAATCAATAAATTAGGGTGGAATACTACCCGTGAAGACTGTCATGACCCCCTATACTTGTGGGCTATCACTGGGCCTTAGGTCAAATGGGTTGGACGTGTTTGTTGCTAGGCTGCTCTCTCTCTCTCTCTCCATTTCCTAATTTTCCTATTTTTCTATTTGTTAAATATAAATAGATAAATAATAAAAAAGATAGAGGGATAGGAATGGTGTTTTGGAAAGGTGTTGTTTTTTTGGACTCGCAAAAATGTGCTTCTTCCAAGCTAATTAGAAATGGGCGATGCAAGGTTTAAATTCAAACTCACTTGATTCAATCAATTGGTTTGAACTAGGACTAGGTTTTAGAAGTTTCCAAAAATTATGATAATCTGGTGGAGCAGTAAAGCGATAAAAAGAATTATTGGCAAAGTTGGGGGACTAAACTTGAAGTAGAAAAAGGCATGGTTTTTTTGGAATGTCTCAAAAGGAATTTGGAAAAGCAATTGTATAGAATAGAAGGAAGGTTCAAATGATGTTTTTGAAATGTTCATAGTTTTAATTTGGTGTGAATTATTTAATGGCATGATGAAATGCAAATGCCAAAAAAAAACAAGACAAGCATTATAAAGATGCAAGTTAGTGGAAGGTATGGAATTTATCCGTTAATAGATCATAGATAAAAAATAAAAAAAGGATGGAATCATAGGCCGGTTTCCATGTCGTACTGACATGGAGAAGCTCGTATTTTGCACTCGTTGCCGACTCATGAGGAGGACTCAAAGTCGGGTGTAAAGCAAGGCATTGTCGTCAATACTCCTCCAATAATGTTGGATCCCTGTCAAGGCCGAGTTCATGTTGCTTGAGCGAAGTATTATTTAATTTGTAATCATGCACAGTTCTGTGTGGTCTGGTTTCATCATTTTAGATCATGGAATAAATCATGTATTGGGATGGATAAAGGCGAGGTGTATTATTCGTCAATATAGGTAAAGTAGGGTCTATCATTTCCTTCCTACCATATCCACACAGACTTTACATGGTTTATTTTCCCGTTGCAACGCAAGTACATATTTCCTAGTATTTAAAAATGATGATTTTATTATCTTATATATATAATGTTAACAAAGCATTTCAAAAAGTGTTGAAAAAGTATTTGAAAAATGTTAATCTTGCATTTGGAAATGTTTATAGATTTTTTTGGTCACATATTAAAAAATGATGACTTGTTTTGATCATCTATATATAAATGCTAATCAAGCATTTACAAATATGTTGAACATGTGTTTAAAAAATGTTAATCAAGCATTTAGAAAATGTTAAACGTGTATAGAAATTTTTTTGAGCCTGTCTTACGAAACTGATGAAAAACGTTGACCACGTATATACAAATATTAAATGCTTTTGGAAAATGTTAATCAAGCATTTGGACAATGTTAAATTTGTATATAAAAATGTTTACCATGTATTTAAAAATCATGAAAAAATTGATCATGTAGATACAAATGTTAATAATGCATTTCTATAAATGTTGAACAAGTATTTTATATATGTTAATCAAACATTTAAAAACATATTAAATGTGTTTAAAAAATGTTGACCATGTGTTAGAAAATTGTTCATATTGCATTTCAAAAAAATCAACCCAGCATTTGAAAAAATGTTAATGAGCATAAAAAAAGTGTTGACCATGTACTAGAAAATGGTAATCTTGTATTTGAAAAATGTTAATTAAGTATTTAAATGAGTTTTAAAGTGTTTATAAAAATTGTTGACCATGTATTCACAAAATATTAATCTTGTATTTGAATAATATTTATCGAGTATTTAAACATGTTAAAAATGTGTATAGAAAAAATGTTGACCATGTATTTCAAAATCTTAAATTTATATTGGAAAACTATTAGACATTTATTAGAAAAATGTTAGACATCTATTAGAAAAATGTTGTTGATACATGGTCAAAGAATAAGTAAGCAAAAAACAAAAATAAATAAACCAAATGAAAATAAAAAATGAAACCGAACAAACAAATGCAGAAAGAATGAAAAAATGGAAAAAAACATTGAAAACCAAGGAAGAAACAAAAGCCGTGGAGAAAAAAAAGAAAAATGAGTAAGAAAAGAAAAAACGATAAATACAATAAAACTAACCAAGAACAACAAAAAATGGAGAAGAAATAATAAAACAAAACAAAACAAATGAAAAGGGGAAGGAGAAAAACCCGGAGAAAACAGAAGAAAAAGAAAAAAAAGAAAAAAAATAGGAAAAGAAACTAAACAAGGTAAAAATCGGCTCATTTTCCGTCTAATAGGCCGCACTCCACGCAGTGTACAACAAGTCGAGTTTGGTGCAATGGTTAGCAGTGCTGGGAAGCACCGAGTCGATCCGAGGATGAATCCCTGCTAGCACCATATTTAAGTTTGTTTTTCCTGAGATTATGTGCTAGTGGGCTGGCCCAATACTATAGCAATCGACACGAGAGATCATTACGTCTCGCTTAATGTGAGATATTGCGCCCACACTAAATAATCACTAAACGGGAGCTGAGCCATGACCCGTTTATGTGCTTCGCACGTTGGCATGGTGTTTTTTGGTCGGATTTTTGATATATTATTTTATAAAAACGTGATTTCTTGAAACTTATTTAAAATATTTATAACTAAATGAACTCGATACCAAATCAGACAAATGTTACTTTGTAGCCATTTATAAAAAACGTGATTTCTTGAAACTTATTTAAAATATTTATAACTAAATGAACTCGATACCAAATCAGACAAATGTTACTTTGTAGCCAATCTCAAAGAAACTATTGGGTATTACTTCTACCAACCATGCGATAACAAAGTGTTTGTTGCGAGGAATGGACAATTTCGTGAGAAAGAGTCTCTCGCCAAAGAAGTGAGTGAAAGGAGAGTATAGCTTGACTAGATTGTTGAACCATTGTTAGAAATATGTTGAACTAACGAACCAGAAATTGTTCCGGAAGTTGTCCAAACACTTGAAGTTACAACGCTGGTTGCAGAAACTCCAAACAAGCCTGTAACTGCAGCATGTAGTTGAGGAAGAGTTAGTGAACCTTCTGAGTGGTTTCATAATGAAATATTCATCCTAGAACATGACGAACCTGGGCACTACAGAGAAGCGATGGCGGTGCCCGGCTCAAAAGAATGGCACAAAGCCATGAAATCCGAAATAGAATCCATGTACAATAATCAAGTTTGGAACTTGGTATAGCCTCCTGAGGGTATAAAACCCATCGAATGTAAATGGATCTTCAAAAGAAAAGTGGGTGCAGATGGTAATTCTACTATCTATAAAGCAAGGGTGGTCACGAAGGTTTGGGGAAATGTATGGGGTCGATTAAGATGAGACCTTCTCGCACGTATCCATTTTAAAGTCTATGTGGATTGTGATGACAATTGTTTCCTATTGCGATTACTATATATGGCCGATGGACATTAAAACAACTTTCCTAAATAGAAATCTCAAAGAGGATGTATACAAGATGCATCCAGAACGTTTATTCTATCCTAAGGATGTTGGTAAGGTATGCAAGCTTCAAAGATCAATTTATAGTTTGAAGCAAGCATCGAGGAGTTGTACTCATGTAGCGACCCGACCTGAAACGGTCGAATCTTCGGTGTTTCCGTACCATTCCAAAATCATGCTGGTACACATACAGTACATCTATGTATATATCAAACGGAAAATCACACTGCTTTATTAATCGAAATCTCATATCGAGTCCTTTATTACAATAAAGATTACAATAAAGTGGCTGAAGGCCAACTCATGAGATAAACTAATCCAAAACTTGTGGAAGCTTCAAAGGTACCTGAGTCCATCTAACTCCAAGGGCATCTTACCGAGCGTAGAGCGTATCCTCACTCCTGACCGAAAAAGTACTCTGCAATATGATACGTTGCAGCCGTGTAGGTCAGCATATTGAATATGCTAGCAAGTCACAAAAGGATGGGGGGTGAAAAAATAATCATCTATTCTATATGTATATATGGCAGGTGGGGTTGTAAGTTTAGCGTAAAGCCAATTTTTCCTACAACAAGAGAGGGGCAAAGCAAAAATTATTACTACAATGTTGGTTGATTAATGAGATGGTTCCACCAACCATTTCTCATACCCAAAATATAAATATAACCCACATCATTAATTTAATTGTGTTGAGACTCGCTGATAGCATCATCTCCGGTGCTCATGTTGTCCATAACCGAGGACACGTCTAATCGATTAGATTGTTACTCTGCAGAATCTTGTACACTTTACCCGCAAGAATCGATCCCTCCTTGTAGGAGATATGCCCTAGAGGCAGTAATATCAGTTACTTTTGTATCTCCAAGTTTGTAATGAATGTTTATGATCCATGCTATAACTGCAATGATTCTCGAGTCTGCAAATAAAACGAGGCTTGGAGGGAAACTCATGTGCACGTGTGGTATAATAAATGGTAAATTGTATTCCTAGTCTTGCCTCTAAGACTGGCTCAAGTATTGCATGATGATCCTGTTTTCCTGATCATGGGCATGGCCATGCCGGCAATTTTGAGGGCACGATGTTGGTAGAACACTTGTGTTGAATCGATCCGAATTGATGTTATGCTATGAGATACATTCGTCATAAGTTTATGGTTAATAACACAGAGAAGTTAATGTTTGCATAATTCCTTAGACCATGCGAGTATCGAGTTTCTTCATGCTTGCTTCATGAACTTTGGGGTTTGTTAAACGTCATCCGTAAATGGGTGGCTATTACGGCGGCTTACGGGTTCATGGAAAAGTATGTCAAGTAACTTGATAGCTCAAGATTGGGATTTGCTCCTTTGGTGATGGAGATATATCTCTGGGCCCTCTCGGTGTTACGGTATCCATCATCGTCTGGCCAGACACTTTGTGATTTGATCACGGGGATGCCAAAACATGGGAACGAGAAAAGAGAACAATACCGGCAACGAGGTAACTGGCATTGTGGACAAGTGTTGATCCACGAGGATGCCGATGTTTCTCACCTCGGGTAATTGTAACATATCGCGAAGCAACAGGAATAGCTCACGGCAACTGGAGGTTCACTCGAATATTTATTCGTGTGGGTATAGGGATCGATATGGGTGTCCACGGCTCCGATGCTGATCATTGATCGGAAGGTGTTCCGGGTCATGTCTATACTTCACTGAACCTATAGGGTCACACGCTTAAGGGTCATCTATCTGCTGAATACTAGACAGGGAGTCTGAGAGAAAATCACCGAAAAAGTTTCGGAGACAACGGAAGAGTTCCGGAGAGAGAACATTGGAATAGTTCCGGTAAAACCGAAAAGTTGTTTCAGAGTATACCATTAAGTCAAAATGGTTTCGGCACACGTCTGGAAATTCTTGGAGGGTGCCAGAATGATTCTGGGGACTTCTGGGATTTTTCGGAGGAAAAAACCGGAAGTGTTCCGGAGCCGCCGGAACCGCTATGGTAGCTTTTCGCTGAAGAAAAACATTGTTCCGGAATTGTTTCGGAACGCGTCCAAAATTGTTTTAGTGGGTACTGGAATTATTCTAGGCACACAGAAATAATTTGGGATTTAACGGACACAGAAAAATGTCTTCGTGAATAGTGAAAACACTATTTTGAATAGTAGAAACACTATATATATAAATAGTGGAAACACTATATATGTATAGTGGAAACACTATTGTAAATAGTGGAAACACTATATATGTATAGTGGAAACACTATTGTAAATAGTGGAAACACTATTGTGAATAGTGGAAATACTATTAGGGGATGATGCAGGCATGGTGATGCAGGCATGGTGATGCAGGCAACACTATTTGGAGGCTTTCCCTTTATGCCCTTGTGGTGTGCTCACCTCATGGGCATTTTGGGTATTTCAAGTGCCACCCTACCCCTTGGGTTTTCCTATAAATAGAGGTGGAGATGCACTCTCCACACTCATCCTTTGCTCCCATACACATGCTTTGCTTTGCAAGCTCTCTCTCTCCCTCCCACGAAAAGAGTTTTTCGTAGAGCCGAAAGGCTGTCTGGGTTCCGGCAGGAACTAGTTCTGGACGGCGAAGCCCTGCCGGATAGATGACACCGTATGTGTGCAACCCCGTAGAGAGTTCGTAGTTTCGATCTTTTGCCCGAGGGGCTGTTCGAGTGTCCTCCCGAAGGGCTGTCCGAGTCTCGGGTCGAGTTTCGAGAGTCCTCCCGAAGGGCCGTCCGAGTCTCCGTTCGAGTTTCGAGGGTCCTCCCGAAGGGCTGTCCGCGACATCGTCCGGGGGACTGTCCGACCGCCTCCCGAAGGGCTGTCCGACGAGGGAGTACATCCTCGCGGTTGGGAGGTTGTAAATCCTAGCTGCGGGGATCTGCACCAACGATCTCCACCGACTCTTCTTCCGCTGCGCTACGAGTCGGTACGGATCAGATCAAACCTTGTATGCATTCTCCATAGTGGTCCTGGGCGTGCTCGCTATACCGAAATTTTTGTTTTCTGTCGCGTTCCCCTATAGTGGCATCAGAGCCAGGCTATGAGTAGATGCATGGTATGATCTAGAATACATGAGATGTATGAGTATTGCATAGTATAATTTTGTAGTAGATGAGATCTATTGCTGAAAATTATTTGTGCGGGTAGCAGATGAAATCTGTTACCCGATGTTCTTGTTGCTTCCCGTGAATTTGCGTACTCCTGATCTTGACGGAATGGTGGAATCTTACAAAGTTCTGGCAATCCGCGATCCTTTCATGCTGCTCCTGAGTATGCTGATTGACAGATCAACGAAGTGCTTCAGTGTCTTTGGGTTCCACCATAGTTAAAGAAAGATGGATGTTTCGCAGACGAAGGGCAATGCAGATATGATCTGCACGGGGGTCACGCGTATGACGAAGTTTAGTATGGGGCTCGAGATTTTACTATCTCGTGTTTCATACACCCTGGAAAGTTAATCTAGCAACTTGAAGTATCATACTTGATGATAAACGTTGGTAGCTGCGGTTTAAGTCAAAACCTTAGAAGCCACGTAAAATAAAATTTTGCATAAACCGATTAGAGGCGTCTAACTTGGTTTTGCAGGATGGTTTGCATGTGATGTGGTATAGCAATGCTCATATTCAATTTGATTATGTATGAGATGGCTATATGATGTAATTAACATGACCTACGTGTCATGATTCGGCATGATGGCTGGAGCCATATGATTGCACTTTAATGACCTGCGTGTCAACCTTATGTAATGCACTTATTTTATTAGCTATAGAGATAGCAATATTATTTGGTGCATCGACAAGGTGGTGGCAATCTTCGCAAAGGTGAACACCGACGTGAATGCCGAAGACGAAGAAATACTTGACTTCTCCGTCAGAAGGGGCTATATCATATCATGCTATTATGAATTGCCTGAGATGTTTATCCCTCTTGATGCACCCTTCTTGATTGCGCGGTAGTCGCTTTTTATTAGGGTGATCTCTCACAAAAATATCAAGTAGATAGTGTTCTCCCAAGTGTAGCACCGTCACGGCACCTATCTCTTCGGGGTATCACATGGTTACATGGATACGAACGATTAGAGAAGTGTGAGGCGGGTAGTTGAGACCTCGCAGCGAGATCACTTGGTTGTCTTGACGTTCAGGCATGAAAGTCATGAGCTCGGAACACACGCATCGAAAGATGAACAAGAGTCACATAGAGATGTGATTGGCAAGTTGGCCTACCAATTGAAATTCTCGTCACTTGAGATGGTTACATCCTTGATGCTAAATTGAAAGTTGGATCTTGCATCACTCACAATCAATTATGAGAGATATTGATTTGAGTGGGAGCGCACTTTAGAATAAAATTGTTTATTCACTAGTGCCAAAAATCATTATGAACAATGTCTAAAATGAACTTGTGTTTTCCGTTGTAGATCAAATGGCTCGCAATAGCGCGTTCAACTTAGGCCCGATGTTAGAGAAAGAGAAGTTAGCTGCGAATGGAAACAACTATGCGGACTGGGTCCGTACCCTGAGGATTGTCCTCAGGAGCGCTAAGAAAGTGTACGTGCTTGATGGAGCTCTTCCACCAAAGCCGGCGGCAACAGCCGCGGTAGACATACAGAATGTCTGGGCCACTAGGGATGATGATTACAACTTAGTGCAGTGCCTCATGCTGTCTTGCATGAGTTCAGAGCTTCAAAAACGTTTTGAATTCCAAAACTCCTTTGATATGATCAAGGATCTGGATGCTCTTTACAAGTTTAATGCAAGGTCTGAACGTTTTGATATCATGAAGATGATGTCGGAGACCAAGATGGCTGAGGGCAGTTCAGTTGGCGAGCACGTAGTCAATATGATTGGCTACGCTGAAAGGCTTAAAACCCTGGAATTTCCACTTCCAGAAGAGCATGTAATGGACATGTTGCTCTGTTCACTCCCCCCTTCTTACGGAGGTTTTGTCATGAACTACAACATGAATGGGATGGACAAAACACCTAATGAGGTGCTTGCCATGCTGAAAACTGTTGAAGGAGGACTGCAGAAAAATCGCAAGCAAGTGTTGCTTGTGAATAAAACTGTCAGTTTCAAAAAGAAAGGCAAGCCAAAGAAAGGCAAGGGCGCCGGTAAGACCGGCTTCCAACGCAAATCTAAGGGCGGAGCCAAGAATGAAACTGAGTGCTTCTACTGCAAGGGCACAGGACACTGGAAGAGAAACTGCAAGAAGTATGTGGAAGATAAGAAATCCGGGAAAACCGGAAAAGGTATAATTGTTATACAAGTTAATGTCATTGACGTTTTGCTTGCTAGCGAAAATTCTAAGTCTTGGGTATTTGATACCGGATCGGTTGCTCACATTTGCAACTCGATACAGGGGCTTCAGAAGGTGCGCAAGCTGGCAAAGAATGAAGTCGTGATGCGTGTCGGGAATGGCGCTGGGATCGCCGCTCAAGCCGTCGGCATTATGCCTCTACGTCTCCCTTCAGGATTTATTTTGGAACTTAGTAACTGTTATTTTGTTCCGTTGTTGTGTAGAAACATTATCTCTGGATCATGTTTAGTGCACGACAGGTACTCCTACAAGTCTGAGAACAATGGTTGTTCACTTTATTGTAAGGATATGTTTTATGGATTTGCACCCATTGTTGGGGGCCTTTTCATACTAAATCTTGAATGTGGAAATGATGTCTTTAACGTGAATGCTAAACGCCTTAAGAAGGCTGATACCACCGCCACTTACTTGTGGCACTGTCGGCTTGGCCACATCGGAAAGAAACGCATGCAAAGACTCCATAAAGATGGAGTTTTACCGTCCCTTGATTTTGAATTATTTGACACATGTGAAGCTTGCTTGATGGGAAAAATGACCAAGACGCCGTTCACGGGTCATCCTGAACGGGCGGGTGAATTATTGGAAATAATACATAGTGATGTATGTGGTCCAATGAACACGGCCGCACGGGGTGGGTATTTTTACTTCGTGACTTTTACTGATGATTTGAGTTGGTATGGCTATATCTACTTGATGAAGCATAAGTCGGAAACCTTTGAAAAGTTCAAATAATTTCAGAATGAGGTAGAAAATCATCGTAACAAAAAGATTAAGTTTCTGCGGTCTGATCGCGGAGGCGAATATCTTAGTCACGAGTTTGGCCAACATCTGAGTGATCGTGGAATCGTTTCACAGCTTACGCCTCCCGGAACTCCACAGCGAAACGGAGTGTCGGAACGACGTAACCGAACCCTGTTAGACATGGTAAGGTCGATGATGTCTCTTACGGATCTACCGATATCTTTTTGGAGTCACGCACTAGAAACTGCTGCTTATACATTAAACAGAGCACCGTCTAAGTCTGTTGAGACGACACCACATGAGATGTGGTATGGGAAGATACCTAGTGTGTCACATCTCAAGGTTTGGGGTTGTGAGGCATTCGTAAAACGTTTACAGCCAACCAAGCTAGAACCTAGATCAGACAAATGTTACTTTGTAGGTTATCCAAATAACACCATTGGATATTCCTTCTACCACCAAACCGAGGGCAAAGTGTTTGTCGCAAAGGTTGCACATTTTCTCGAGAAAGAGTTTCTCGCTAAAGAATTGAGTAGGAGGACAGTACAGCTTAATGAGATTAGTGAATCTTCGGCAACCGTTGATATGGCTAAGGAACCGGAAGTAATTCCGCAAATTATCCCTACAACCGAGCCGGAAGTTGTCGCATGTGATGCGGAAACTTCAGACAATGTTGTAACTGAACCGCGCAGATCAGGTAGGGCTATCCAGCCACCTGAATGGTTTCATAACGAAATCTTCATTCTTGAAGATGATAAACCTGCGCACTACAAGGAAGCGATGGCGGGGCCTAGCTCAAGGGAATGGCACAAGGCCATGAGATCCGAGATGGAATCCATGTACGAAAACCAAGTTTGGAACTTGGAAGAACTTCCAGATGGCGTAAAACCCATTGGTTGTAAATGGATTTTCAAAAGAAAGACGGACGCGGATGGTAACATTACTATCCACAAAGCTAGACTTGTCGCGAAAGGGTTCACGCAAGTTCTAGGAGTTGACTACGACGAGACTTTCTCGCCCGTAGCCATGCTCAGGTCTGTTCGGATATTACTAGCAATTGCTGCTTATTTCGATTATGAAATATGGCAGATGGATGTCAAAACGGCTTTCCTAAATGGAAACCTTGAACAGGATGTATACATGATACAGCCAGAAGGTTTTGTCGATCCTAAGAATGCTAGAAAGGTATGCAAGCTTCAGAAAGCCATTTATGGTCTGAAGCAAGCATCAAGGAGCTGGAACATTCGTTTTGATGAAATGGTCAAAGAGTTTGGCTTCATCAGGAACGATGAAGAATCTTGTGTTTACAAGAAGTTTAGTGGGAGCGCAAAAGCATTTCTAATCTTGTATGTGGATGACATATTGTTGATTGGAAATGATGTGAAATTTCTTAGCGAAATAAAAGACTCATTGAAGAAGAGTTTTTCAATGAAAGACTTAGGCGAAGCGGCATATGTATTGGGCATCAGGATCTATAGAGATAGATCAAGACGCCTGATAGCGCTAAGCCAAAGCACGTACATTGACAAGGTGTTGAAAAGGTTCAACATGGAGAACTCCAAGAAAGGCCTACTCCCCATGTCACCTGGCACAGTGCTTTGCAAGAATCAGTGTCCTCGGACCCTCGATGAGCGAGTACAAATGAATGATATTCCATATGCTTCGGCAGTTGGTTCTATTATGTATGCCATGCTATGTACAAGACCGGATGTTTCCTATGCGCTAAGTGTTAGCAGCCGGTACCAAGGTGATCCAGGATTGGAACACTGGGCCGCAGTTAAGGGTATTCTTAAGTACCTCAGGAGGACCAAGGATTTACTCCTTGTGTACGGAGGTGATGAAGAGCTCATTGTAAGTTGTTACACTGATGCAGGCTTCATGACTGACCCAGATGACTTCAAATCTCAATCGGGCTATGTTTTCTTATTGAACGACGGTGCAGTTGATTGGAAAAGTTCCAAACAAAAGACTGTGGCGGATTCTACAACGGAGGCGGAATATGTGGCTGCTTCAGAAGCCTCCAAGAAAGCTGTCGGTATCAAGCAATTCCTTGAAGACCTTGGTGTGGTTCCAAGTGCTCTGGACCCGGTGGAGATCTATTGTGACAATAGTGGCGCCGTGGCTCAGGCAAGGGAGCCATGTTCGCACCATAAGACAATGCATATTCAACTCAAATTTAAACTCATTCGACATCATGTCGAAGAAGGTTTAGTGAAAGTACGCAAAGTTCACACGGATTTGAATGTGTCAGACCCGATGACGAAGCCTCTACCATGAGCAAAGCATGAGCAACACCGGATTGCCATTGGTGTTAGGGAAGCCATGTAACTAGATTATGACTCTAGTGCAAGTGGGAGTCTGTAGGAGATATGCCCTAGAGGCAGTAATATCAGTTACTTTTGTATCTCCAAGTTTGTAATGAATGTTTATGATCCATGCTATAACTGCAATGATTCTCGAGTCTGCAAATAAAACGAGGCTTGGAGGGAAACTCATGTGCACGTGTGGTATAATAAATGGTAAATTGTATTCCTAGTCTTGCCTCTAAGACTGGCTCAAGTATTGCATGATGATCCTGTTTTCCTGATCATGGGCATGGCCATGCCGGCAATTTTGAGGGCACGATGTTGGTAGAACACTTGTGTTGAATCGTTCCGAATTGATGTTATGCTATGAGATACATTCGTCATAAGTTTATGGTTAATAACACAGAGAAGTTAATGTTTGCATAATTCCTTAGACCATGCGAGTATCGAGTTTCTTCATGCTTGCTTCATGAACTTTGGGGTTTGTTAAACGTCATCCGTAAATGGGTGGCTATTACGGCGGCTTACGGGTTCATGGAAAAGTATGTCAAGTAACTTGATAGCTCAAGATTGGGATTTGCTCCTTTGGTGATGGAGAGATATCTCTGGGCCCTCTCGGTGTTACGGTATCCATCATCGTCTGGCCAGACACTTTGTGATTTGATCACAGGGATGCCAAAACATGGGAACGAGAAAAGAGAACAATACCGGCAACGAGGTAACTGGCATTGTGGACAAGTGTTGATCCACGAGGATGCCGATGTTTCTCACCTCGGGTAATTGTAACATATCGCGAAGCAACAGGAATAGCTCACGGCAACTGGAGGTTCACTCGAATATTTATTCGTGTGGGTATAGGGATCGATATGGGTGTCCACGGCTCCGATGCTGATCATTGATCGGAAGGTGTTCCGGGTCATGTCTATACTTCACCGAACCTATAGGGTCACACGCTTAAGGGTCATCTATCTGCTGAATACTAGACAGGGAGTCTGACAGAAAATCACCGAAAAAGTTTCGGAGACAACGGAAGAGTTCCGGAGAGAGAACATTGGAATAGTTCCGGTAAAACCGAAAAGTTGTTTCAGAGTATACCATTAAGTCAAAATGGTTTCGGCACACGTCTGGAAATTCTTGGAGGGTGCCAGAATGATTCTGGGGACTTTTGGGATTTTTCGGAGGAAAAAACCGGAAGTGTTCCGGAGCCGCCGGAACCGCTATGGTAGCTTTTCGCTGAAGAAAAACATTGTTCCGGAATTGTTTCGGAACGCGTCCAAAATTGTTTTAGTGGGTACTGGAATTATTCTAGGCACACAGAAATAATTTGGGATTTAACGGACACAGAAAAATGTCTTCGTGAATAGTGAAAACACTATTTTGAATAGTAGAAACACTATATATATAAATAGTGGAAACACTATATATGTATAGTGGAAACACTATTGTAAATAGTGGAAACACTATATATGTATAGTGGAAACACTATTGTAAATAGTGGAAACACTATTGTGAATACTGGAAATACTATTAGGGGATGATGCAGGCATGGTGATGCAGGCATGGTGATGCAGGCATGGTGATGCAGGCATGGTGATGCAGGCAACACTATTTGGAGGCTTTCCCTTTATGCCCTTGTGGTGTGCTCACCTCATGGGCATTTTGGGTATTTCAAGTGCCACCCTTCCCCTTGGGTTTTCCTATAAATAGAGGTGGAGATGCACTCTCCACACTCATCCTTTGCTCTCATACACATGCTTTGCTTTGCAAGCTCTCTCTCTCCCTCCCACGAAAAGAGTTTTTCGTAGAGCCGAAAGGCTGTCTGGGTTCCGGCAGGAACTAGTTCTGGACGGCGAAGCCCTGCCGGATAGATGACACCGTATGTGTGCAACCCCGTAGAGAGTTCGTAGTTTCGATCTTTTGCCCGAGGGGCTGTTCGAGTGTCCTCCCGAAGGGCTGTCCGAGTCTCGGGTCGAGTTTCGAGAGTCCTCCCGAAGGGCCGTCCGAGTCTCCGTTCGAGTTTCGAGGGTCCTCCCGAAGGGCTGTCCGCGACATCGTCCGGGGGACTGTCCGACCGCCTCCCGAAGGTCTGTCCGACGAGGGAGTACATCCTCGCGGTTGGGAGGTTGTAAATCCTAGCTGCGGGGATCTGCACCAACGATCTCCACCGACTCTTCTTCCGCTGCGCTACGAGTCGGTACGGATCAGATCAAACCTTGTATGCATTCTCCATAGTGGTCCTGGGCGTGCTCGCTATACCGAAATTTTTGTTTTCTGTCGCGTTCCCCTACACTCCTGTTATGTCCTCGCACTACCTGGTGTTTGAGAAAGGGACGACCGAAACATGGTCTTACATATCGATCCTCCGATAGAAAGTCAGTGCCCATCCAAATCCTACCGTTCTTCTACATCTCGTAGCAACTGACCTACCGGAGTCACCACTAGGGTCAACCAAGCCAAAGCCCATATTGACTTGCGGTTGCACACGTAAGCTTTCCGGCCTTGAAGTATCCATCCATCTCTTTGAGCCAAGGTGGCTCCGTCGGGATGATCACAGGTAGATACCAGGATTCCTGGGCATAACCATGATAGATATCAGGCTGCCAGATACATGTCCAATCCACCTAGAGGTATGCTGAAAACTTGAAGTCTTGAAGTCTTGATCATCATGTAGGTCTTGTAATAATTTATCTCACAACTCTCATGAATCACACAACCAACCCCGTCTACTAACAACATACAAAAACTAAAATAATGTTTCCCGGGGCCAAGGTGACAAAGGTTTGAGGGGTGCCTACCACATGATACTACTCAAATAACCAAGTTTCCAAGTACCTACTTTGCATGCAATCGGTGGAGATGGTAGAACTAATGCAATAAAAACATAGGTAAAACATGATCAACGTGAACTTGCCTAATGCTAAACAACAGAAACTAAAAGAATTATAATAGAAAGTTAAAGAAAACAGAATCAAAACAAACTAAAATAAAAACAATTCAAATAAATCCTAAAAAGAACTAAACAGAATCTGTTTTTCTAAAACCCCTAATTTGTATTATTGTAAAAAATTCTCAAATTGGACAGGGTGATAGAACTACCTAATACAAATGAGTAGCAGAAAGAATCATTCAAAAACAAGTTTTTAAACTGAAGTTATTCAAATTTTAGTTATTTGAGAAAGTTCAATAGAATTCAAATTTAAAAGCTCCAAATTTGAAAACTAAAACTACAGAAAGAAACTACATGAAATTTGCGACATGTTTCAAAAAGAATCAATTAAAACCCCTTAATATCCTAAAAGATAAAGCAAAAATAAAAATAAAACTATTCTATTTTCTAAAACATAAACAAAAAACAAATAAAAAACCTAATCTACGAACAGGTGATGTGGCATGCTGGCAGAGTTGTGTGCGCGTGGTGCTATAGAGTGAACGTTCACTAATTAAAAAACGGTTCGGAATAAATAAAATTGAATCGTGGCCGTACGTTTTAGATCTAACGATCACAGGGGGGTGGGGTGCTCACGGCGGCGACGGGAGGTGCTCTAGCGGTGTCTGACGGTGGCGGAGGCTCTGGCGTGCTCGGGGATGGCGCTCCGGGGTCGAGGAGGTCGGCTGAGGGGTCCATTCGAAGGTGGGGGGTCCTTCGACGACGGTTGTTCACGACGGCAAGGCGAGAAGGCGTCGGAGGCGAGCGCTACGAGCTCCCGAGCTTCGGGTGGCGGTCGGAGCTCTGGCGAGAGGTGGTCGGAGCGTTCTGGCAACGGGCAGCTTGGGGTTTCGGGGGAAACGGAGTGTGGGCGAGTCGGGGGTTTATATAGGGGGCTCTAGGGGCTCGGGGAAGGAAGAGAGAGAGAGAGATCGGCATCGGATCCGATCTCGTTGGCGAGGGAAGGAAAGAGGAGGAAGGAAAGAAGGTGGTGACCGCGGCGGGGTGTGATCGGGCGGTGGGTCCCGCGGTTAGAGAGAGAGTTGAGGCGAGCGACGGATCGAGTGTCCGATCCGAAATCCATTCACATCTAGAGAGGGGATCCTTGGACGGAACTATGCCTTTTGGGCTACGGGGATTTTTTTCCAAATAAAACCCTTTTTTCCTTTTTTCAAAAATAGGAAACAGAACAGAGAAAAGGAAAAGAAGATAAGTTCAAATATAGAGGTATCATATACCAAAATTATCAAAAAATTAAATTCAACATGATGAACATTTTTCCACGGCCATAATAAGTAGTTGGAAAAAAATATTTTTAGCAAATGCCTAAATTGAATTTAATTCTATTTGCAAATAATTTTCAAATAACCCCCTGGGTTTTATGGTTCAAATACTTCACAAAAGTAGCCCTGGTATAGAGTGTCATGTTCCTCCTCTCATAATTGAAATATTTCAAGGGTTTGCAAATAATTTGAAAGGCAAAACAAAATGAATAGAAGTGACTTTCCGAATTCCAAACAGAAGCTCCAACATTTCATTGCAGTCAAACAATATGATGATGATGCATAGCTATATTTATAACATTCCAAATGGAATTTTGGGATGTTACAACTTAACGTTTTGATGAGGTGGTTAAAGAATTTAGCTTTATCAAGAATGACGAAGAAGCTTGTGTGTAATAAGTTTAGTGGGAGTTCTGTAGCATTTCTAATCTTATATGTGGATGAGATATTATTGATTGGGAATGATGTAAAGTTTCATAGCACAATAAAAGAGTCATTGAGAAGTGTGTTTTCAATCAAAGACTTAGGCGAAGCAACTTATATATTGGGCATTATGATTTATAGAGATAGATCAAGACATCTAATTGCGCTAAGCCAGGGCATGTATATTGACAAGGTTTTAAAGAGGTCTAAAATGGAGAACGCCAAGAAAGGTTTATCCCAATGTCACATGGCACACCATTTAGAAAGAATCCCATATGCCTCGGCAATTGGGTCTATCATGTATGCTATGATGTGTACAATACCTGATGTTGCTTATGCGCCAAGTATTAGTGGCAGTTGCCAAAATTATCCAGGATCGGCTCATTGGGCAGCTGTTAAAAATATTCTAAAGAACCTGAGAAGGACGAAGGACATGCTACCTGTTTATGTAGGGGATGATGAGGTGGTTATAAATGGTTACATCGAATCTAGCTTCAATGACTGGTATAGATGATTATAAATCTCAACCGGGCTTTGTTTTCACCCTTAATGGTGGTGTGATGGTTTGGAAAAGTATAAGAAGAACACTGTTGCGAATTCTATGACAGATGTAGAGTATATTGCAGCTTCAGAAGCTTCGAAAGCGGCGGTATGGATCAAGAAATTTCTTGAAGACATTAGTGTGGTTCTAGGTGCATTGAATCCAATGGATATCTATTGTGATAATAGTGGTGCATTTGCTCATGCAAAGGAATCGAGGTCCCACATGAAGACCAAACATATCGAACGCAAGTATTAAATCATTTGACAACATGTCAAAAGGGTTTTCTTAAAGTACTCAAGAATCACAAGGATTTGAATGTGGTAGGCCCGATGACGAAACCTCTACCATGAGCAAAGCATGAGCAACAACGAATAATCGTTGGTGTTAGAGAAAGTATGTAACTAGATTCTGTTGGACATATGCCCTAGAGGAAATAATATTTATATTATTTATTTACTTTTCTACAATTTAGAGTTTATATTATATGCTATAACTTCTATGATTCTTGAATATGTGATTTGGAGGAAAACTTGTGAGCCTGTGTAGAATGATGAACGGTAAAACATGATTCCTAGTCTTGCCTCTAGGACTAGCTCAATTGTTTTATGATGATTATGTTTTCCCTGATCATGGGCATTTTTTTAAGTGTAATGAGGATGCCAAAGAAACTTGAGAGTGTGATGTTAGTAGGACGATCATATTGAATTGACCCAACTTGTTTGTTTTACTTTGAGATGTTATCGCCACAAGTCTCTCTCTCTCTCTCTCTCTCTCTCTCTCTCGAGAGAGAGAGAGAGAGAGAGAGAGAGAGTTTATGTATGATTTAGTTCCTTAGACCATGAGAGTATCGTAGTCATTTCATACCAGACAATGAACTTTGTGGTTGGCAGACATCATATGTAACACGATGATCATAACGACAATTTTTAGATTCATTGGAAAGTGTGACAAGCAGATAAGTAGCTCAAGAGTGGGATATGCTCCCCTGATGATGGGGAGATATTTTTCAAGACCTGATACTTGTTAAACATATATATATATACATACATAGATATTTTTCGAGTATATGTAGATATATATATATATATATATTTGTTTTCTTAAATGCTATTACCATGTCACTTTTGCATGCTTTATTTTATGGACTAACCTAATAATTTTTTGTCTAGTAAAAGTTCCTATTTTTTGCATGTTTTGGTTTCATACAAAATCCATACCTAGGAAGGTCCAAACACGATGAATTTACGATAACTTTTTCTGGAATATATGTAACACTAGAAGCTTCAGGAAGAGGCCGAAAGATCCACGAGGCTCCCACAATCCTAGGGTACGGGCCTTAGGGGGTCACGCCGGTCAGGCTTGTGGGGCCCATGAGCACTCGTTTTCCCTAATTCTTAGCCTATAAATACCCAAATATTCTATAACCCTTAGAAGTGACCCCGAAAGAATTTTATCGCCTCCCCAAGCTCTGTTCTAAAGGGACCCATCTAGAGTCCTTTTCTGGTGCTCAACTGGAGGGGGAAATTATTGGGGAGGCCATCTTCATCAACCTTGCCGCCTCCAAGATTATGTGTGTGTAGTTCCCACGGGTCCATAGTAATAGTTAGACGCTTGTTTCTCTCTCTTTTGATCTCCAATACAATGATCTTCTCTAAGATCAACCCGATGTAATCTTTCGCAGTGTGTTTGTTGGGATCCGATGAATTTTGGGTCTATGATCAGACTATCCATTGAATTATATGAATCTATGAGGTTTGTTTGTTGTGCGACAGTGCAAAATACCGTCAGATCCCTTGGTAGGGTCCGAGCGCACCTGGAAGTCTTAGATCATAGGTCACACATAGGTTTTATCCAGGTTCGGGTCTCTCTAGAGTAATACCCTACATCTTACTTGCTTTTTTCATTCATAGTGGACGGATACCTCGTGCGAGGGGTTACAATGGTGTATGAGGTTGCTATCGAGAATTGTTATATGAGTTTGGATGCCCTATAGGGTTATGCAACCTACTTTTATATAAGTAGGGAGGTCTTGGGTTTACATGATAGTAGATGTGATTTGAGGGGTCGTTGCCCTTGTCTTTGAGGGCAAGAATTTCTCTCATGCTTCCTTAAGGATTCTACCTTGCCCTCGGCCAAGTGGGACTCCAATATACATCGAGGTCGGTTCCCCTTAAGGGAACCACCCCTAGTGTAGGACATCGTCACTAGCCCCCGAGCATGGCGAAGGTTGCAGGAGATGCCTTGAATACAACTAGTGGGCTCTTGTCTTATTCTTTATGTTTGCTCCTGCTTCCGGGAGCTTGGCCGAGGGGTCGCTAGTGACCGCTCAATTAGGCCCTTGGAGGCCATGTCGCACTGTTGGAAAAGGCAGTGCCTAGGAGATGCTTAGGAACGCATATGCGCTAGGCAATAGCCAAACACCTCGCCTATGGCATAAGCGAAAGCCTAGGCAGGACATACAAGAAACTGTCTACCGAAAGAGAAATCATGCCATATTGCACTAATATGTCAAACGAGCCATATTCGAATGGCAGTATCTGGTAGTTAACTTATATGTATGCTTTGAATTAAGATAATACACATATAATAACCATAAATACATCCTAATAGTAGAAACTATATTACTGCCTACGCTATGCCTAGGGCGCTTAAGCACCGCCTAGGCACTAGGCACAGGCGAACCGCCTTTCTTACGCCTACCGCGTTTTCCAGGCTGGTCGTGTTAGGATTCTTTGAGCCTCACCTTAACCATTGGGGCTCATCGGAGTGGTGGCATCATGGGCCTCCATATTCTCTGGGATCCTCTCGAGGTAAGCAAGAGGGCCCTCTCTCCTATGCATACCTGGAGGATCCATGCGTGTGAGATGTCTTTTCAGCACCAATAGAGGAGCTAGTCGGGTCTTTGCTCATTATGGCAAGCCTATGTGGATTCCCGCGCCCACGATTCATGGAGTGTCAAATATAGCTGAAAGTGGGGGCACGTGGTGTGCTATGATGCATCAATTTTCTACGCGCCTTGCGGCTGGTAATAAGGATGATGGACGGTGGGGGATGTTTCCCATTTTTCTCTGTCTTCTTCCTCGCATCCTAGCCCGAGTGTCTTCCTCCCAATCTCCTCCATTGCGATATCTGTGATCTTAGGGCACACCACTTCTTCTCAGTAGAGAGTGAAGGTAAGGATGGACTCCTCCCGTGGCCGCGGCCAAAGCACACAGTCCATCAAGGAAGCCGAGAAGAAACAGAAGAGGGAGACCACCACTACTAGTGAACCGTGGCGGGGAGACGACATAACCGTCAGCCGATGGGCTCACTCCCCCACCTCTTATGGAGATGTCCAAAAGCTGAAGGTGGAGGGCTCATTCCTTCTGCATTTGGCTTACCTGATTCCTCTTTCGATGGAGAGCTCACCAAGTCACAGCTCGGCGAATGCATGCTCCACCTCGATTTCTTCAGTCGAGGGCTCGACTTCCCCCCACAACAGTTTGTGTGGAGGCTTCTTTTATTCTTTGGATGTTAGCTTCACCACCTCAATACCACGAGCATCCTATACATCATGAACTTTGTAACATCCCAAAATTCTAAATTTTGAAATGTTATATTAAATAAATAAGTAGGATTGTTTGCTTGAATGTTGTGTGAAATTGAGTGGAATTTTGAAACTTTTGAAATTTTAATGAGAGGGAATAAAATGACTTTCCCAAAATTTTCTATTTCGGATCCCTATTCAATTTTGAGTTCGAATATTTTCAAAAACCCTCTTATAAAAAAAATATCAAATGAGAGGAGGTAAATGACACTCAAAAATCAGATACAATGTTTTGACTCAAATTTTAAAATAAAAACTATTTGCCATTTATTTGAAATTCAAGTTTCTTTTCATTTTGGAGTTATTGCAATAAATAAATAATTTTTCAAAGTATTTTATTCGGCCTTGCAAAAATGTTCATGTTTTAGGACATATTTTTTTGAAATTTTTTATATATAATATTCCAATATAAAATATTTTTCTATTTTTTTTATTTATTTTTCTTTGTTGTTTAAAAAAACCCAGGAAACACTGTTCATCCGGGACAAAAAAAAACTCTGCACCCACCGAAGGCCTTAGCCACCGAAGCCCATGTGGCTCCTCTTCTTCTCTTTTTTCCTCTTTGTCTATGATTTTAGTCCCATCTCGCTTAGCTTTAAACCTTTGCACCTTTCTCTCACCTATAAATATAGACCCATAGGTGAACTCAAAAGTCATCCACTTCGGGTTGAATCGAATCGTTTCGGTTTGGGTAGCTTTAAAAAAAAATCTTCTCTCCGGCGGGATTTCTGAAAGTCGTCTCCTCTTTGGATTTATATCTTCTCTGCATTTTAAAGGTATTCTCTTCGTATTTTCTTTTATACTCCTATAGTTTAATATCCCTAGACTAGTATTTCTATACTAGTATACGGTAGAGTAATTAGATTATTAATTAGTCCCCGTATTTACACATTAGTATTAGAATTCTTTTAGACATAGCATTTTTCTTCCGTAAAACAGCTTGGCCCAAAATTTTCAAATAGCCATAACTTTCTACTCGTTTATCAGAATTAGATGAAACCAACGCCTAGATTTTCGTCTTGACCTCACCTATCCAATCAACCTATCACGTCAACTTTTTTTTAAATTTTCAAATATCGAAATTTATTCAGATTTATATTCAAACTTCTTTTGATCATATCTTTTTATCCGTAGCTCCATTTCCGATGAATCCAATTGTGTCGGATCCGTATCGAAGTAATCTTTCCGTTCACATCATTAGTGTTATCATATCAACATATAGTTTTGATCTTGCTCATACTTCTCTATTAGTCCCCAAAATGTGTTCACACACCGTACTAAGCTAATTCAATGCCATATTGAATTGCTTATAACTTTTGATCCGTCATTTTGAACCTAGTAATTCTTTTTTGTACACGTTCATATTGACTTCCCATATATAGTAACATCATTAGTTTCAATCTTTGAACCTTTCAAATTTGAGCGATTCAATTTGAATCCGAACCTTCATTTGATCGTATCTTGCAAACTGTAACACCTTTTCAATTGATTCCTTTTGCCCCTAAATACTCGTGTCATATATTTCTATTCAAAATCATCGTACTTTGGTTCAACTTCTTTTGACCTTTGTGAAATTCAGATTCAATTCATACTTGAATTTACAGTTCAACTTCTTTTGACCTTTTCAATTAAATTCTTTCTACAAATAAATTCTTATGTCTTATACTATTTGTCAAACAACGTTCATGTTGTTCTCCCATACTTTGGATCGTCTTTCGTAGTCTCTCCAACCTAGGCTTATATAGCAATAGTTCATCATCCATTAACTCTTTTGAGTTGATTCCTCCACTTTCACTTTATAACATAGTTAGAACCTATATTTTCTTATTTTAACCTTATTATGTTGTTATATTCGCTCCAAGACATGTTCTGTTCTTGCGTTCTTTTGGTTCTTTGTTTTGGCATGAATGTTTATTGAATGTTATTTGCTTACGATAGATTTCTCGGAGTGTGACGAGTAGAATTATCCAGATTGTGAGAGCGACTATCTTCATCAAGTAATACCAGGCAAGTCACTTTGATCATGTTTACCCATGTTTTTATTGCATTAGTTCTACCATCTCCCCATTTGCATGCAAAGTAGGTAATTTGGAAATTTGGTTACTTGATGTAGTATCATGTGGTAGGCACCCCTCAACCCTTTGAGACTTTGGCCCCGGGAAACGTTGGTTCAATTTTGCTATGCTATTAGTAGACGGGGTTGGTTGTGTGATTCATGAGAGTTGCGAGATAATAATTAAAAGATCCTACATGATGATCAAGACTTCAAGACTCCGATTTTTCAACATACCTCTAGGTGGATGATGGTTGAACGGTGCCCTGAGGAAGCCAGTGGTTAGCTTAGGTGTTGCTGGGGAAGTGCCAGTATTCACGCGGAAAGGTCCACCCAGGAACAAAGAGATGGATGGATGCTTCAAGACCCAAGGCTTACCTGCAGAGCCACAAGCCATTATGGGCTCTGGCTTGGTTGGATATTGTGGTGACCCTGGACAGGCGGTGCTACGAGATGTAGAAGAACGGTACGAAAGGATGGGCACCGACAGAGTCTCAGAGGAACCCCTTAGAAGACCATGTTTTGATCATCCGTTCCTCAAACACCCTGAAGTGCGAGGAATCCACCGGAGGCGATCGAATCTTGTGGGGAACGTGTGCAAAACTCTGCAGAGTACACAAACCTAATCGATTAGCCGTGTCCACGGTCATGGATAACTTGAGCCAAAGGAACTGAAACTATCTGGAATTCTCAACACAAATAATTATATTGATGTGGGTATTAATGACAACTTGGGTATGAGAATTTGTTGGCGGAACCATCTCATTAAACAACCAACATTGTAGTAATAATATTTTGCCCCCTCTTGTTGTAGGAAAAATTGGCTTTATGAAAAAACTTACTACCCCACCTTCCAAATATGCATATAGAATAGATGATTACTTTTCACCCCCTCTTTTGTGACATTGCCGGTACATTCAATGTACTGACCTACACGGCTGCAACGTTTTATGTTGTAGATAATCTCTACGACGGGTAAGAGTACGATTCAGGGTTACGGTCTGCACTCAACTTGTCATTGGTGTTATTGGGACTCCACTCCCGTTGACTGTTTCCGCGGAGATTTTAAGGTATATATCAAGTTTACGTTATTTACATGTGATTGCACTTTGATATATACATTGATGTACTGTGTGTGCCAGCATACTGATCTAGGGATGGCACAGAACACATAGAGGCTTGACTCGTTTTGAGTCGGGTCGCTACAGAAATGGTATCAGAGCACATGTTGACTGTAGGACGTGACCCTAGAAACTGGAAATGCCCTTAGGAAACGATCTCTCGAAAAACTTTGTTTTCAAAAGACCCTTTAATTCTCATCTTATTTGAGCTTCATCAAATGATCTCTCTTACCTCAAATAGTTAGAAAATATCCTTTCCCCTTTGACGACACTAAGGATCAACTGAGACCACTTCGAGAAGGACAAGATATTGCAACAACTGATGATCACTTCAAAGTAAAGAAGATTTCACCATGCATTAGAAGAATTTAAGCTACACGAGTTGAAGACTGTGAAGACCCGAAGAACTCGAAGACCCTGAAGAATTACAAGATTTATATAACCCCTAGAAGACCAAACCCCTGTTGTATAATCACGTTAGACACGATGATTTGTGAGCTATCATTTGTGTTTTTTTCTCGACAACCACAAGTAAAATCTATTTTCAAAACCATTGTCTGTATTGTGTGTATCCCCTCCTTTTTCTCTCTCTCGTATCTCATTCCAAAACCTCTAACCCAATAGATGGCGAATGAAGCTGGACTCGTGTATTCTGGATCAATGACTCAGTTAGAGACAGAAGAATGGATTCAGGACATGGAGGAACACCTAAGGAGTAACCATGTTGCAAGGAACGAGATGGTCTAGTATGCTCTTTGGTACTTTACAGAAGGTGCTGCACATTGGTGGAAGATGCATGAAGATATCCATGATAGGCAAGCATCAATCACTTGGGAAGAATTCAAGATGACTCTGCAAAAATCTCATGTTGTCACCAACACCCAGAAGCCCTGTTGCAAGGATGTGAAGAAGATTTGCGCATGCAAGATATGTGGAGAGATAGGACACACCCAACAAGAACACCATGAAGGACGCCCTCATTGTGAAAAAAATCACCCTGCTGAGGAATGCCCAACTGGGCAGGTGACATGTCTCTTGTGTGAAGGAACCACTCACTATCCGGCACAATGTCAAATATACTTCAAGGTACAAGAAGTCATGAAGCAGCAGAAGGAAGCAATGAAAGAAGCCCTCGGGAAAAACTTAGAAGAACCCATGATGATGGGAGATATACCAGACCCAAACATAAGTATCAAGTCATGTTATTCATGTGGAGAGGAAGGACATATCTCTCAGGATTGTCCGAACTAGTGTCTGGGAGACTTCCCGACAAAAGAAGTGCAATATGACCCTCAGGAGATAGAATAAATGATCAACCTAGACAAGAAGAAAGGCCAAGTAAGCAGAGGCATCAAATGTTTGCATTGTAGCCAAGCATCAGGAAAGATACCCAACCCAAGAAGAAGAAGACTCCATGGTTTTCTACACGGAAGGATCTGAGCCACATCACTTGTCATTGGTGCAACAAGACAGGACACTACTCCTATACCTGCCCTGAGAAGAAGGCTAAACATGAGTAGTTTGAGTTTTGGATTTTGGAAGTAATAAATGTAATAGGTAGCACTCATATCATTTTGAAGTTATGTAACGGAAGTCTCGGAGTTTGTAATAAAAATTCATGAGATCAATGGAATTTATGGTGTCATGATTCTCCTATGTTGAATTATATGAGTTGTACCCCATGAACAAAGATCTCCGACTATTTTTGAGGATATGAGAAAATATGGTCTATGCAGGCATGAGTGCATTTCATTTTAAGTGTGGTAGCAACTACAGGGACAAATGAATGAAGAAAATACCATTCATATTAAGGAGTTTGAATAAGTGAATACAGGTGAAGAGAATGTGGAACCACATCAAACTATATGGATGATAACCTTTGTGACAAAGTGCTTTTGAAGTTGGAATATTGGAGAAAAGGAATGTTGTGATGAAACCATGCCCAAGGTTAAACAGACCAATGGAAAGGAAAATGGATTCCGCAGAGTGGAATCTAAACAAGAATAAGTCTGCGAAGGGTATAATGGAGTGAACTGAAGGTAATGCTGGAATATGAAACGATAGTAACCCCAAGAGTGAGTTAAAGCTATTCAAGTATTCAAGTGAACCCACAACTCACTTACCTTGGGATTGATAAGGATCAAGCCCCACCTTTGTGAAGGAAGAAACTTGGAAGAAGCTACGACTGACCAGCAAACATTTTTCTTAGGAGTATATGAAAACCTGAGAGTTGTGAAGAAACGATAGATGTTTTTGCTTAGCTTGCAGAATCAATGGATTTATCCGAACTTTGTTCTTTGACAAGAGAAATTTCTACAACGCTTGTGAGGAATACCAAGTGCTAGAATACGAGATTAACTAAACCTTATACAAGGTAATGATTTCAGTGCGACATGGTTTGGCCACCATGACGACTTACTCTTATCATTCTCTTGCTATTCGGAATGGTAAATCTAAGTGACTTACCCATAGTAAAGAGATGACGTTCTTTGAAGCTTTTGTTTAAGCCTTAGAATGGTATGAAGAAAACCCTTGTACATGACAGTTGCTGTCACACGTAGGGATTTTACGGTGAGGAATGAAGCCAAGACCCATTTCACTGCAAGACAACCACAAATGGTAGACCACCATGAGATCTTCGATAAGTTATTTAGAATTGATCACGAGACTTACCAGCTAAGAAGACTCAGTATCGGAGGAAATACATTTTGTTATGAGAACACAAGTTTTTGATTTTAAACGGAAGAGCATCACCGAAGGAGCTATCGTGAAGAATGTGAACAGACAGATGCACCCAAAGGTCTGTCATGATTTTGAGGGACCAGTAACTCGCATTCTAAGTGTGGTAGCCCCACACTTTCTTGGTCAATTGATTTGCTAAGAAAATCCCCAAAACCCTAACCTTTTCTTTCTAGCCTTTTCGAATCTCGAGGACGAGATTCATTTTAAGTGTGGTAGTTTGTAACATCCCAAAATTCTAAATTTTGGAATGTTATATTAAATAAATAAGTAGGATTGTTTGCTTGAATGTTGTGTGATTGATTGTGTGAAATTGAGTGGAATTTTGAAACTTTTGAAATTTTAATGAGAGGGAATAAAATGACTTTCCCAAAAATTTCTATTTCGGATCCCTATTCAATTTTGAGTTCGAATATTTTCAAAAACCCTCTTATAAAAAAAATATCAAATGAGAGGAGGTAAATGACACTCAAAAATCATATACAATGTTTTGACTCAAATTCTAAAATAAAAACTATTTGCCATTTATTTGAAATTCAAGTTTCTTTTCATTTTGGAGTTATTGCAAAAAAAAATCAAAGTATTTTATTCGGCCTCGCAAAAATGTTCATGTTTTAGGAAATATTTTTCTGAAATTTTTGATATATAATATGCCTATATAAAACGTTTGTCTATTTTTGTTTATTTGTTTTTCTTTGCTGTTAAAAAAACCATGAAACACTGTTCATGGCGGAACACTGTTCATCCGGGACAAAAAAAATCTGCAGCCACCGAAGGCCTTAGCCTCCGAAGCCCATGTGGCTCCTCTTCTTCTCTTTTTTCCTTTTTGTCTATGATTTTAGTCCCACCTAGCT
Source organism: Hordeum marinum (assembly GCA_022496015.1). NCBI lineage: Eukaryota > Viridiplantae > Streptophyta > Magnoliopsida > Poales > Poaceae > Hordeum > Hordeum marinum. The sequence goes on along the minus strand of CM039673.1, from coordinate 451,553,002 downwards.
TAGCTTTAAACCTTTGCACCTCCCTCCCACCTATAAATATAGATCCATAGGTGAACTCAAAAGTCATCCACTTCGGGTTGAATCGAATCGTTTCGGTTTGACTAGCTTTAAAAAAATATTTTCTTCTCTCCGGCGGGATTTCTGGAAGTCGTCTCCTCTTTGGATTTATATCTTCTCCGCATTCTAAAGGTATTCTCTTCGTATTTTCTTTTATACTCCTATAGTTTAATATCCCTAGACTAGTATTTCTGTACTAGTATACGGTAGAGTAATTAGATTATTAATTAGTCCCCGTATTTACACATTAGTATTAGAATTCTTTTAGATATAGCATTTTTCTTTCGTAAAACAGCTTGGCCCAAAATTTTCAAATAGCCATAACTTTCTACTCGTTTATCAGAATTAGATGAAACCAATGCCTAGATTTTCGTCTTGACCTCACCTATCCAATCAACCTATCACGTCAACTTTTTTTAAAATTTTCAAATATCAAAATTTATTCAGATTTATATTCAAACTTCTTTTGATCATATCTTTTTATCCGTAGCTCCGTTTCCCATGAATCCAACTGCGTCGGATCCGTATCGAAGTAATCTTTCCGTTCACATCATTAGTGTTATCATATCAACATATAGTTTTGATCTTGCTCATACTTCTCTATTAGTCCCCAAAATGTGTTCACACACCGTACTAAGCTAATTCAATGCCATATTGAATTGCTTATAACTTTTGATCCGTCATTTTGAACCTAGTAATTCTTTTTTGTACACGTTCATATTGACTTCCCATATATAGTAACATCATTAGTTTCGATCTTTGAACCTTTCAAATTTGAGCGATTCAATTTGAATCCGAACCTTCATTTGATCATATCTTGCAAACTGTAACACCTTTTCAATTGATTCTTTTTGCCCCTAAATACTGGTGTCATATATTTCTATTCATAACCATCGTACTTTGGTTCAACTTCTTTTGACCTTTGTGAAATTCAGATTCAATTCATGCTTGAATTTACATTTCAACTTCTTTTGACCGTTTCAATTAAATTCTTTCTACAAATAAATTCTTATGTCTTATACTATTTGTCAAACAACGTTCATGTTGTTCTCCCATACTTTGGATCGTCTTTCGTAGTCTGTCCAACCTAAGCTTATATAGCAATAGTTCATCATCCATTAACTCTTTTCAGTTGATTCCTCCACTTTCACTTTATAACATAGTTAGAACCTATATTTTCTTATTTTAACCTTAGTATGTTGTTATATTCGCTCCAAGACATGTTTTGTTCTTGCGTTCTTTTGGTTCTTTGTTTTGGCATGAATGTTTATTGAATGTTATTTGCTTACGATAGATTTCTCGGAGTGTGACGAGTAGAATTATCCAGATTGTGAGAGCGACTATCTTCATCAAGTAATACTAGGCAAGTCACTTTGATCATGTTTACCCATGTTTTTATTGCATTAGTTCTACCATCTCCCCATTTGCATGCAAAGTAGGTAATTTGGAAATTTGGTTACTTGATGTAGTATCATGTGGTAGGCACCCCTCAACCCTTTGACACTTTGGCCCTGGGAAACGTTGGTTCAATTTTGCTATGCTATTAGTAGACGGGGTTGGTTGTGTGATTCATGAGAGTTGCGAGATAATAATTACAAGATCCTACATGATGATCAAGACTTCAAGACTTCGAGTTTTGAAAATACCTCTGGGTGGATGATGGTTGAACGTCGCCCTGGGGAAGCCAGTGGTTAGCCTAGGTGTTGCTGGGGAAATGCCAGTATTCACGCGGAAAGGTCCACCCAGGAACAAAGAGATGGATGGATGCTTCAAGACCCAAGGCTTACCTACACAGCCACAAGCCATTATGGGCTTTGGCTTGGTTGGATATTGTGGTGACCTTGGACAGGCGGTGCTACGAGATGTAGAAGAACGGTAGGAAAGGATGGGCACCGACAGAGTCTCAGAGGAACCCCTTAGAAGACCATGTTTTGATCATCCATTCCTCAAACACCCTGAAGTGCGAGGAATCCAACGGAGGCGATCGAATCTTGTGGGGAACGTGTGCAAAACTCTGCAGAGTACACAAACCTAATCGATTAGCCGTGTCCACGGTCATGGATAACTTAAGCCAAAGGAACTGAAACTATCTGGAATTCTCAACACAAATAATTATATTGATGTGGGTATTAATGACAACTTGGGTATGAGAATTGGTTGGCAGAACCATCTCATTAAACAACCAACATTGTAGTAATAATATTTTGCCCCCTCTTGTTGTAGGAAAAATTGGCTTTATGCAAAAACTTACTACCCCACCTGCCAAATATGCATATAGAATAGATGATTACTTTTCACCCCCTCTTTTGTGACATTGCCGGTACATTCAATGTACTGACCTACACGGCTGCAACGTCTTATGTTGCAGATAATCTCTACGATGGGTAAGAGTACGATTCAGGGTTACGGTCTACACTCAACTTGCCGTTGGTGTTATTGGGACTCCACTCCCGTTGACTGTTTCCGTTGAGATTTTAAGGTATATATCAACTTTACGTTATTTACATGTGATTGCACTTTGATATATACATTGATGTACTGTGTGTGCCAGCATACTGATCCAGGGATGGCACAGAACACATAGAGGCTTGACTCGTTTTGAGTCGGGTCGCTACAAACTTCTTCATTTATTTTGAATGCTTTCTTGGGACAGCCCCTCATTTTAACTTGTTTCGTTAGTACTTTTGCATCAGAGCACAGACGAGCAGAGACACCATCCATGATCTTGGTGGTGTGTGTATTCAACTATGACATCTTACACTATCATTTACCATGGATTTCCCAATGTCAATGGGGTCCTCGAAGAAGAAGTGATTTTACGTGTCCGGGCTGCAAGATAGCCTTACGGCCTTCTTCGGTGGCTCCCCGACGCACTTGAACTCTTGGGAGTCCCCGAACGACCTCTCTAGGATCGAAAGTATGTCTAGAGGGTTGGGAGGGTGATTAGACTAATTGACCAAATTAAAACTTAACCTTTTTCCCAATTTTATCAGTTGACAAGTTTTAGCGATTATACCAAGTCTAGCACACCCTACACATGCAAGTCTACAAGTAGTGTAGCGGAAATTAATGACATTAAAAGTTGAAATGACGTGGATGTCACCTAAAGGGGGGTTAATAGGCGCTTTAAAATAATTATGGTTGAGGCTTGAACAAATTCGGAATAAAACTAAAGTTTAATTAGTCAAGCACGAAACCTAAAATAACTAGGCTCACTTATGTGCACCACCAACTTATGCCAAGCAAGATAAATACCTAGTCTCACCTATGCTCACCTATGTGATAGCAAGATATATAACGTGAAACAATATGGATATCACAAAGTAAAGTGCATAAGTAAAGGGTTCAGGTAAGAGATAACCGAGGCACGAGGAGACGATGATGTATCCGGAAGTTCACACCCTTGCGGATGCTAATCTCCGTTGGAGCGGTGTGGAGGCACAATACTCCCCAAGAATCCACTAGGGCCACCGTAATCTCCTCGCGCCCTCGCACAACGCAAGATGTTGTGATTCCACTAATGGTGTCGTTGAAGGCGGCAATCGAACCTTTCCAAACAAGATTGGGGCAATCTCCACAACTTAATTGGAGGCTCCCAACAACACCATGAAGCTTCACGACAATGGATTGTGGCTTCGAGGTGACCTCAATTTCTCGAGGCAATATCCACAACCTATTTGAAGACCCCGACGCTTTCCCGGAGCTTTACACCACAATGATTGAACCAACAACCGTCTAGGGCGCCAATGCACCCAAGAGGCACAAGCTCTAGGGTGCCCAAACACCCAGGAATAATAAGCTTCTCAAACTTCACTTCCACATATCATCGAGGAGAACTCAAACCGATGTAACTCATGCAATGGCAAGAATACACGAAGTAGTCAAGTCCCTCACATTCAAATACCACAACAATAATAAAAGCTATGGAGGAATATGAGAGGAATAACAAGGAGCTCACAAAGAACTCCAAGATCTAGATCCAAGGGGTTCCCCTCACCTAGAGGAGAAAGTGATTGGTGAAAACATAGATCTAGATCTCCTCTCTCTTTTTCCTCAAGAACTAGCAAGAATCATTGGAGGGATTGAGAGATAGCAAGCTCGAAGAAGGTCAACAATGGGGGGGAATATGAGCTCAAAAGATAGGGACCATTGGGTAAGATGGCCCCCTTAAATAGGCTCCCCCGAATCCAACCGTTATGCCCACAAGTCGTGCTCAGGCGGTACTACCTCTCGGGAGAGCGGTACTACCGCTTAGCATAGTCAAAACAGCCCAAGAAGACATAAAAACAGGAGTGTAGTTGTGCCAGAGAGGTAGTACCGCTCGAGGGAGAGGTAGTACCTCTTATAAGAGATAGTATCGCTCGGGGGAGAGGTAGTACCACTCAGGGGAGCAATATTACCGCTTATAAGAGGTACCACCGCTCACGGGAGTCGTACTGCCGCTTATAACAGGTACTACCACTCTCTACTACCACAAAATTCGTGACGAGTTCTAGAAGCAAAAATATGAGGTAGTACCGCCTATAAGTATTACTACCGCTCTACTACCGCTTAGAAGTGATACTACCACTCGGGGAGCAGTATTACCGCTTAGAGCTAAAAAATTGCCCAAGCAAAATAGAAGAGTGCTCCAATACTAAAACAGCTATAACTACTACATATGGACTCCGATTAGAGAAAACACAATCTTCTTAGATACAGGATGACAAGAGATGTCCAACATAGGGTGGTTATACTAAGAACATGCAATGGATAATAAATTCCAATAGGATAAGGAAGATGAACTTCCCAAACATGATCCGACAAAAACTCCAACACTGAAAACACAAAGATGATGCATACGAAATCTGCTTTCGATGAGCTTGAGCTTATTACGATGAAGACTGCTCCAAATCTCACATATAGAAAAGCCAAACAAGAACCAAGAAAGATGATGATTCCAAGAATGCAATGATCTGAGATCTCAACGAACAATATGATCAAGCTACTCACTCAAGATCCCCCTTGATAGTACAACTATCGATCCTATGACTCGGTCTCCCAACTACCACCATGAGACCGGTAAAGTAGAAAAACCTATCAAGGTCAAACCTTTGCCTTACGCATAGTCCACTTGAGGTAGATGATGACGATCTTGTCCTCTTCAAGATGGACCACCTTTCTTGATTGCACCAGCTCGATGAAGACTAGTAGATTACTCCCCTATACTTCACTATGGGTGAGCCTCTCTTCGGCACATCTTCACATGTCCATTATCACCATAATGGATGGCAAGCTTCAAGCATGTGATATCTTCATGATGCTCCACTTGAACTTGCACACCTCAACCATGATGACAATCACCACTTGACGATGTCATCCTCCATGGGTTGTATGAGATCTTCCTTTTGATGCATGCACATGCAAACATACCTAGACCCACAAGGAACACTCACAAAGATCATGGGTTACTGCGCAATGCGGAATGGATAACACTTGCCATACTATGGGGTCACTGATCCCTCTCGGTACATCTTGTATGCTTTTTGTCTTGATCAACTTGATTCACTCTCTGAATTAGCCTTGATCAACCTTGTATCTTATCTTCTCTCTTCATAAAGATGATGTCTTGAAGGTAAACATGAATGCTCACACAATCTTCTTCTTCAAGACATGCTTGCAATAAGCTCAACTCTCACATGACCAATCTTTGGATAAAACCTCAAATACCACCTTGGTCAGCATATAAACTCCTTGAAACCAACAGATGGACTTAAAGAAGTGCCTATGGACAAATCCTTCGAATATAACTCAAGGCAACCATTAGTCCATAGGGATTGTCATCAATTACCAAAACCACACATGGAGAAATATGATCTTACAAAAGTGAATCTAAAGGGAGGGATAGGAAGATCAAACACAATGAAGACACGAAATTTTTTGGCATGGTTCCGATAGGTGGTGATATCTTACATCCACGTTGATGGAGACTTCAACCCACGGCGAGTAACGGTTGCGCGAGTTCACAAAGGGCTCCACCTGTGAAGGGTCCATGAAGAAGCAACCTTGTCTATTACACCATGTCTTACGTCCACGAAGGACTAGCCTCACTCAGGGTATATATTCACGAAGTAGGTGATCTCCTTGCCCTTACAAACTTCTTGGTTCACTCCACATGATTTGGACGCTCCCAAGCAACACCTAACCAATGTAGGAGAGACCACTCTCCAAGAGGTAATAGATGGTGTGTTGATGATGAACTCCTTGCTCTTGTGCTTCAACATATAGTATGCTCTACACTCAGTCACTCTCTCATAGAATTTTGCTTGGTAGAAGAGGATGATTGGGTGGAAAGCAACTTGGGGAGGCCAAAAATCAAGGATCTATTGGTTGGGGTGGAATCACTTGATCTTAACACATGAGTAGGTGGTTCTCTCTCAGAAAATGAGTGGTGGAAGTGTTGTTTCATTTTGATGGCCTCTCAATGAGTGTGAGGGGGTGGAGGGGTATTTTGCTGGGACCCTGATCCTAAGCCATAAGAATCCAGCCTGTAACACATCACATCACTTTGCGGCCTCACGCACGGTTAACTCCACGGCTGCCACCTTACCTGGGCCTGGACCATTTTCGTCTTTTGGCTCACATATGTGAATATGTTGCTAGCATTCAAATGTCAATGTACCCGGGTTGACATGACACTACAGGAATCAGCAACTTTGCCGTCTGCCATAGTTGACGGCAAAGGCATGCATGGCAGACGACAAAGGCTTTGCCGTCTGCCAGCAGACGACCAACCGTTTGGCTGAATAAGCTACGGTAAAGGAAACTTTGTCGTTTGCTGGCTGACGGCAACGTGGCAGCATAAGTCTGTTAAGGGGTTAACGGCGTGCTTTGCCATCTGCTCGCAGACGACAAAGATGCAAAGTTCTTTGTCGTCTGCCAGCGGATGGCAAAGCAACGGTTTCTTTGCCGTCTGCTGGCAAATAGCAAAGATGCAAAGTTCTTTGTCATCTGCCAGTAGATGGCAAAGCAACCACATAGGCCAGCCCAGTGCCACCCCAGGTTGCACAGGTAGCTGCCACGTGGCAGCTTTGCCGTTTGCTGGCTGATGACAAAGCTCTTTGCCATTTGCTCTGCAAAGAGCCTGTATAGCCCCTGTTTTTATGTTTTTTCTTAAATTCAGTCACTTTCACGGAATTTCATAGATATATATATACACATTTGAAAATACTTCCAACAAGCATACCAACACATATCCAACAACATATCCAACAACAAGTTTCCAACAAGTTGCCAACAACATATCCAACAACAAAGTTCATCGCACAAAATCGAAAAAAAAGGAAGCATAAGGAGAAGAGTAGACTCCATCAACGCAAGCTTCCTCATCTAAAGCAAATCTGCAAATTGGGAAAGAAGAAAGTTAGAAGAACAACAAGAAGAAGACTAGCTAGAAGAAGAAGAAGAAAAAGAAGAAGAAGAAGAAGAGGAAGCATTTTTCTTCTCTTTCTTTTTCTCCTCTCCTCTTCTTTATCTTCTTCTTCTTCTTCTTCTAACTATGGTAGGTAAAAATGCCATTTTTTAGCTAAGCTAGGTAAAAATACCAAGTGTAGGTCATTTTAGAGCTAAGCTAGGTAAATAGGTAATTTTGGAGCTTCGTAAGGTTATTATGTCATTTTCGAGGAAAATAAGCTAAGTCTATGTCATTTTGGAGCTAAACCAAGGTTATCATGCCATTTTTTTACCTAAGTATGCTAATATGTCATAAATGAACTTAAGAAACTGAGTATAGGTCATTTTTGAGCTTACCTAGGTAGTTATGCCATTTTTGAGCTAACTAATCATATTTATTCATTTTGGAGGACAAAATGGCAAGTGTAGGTCATTTTAGAGCTATCCTAGTTATAATCGGTCATTTTGGAGGTAGGTAAGGTTATTTTGTCATTTTGGAGGAAAATAAGCTAAGTCTATGTCATTTTGGAGCTAAACCAAGGTTATCATGCCATTTTTTACCTAAGTATGCTTAGTATGTCATAAATGAACTAAAGAAGCTAAGTATAGGTCATTTTGGAGCTAAATAAGTCATTTCTTAAGCTATGTATGCATTTGTTAAGCAAAACACTTGGGAAAACTTACCATCATCACGGAGGTGAAGGACCGGTCGGGTTTGCGCCAGTGTGAGATGGAGAAGGACCGGTCGGGGTTGCGGCAGACGCAGAAGGATCGGTCGATGCTTGTCGGGAGGCACGCTACACCAAATATCATTTGCAATGTCTCCTTAGTATGATGCAACTCAAATGTGAATACTAGTAACTAATGACCATTCAATGAAACTCATCGTGGGTGCTATACCAATCTGGGGCATCGACGGAGGGGTCTGACCATTGTTCTCGCACACGGTCTGCACATTTTTTTTTCACGAGTCAGTCATATTAGGTAGTGATGAAACGAACATTATGTGCATGATTTTGCTAATATGCAGGAGAAACTTACCACGAGGAGCTCGTATAGGACCCGGTGAGACGCGTAGTTCTGGTTCCTCTCCTCCTCCAACAACCTAGCCGTCCTCTCCTCCATGTCCCTCTCCCTATGCGCCGCTTGCCTGTTTGCCTCCGCTAGAAGCTCCTCGGCCCTAGCCTCGATGGCGAGCTCCATTGACCGTGGACGAGGCCTTATCTCAGGATCGGAGCTCGTCTGGCGCTTCTTGATCTCTGGGAGAGTTCTAGGACAATGTATCAGTCCATCCCCAATGGCTATCGAGCCATGGGGCCTCCCGCCACCAGATATCATCACGAGCTCTGGATCAAAAGGACTCTAGCTCGGGTTGAAGTCCTCCCCTTTCTCGCCTTCCCCTCATCTCTGTACCTCACGAGCTTGTTGTGGGAGAAGATGTTGTTGAAGATCTCTGGATGATCGAGGTCATCCTTAGAGAATGCATTGGCCTTCTTGTACGAGGCAGTATGGGCCATGGCATAGAGGTCGAACGGCGGTGGCACTTCCTTCTTGTTTTGTCGCGCCTAAAAGAGAGGAACAAAATATTAGTTAAGGGCTCAAGCTAGCATGAAGAATTAAATTGCATGAATCTTGAAGCAAACCACATACCCAGTGATCCCCGTACTCAAACAGGTTGGAGCTCCCTTGATGGTGTGGCACACCTTTCATTTGGGAATGCTTATTCTTGGCCTTGTTGTGGTCGTCTAGCCATTTGGGAGAGCACCACTCATCCACCAATGCCTCCCAACAGTCGATCCTATCCTCACACCATCTCGGGGGCACCTAAGTTACACAAGAGAAATTTCAGCGCTACACCTATGAATCAAATCAAGGAAACTAAGTACAAGGCCTTAAGAATAGATAATTACCTTCATGCACTTCTCCTTAGTTAGAAAATTTTTGCGGCACTTCTTCTTGGCCCTCTTAATGTTAGTCGAGGCGTAGTAGTCTCGAATAGCCTGCACCCGAGCCTCGTGCCGTAAGTTCTGAAGTAGGCGCTTGTACTCGGCTACGAGAACAATAGCCGCGTCCGCCTCGTGTTCCTCAAGACACCTGTAGAAGGTCTGCAATCAAACAAGACAACACTGATTAGTACAATCACTAGGTGCTATTGATTTTTAATTCTGTAAAGGCCAAATTACCCAAAACTGCCGGATCACAATGTCGGCCACCGTCTCGCACAAGACACCGTCGACCCTCACCTCTGGCGGCGCCGGGGCAGCCTTTTACAGCTCCTAGCTCAGTGCTACCTGTGGAACCTCACCCTCACCAAGCAACGTGGCCTTTCCTGGGAAGTGGTGCCGGATAAGCACACCAAGGACCTAGTTGGGCCTGTGGACACCAGGCTCGTGTTTCCAACCCCTACAGTATGACAAGGCCAACACATTAGATATTAATTTGAAGAAACATGAAGGCAAAAGGTTAAAAAATAGTAAATGCACTTACTTCTCCGCATTAGGCACAATCAACCACCTCTGATCGCGGGTCGTCGGCATGGAAGGGAGCTTTGTACAACCACGCTGGTAGACCTTCTTGCCCTCCTCAACCAGCTCGCCCTTGCTATAGCTATCCTTAGAAAAGTTGTCCTCGCCACCATCATCATGGCCACTAGCCTCCGGAGTCACGTGGTATGAAGACTCTGGGACCGGAGTCTCCTGGGACGAAGACTCTAGGACCGGAGTCTCCTGGGACAAAGGCTCGGTGACCCGAGGCTCGTCGGCCCGAGGCTCGGCGGCTGGAGTACGACACGGGTCCAAGTCAGATGGGTCCACCTGAGATGGAGCACTCATGTGGTCGGGAGAATTAGCTGGGGGTGGCGGCGAGGAAGGCGCAACAGCCTTCCTACCTCTAGCACCTCTCTTCGTCTTCCCCCGACCTCTCCCGGTCGAATCAGGAGCACCCGCCGGTGTCTGCATACAGTGTACCAGCGCTCTCCGGAGTTGCTGGGGTGGAATAGTAGCACCCCTCCCAGCACGCCCAAGGAAGGAGGCTCAGAGCGCTCTCGACCCGCGCCCACCATCCGTCAACACCTGCAATGACAAAGAGTGAACGAAATTAGTTCAACATAAAAAAATTGAATACCTAATAACATGAACTAATTAATAATATATACGTACATAATAATAATTGAATACCTGACATTACTAATATTAATCTTCTTCGTCTATATATGCTCCGGGATCAATAAATGCGTAATCATCATCACTATCAGTAATGACGTGCTCATCAGCATCATCAATAAATGCATCAACATGTGGAAGGCCTCCTTTATGTAATCGGTCAAGCATTGACAGGTCATCCGCAGCAGTAACCTCTTCTTCTTCCGTCTCTTCTCATTCCGGCTTAGGGGTGAAGTCGGATTCATTGTCGCTGTCTACCTCAATGTTCTGGGGTGAAGTAGAGCGGTTCTTGAAACGTTTTTTGGAAACACGTGTTTCTTGGAAGAATTCTCCTTCATATGTGTCCAGGTTAATGTGAGGTTCATAATCATCTTCATTGAGGGGAGGTGGTCTAAAATGTGGCGGCACACCATAAACCACATCCCAACCATTAAGATTTGGATCCGTTTGGCAGGCCCACGGTAGATAGAAAACTTGGGTTGCCTGTTGAGCCGTAATATATACATCGGGAACATATAAATGGGTGCTTTGTTTGATTTCGACTAGCCCTATATGTTCATGAGTCCTTGTAGTCTCCTTCGGCTGGAACCGATAACATTTCAAGACTACGACGTTTGGTGGGTTTTCACCAATGAATATAAGTTCATAAATTGCTTCAACTCTTCCATAATACTCGACCCCTCCTTCGCCGACTGCGGAGACACAATAATTTGTAGACTTTCAGTCGGCCATAGATAGCTTTTTGCCAAAAGTACGAAAGCGATACCCGTTGATGTCGTATTTGTCAAATGAACAGACCTTATAGTCAAAACCATTAGCGACTTGTCTCAATTCGGACTCCATAGACTCTGCGTTAGTATACAAGTTTAATACGAAGGATTGTTGCATTAGCCGCAAACTAGACGAAGAAATGAAATCGTCTAATGGAAATTACCGTTTGCTTGAACCAAGAGATGAAACCGGGTTAGCCGCCTCCATGCTTTGCCAAAAGCTCATACTCTTCGATGGAATCCTTTTGGATCACCGCTCCATCCAAGAATTTGGCAACGTATCAACTATATCACATATCCGAGAATAAGAGTATTTCAAAGGAACTGGAAGTTGCGAAACAATGTACCAAGAACTTACTCGATGTACGGCCACACTTCTGTTAGGTTGTTGAAGATATACAATGAAATGGTCCGCCATTCTTCGACATCCAACGCTATTGCTTTCAAAGCACATGCTGGTGTGAGCTTCCCTTTGAATAGGCCGAGGTTGGATCGACCTTTTTCATGGCCGCCATCATTGTACCAAGGCTTCGGATTGTGCAAATAACGATTCTTGGCTTTGTAGTGTGCTGTCATGAAGTTTGTCGCCTCCTCAGTAATGAATGCCTCGGCCATCGACGCTTCAACTCTACGTTTATTTTTACATTTTCCTCGAAGCATCTTCTGCATCCTCTCAGTTGCGAAGCACCAACGATTTTGCACGGGCCCCCCAATCTTTCCTTGGTCGGGAGATGCAAAATCAAATGTTGCATTGGATTAAAGAAGCCCGGTGGAAAGATCTTTTCTAACTTGCAAAACAACTCCGGCGCCAACTCTTCCAGTTCGTCTGGCACGTCAGATGATAGTTCTTTCTCTCAAAGAGCACGAAAGAAATAGCTCAACTCTGCTAGTACTAGCCATTCATCCTCAGGGATAAAGCCACGCAACATCACCGGCATTACCCGCTCAAGACATATGTGCCAATCTTGACTCTTGGGACCAAATATTTTTAGTTTGTCAAGACTCGCACCCCTCTTTAGATTCGCTGCATACCCATCAGGGAACATCAACTGCATTTTCATCCACAAGATCATTTCCCTCATAGCTGGCCTTCCAAGATTGAACCATGCCTTTGGCTTCCTCCAGTTCTTCTTTCCTTTCGGTTGTCGTACTTTTTGTAATGGTCTATCACATAGAGCCTCCTGGTAGACTCTAGCCTTAGGATTATCCTTCGACTTCCCCTCTATCTCGAACAATGTATCAAAAAGGGCCTCCGCGATATTCTTTTTAGTGTGCATCACGTCGATGTTGTGTGGGCAAAGGCGGTTTTTAAAGTAAGGCAGATCCCACAAACATATCTTGTGAGTCCAGGCGTGTTCCGTATTATACCCTTTGAAATACCCTGGACAATTTGGATCCGGATCGAGAACGTTTATATGATCCAGGATATGTTGACCTGTCAACGCAGGTGGTGCAATGTTTTTGACAACTCTACCTTTGATGAAATTCTTCTTGTCTTTTTCTGAACTTATGGTCAGGATCCAGGAACTGTCTATGCATGTCGAAGCAAGAAAACTTGCGACCCTCCTGCAGCCAACAGAACTCAAGAGCTGCCTTGCATGTGGGGCACGGGAACCTTCCATGCACACACCAGCCAACGAATAGCGCATACGTCAGATAGTCACGCGACGAGTACATGTACCACACATGCATTTTGAAGTTCTTTTTGGTAGCGGCGTCGTATGTCTTGATCCCATTATCCTAGGCTTCTTGCAATTCATCCTTAAGCGGCTGCATGTACACATTCATATTCTTCCCCGGATATTTGGGCCCTGGAATTATCAACATAAGGAAAATGTTCTTTCTTTTCATAATCTCTCCGGGGGGGAGATTGAGTGGAATGACAAATACAGGCCAACAACTGTATTGTGCTGCCGTCATACCATACACATTGAACCCATCCGTGTTGATGGTACCTCAAGGATGCCTTGGATCTACCGCTTTATCCTTATGTAATGCATCGAAGTGCTTCCACACAAAAGCGTCTGAAGTGTGTCCCAACATCGGATTCCCATCTGCATCTAGTTCTGTTCTTTTGCCCAATTTATACCACGTCATCTGTCTGGCCGTCTCTTCGACCATGAAAAGACGTTGAAGTCTTGGTATGATTGGCAGATACCGAAGAACCTTAACTGGGATTTCGGTCTGACTCTTCTCACCCATACCGTTGTCTACCAGAACATACCTAGAAACATTGCAAATGGGACAATAGTTGAAGCCCGCATACTCAAGCCTAAATAAGGCACATCCATTCTCACATTCATCTATCTTCTCATAAGGCATCTTAAGCGCACATAGGATTTTGTCCGACTAGTACAGGTTTGCTGGCAATACATGGCCTTTGGGTAGAAAGCGTCCAAATATTGTCATCATCGTGTTGTAGCATTCTCTGCCCAGGTTGAACTGAGAATTTAGAGCCATTACTTGCAAGATGGCATCCAGCTGACAAAGCTCAGTGTGCTTGTGGACAGGACATTTTGAAGACTCCAACATTTCATAGAAGGCCTTTGTAGATTCCTCCATCTCATCGTCCGAATCCCGAGCATCATCAAAGTCTTGCACCATGTCTTCGATCCCGGTACCACGCTCGTCGGTACGACGACGAACCACCTCAGCTCTGGCACATTGGGCACACTCACCATGAAATGTCCAGACCATATAATTAGGCATAAAACCCCACTTTTGCAGGTGTTTAATCATTTCAAACTCTAACCTCTTATGATAGTTGTCGCATTCGACACAAGGGCACTAGGTTTTTTTCTGTCCATTTGCAAATGCGACTCTCATAAACCCCTTGATTTTTGTCATCCATTCATGGGTCATGTCTTTATGACTAGTGTGACCGGTGTACATCCACCCACGATCACTCATCTTGCCTAGCTACTGGACACACAAAAAATATATACATAATTCAGCAAACCATATTCATTAGTTAATAGAGTTTGTCAGTTTTATTACGTCGATGCAACCTAGACGCTAGTAGGTAAAGATAGATCCTAATCCCACCCGAGTATGTGTAGACTGGGTTCATTTTCCCATGCTCTGCTCTGGATCCGACGCACAATTTTGGCAGCACCTCCCTGATGTTCTCCTGATACACGTCTCGACAATAAGCAGAGAGGATGTGTACCCGGAGAACAACAGGGAGGCACTAACGAAATTCTGCATCGGATCCGGAGCAGAGCATATGGGAAAACAAACCCAATCTACACATACATGGGCTGTCCATGGATAACGTTGTACAATTCAAAAGAATCACGGTTATAAATATGCTAATGCATGCATATTTATAGATGTAACCCTTTCGAACGGGATATGCATAGTGGTCACGAATACTGATGATTGAAGACACCTATAGCTAGCAAGTTTTATCGGCACGAAGACCGGAACAGAGCAAATTTTTTAAGGGTGCTGGGGGAGAAGATGTCATTTGTACTCACCAACGAACGCAGCAGGGGAGCTCATCAAATGCACGCGGAGGTCGTCGAACAACTGCACATTGAAATTCACCTGATCAACACAAAATATGATGTTTTTATAACAAAATAGGAAAAATATGTGACCTAGCTCATAATTTACAAAACTATGACCTCCTCGGCCTCACGAAGGCAGAAGAGCACCTTTTTGGTCAACAGTAGGCAGAATAGGTGTCGGGGGTCGAGGGTCAGTGGCATCAGGAGATAGTGGCATCAGGGTTAGTGGCGTCGGCAGTTGGGGGTCGAGGGTGTCAGGAGTCAGGGTTCAGTGGCATTGGTGGTCGGAGGTTGATGGCGTCAGTGGTCAGGGGTTGGTGGTGTCAGTGGTCAGGGGGCGATGGCATCGGTGGTCGGGGGTCAGGGGTCGGGGGTCCAGGGCGTTGAGGGTCGGTGGCGTCGGGGGTAAACCTAAAACTCCTCCTCCTTCATCTTCTTCTTCTTGTTCTTCTTCTTCTTCTTCTTCTTCTTCTTCTTCTTGTTCTTCTTCTTCTTCTTCTTCTTCCTCTTTTTCTAATTATTCTTATTTTCTTCTTCTTTTTTCACAACTAAACCTAAAACTCCTCTTCTTCTTCTTCCTCTTCTTTCTCTTCTTCCTCTTCTTCTTCTTCTTCCTCCTCATTTTCTAATTATTCTTAATTTTTTCAGAACTAAACCTAAAACTAAAACTAAACTAAACTATACGTAAACCTAAAACTAAAACTAAATCTAAACTAACCATAAACCTAAAACTAAAAAAACAGAAAAACAAGAGGAGGAGGAGGAGCTCACCACGGGGTAGGGGCTGTCGGTGGAGGAGGGAGGCCAGCCGCAGGGGAGGGGGCAGTGTCGCGGCCTTCCTCACGGTGGTGCTCGGGCAGCTGCCACAGGGGAGGGGCATCGTGGCCAGGGCGGCGGGGTGACGTTACCGGGGCGGTGGGGGTCGGGAGCAAGGCGGCGGGGCGGCAGGCCGCGGGGGCGCGACGGGGGCCGGGTGCGGGGCAGTGGGGGCACGGTGGGGTCGGTGGTGGGGCGGTGAGGGGCGCGACGGGGGCCAGGTGCAGGGCGGAAGGGGCACGGTGGGGCTCGGGGCTGGGGCGACTGGGGTCAGTGGCGGCGGGGGCGCGGTGGGGGTCGGGGGCTGGGCAGTGGTCAGCGGCGGCGAGCGTGTAGTTGGGTCAGGGGATCAGAGGAGAGAGAGAAGAGAGAGAGAGGCGGGGGTGTGCCGTTAGTAGCGGTTAGGTATTAACCTCTTTGCCGTCCGCTAGCGGACGACAAAGATTCTTTGCCGTTAGCTAGCAGACGGCAAAGAGGTGGGGTGGTGGGCCGTTACAGTAGCGCCGTCCACTAGACCCCACCTAGCTCTTTGCCGTCCGCTAGCTGACGGCAAAGAATCTATGCCGTCAGCTAGCAGACAGCAAAGAGCTGGCTAATGGCAAACAATATCTTTGCCATCAACAAGTTCTTTGCCGTCTGCTTCTTGTAAGCAGATGACAAAGAAGGTCTTTGCCATCAGCTAGCAGACAGCAAAGAAGCGGCTGATGGCAAATTATCTGATTCCAGTAGTGTGACTAGTCGTAGAACCCAAGTGGCACATCCATACAGGGACATGCATACATAACCCAGCAATGCAGGTGTCGGCCTCTAGCATGTGTAAATGAGTCATAGCAAGCTACAAGGACTCCATTACGCCATGGGACATAAATGTCATCACTACACGTAGACGAGTCGTAGTAGGCTGCATGGACTCCATTACGTTGCGAGAATTTCCTCAAAGGGATAGACACAGCAGCAATCAAGGATACATGCCGGTCAATCAATGTGTCATGAGTAGTAGCAAGCTACCAAGGCTCGGTGGAAGCACAAAGAGGCAGTTCCCTGTAAAGAGTACTACTAAAGGCACAGAACTAGGTCTCGAATCTCATACATATCGTTGCACGTCACACGTACGCACGACATATACGACTATGGAATCACAACATAACCATACAAAAATACATCATTTATTTAGAAGGCTTGTAAGAGCCAACATAGTGTGATATTACAAACAGGGGTCACATGACCCAACACACAAGTCATACAAGCAACAAGCAGAAGCTTAACATGTCTAGGTACAAATATCTAGAAAACAAGAAGGCTGACGAAGCCTGTCTATCTACAAGACCCTCCATAGGAACCAGACCTCTGGCTGGGATTCCCAAGCTAAATGGTCAATATCGATCTTATTGTAGAAACCACAAGCGAGACTGGAGTCTCCTCTATAAAAACATAATTAAGCAACAGTGAGTACTGAGTACTCAGCAAGACATACATCCGAACTAACTACATATGCATCGGTATCAACAAGGGGATTGTGGGGTTCAATGTTGCAAGCCAGCTTTGACTCGGTGGCTATCCTATACTACGACTTTCAGTACTTTGAAAAGTTTGTGAAGAGTACACGAGTCCACTAACATCACAACAATACACTACCATGGATCCGCTCCCGTCTTTTTACGAGAGTGCCATCCACGATACTCACACTTGACATGAAGTTTTTTATGAGTAACCATTGAAGTAGCCTATGAACCATATAAGTCTCCAAGTAGTCCATATCCGTGGACGCGGATATTCGAATAGATTATTACCCTGCAGGGGTGTTGCTCCCGCCACTTACCGCCATGTGCATGTAAAAAGTACCTCGGCAACCTTCAAGCGGAAGCCTCGAGAGGGAGTCGGCCACGACCTGACTAACCACACAAGACTCTAGTCTAGGTTTATTGCCTATTTTATACTGAACCCGCAAGCATGTCCGACTGAAGTTTCCTCAACGGAACCAAACGATGTGTACAGGGTTCCCAAGCCCACCTCAACGGATGCTACTACGCCTGATAAACCAGGCCATGATGCCTAGTCTATCCCAAGTCCACCTGTACGGGGTGCCACTCGGTAGACTACTAGCATGTCCTACAAACACTAGAAACTAGTTGCAACTCTTGGACAAAGATCAAGTCGATTAATAAGTCGAGAGAGTTAATTAAGGATCCCAATGTGCGGTTGTACCTAGTCTTGTATAACATACACATGACTAAGTTCTTAGGGATGGTCCCAATGAGACAACCCACCATGTACTCCTACATGGCCTCTCATTGCTACCTTTACCAAATCGGGTTCAACACTTAACTCTCATCATCAAAACACATTCAGTTCACTCCGGTTCATCACCCAGATGAATCAGACCTGACACAACTCTAAGCATAGCAATCATAGGAAAGTAAAGTCACAACATGGCTCAAGCATCTACCAGGTATGCTAGGTTGCATGGTTTAGCTATTTACTGTGACAATGCCAGGTCATGCAGAGGAATGGGTTCAACCACCGGAACATGTAAAAGTTGAATTGTTTTGTCCTAATGCAATAAATGAGAGCAAGAGTGAGAGAGTAGGTTTATATCGGAGATTTTCAATGAGGGGTTGCTTGCCTGGTAAGAGGATCACACGTTACTCCTCCTCAGATGGATACTCGACCGTATCCTCCGGAACAGTGCCTAACACGAAGAACAACCATCAAAGGGGGGACAAATCAATACACATCAAATGCAACAATATGATGCATGAATATGACATGTCAATATGATGTGGTTTAGCTTAATCCATATAGCAACATAGTTAAATGAAGTACGTTTGAACTCAAGGTTCAAAATCAACTTCATATATGCGATCACATATTGAATTTGAACACAATGTCCAATTTCTCCTATTTAGGTTGCTCTATCATGCATGAAAATGGTACATATGGATTTATTGGATTTTTCTGATCAATTTTCATATATAAATTATTTTCATCTGACTTGCAGATTAATTTATATGAATTTTCTAAGTTTTTAGCAATTTGTGGAATTAATTAAAATCCAGAAATGCAATTACTGCATCAGCCATGCATCAACATGACGTCATCCTGGTCAACTGACCGCTCTGGGTCAAACCTAACCAGTGGGACCCATTGGTCAGTGACCCAGTGGCTAAGCTGGGTCAAATCCCGCACTGATTAGGGGTTTGACCAGCGGCCGGGCCCACTGGCAGTCTCTGCGGGGTTAATCAACCGCGGGGGTTGCACTAATGGCCTTGCCACGTCAGCCACCGACGACCATAGCCGATGGTGGAGGAGCACCGGAACGGTGCTACATGCAGTTGCTGGATGAGCTGAGGGCACCTGCGAGAAGCCCTCGCTCGTCCGCACCGAAAGGAGGCCTCAGGTGCCGCGAGGGTGGCCGGAGCTGACTGCGGCGAGCTCGCTCGCGGCGGTCGGAGCTCTCCCAAGATCAGATTCGGCACTAGAAGGCATGGGAGACAAGGGGGAGCGAGGGAAACAATGCAGCAACTCACATTGGGTCTGTTGGCGGCGTCGACGAGCTCGGGGAAGGCCGGCGTGTGGCGAATCGACACCGAAAAGCTTCGGTGCCCGATAGTGGGAACGGTGATGATGCCGGTGTTGCGGGGCCTCCCGCCTTGATTCCGTTGGCATGGAGCAGTAGGCTGATACGGCGAAGACGACGGGTAGGGTAGCGGGGCACGTCAAGGCTGGTGGCTGCGGCTATGGCAATCGATGGCGGCGGGCGCGTTCGGTCCGGTGCGGGAGAGAGTGCCGAGGGGAGAGAGAGCGGCAGGGGGGAATGTCCTTGAGGGCATCCAAGGGGTCTGTGGCGCGCTTAGAGCCCTCCATGTGAAGCAGGCACACAGGAGGTGGCCGGGCACGTGGCCGCGGGCGCCGGGCACACGCCCTCGTCCTTGTGGCTGAAGCTAGAAGACAACCGGTAGGGTCCCGTGTGCTGGGCCGATTCCCTGGGCCGCCAGGTAAGGTTCTTCCCCTTTTCTTTTATTTTTTTCTATCTTTTGCATTTTGTTTCCAATTTAGTAAAAATACTAAATCGATTTAATAAATAGGAAACTTTTTCTCGGCACTAATTGAAATATTCCAAAGGCCCTGTCCAAGTTTCATATTTATTGGAGCTATAAAATTTATATATAATATTTTATAACACCAATTCAAATATTTATTGATTTATTTCAATAAATGAAAATTTCTTTGAAAACTATGAATCACCTCTGGTTGATGCTTCCACATTTTTCCAGAAATTATGAACATTTTAGAAGGCCACTTTGGTTCATTGAATTTTGGTTGAACCTATTTTAATTCAAATAATGCTAGGGTTTGATCATCCTCATTTCAAGTTTAAAAATAACTTAAACATGATGCAATCACAAACATGGATCCTAGTGCATGCTAAAACTAGGGATGTGACAACTCACCCCCACTTAAAAGAATCGCGTCCCAAGATTCAGGAGTCGACGGGAAGAGAGCCGGATACTCAAGTCGAAGGCGATCTTCTTGCTCCCAGGTAGCTTCATTCTCAGCATGATGGGACCACTGAACCTTGAGGAACTTGATATTCCGACGAGGTGACATGCTCAGCTTGATCAAGAATACGAACAGGATATTCTCGATATGAAAGATCATCTTGAAGATCAAGTGTTTCGTGGTCCACTTCACGGATAGGATCCTTGAAGCAACGCCTGAGTTGAGAAACGTGGAAGACATCATGAACTCTAGAAAGATGCGGGGGCAGTTCCAATTGGTAGGCAACTTCTCCTCGTTTAGCAAGAATGCGAAAGGGTCCAATGTAACGAGGAGCCAATTTGCCCTTGATACCGACGCGATGGGTACCCTTGAGAGGAGTAACCCGAAGGTAAGCCTTTTCGTCCACCTCATACATTACTTCCTTATGATGGTGATCATACTGGCTCTTCTGACGAGACTGATCTGTCTCGAGATTCTTGCGAATAACACGAACTTGCTCTTCTACTTCCTGGATTATGTCTGGCCTAAAGAATTTTCTTTCCCCGGTCTTTGAACAGTTCAAAGGTGTTCGACATCTTCATCCATAAAGAACTTCGAATGGAGCTTTGCCTAGACTGGATTGGTATTTGTTGTTATATGCAAACTCTGCAAATGGAAAACACTTCTCCCAATTCATTCCAAATGAGATGAAACAAGCTCTCAGCATGTCTTCAGGAATCTGATTGACTCTTTCAACTTGACCACTTAACTAAGGGTGAAAATCGGTGCTACAGGACAGGGGTTCCCATAGCATTCTGGAAACTTTCCCAAAATCAAGAGGTGAAAAGACTTCCACGGTCTGAATTGATTTCTAATGGAACACCATGCAGGGACACTATTCGGGAGATATACAAATCAGCCAACTGACTAGCAGTGATACTCTCTCGGACAGGAAGAAAATGATCCACTTTGGAGAGGCGATCAATAACCATGAAGATTGCATTATTTCCTTTCTTGGTCCTCGGAAATCCGGTGATGAAGTCCATTTCAACTTTATCCCATTTTCATTCAGGAATAGCTAAAGGCTGAAGGGTGTCAGCAGGTCTCTGATGCTTTGCCTTCATGCGACGACAAACATCGCAATTAGCAGTGAATTGAGTGATTTCTCTTTTCATTCTAGTCCACCATAACCTTTGGCGTAGGTCCTGATACATCTTAGTGCTACCAGGGTGAATTTGTGAGAGGAGATTCATGAGCCTCCTTAAGGATCAACTCTCGAAGTTGTTGCTTTTTAGGAACTACCAGTCGGTTCCAAAGTATACTGCACCTCTATCATCAATAGAGAAACTACCAGCAATTCCCTTTTCAACCTTATCCTTGATCCGAGTAATACCCGCATCATACTGCTGGCTTGTTATAATCTGATCCTCCGGGTTGGGTTTTGCAACCAAGGTTGAAAGGGATCTACGAGGAACAATGTGGAGGTTAAGCTTGCAGAATTCTTCATGAAGAAAGGGGTTGACCTTATTGCCGCATAAGGTTGTTGCAGTACGACTTACGACTTAATGCATCAGCCATCACATTTTCCTTGCATGGGGTGTAAGTAATTCCTAAGTCGTAATCCATAATCAGCTCTAACCATCGTCTTTGTCTGACATTCGGATTTGGTTGAGTTAAGATATACTTCAGGCTTTGGTGATCGGTGTAAATCTCGCAACGATTACCAAGAAGGTAATGTCGCCATACCTTGAGTGCATGGACTATTGCTGCAAGTTCCATATCATGTGTTGGATAATTTTCCTCATGTGGGTGCAACTGTCGGGATGCATAGGCGATCACCTATCGGAATTGCATAAGAACACATCCAAGTCCTTGTCTTGAAGCATCACAATAGATTACAAAGTCCTTGGATAAATGAGGTGGCACAAGAACGGGAATAGAGGTCAAACGTCTCTTCAGTTCCTGGAAATTGTTCTCACACTATGGGGTCCACTCAAACTTCTTGTCTTTCTTGAGGAGTTCCGCTAGAGGCTTGGCAACTTCGGAGAAGTTCTCAACGAAGCGGCGACAATAGCTCGCTACACCAAGGAAACTCCTATCTTGCTTAACTATTTCAGGTTGTAACGACCCGACCTGGAAGGTCAAGTCTCCGGTGTTTCCGTACCATCCCAAGATCATGCTGGTACACACACGGTACATCAATGTATATATCAAAGGTAAATCACACAGCATTATATTAATCGAAATCTCATATCGAGTTCTTTATTACGATAAAAATTACAATAAAGTGGCCAAAGGCCAACTCATGAGAATATCTAAATCTTGCGGAAGCGTCGAAGGTAGATGAGTCCATCCGACTCCAAGGGCATCTCACTGAGCATAGAACGTGTCCTCACTCCTGGTCGGAAAAATACTCTGCAACATGATACGTTGCAGCCGTGTAGGTCAGCATATGGAGTATGCCGGCAAAGTCACAAGAGAGGGGTGAAAATAATCAGCTAGTCTATATGCTTATATGGCAGGTGGGGTGGTAAGTTTTGCGTAAAGCCAATTTTTCCTACATCTAGAAAAAGGGCTAAGCAAAGCATTACTAAGTTGGTTGATTAATGAGATGGTTCCATCAACCAATTCTCATACCCAAAATTATTAAATTCCCACATCATCATATTATTTGTGTTGAGAGTTCCGGAAGTTCCAATCCCTTTGGCTCAAGTCGTCCATAACCGTGGACACGGCTAATCGATTAGGTTTAAGTACTCTGCAGAGTTTTTGCACACGTTCCCCACAAGATTTGGTCGCCTCCGTTTGATTTCTCGCACTTCAGGGTGTTTGAGAAACGGATGACCAAAACATGGTCTTCCAAAGGGTTTCCCTGCGACTCTGACGATGCCCATCCTTTCCTACCGTTCTTCTACCTCTCGTAGCACCGCCTGTCCAGGGTCACCACGATATCCAACCAAGCCAGAGCCCATAATGACTTGTGGCTGTGCAGGTAAGCCTTGGGTCTTGAAGCACCCATCCATCCCTTTGTGCCTGGGTGGACCTTTCCGCGTGAATACTGGCCACCTCCAGCATCACCTAGGCTAACCACTGGTTTCTCCAGGGCGCCGTTCAACCATCATCCACCCAGAGGTATGTTGAAAACTTGGAGTATTGAAATCTTGATCATTATGTAGGTCTTGAAATTATTAACTCTCTCAACTCTCATGAATCACACAACCAACCCCGTCTACTAATAGCATAGCAAAAGGTAAAACAACGTTTCCCGGGGCCAATGTTGTCAAAGGGGTTGAGAGGGGTATCTACCACATGATACTACTACTATGTAACCAAGTTTCCAACTAACCTATCTTGCATGCAACTGGGGAGATGGTAGAACTAATGCATATAAAACATGGGTAAAACATGATCAAAGTGACTTGCCTGATTGATGATCTTCGTACTTGAGTAACTCTAGGTAACAAGTTTCGCACTCCGGATAATCTAACGAAACAAACAATGCACTTAAATAAGCATACAACCAAAATAAGTACTCATAACATTCCAAAATGGAATTTTGGGATGTTACAAACCTACCCACCTTAAGATGAATCTCGCCCTCGAGATTCGGGTTGGCTAGAAAATAGGTGCGGATGGTCTCTACGAAGATCTTCTTCGCGTTCCCAGGTGGCTTCTTCCTCAGTATGGTGACTCCACAAAACTTTGCAGAACTTGATAATCTTGCTGCGGGTAACTCTGTTGGATGTCTCGAGGATCTTGACAGGCTTCTCCTCATAAGTCAGATCACTTTCAAGCTGTATGGCCTCTAGGGGCACGGTGTCTCGCAAAGGGATGTCAACCATCTCAGCATGACATTTCTTCAGCTGGGAAACATGGAACACATCATGAACTTCGGATAATCCTTCCGGCAATTCCAGTTTGTATGCAACTTCACCTCTACGTTCAAGAATTTTGTAGGGGCCTATGAATCTGGGTGCTAATTTTCCTTTAACACCAAATCTCTTGGTTCCTCGAAGCGGGGACACACGAAGATATGCTCGGTCTCCCACTTCATACGTCACTTCCTTGCGCTTGTTGTCAGCATAGCTCTTCTGTCGAGATTGAGCTATTTTGAGTCTGTCACGTATCAACTTGACTTTCTCTTCAGAATCTCGGATAAGGTCGGGACCAAAAAGTTGTCGGTCTCCAACACCATCCCACGTCAGTGGTGTTCTACATCTTCTTCCGTATAAAGCTTCGAAAGGGGCCATCTTTAGACTGGTCTGATAACTGTTGTTGTATGAGAATTCTGCGTAAGGCAAGTTTTCGTCCCAACTAGATCCATAATCTAGCGCACAAGCTCTCAACATGTCTTCCAGAATCTGATTGACTCTCTCAGTCTGGCCATCTGTCTGCGGATGAAAGGCTGTACTAAACTCCAGTCTCGTACCCAAAGTCTCATGTAACTGATGCCAAAACTTTGAAGTGAATTGTGTTCCTCTATCTGACACTATACTCCTCGGAACTCCATGCAGACATACGATCCTGGTCATGTATATCTTGGCTAGCTTAGCACTGGTATAGGTGGTCTTTACTGGAATGAAGTGTGCTACCTTGGTCAAGCGATCTACCACTACCCAGATGGAATCATAACCTGAACGGGTCCTGGGCAATCCTGTGATGAAATCCATACCAAGTTTTTCCCATTTCCACTCGGGTATCGGCAAAGGTTGGAGTAACCCTGCTGGTTTCTGATGTTCTGCCTTTACTCGCTGACAAACATCACATATCGCAACATGCTCTGCAATATCTTTCTTCATACCTGTCCACCAATAACTTTCCTTTAAATCCAGATACATCTTGGTATTGCCTGGGTGTATCGAGTAAGGTGAATCGTGGGCTTCCTGAAGTATCAACTTCCTGAGCTCTGGTTCATTGGGCACATAGATTCGGTTCTCAAACCACAAAGTTCCGTGTTCATCCTCACGAAAACCTTTAGCTTTACCATCTTTCATTCTCTGTTTAATCTCAGCTATCTCCTTGTCCGATTTCTGGGCTTCTCGAATTCTTTCGGTCAAGGTGGACTGAATTTCCAGTGTAGCAACATATCCTCTTGGAACTATCTCTAGCTTGAGCTCTCTGAGATCATCGACTAACTCTTGAGGTAATCCTCCAGCTGTGAGTGTGTTCACATAAGTTTTCCGACTCAAGGCATCGGCTACAACATTAGCCTTACCTGGATGGTAGTGTAATCTCATGTCATAGTCCTTGATTAACTCTAACCATCTCCTCTGTCTGAGGTTCAACTCTTTCTGCGTGAAGATATACTTCAGGCTCTTATGGTCGGTGTAAACATCACAACTATTTCCGATAAGGAAATGTCTCCAAGTCTTGAGTGCGTGCACTACGGCTGCTAGCTCCAAGTCATGCGTGGCATAATTCAACTCATGAGGTCGTAGCTGTCTGGAAGCATAGGCTACAACTTTTCCATCCTGCATAAGTACTCCTCCAAGTCCTTGACGTGAAGCATCACAATAAACCTGGAAATCCTTCCGAATATCGGGCAAGATCAACACTGGGGCTGTGACCAAACGTTCCTTCAACTCCCGGAAACTGGCTTCACATTCCACAGTCCAAACATACTTGGATTCTTTCTTCAACAACTCTGTCATGGGCTTGGCAACCTTGGAGAAATTTTCAATGAACCTCCGGTAATATCCAGCAAGTCCAAGGAAACTGCGGATCTCCTTAACTGAGGTGGGTGACTTCCACTCGGTGACGGCTTCAACCTTAGCGGGGTCTACGGCTATTCCTTCTCCGGAAATAACATGTCCCAGGAATCCGACTTCCGTCAACCAAAATTCACATTTGCTGAACTTGGCATATAACTGATGCTCTCTTAGCTTTTCCAGAACTAAACGCAAATGTTGCTTATGCTCTTCCTCGTTCTTGGAGAATATCAGAATGTCATCGATGAACACCACAACAAACTTGTCTAGGTATTCCATGAATACTTTGTTCATCAAATTCATGAAGTAGGCAGGAGCATTAGTCAATCCAAAAGACATGACCGTATACTCATACAAGCCATACCTCGTGGTGAAAGCTGTTTTGGGTATATCCTGTTCACGAATTTTCAACTGGTGATACCCTGATCGAAGATCGATCTTGGAGAATACTTTGGCTCCTACGAGCTGATCAAACAAATCATTAATCATCGGTAGAGGGTACTTGTTCTTGATAGTCACCTCGTTCAAGGCACGATAGTCCACTACCATTCTCAAAGATTTATCCTTCTTCTCCACCAAAAGAACTGGGGCTCCCCAAGGTGAAGAACTTGGGCGAATATAACCTTTGTCCAATAACTCCTTAATTTGCTTCTTGATTTCCAACAGATCATTTGCGGGCATCCGATAGGGTCTCTTGGAAATTGGGGCTGTCCCTGGCTGTAGCTCTATTAAGAACTCAATCTCCCTATCTGGTGGCATTCCTGGTAATTCTTCCGGAAATACATCTGGAAATTCTTTTACCACAGGTACTTCCTCCTGAACAACTCCTGTGAGAGAACTTAACCGAGCACTCATACGTGTGCGTCGGGATACATACTTAATCCTCTTGTTCTCCGGGGTGGTGAGTGAAACAGACTTGCTAGGGCAATCAAGATTTCCTTCATACTTGGTCATCCAATCCATGCCTAGGATTACATCCAATCCGTGTGACTCTAAGACGATGAGGTCGGTGGAAAAAACATGGTTCCCTATATTGAGTTTCAAGGCATGGCATCCTATCCCTGCCATCATCATACCTCCTGGAGAACTAACCTGAATTGGCTGACTAAGGGTTTTGGTGGGCAAACCATACTTATCCACAACTACCCTTGATATGAATGAATGAGTTGCACCCGAATCAAAAAGTACTGTAACAGGACGTGAATGCAATAAAAACTTACCAACCACAGTCTCGGGCTGATCATAGACTTCTTCCACGTTGATGTGATTCACGTGAGCACGGGGAAACGGATTGGGCTTCTTGGCTGTGGAGTTGCCGTTGTTAGTGCCGTTTCCAGTGCCTTGCTTACTCTGGGGACACTCAGTAGCATAGTGCCCTGTCTTCTGGCACTTGAAACAGGTAATGTGACTCAGATCCTTCTGAGCAGGAACTTGACGGTGCTGGTTGTTGTTCCCATTCCCATTGTCACTCTTGAAGTTACCATGGTTGAGACGGTTATTCCCATTTCCTCCATGATGGTGACCTCCATGGTTGTGCACAGTATGAGTGTGCTTTCCAAACTTACCATTTCCTGATCCGGTATTCCCGGAGTACGGGGAGTAACGAGGCTTCTGATGAGCTCCAGAGTTGAACTTCCCCTGAGTGTACTTCCGCTTGCGGTTCTCAATCTGCTGCTGTTTACCTTCCAGAATAAGTGCCTTATCCACCAGCTCTTGGTAGTTGTTGAAATTAGCCACTACCAGCTGTATGCTCAACTCATCATTGAGTCCTTCCAGAAACTTTTCTTGCTTGGCCGCATCATCGGCCACATCTCCTGGGGCATAACGTGACAATGTGTTGAAGTCGTCCACATATTGGGCCACGGAACGATTACCCTGGCGCAAGTTGCGAAACTCGCGCTTCTTTAAACTCATGGCTCCAGCTGAAACATGAGCGGTGCGGAAAGCAAGCTTGAACTGCTCCCAAGTCACATCTGCAATAGGATAAGTGGTGGTATAATTCTCCCACCATGATGCTGCTGGTCCTTCCAGTTGATGTGCGGCAAATCGCACTTTCTCAGCGTCAGTGCATCCAGCGGTGACAAGTTCTCTCTCCATCTTGCGGAGCCAGTCATCTGCCACAATGGGCTCAGTGCTGCTGGAGAAAGTTGGAGGGTTCAACCTCAGAAAACGGGTGAGATTGTCAGTCTGGGGTGGATGGTGGTTGTTGTTGTTGTTCTGGTTGTTGGTCTGATTCTGAATCAATAGTTGCATCAGTGCATTCTGTTGCTGAAGGAGTTGGGTGAGTTCCGGTGGAAAAGTGAAATCGGTCTCACGTCGTGGAGGCATCTTGCTGTTTTCAGAGGGATGAGAATTAGAATAGAACAAGGGTCTGGAAGAAATTCACTACCCATATGCAATGCAACAAACATATCACACGAAACACTCATTCATTTATTCAATCAATGTCAAACATCGGAAAATACAAATCTCAGACAACTAAACATCGACCTACGCTTTAACGACTAAAATAAAGATACATTGGAGGGCATAACTAATGTTCTCCTCAAAAGTGCATAGTCGTAGGTCCTCCGGTGGTGCTTTCCTCATAGTCTTCATCGTCGCTGATGAAGGGTGCCATGTCTCCTTCGGGGTGAAGGTTTTCTCCCATGTCTAGATGCTCCTCCAGAGTGGCGATGCGTGCATTCTGCTCATCAATCCTCTCTAAGAAGTCCTTCACTTCATGCTCGTGTTCATAGTTGGCCTCTCGCAGATCAGCTTCAAGGTCCAGCTCACGATTCATCAGATTCTTGATAGTCTTCGTGTCAGCACGAACTCGAAGCTCCAGAGTCCTGATGTGAGTCTCCAAGGTCTGGATATAGGAGATATTGGTGTCTGCAGTGGGATTGGTGATGATGTTGCCATGGGCATCTCTGCGGCAAACCATGCTGAGTCCTGGTGAAATGGTTCCACCTCTGTATTCCTCCTGGATACGTCCAAGGGCACGATGAATGGCCATGTCTCTTCCAAGTATCCAACTGGGTGCCACGAACTTGAGATCTATGGGTTCCTTCCGATTCCCAAAGGTCTTCCCTGGAATATGCACCTCGATCCTGTAGCGTCCATCTTGGGGAAATGACATGATAGGAATCCCGGTGATGCTCGGCAAAGCAATCCTTATGTCCTTGACGATCCTCATCAGCTCCTTACCAAAGGGCATCGTTGCGTCAGGCTGGCAAAACTCTGTGATCAACACTGGGATGAAGGTGGCCATCTATAAATTTTGAAATAATCGGAGAGGAGTCAGAAACGAATAGATGAGAGTATAAGATATTTAAAGACAAAGAGAAACAATCCTAAGGCTTTCCAATCCTAGAGGTTACGTCCTACGGTCAGCGTGTGCTCTGATACCATTTCTGTAACGACCCGACCTGGAAGGTCAAGTCTCCGGTGTTTCCGTACCATCCCAAGATCATGCTGGTACACACACGGTACATCAATGTATATATCAAAGGTAAATCACACAGCATTATATTAATCGAAATCTCATATCGAGTTCTTTATTACGATAAAAATTACAATAAAGTGGCCAAAGGCCAACTCATGAGAATATCTAAATCTTGCGGAAGCGTCGAAGGTAGATGAGTCCATCCGACTCCAAGGGCATCTCACTGAGCATAGAACGTGTCCTCACTCCTGGTCGGAAAAATACTCTGCAACATGATACGTTGCAGCCGTGTAGGTCAGCATATGGAGTATGCCGGCAAAGTCACAAGAGAGGGGTGAAAATAATCAGCTAGTCTATATGCTTATATGGCAGGTGGGGTGGTAAGTTTTGCGTAAAGCCAATTTTTCCTACATCTAGAAAAAGGGCTAAGCAAAGCATTACTAAGTTGGTTGATTAATGAGATGGTTCCATCAACCAATTCTCATACCCAAAATTATTAAATTCCCACATCATCATATTATTTGTGTTGAGAGTTCCGGAAGTTCCAATCCCTTTGGCTCAAGTCGTCCATAACCGTGGACACGGCTAATCGATTAGGTTTAAGTACTCTGCAGAGTTTTTGCACACGTTCCCCACAAGATTTGGTCGCCTCCGTTTGATTTCTCGCACTTCAGGGTGTTTGAGAAACGGATGACCAAAACATGGTCTTCCAAAGGGTTTCCCTGCGACTCTGACGATGCCCATCCTTTCCTACCGTTCTTCTACCTCTCGTAGCACCGCCTGTCCAGGGTCACCACGATATCCAACCAAGCCAGAGCCCATAATGACTTGTGGCTGTGCAGGTAAGCCTTGGGTCTTGAAGCACCCATCCATCCCTTTGTGCCTGGGTGGACCTTTCCGCGTGAATACTGGCCACCTCCAGCATCACCTAGGCTAACCACTGGTTTCTCCAGGGCGCCGTTCAACCATCATCCACCCAGAGGTATGTTGAAAACTTGGAGTATTGAAATCTTGATCATTATGTAGGTCTTGAAATTATTAACTCTCTCAACTCTCATGAATCACACAACCAACCCCGTCTACTAATAGCATAGCAAAAGGTAAAACAACGTTTCCCGGGGCCAATGTTGTCAAAGGGGTTGAGAGGGGTATCTACCACATGATACTACTACTATGTAACCAAGTTTCCAACTAACCTATCTTGCATGCAACTGGGGAGATGGTAGAACTAATGCATATAAAACATGGGTAAAACATGATCAAAGTGACTTGCCTGATTGATGATCTTCGTACTTGAGTAACTCTAGGTAACAAGTTTCGCACTCCGGATAATCTAACGAAACAAACAATGCACTTAAATAAGCATACAACCAAAATAAGTACTCATAACATTCCAAAATGGAATTTTGGGATGTTACACAGGTGGAGTCCAATCGAGAATGGCCTGAACTCTTTCGGGATTAACTACAATGCCCTTACCAGAGATCACATGACCTAGATAGGTCACTTCAGGTAACCAAAATTCACACTTGGAGAACTTGGCAAAAAGGCGGTGTTCTCCGAGTTTTTATAGCACAAGTCTGAGGTGTTCAACATGCTCTTCTTCATTCTTCGAGTAAATCAGTATATCATTGAGGTAAACCATGACGAACTTGTCTAAGTACTCCATGAAGATTGAGTTCATCAGACGGGAGAATCTTGCTGGAGCATTTGTTAGTCCAAAGGACATGACTGTGTACTCGTACTGACCATAATGAGTGACGAACGCTGTCTTGGGAATGTCTCCATTCGATGGTAGCCTAACCTCAAATCCATCTTGGAAAACACTGAGGAACCAGCAAGTTGATCATACAAATCATTGATCCTGGGAAGAGAATACTTATTCTTTATTGTGACCAAATCGACAGGTCGATAATCCACAACCATACATTCCGTTCCATCCTTCTTCTTCACAAAGAGGACGGGACAAGCCCAAGGAGAAGATCTAGGTTGGATGAAACCCTTTTGCAAGGACTCATCAAGTTGTTTCTTAAGCTCAGCTAGCTCCAAGGGTGCCATCTTATAAGGCCTTCTTGAAATTGGGACAGTTCCTGGGATGAGGTCTATCACAAACTCTACATCCCTGTCAGGCGGAATGCCTAGCAATTCTTCTCGGAAGACATCCGGAAAATCTCGGACTAACGGAATATCTTCAAGTTTAGGAAGAGGGTTGGCGTTGAGTGAATAGAGCTGACGCTTTGCAACTCGTGGTGAAACATGGACTATCTTGCGAGATGGATGCGTAAGATGAACAGACCTGGTAGAGCAATCGATCTTGGCATGGTGAGCTATCATCCATTCCATACCCAAGATGATATTAATATCTGAAGTCTTGAGATCTATCAGTGAAGCAAGGAATACAAGTCTATCAACACGGATTTCATTTACATGGCTTATTCTTGTGGTCTGCCATCTAGACCCTGGAGTCTGAATTTCAAGAGCAGTTGGCATATCGCAAAATGACATGTCATGCAACTGGGCATAGCTTTCTGATATGAAGAAATGCGATGCTCCAGTATCAAACAGAACTAGTGTCGAATGGCAATTAACAAGGAGTGTTCCAAGGAGAACTTATGGATCATCATTAGCTTCTTTTGCTGAGACGTGATTCACACATCCCCATTCAGTGATGGTTGGCTTGCCATGGATCACCTTGACTGGTGGCTTATCACGGCCAACAGACTTTCCAGTCTGAGGTGAAACAACATTGGACTGAGTGCAATTGCGAGCAATGTGGCCTGGTTCTCCGCACTTGTAGCAAATCACAGAAGTCTGATGTGGAACCGCATTGGCCGGCAGTCCATCAACAGGCTTGGATGGAGCATTGGGCTGAGATGGATGAGGCACCACATAGGATGGCCTCGATGCATATCCAGGTGGACGTGATGAGTTCGGAACCCAAATCTGGCGCTTTTGAGATCTAGAACCGGAGGTAGAAGCCAAATCACGGTTATGCTTGCGAGACTCTTCATAGGTGAACTGAGCTGTCTCTGCATTGATGGCCTTGTTCACAAGAGCTTGGAAGGTGTCGCAATGATGCAAGTGAAGACCACGAAGCAACTTTGGGTTGAGACCCTTCCTGAACCTAGCTTCCTTCTTGGCATCCGTGGACACTTCTTCTGTGGCATAACGTGCAAGGTTCTCAAACTCTCGACTGTAAGCATATACAACCATCTTACCCTAGGTATGGTTACAAAACTCTTCCCTCTTTCGATCCATGAGACGCTAAGGAATATGATGCTCGCGGAAAACCTCTGTGAATTCTTTCCAGGTAGGAATCTAGCCAACTGGAATTATAGTCTCATAGTTCTCCCACCATATACTAGCAGGACCCTCCAGGAAATATGTAGCATAGATGACCTTATCAGCCTCAGCCACGTTCGCGGGACGCAACTTATTTGTGATGCTATGAAGCCAGTCATCTACATCAAGTGGCTCAATGGAGTGATGGAAGGTGGGTGGGTACAGTTTGATGAAGTCGCAGATGGTCACTGTTCTAGCACAATGATGTGCGGTGTTTTCCTGAATACGTGCCAGCAAGAGATTTGACTCATGCTTGTTCTTCTCAATATCTAGCATGAACTGTGCCAAAGAAGGTGAATCCGACAGAACTTCAGCATCTCTAGTTCCACGTCTCTGGCCCTTCTTGCGACCAATGGCAGCTTGGGTACTACGAGACATCTTGAGGATGAGAATCTAGGATTAGACAAGGCACATACCAGATAGATAGGATGGAATGCAAAAACATTTGATCTTCAAGAAATCCTAGGGAAAATTGGACAGCATAACAGTTGTGAATGCTCAGAGATGAGACATCCTGCAAAACATTTAGGTTCCATGATACCTTAACATGACAATCTCAAGATTCTGATTGAGCTAACAAGCTACATAGATAACACTCGAGGACTGGAATGCAACTCAATCAAGCATTCCTATAAGTCTACAGAATAGTAACTCGAGACCCTGGTAGATAGGTAAGAATCCTAGTTCTTAAACCCCGTAGAAAAGGAGAGGGTGACTCAGAATCAGAATAACATGGGGAAAGGAGTAAAAGAGCCTTACGTTCCCTTCCACAATCAATTCCCTTATATAACTAAAGAGTTGCTAGACTCAACATCGACCAGTTTAGCTTGGTAATCCTACAGTCAGTCAGCTCTGATACCAACACTGTTAGGACCCCGATCCTAAGCCATAAGAATCCAGCCTGTAAGACATCACATTACTTTGCAGCCTCACGCATGGTTAACTCCACGGCTTCCACCTTACCTGGGCCGGGACTGTTTGCGTGTTTTGGCTCATGTATGTGAATATGTCGCTAGCATTCAAATGTCAAAGAACCCGGGTCGACATGACTAGTCGTAGAACCCAAGTGGCACATCCGTATAGGGACAGGCATACATAACCCAGCAATGGAGGTGTCGGCCTCTACCGTGTGTAGATGAGTCATAGGAAGCTAGAAGGACTCCATTACGCCATGGGACATAAATGTCATCACTGCACATAGACAAGTCGTAGCAGGCTACAGGGACTCCATTACATTGCGAGACATTTCCCTGAAGGGACATACACAACAGCAAAGAAGGATACATGCTGGTCAATCAATGTGTCCTGAGCAGTAGCAAGCTACCAAGGCTCGGTGAAGCACAAAGAGGCAGTTCCCTGTAAAGAGTACTACTAAAGGCACACAACTAGGTGTTGAATCCCATACATATCATTGCATGTCATAGGTATGCACGACATGCCCAATATGCATAGATACAACTATGGCATCACAACATAACCATACAACAACACATCATTTATTTAGAAGGCTCATAAGAGCCAACATAGTGTGATATTACAAACAGGGGTCACATGACCCAACACACAAGTCATACAAGCAACAAGCGGAAGCTTAACATGTCTGGCTATAGACATCTAGACAAGAAGAAGGCTGAGGGAGCATGTCTATCTACAAGACCCTCCATAGGAACCAGACCTCTGGCTGGGATTCCCAAGCTAAATGGTCAACATCGATCTTATCATAGAAACCACTAGCGAGACTAGAGTCTCCTTAGCAAAAACATAATTAAGGAATAGTGAATACTGAGTAGTCAGCAAGATTTACTTCGGAAGTAACTACATATGCGTCGGTATCAACAAGGGGATTGTGGGGTTTAATGCAATAAGCCAGCTTTGACTCGGTGACTATCCTATACTACGACTTTCAGTACTTTGAAAAGTTTGTGAAGCGTACATGTGTCCACTAACATCACAGGAATACACTACCATGGATCCGATCCCATCTTCCTACGAGAGTGCCATCCATGATACTCACACTTGATTTGAAGTTTTTTATGAGTAACCATTTAAGTTGTCTGTGGACCATATAAGTCTCCAAGTAGTCCATATACGCGGACGCGGCTATTCGAATAGATTATTACCCTGCAGGGGTGTACTTCGTCACACATGCTCCCGCCACTTACCACCATGTGCACGTAAAAGGAATCTTGGCAACCTTCAAGATGAAGCCTAGCAAGGGAGTCGGCCATGACCTAACTAACCACACAAGACTCTAGTCCAGGTTTATCGCCTATTTGATACTGAACCCGCAAAGAAGTCTGGCCGAAGTTTCCTCAACGGCTCCAAACGATGTGTATAGGGTTCCTAAGCCCACCTCGACAGATGGTACTACGCTTGGTACACAGGGCCATGATGCCTAGTCTGTCCCAAGTCCACCTGTATGGGGTGCCACTCGGTAGACTACTAGCATGTCCTACAAACACCAGAAACTAGTTGCAACTCCTGGACAGAGATCAAGTCGATTAATAAGTTGAGAGAGTCAATTAAGGATCACAATGTGTGGTAGTAGCTAGTCTTGGATAGCATACACATGACTCAGTTCTTAAGGACGGTCCCAATGAGACAACCCACCATGTACTCCTACATGGCCTCTCATCGCTACCTTTACCAAATCGGGTTCAACACTTAACTCTCATCATCGGGACACATTCAGTTCACTCCGGTTCATCACCTAGATGAATCAGACCTGACACAACTCTAAGCATAGCAAGCATAGCAAAGTAAAGGCACAACATGGCTCAAGCATCTACCAGGTATGCTAGGTTGCATGGTTCAGCTATTTACTGTGACAATGCCAGGTTATGCAAAGGAATGGGTTCAACTACCAGAACATGTAAAAGTTGAATCATTTTTTCCTAATACAATAAATGAGAGCAAGAGCGAGAGAGTAGGTTTATATCGGAGATGTTCAATGAGGGGTTGCTTGCGTGGTAGGCTGATCACACGTTACTACTCCTTAGATGGATACTCGACCGTATCCTCCGGAACAGTGCCTAACACAAAGAACAACCATCGAAGGGGGGACATATCACTACACACCAAATGCAACAATATGATGCATGAATATGACATGGCAATATCATGTGGTTTGTCTTAATGCATATAGCAACATAGTTAAATGAAGTAGGTTTGAACTCAAGGTTCAAAATCAACTTCATATATGAGATCACATATTGAATTTGAACAAAATATCCAATTTCTCCGATTTAGGTTGCTCTATCATGCATGAAAATGGTACAGATGGAGTTATCGGATTTTTCTCATCAATTTTCATATATAAATTGTTTTCATCTGACTTGCAGATTAATTTATATGAATTTTCTAAGTTTTTTTAGCAATTTTTGGAATTAATTAAAAATCCACGAATCCAATTACTGCATCAGCCATGCGTTAGCATGATGTCAGCCTGGTCAACTGACCGCTTTGGGTCAAACCTGACTAGTGGGACCCACTGGTCAATGACCCAGTGACTAAGCCGGGTCAAATCCCATGCTGACTCGGGGTTTGACGAGCGGTCGGGCCCACTGGCAGTCTCTGTGGGGTTAATTAACTGTGGGGGTTAGCACTAACGGCCTTGCCATGTTGGCCACCGGCGTTTAGCCGCCGGTGACCACAGCCGACGGTGGAGGAGCACCGGAACGGCGCTACAGGCAGCGGCTGGACAAGCTGAGGGCACCTGCGAGAAGCCCTCGCTCGTCCGCACCGAACGGAGGCCTCGTGTGCCGTGAGGGTGGCTAGAGCTAACGGCGGCCAAAGCTCTTCGGAGATCGGATTCGGCACTACAGGGCACGGGAGAGAAGGGGGAGCAAGGGAAATGATGGAGCACTCACGTTGGGTCCGTTGGCATCGTCGACGAGCTCGGGGAAGGCCGGCGTGCGGCGAATCAACGCCGAAGAGCTTCGGTGCTCGACGGTGGGAACGGCGACGATGGCGATTCTGCGGGGCCTCCCACCTTGATTCCATTGCCATGGAGTAGCAGGGCGATGCAGCGAAGACAACGGGCAGGGTAGCGGGGCACGTTAAGGTCGGTGGCTACGGCTATGGCGATCGACGGCGGCGGGCGCGTTCGGTCCGGTACGGGAGAGAGCGGCAGGGGGAATGGACTTGAGGGGATCTAGGGGGTCTGTGGCGCGCTTAGAGCCCTCCATGCGAAGCAGGCACACAGGAGGTAGCCGGGCGCGTGGCCGCGGGCACCGGGCACACGCCCTCATCCTTCTGGCTGAAGCTGGAAGACGAGTGGCAGGGTCCCGTGGGCTGGGCCGATTCCCTGGGCCGCCAGGTAAGGTTCTTCCCTTTTTCTTTTATTTTTGTTCTATTTTTTCTATTTTTTGCATTTTGTTTCCGGTTTAGTAAAAATACGAAATGAATTTAGAAAAATAGGAAACTTTTTCTGGGCACTAATTGAAATATTCCAAAGGCCCTGGCCAAGTTTCATATTTATTGGAGCTATAAAATTTATTTATAATATTTATAACTCCAATTCAAATATTTATTGATTTAATTCAATAAACAAAAATGACTTTGAAAAATATGAATCGGCTTTGGTTGATGCTTCCACATTTTTCCAGAAATGATGAACATTTTAGAAGGCCACTTTGGTTCATTGAAAAATATTTTGGTTGAACCTATTTGAATTAAAATAATGCTAGGGTTTGATCATCCCCATTTCAAGTTTAAAAATAATTTAAACATGATGCAATCACAAACATGGATCCTAGTGCATGCTAAAACT
Organism: Hordeum marinum; assembly: GCA_022496015.1. Taxonomy (NCBI): domain Eukaryota; kingdom Viridiplantae; phylum Streptophyta; class Magnoliopsida; order Poales; family Poaceae; genus Hordeum; species Hordeum marinum. Next base: position 451,515,528 of record CM039673.1, on the reverse strand, counting down.
AGGGATGTGACATATTTATAGCCTTCTCCAAAAATCCAACTGTTACAACATTATTTCCCAACAAGGTGACACCAAAGTTAAAACTCGGTGCCACCGACTAGTGAAAAAAGTCCTAACTTTTGGTGTTTCGATGAGACCGTAAGAAACATCTTGGTGAGACCGATTCGGCTTAATCTAGAAGATTTAGTACATCGGTGGCACCGAAACATTAATCTCAGAAGTTCTGAAATTAAATATTTTGATCAGAGAAGGTTGGTCACTACTTTTCGGTTGCACTGAACGCAATCTCAATTCTACCGAGGTGTTAGGGTTTTGCATAGGTTTTGTCTCGGTGTGACCGAAGTGGGATTCTTGGTGGCATTGATTTTTGAGTTTAGGATTTAGGGTAGAGTATTTTGTGAGAATTTGATTAAGGCTTTTGGTGGCTTAGCTCTAAGCACTTAAGCAACCAAATCATCATCGGGAATTCATCCCCTCTTAATAGTATTGGCTTTCCTATGGACTCAAATGTGATCACCTCACATAAAACAAAATTTACAATCTTGAAGCTTTTGTCAATAGGAGTTCCTTGCATCTTAGGGGATCCTTCTCACAATTCCTAACAAATCCATTCATTGGACTTTCCTGAAATATACTTTATAAGCTTATTAGTTCAATGAACTATATGTTGTAGTTTATTACCAAAACCACCAAGCGAGAAGTTGTGATCGATCTCCCCATTCTTGGTAATTGATGACAACATATAGATCAAATCTTCTACAAAGGACATAATCAATGCATAATATCATCGCTTTGAGAAGCATGTGATAAGCAAGAGCTCACCCTAAATTTCTGCATTATTTTTAATTTGTGTTTGAATGGAAATGCACAATCGATTAGGATCATGGGTCACTCTTCCATGTCACATGCATCTTGGTGGAGTGCATAAATGATATGAATTAATTGCAATGCACACACCACCAAGCATACAAGTGAATGATCATGACATATATCACAATGATAGGCAATAGTAGCATCAAGCATAAAGCGTATGATCAAACAAGACATAGTTTAAGCAACCGATGAGCAAAAGCATAAACCAAATGTGTCAATAACGACCAAGAGAAGCAAAAGCAAAAGAAAACACGCTCTCTCTCTCAAAGCCCTATGATATATACAAATTCCCCCCCTTTGGCAACAAGTTACCAAAAACTTCGAATCGTATAGAGCTAGACGTCACTCTAGGCTGGCTCTCCTCCATGTGGCGATGAAGTCCACTGACTTGACGCTCCGGTGGCTTTCGAAGGAGTCAAGATGGTTGCATCTGAGATGCTTCGACTGAGATCTGCTGAGCTGGTGGAGTGGATACTGGAGCCACTAACGGTGTCGTGGTAGTAGTGGCAGTAGGAGTAGCAGCAGGAGCAGAGATTGTGGCTCTGGACTGTGGCATGGGAATGACTATAGATCTAGGCATAGTGGTGAACTGCCTAATAGTGGGTAGAGTTTCATCGTCATTGTTGACTCCATCCACATCCCATTGAAGCTGCTCTACGGCAGTCTAGATCTTTGTCACCTTCACATCTAGATCATATATCTTCGTATCGACGTTCCTCTCCAGATTGGCTTAGTTCTTCACAATATCACCTAAGCTCTTATCAATCCTTTGTGGCACTAATAAGATATGCCATCTGATCATTCTTTGACTTGATCACGGAACCCCTACTAGTGGCTCTAGCTGCCTCTGTGTGGGCCTCAACTTCTATCTTTGTCTGAGACTTAGATGAGGTGGTGTGACTCCCCCGTTTATAATCGTGCGCTAATCATACATGCATCATGCATGATCACAAACGATGAGTCACGTCAATATCACAATAGAACTCCATGACACCTCCAAACTACTCCTGGACATTGGTTTCCACATAGTAAGCATCGTTGGGGTAACCTGCATCCGTGGAGCTATCAGCTGTTGCAGCAACCGGGTCGACTGAAAAGAGTATCAAAGCAACATTGAGTGCTCATCCAAAGTACTCTCAAGACTTACATTAGAACTGTAATAGATATGCATCGATATCAAAGGGGTGGGTGGTATATGTGGACAAACTGCGAAAATGCCAGAATATGCAGAGAATCTCATCCTACTGAAGACTACATCTTTCAGCAGTAGAATAGAGGAGCACATATTGTATCATCTTGTACATACATATAGCAATAACCTTCCTAGAGATGCTCTCCTTGACACCCTACGATAGAGCGATCTCCGGGAGTATCTATCTGTTATCTGAGTGTGTTTTATCAAGTATCCGGTTCAAGTGATATAAGATAGGGATACATCTCCAAGCCGCCTGTTACCGTGGACATGGCTATCCAAATAGTTCAAAAGGTGCTTTGTAGTAGGTTCAATCTTGCGGTGATCTTTCCTACTTACAAGAAGGATCCAAGGAATGTATTGTATTGTTGCTACTAAGGGTAAAACCACGGGGTTTGGTCATAGTAATTGATCTCTTCATGTCTACATTATGTCATCTTTTTATTGCATTACTCTATTGTCATGAACTTAATACTTTGAGATGCATGTTGATAGCGGTCTTAGGGGGAGTAATAGTGGTAGATGTAGTTCGATTAACGGTGTACTTGTCACAGATGTAATACCTATGTGATATCATGCCATGAATGGTCACAATTATCACTATGTCCAATTATGTCAATTGTCCAACAGTAATTTGTCACCACACTGTTGCCATGCATTGGAGGAAGATGCGACTGGTAAACCTATGGCCCCCGGGTCCATTCTCCATTAATACAAGCTTCTACATTTTTTCTTTTTACTCTTTTACTTTGTGTCGCTTCTATCACTATATGTTTGGTTTTAATCTTTAAGGTGGCAAGAACAAGGGGAGTGATGACCCCCTTGCCTTTGTTGGGTGCAAGCATCTGTTGTGTTTGTGTGCAGGTACTGCTAACATTCTTAGTGTGATGCCTCCTACTGGTTCGTTAAATCTTGATTCTTAACTGGGGGGAATACTCTCGGCTACTATGCTACATCACCCTCCCTCTTCGGGGAATCCAACAACTCGTTCAGGACTAGCAGGCCCTCTCGGTATTACAACATCCATCTTCGTCTGGCCAGACACAAGTGACAAGGTCACAGGGATGTCAGAACATGTCAATGAGAAATAAGAACAAACCTTATAACGAGGAGACAGGTATAATGGGCATGATAATAACTCAAGTGGATACAATATATCTCACCTCGGGATTTGTAAAGTATCGTGAAGCAAAGGGAATAGCATATAACAACCGAAGGTTCACTTAAATATCATTCGTGTAATCATAGGGGTCAATATGGATGTCCACGGTTCTGCTATTGATCATGGAACGAAAAGAAGTTTTGTTTGTGTCTATGTTTTACCGAACCTACAGGGTCATACGCTTATGGGAATTACGATATGTTGGGTATTAGTGGAGTGATAGTTAATATTCTCAAAATAGTTATAGGAATATAATAAATAGTTTCGAGAGAAACTGGAAGCGTTTCGGGGTTACCAGAAGAGTTTTAGGGTTTATCGAGTGATACTGGGAATTAATATATCGGTGGAAAATGTTTCACCACACATTGGATAAATGGTAAAAAGGTTCTAATATTTATTAGAAGGCTTTCAAAATAATTTTAATATGAAGGATTTAGCCCTTTGGAGACACACGGTTCTAGTTCTAATTTAGAGTTGATATAGACTAGAGATAGACCTAGTTCTCTCTAATCTTTATAATAGAGAATTCATTTGTGGTTTTCTTCTTGTCCCTCTAATCCTCCAGTGCTGATAAAACTCCGGAATGCGAAGCATCATCGTATTGTAAAGCCCAAACGTGTGCAATCTGTAGAGAGGGTGTGCTTTCGGTCTTTGGTTTGAGGGATCATTCGTGAATGGCCCGAGGGACATCATCAATGATCTACACCAACTCTTCTTCCACTTCAACTCAAAATTGGTAACAATTCGATCTAAACCTCTAACACATCTTCATAGCGTTCGTCAGAACATTATAATAGGGTGAAAAAAATGTTTTATACTACATTTACCATCAGGTTGAGGGCTGGACATTACACTACAGCATTCCCCTCTGAAAGCACATTTACTCCCTTGGTGGCTTTGGTAATTAATAACAACATATATATTACTGAACTAATGTTTCCACTAAGAATATTTTAGGAAAATTTCAATGATGGGTTGGCAAAAGGATTGTGGAATACCCCAAGATGCAAGGAAATACATAGGCAAAGCTTCAGGCAAAGGACTCTACATTTTACCTTTTGTGAGAAATCACTTTGAGTCCATAGGAAAGCCAATACTATTAAAAGGGGGTAAGGTTCTGTTGGTGAACAAAATGATCATATGTGCACAAGTGATAGTCACCACATACACCCACAAGCTCTTCCACAAAAGTCTGTCCAAAGCCAAATACTCAAAATCAGTGCAACCAACACTTTCCACTCGGTGCCACCGATTCCCAACCTCAGACACACTAAGCCAAACCCTAGCTTTCCGGTGCAACCGATTCCTCTTCGGTGCCTCGGAGTTTGGGTTGCCAACTTCCTGTTACACAAGTTTACAAAATCGGTCTGACCGAATTTGGTGAATCGGCATCACTGAGATTGGCAATCTGACCATTGGTCACCCTATCGGTGCAACCGAGTTTTATGTATCGGTCTCACCGAGATTCAAAAGTTGCTACATTTGAGGCAACTTGGTACCACCGAGCTAAACACATTGGTGTCACCGAGTCTGACTTATTAGGTGTAATGGTTGGATTTTTGGAGATGCCTATATATACCCCTCCACCACCACTCACTCGCAAGAGAAACACTCATAATAGTTCACCACTCATACCTACTGATTTTCTGAGAGAGAGCCAACTACTCATGTGTTGAGATCATGCCATTCCATTCCTACCATATGAATCTTGATCTCTAGCCTCCCCAACTTTCTTTCTACTCAATCAACCTCTTCCCCCAAGCCAAATCTATGAGAGAGTGATTGTGTCTTGTGGAGTCTATCATCTTGAAGCACAAGGGCAAGGAGTCCATCGACATTATCAAGCCTATTACCTTTTGGAGGGTGGTGCCTCCTAGATTGGTTAGGTGTCTCTTGGGAGCCTCCTACTTCATGTTGTGGAGTGAACCAAGAAATTTGTAAGGGCAAGGAGATCGCCTACTTAGTGAAGATCTACCCCTTGTTAGGCTAGTCCTCCATGGACGTAGGCCGTCATGGTTTAGTCAATGTTGCTTCTTCGTGGAACCCTCCGTGGGTAGAGCCCTCTATGGACTCTCGCGACCTCTACCCTTTGTGGGTTGAAGACCCCATGAACGTGGATGTACGATAGAACCACCTATCGGAACCACGGGAAAAATCATCGTGTCACCAATTGCATTTGATCTTCCTACCCTCTCCTTACTTGCATGCTTGTCTTTACTTTCCGCTGCAATACTCGTAGACATGCATGTGTAGGGTGTACTTGACTTGCTACGAATGCGAAAATCTGCCAAGAATTAAAATTGGGAAAAGTAGATTTTATTTGGTCAAGTAGTCTAATCACCCCCCCCCCCTCTAGCACTACTTTCGATCCAACAAGTGGTATCAGAGCATTGGTCTTCATTGCATTGGTTTCACAACCTAGGAGAGTATGGCGTCTAGTGAGGGAAATTATCACCGTAGAGGTCCGTACTTTGATGGCACAAATTTTGCTAGTTGGAAGCACAAAATGAAAATGTATTTGCTTGGTAATAACCCCGTCGTTTGGGCTGTTGTTCATGTTGGAATGCAAGGTGAATTCTTTGCGGATGGAAGGGAACCGGATCGCAAAGCGACTATGGATGAATTGAAGATGTTGCAACTCAATGCTCAAGCATGTGACATTCTCTTCAACTCCCTATGCCCAGAAGAATTCAACAAAATCAGTCGTCTTGAGAATGCAAAAGAGATTTGGGACACTTTGATTGATATGCATGAAGGTATAGAATCTGTGAGAGAATCCAAGTTGGATGTTCTTCAAAGTCAGCTTGACAAGTTCAAGATGAAGGATGGTGAAGGAGTCGCTGAGATGTACTCTAGGCTAGCTCTCATCACCAATGAGATTGCCGGCTTAGGAAGCAAAGAAATTACGGACAAAATCATCATCAAGAAGATACTTCGAGCTATGGATGATCGATATGACACCATATGCACATTGATCCAAAGTATGCCTAACTACAAAGATCTCAAGTCAACGGAAGTGATTGGTAGAATTGTTGCTCATGAGATGGTACTCAAAGACAAGGAAGAGCATCACCACAAGTCAAGCGGTGCTTACAAATCCACAAGTGATGCTCCCACTACCTCAAGCGACAACCTTGTCACAAATGAAGATATAAGCCTCATGGTCAAGAAATTTAACAAGTTCTACAAGAATACAAGCAAAGATCGAAGCTCCAACTCAAGATATAAAGAGAAGTGTTTATCAAGTCGTGACCGAAACTGCTACAATTGTGGGAAGCCAGACACTACTCAAATGAGTGCACGGCTCCTTACAAAAGGAAAGAAGAGTCACCAAGAAGATGAAGACCAAGAGACGAGTCACCGCGAAGAGAGAGAAGGAGTATAGATGATCGTTATGAACGAAGACCCTCAAGGAGAAGTAGGACTCGGAGAAGAAGGACAAGAACACCAAGAGTTACTCAAGAAGAAGACATCAAGCTCATGTTGGTCAATGGGTTTCTCGCTCCGAAACCGACAACCACTCCAGGAGAAGCTATCACTCCAACTCCAACTATAGTCAAGATGAAGTTGTTGTTGGACTTGCACTAGTGACAACCAACTCCGACGACATATTTGATTCACCCAATGAAGGGAGTGGAAGTTGCTTCATGGATAAAGGCCCAAGGTATCACAACCCAAGTATCTTGATTTCAATAGCGATGAAGATGACTTGATAATTGAAGATGACTTTCTATTTGCCAAATCTAGTAATGTTAGTCAAAATGAACTTGCTAGTACACACTCTATTCTAGATAAGTCGTGCGATGATGATAAGTCGGAAATAGAACGGCTAACTCAAGAACTGAAAACTCTTAAGTTAGCTCACGAGTCAACTCTAGAAGATCATAGAGAGATTTTAAGGACACATGAGAAGCTCCGCTTCGAGAAGCTCAATTTAGACCAAGAGCATGAGTTCCTTAAAGCTATCAATGCCGATCTTCGAAACAAGACTTCCTATTATCTATGCAAGCCACTTCTCTTGTCTATGTTCATGCCACAAGTTAAGTCTAATCAAGCTAGTAACAAAGGAAATAAAGGTTCTTCAACTAGTAGCAATAAAAATGATGAATCCAATGATATTGCTTCTAGTAGTTCTCTTGATCCCACTAACTCTTATCTTAGCCAAGTTACACTTGAGCAAGAAAACGAAATTTTAAAAGGGATTATAGAGAAAGGTATCTATAAGAGTCTTCAAGGTTGCAAACAATTTGAGGAGATTGTATGCAAGCGCGGAGGATACCGGAATAATCATGGTGTTCTCTACTTCAACGCTAATGGAGTTGAATGAGAAGAAGGTCTGAAAGGATGTGGATGTCGCCTAGAGGGGGGTGAATAGGCACTTTAAAATAATTACGATTTAGGCTTGAACAAATGCGGAATAAAACTATCATTTAATTAGTCAAGCACAAAACCTAAAATAACTAGGCTCACCTATGTGCACCAACAACTTATGCTAAGCAAGGTAGAAAACTAAGTGATAGCAAGATATATAACAAGAAACAATATGCCTATCACAAAGTAAAGTGCATAAGTAAAGGTGCTCGGGTAAGAGATAACCGAGGCACGCGGAGACGATGATGTATCCCGAAGTTCACACCCTTGCGGATGCTAATCTCCGTTCGGAGCGGTGTGGAGGCACAATGCTCCCGAAGAAGCCACTAGGGCCATCGTAATCTCCTCACGCCCTCGCACAATGCAAGATGTCGTGATTCCACTAAGGGACCCTTGAGGGTGGTCACTGAACCCGTACAAACAAGGTTGGGGCAATCTCCACAACTTGATTGGAGGCTCCCAACGACACCACGAAGCTTCACCACAATGGATTGTGGCTCTGAGGTGACCTCAAATGCTCGAGGCAATCTCCACAACCTAATTGGAGACCCCGAAGCTTGCCCGGAGCTTTGCACCACAATGATTGAGCTCCGAGGCACCACCAACCGTCTAGGGCGCCAAAGCACCCAAGAGGAACAAGTTCTAGGGTGCTCAAACACCCAAGAGTAATAGCTTCTCAACTTCTCACTTCCACGTATCACCATGGAGAACTCAAACCTGTGCACCAAATGCAATGGCAAGGGCACACGGAGTGCCCAAGTCCTTCTGTCCCAACTCCCACCAAAGCAACTAATGCTAGGGAGGAAATGAGAGGAAGAACGAAGAAGAACACGAAGAACTCCAAGATCTAGATCCAAGGGGTTCCCCTCACTAAGAGGAGAAAGTGATTGGCGGAAATGTGGATCTAGATCTCCTCTCTCTTTTCCCTCGTGAACTAGCAAGAATCATTGGAGGGATTGAGAGTTAGCAAGCTCGAAGAAGGTCAACAATGGGGGAAGAACACGAGCTCCAAAAGATGAGGTCCATTGGAGAAGAAGACCCCCTTTTATAGGTGGGGGATAATCCAACCGTTATCCTCACAGCCGGCACAGAGCGGTACTACTGCTCCAAGGAGCGGTACTACTGCTAGAGCGGTAGTACCCCTTTGAAAAAAACACCGAGGAGGCAAAAGGCCAGTAGAACCACCGGAGCGGTACTACCGCTCGTCCTCACGGTACTACCACTATGGATAGCGTTACTACTGCTACGGGTAGCGGTACTACTACTTGCGAGCGGTACTGAAAAATTACATTCGTGCCTACCGCGGCTGTAAATAACACGAGATTTTGGTCCGGAGCGGTAGTACCGCTCCTGGAGCCGCGGTAGTACCGCCCCGGAGCGGTAGTAAAAAATTACATCCGCTCTAGCCGCGGTAGTACCGCTGCAGCTTTTTAAGAACACAAAAACTGCCACAACTTTTGCAAACGGACTCTAAATTCAATGAAACAAAGTTTGTTGGAAAGCTAACGATATGTGCTAACAGAATATTGATTGAAATATCAATAATAAGCAAATGAGAAAATGCCCATAAGAAAATTGTGAGAACCCTTCCTCGAATAAGACCGGTAAAACTTCCAACAACGAAAACGCAATAGACGAAGCATATGAAATCCGTTTTCGATGTACTAGAGCTTGTCACAAAGATAGCCGCAAGCTCAAGAACCCACATAGAGAAAAGCCAACCAAGAACCAAGAAATATGATGATGCCAAGAATGCAATAGTTTGAGCTCTCAACGAATGATGCGATCAAGCTACTCAGTTGAGAGCCCCCCTTGATAGTACGACAATCGATCCTATAACCCGGTCTCTCAACTACCACCATGAGACTGGTAAAATAGAAACCCTATCAAGGTCAAACCTTAGCCTTGCGCATAGTCCACTTGAGCTAGATGATGACGATCTTGACTTCCTCAAGATGGACCCCATTTCTTGATTGCGTTGGCTTGATGAAGACTAGATGATTGCTCCCCCATACTCCACTATGGGTGAGCCACTCTTCGGCACATCTTCACAAGTCCATAGTCACCACAATGAACGGCGAGCCTCAAGCATGATCTCTCCATGATGCTTCATTTTATCTTGCACATCGCAACCTTGGTGACGATCTCCACTTGATGTCATCTTCCATAGTATGTATGGGATCTGCCTCTTGATGCAAGCCCATGGAAATATACCTAACCCCACAAAGAACTCTCGCGTAGACCATGGGTTAGTACACAAAGTGTAATGGACAATGCTTACCACACCATGGGATCACCTGATCCCTCTCGGTACATCTTGTACGCTTTGTGTGTTGATCAACTTGATTCACTTTTTGACTTAGTATTGATCAACCTTGTATCTTCGCTTCTCTCTTCATAAAGATGATGTATTGAAGGTAAACATGAATGCTTACACAATCTTCCTCTTCAATACATGCTCGCAATAAGCTCAATTCCCACATGACCAATCTTTGGATAAACCTTGAATACCACCATGGTCACCATATAAACTCCTTTAAACCAACAGATGGACTCCAAGAAGTACCTATGGACAAATCCTTAGAATATAACTCAAGGAAACCATTAGTCCATAGGGGTGTCATCAATTACCCAAAACCACACATGGAGAAATGTGCTCTTACAATCTCCCCCATTTTGGTAATTGATGACAACCACTTTCAAGAGAGTTTATAAGAAAATAAGCACAACCAAGCACACACAATGCAATGCATGGATGTGAGATGCAAATGCTTAAACAACAAAAGCAAAACTCTCAAAGCATTCCAAACTAAACTCTCTAAACTTCTCCCCCATTGGCATCGATTGCCAAAATGGACAAAAGTTTAGAAATCCAATATAATAGGTGTTCGTCCAAAAAGTTTGTATCTCTCAAATACGTGTGCAAAGAAATATACATATCCAATGATAAGTAGTTGGAGGAAGAAAAACTATATTGAGAACCCAAATATTGCACAAAGGATCGTATGGCACAAAGACATACATCGGAGTGAAGCAAGGAATCAAAAGATACTAATTGGAACAATCAATCACATGGACCAACAAGCCACATGAATAAAAGATATCATGATATGGGAAAAACAGTGTTTATAAAGAAATTAGAGGAGCTCCCCATAATTTGTGCACAAATAATAATATTTGTATTTGAATACAAGTGCACAAAAAAGGATCATGACTCCCCCAAAATCAATATAAACACACCACAAGTGCAAGCAAGAAGATAAGACAAATGGCATAGTACTTTCACTAAACATATGGTTGAGCAACATGTAAAAGAGACAATCTTAAGAATAGGCTCAACCAAAATGATGTGTGTGAGTCATGGAAAAGCACTTGATAAGACTAGTATAAGGATGAGCATAAAGCATAAACATAGTCTTGATGAAATGAGACACAAAGTGCAAACCATATCCTTCGCACACACAAACCACTAGCAAAAGGGTTCACAAGCTTACTAATAGGAAAATTTAAAAACCAAAGCTTGTGACAAACCCTAGTGAATATAGGAAAATGATATCCTTGTCAAGAGGAGGTATACCAATCGAAATGGCAAAACCCTCGTGAAGACAAGCATGAGAAAAATAATCTTCACCACCAAAGAGTGCATCAAGATGCTAGGATATAAGATCCACACTCAAGACAGATTCTTTAACAAAACCACCAAGTAAACAAAAATGATATGGGATGGTGCACGTGAAAGAAAAGAGGATATCAACTAGAGATGTAACTTCTCTCATGTGTATAAGATTCTAGGTAGATGGCAATCATGATGATATATCCACAAACAATAATGTACACACGAAATAGTTACAAGAAGGAACAAACAAGATATCCACAAGGAAGTCATAACTATACCAATAAGATCTTTGCTTGAAAGCATAGCACATAGCCTAATATTTTCTTATTGTACATAAATGAACTCCCAATACAAAAACATCAAAGACATCACAACTAGCAATATGACATCATCGTTGAGACTCTTTGAGAAAGGAAACAAGTACCACAAGAATGACTCAAGAAATTCCTGCCATGATGCAACCTATAAACAGTTGAATGCGAGAAATGTATGCATGAAGTAGATACTTGTTACCGAAATAGCATTGGATTGATGTAGTAGACAATGGTTCTTCGATCATCCTAGCAAGGCTCCAATAAGCACATGGTGTCAACACCTTCCTTGTAAGTGAGCTGAGTGTCCAATGTATCTCCAATTGTTCCTAGAACAACAACACAAACAAAGTGGTACCCAAACTTATTGGGACCAAAAAGTTAGTGTACCAACAATATACAGGACAAAACTCCATATAAATATGTGCATATAGATATGAAATTGAATTTCATGCACACTTTAGCCAATTTGTGTCATAGTGGAGTTTCCCCTATATAATGGGTCAAGGAAAGAGAACATGCCAACGAAAGTACATGTAGTAAATATGCATGCTCAAGGCTTTCGAGAATCAAATCAACACACAGTTGATAAGATAACGAGAGAAAAGGAATCAAGTGAAAATAAGATACCAAACAAAAAAATCACTTGATGGATACCAACTAAAATATATATCAAGGAATGAGATATCCATTGACACATGCCAAATAGAAGGAAACAAGATACCAATTGAAGGAAAACAAGAGGTATCAAGTTCCCAAAAGAGAGCTAGATTCCACAAACCACACCCTTCACAAATTTTCGTGCAGGCACAATGTACCATAGAGAAAAGGCTTGCCTCCCACCAACACATACTTGATGAGGATCAAAAGATTTTATGATAAACACATAAATGAGTGTTCTAAGGAAAATAGGAGCCCCACCCCCCCGAGAGATGTGCATTATATAGAATTTGCATTTGGATACAACATGCACTTGATGGGATCATCACTTTCCCTATATCTATAGAAACACTAGACATGCTCAAAAAGATCCACAAGAGACAAGGAAGACAAATGATAAACAAAATACAATGTAAAGATGATTAGCAATTTCTACCATGAAAGGATACCAAATGTCGAAGGACAAGAAGTAATTCGAAATATTTCCTATTGGTAGATTTCAAAGAAATCCAACATCATCTTTACACGTAAATCATAAGCAAATGACACTTGTAGAGCTAACATGCCACCTAGGAACAAGATAAATTATAATATCAAATCTAAATGGCAATATCTCAAATGTACACATTCTCTGGGATTATAATATGCACATAGCATATTACTCCCCCATAATGTGGTAACCCAACGATAATAACAAGTGGAAAATGAAGTACAACTATAGATGATTAATGGACCTTTTAGAATTTGAATTTCTCATGAGACGGCATACCACATAGAAGCTAGATAATCTTGTAATATCAATAGTAAGTGGTATTCCTCATGTACACACATTTTTAGGATTGTGAAGTGCACAAAGCACATCACTCCCCTAAAATGGGATAATCCATTAATCTCTCAAGAAAGCCAACTAAGATAAGACAAGATGCAAAAAGGCGCAACATAAGACTCACACATACATGATGTGCAACCCATCATACAAAATTGATTTCTCAAGATAAACAAATAGGAAGCACAACATATACAACCGCGACCACAACATGCAAAGGGTCAAGTAACTAACAATGTATTCAATTTAAGTACATGTTACCGCAAGGAGGAACATTGGATATAAGTGAGAAACTTGATAATCCACATGACTTGGCTTGAGATAATATGAATGATGAAGATCCCTTAATTCTTCATGATGTAGCCAAGTCACAAATGCCCTCCATTAATGCCTATTGATCAAGTTTGGGCTTGTTGGTCCCCAACCAAGTTGGGTCCTAAGAGGTTAGTCACAATAGGCTTGGCTACCCAAATGGTTCTTTTCTTGACACCACTTTGAGTATCAACACATTTGGCAAACACATTGCCAAGCTTATCCTTCCCAAGAGAATAGATATCATCAATAATGATTGGGTTGGATAAGTTACCTTTTGTGCAAGAAGAAGCGAAGTGACCCTTCTCACGACATAAGTAGAAACATTTACCCTTTGCTTTCTTCTCAATTGATTTCTCAACTTGAAGAGCGGTGACTTGGGTCTTCTTGGGAAGAGGCCTTTCTTCAACTTGTGGTTGAGCATGAGATTGAACTTGTGGCCGCTTCCCTTGTTGCTTGTTACTTTGGGGCTACTTATTTAATGGGCAAGATCTAACATGGTGCCCTTCAATTTTGCACTTGAAGCAAATAATCTTGGCCGAATTCTTGACTTGTTCTTGGCCCTTCTTCTTGTAGCTCGAGGACATCTTATTCCTCTTCTTCTTGGAGTTTAATCCAAGTCCACCTTTGTCATTTGGGAGTTTTTGCACACTCAAGATATTGTTGAGTGTGGACTTCCCTTCATGACTCTTTTCCAAGTCTTTCTTCAAAGAAGTGACTTGGGCCTTGAGCTCATTGATTTCCTCTACATGGTTAGAATCAACACAAGTGCTAGAGGAAGTATAAGCTTCATCTTTAGAGCAACAAGGCAAGGAAAGTAGTTCATCACAAGATGTACCAACATTATGAGTAGATGAACTACGAGGACTAGCACATGGCAATAAAGCATTTCTACTAGATGTAGTGCTAATTTCCACATGAGGCTCACTAGATGTTACCTTAGTAGTACTATCCTCATGAGCTATCTTTAGCACATTATGAGATACTAGAAGATCGCCATGAGAGCTAGAAAGCTTTTCATGACTTTCTTCCAATTTCCCATAATTGCTAGATAGCAACTCAAGTTGAGCCCTTAGCTCAACGTTCTCCTTTAATATGGATGCTTCACAATAAATAGAGTTAGTAACATAAGCATCATCATTAACAACAAGAGGAGAAGGCAACTTGGCAAGCTCTTTAGCATATGAAACTTTAAGTTGAGCATGAGACCCGGTGACTTCAATGAGCGAACTCTTAACGACCCTTGAGCCATTTTCGAGGTGCTCAAAGTCCTCAAGGAGTTTAGCATGTGCAACTTCAAGCTTATCATTTTTAGTTCTAAAATCATTAGCCACCTTGAGAGCTTTTTCATGGGATTCCTTTAATCTAGATAATTCTAGAGCAAAGGTCTCCTCAAGAGATTCCTTAGTGGTTTGTTCATTTTCAAGAGCTTGAGATAGCTCCGCAATCTCATTAGCGTAATCACGTTCATGACCTTCCATTTTCTCAAAGGTGGCCTCATGCTCCTCGAGATGAGCTTCCAAATCCTCAATATATTTCTTGCCCTCAATGGCAATAGACATGATTTCCATGAAGTTGGAACGAGCAATATTATTCTTATGAAGAGCTTTAAAAACCATTTCTCCCTTAAGTTTTAAGGAATCAATATTATAACTCTATTCATCATTATCATCAACATCATCATCGTGAGATATATTGGGATTCAAAGTAGGAGATACCTTTGAAGCCTTAGCCATAAGGCAAAAGTGAGAAACAATAGATGATGATGTAGGATCCCTTGAAGTACCATTCAAGACCACATCTTATTCCATGGAGTGTTGGGTACCCTCTACATTGTTAGCACAACAACTCGAGGACATAGATACATTTTTATCATGGCAACAAGATATAGCAAGCATATCATCATGAGATTTAGTCAAGCAATTTGTACATGATATGCAAGGACTACCAACACAATCATGTGAAACATTTAAAGTGCTCGAGGTGTTAAAGTCCAAAGATGAAGCATTTCAATAAGACAGTGAAGAAGAATTATCAACAATAAGCCCACTATCATCATTACAATGATCATCACTTCTCACCATATAATTACCTTGTGGCAATCCACATGTAGGTGAAGTAGATGAAGTTGAGAAGACATGATGACCGGAGGTGGAGGGAGAATAATCATCCCTACAAATCTTGGACTCACAAAATTTATCTTGAAGCTTTGTCCACAACTCATGAGCATCCCGGAACGGCATGAGTTCAAATATAACTACATTGCTCAAAGCATCAAAAAGCACATTAGAAGCTTGAGCATTGAGATAAGAGTTTTTCTCATCCTCTAAAGATATGTGTTGAGAATCCTTTGGAGGAGAAAACCCCATATCTACAATTTGCTCTAAATTTGGTTCCATGACCCTAAAGGGATTAAGCATGTGAATTACCCAAACATCAAAATTTGTGCCATTGAAACTAAGAGTGTTAGAGAATCCTAATCCCCTAGTCGACATCCTTACTCTCTAGGTGGTTAAATGTAATAATGAGAGACCTAGCTCTAATACCAATTCAAAGGACGTGGATGTTGCCTAGAGGGGGGTGAATAGGCGCTTTAACATAATTATGGTTTAGGTTTGAACAAATGCGGAATGAAACTATCATTTAATTAGTCAAGCATAAAACCTAAAACAACTAGGCTCACCTATGTGCACCACCAACTTATGCTAAGCAAGATAGACAACTAAGTGATAGCAAGATATATAATAAGAAACAATATGGCTATCACAAAGTAAAGTGTGTAAAGGGGCTCGGGTAAGAGATAACCGAGGCATGCGGAGACGATGATGTATCCCGAAGTTCACACCCTTGCGGATGCTAATCTCTGTTTGGAGCGGTGTGGAGGCACAATGCTCCCCAAGAAGCCACTAGGGCCACCATAATCTCCTCACGCCCTCGCACAATGCAAGATGCCGTGATTCCACTAAGGGACCCTTGAGGGTGGTCACCGAACCCGTACAAACAAGGTTGGGGCAATCTCCACAACTTGATTGGAGGCTCCCAACGCACCACGAAGCTTCACCACAATGGATTGTGGCTCCGAGGTGACCTCAAATGCTCGGGGCAATCTCCACAACCTAATTGGAGACCCCGAAGCTTGCCCGGAGCTTTGCACCACAATGATTGAGCTCTGAGGCACCACCAATCGTCTAGGGCGCCAAAGCACCCAAGAGGAACAAGCTCTAGGGTGCTCAAACACCCAAGAGTAATAGCTTCTCAACTTCTCACTTCCATGTATCACCATGGAGAACTCAAACCTATGCACCAAATGCAATCGCAAGGGCACACGGAGTACCCAAGTACTTCTCTTCCAACTCCCACGAAAGCAACTAATGCTAGGGAGGAAATGAGAGGAAGAACGAAGAAGAACACAAATAACTCCAAGATCTAGATCCAAGGGGTTCCCCTCACTAAGAGGAGAAAGTGATTGGTGGAAATGTGGATCTAGATCTCCTCTCTCTTTTCCCTCAAGAACTAGCAAGAATCATTGAAGGGATTGAGAGTTAGCAAGCTCGAAGAAGGTCAACAATGGGGGAAGAACACGAGCTCCAAAAGATGAGGTCCATTGGAGAAGAATACCCCCTTTTATAGGTGGGGGAAAATCCAACTGTTATCCTCACAGCCCGCACAGAGCTGTACTACCACTCAAAGGAGCGGTACTACTGCTAGGGCGGTAGTACCCCTTTGAAAAACAACACTGAGGAGCCAAAAGTCCAGTAGAACCGCCGGAGCGGTACTACCGCTCGTCCTCACGGTACTACCGTTATGGATAGCGCTACTACCGCTACAGGTAGCGGTACTACTGCTTGCGAGCGGTACTAAAAAATTACATCCGTGCCTACCATGGCTATAAATAACACGAGTTTTTGGTCTGGAGCGGTAGTACCGCTCCTGGAGCCGCGGTATTACCACTCCGGAGCGGTAGTAAAAAATTACATCCGTTCTAGCCGCGGTACTACCGCTACAGCTTTTTAAGAACACCAAAACTGCCACAACTTTTGCAAACGGACTCCGAATTCAATGAAACAAAGTTTGTTGGAAAGCTAACAATATGCACTAACAAAATATTTATTGAAATATAAATAATAAGCAAATTAGAACAGGCTCATAAGAAAATTGTGAGAACCACTCCTCGAATAAGACCGGTAAAACTTCCAACACCGAAAACACAATAGACGAAGCATATGAAATCCGTTTTCGATGTACTAGAGCTTGTCACGAAGATAACCACAAGCTCAAGAACACACATAGAGAAAAGCCAACCAAGAACCAATAAATATGATGATGCCAATAATGTAATGGTTTGAGCTCTCAATGAACGATACGATCAAGCTACTCAGTTGAGAGCCCCCCTTGATAGTACGACAATCGATCCTATAACCTGGTCTCTCAACTACCACCATGAGACCGGTAAAATAGAAAACCCTATCAAGGTCAAACCTTAGCCTTGCGCATAGTCCACTAGAGCTAGATGATGACGATCTTGACTTCCTCAAGATGGACCACATTTCTTGATTGCGTTGGCTTGATGAAGACTAGACGATTGCTCCCCCATACTCCACTATGGGTGAGCCACTCTTCGGCACATCTTCACAAGTCCATTGTCACCACAATGAACGGCGAGCCTCAAGCATGATCTCTCGTGATGCTTCACTTGATCTTGCACATCGCAACCTTGATGACGATCTCCACTTGATGTCATCTTCCATGGGATGTATGGGATCGGCCTCTTGACGCAAGCCCATGGAAATATACCTAACCCCACAAAGAACTCTCGCGTAGACCATGGGTTAGTACACAAAGCGTAATGGACAATGCTTACCACACCATGGGATCACTTGATCCCTCTCGGTACTTCTTGTATGCTTTGTGTGTTGATCAACTTGATTCACTTTTTGACTTAGTCTTGATCAACCTTGTATCTTCGCTTCTCTCTTCATAAAGATGATGTATTGAAGGTAAACATGAATGCTTACACAAACTTCCTCTTCAATACATGCTTGCAATAAGCTCAATTCCCATATGACCAATCTTTGGATAAACCTTGAATACCACCTTGGTCACCATATAAACTCCTTGAAACCAACAGATGGACTCCAAGAAGTACCTATGGACAAATCCTTAGAATATAACTCAAGGCAACCATTAGTCCATAGGGGTATCATCAATTACCCAAAACCACACATGGAGAAATGTGCTCTTACAAGGTCAATATCCCAATCCCAAGTTTGTTCCTCAAAAGGAGAAGTATAAAAATACTCCCCCTGAGGGAACAAAAGCTCAAGATGACCTTCTACCACAAGACCCCAAGCTCAAGGGCAAGAACAAGCTTCAAGATGACATTGACTCATATGAGGATGAATCCCAAGCTTTGGTGAAGTGGGATCCCAAGGCTACTACAATCTCAACTTCTACAAGTGCTACTTCAACCCCAAGGACCCCCATCAACTTGATGTGGGTCCCCAAGAAGAAGAACTAAAGAAGTTCTTGAGGTGTGACTCCGCCAATGAAATTCACTCATATTCATTATTGGCAAGAATTAGTTGCAATCAACATCAACATTATGCAGTAGTTTAAGGAGTCACACATTCCCTCAAAGGTAAGCAAGGGAAAAGGTATTCAACAAACCAATGGACATCATCACATATGCATTGCACTCCATGTTTATATATATCATTGTATTTGTCTCTTGTGTGTTGGGACTAACCCATGTAGGTGAGAAGAGTAATGAAACAACAAGGATGCTCCCAACTCTTGGTGATCTTGATCAACTTTGAGCATCCACCACTACTTCACCTATATGAAGTCTTCATCGACAAAACCCAAGGTTAGTTTATCCCTCCCACGAGGGGATGTCATATCAAGGGGGAGCTTTACTCTAAGACTTGAGTCAAAGCATCTATAGAATGTGACAACATTTAATGCTTTATGTAAAAGTGGTAATCCCACTTGTGCTTAAACGAGGAGTATGACCTATCATCAAGTATTCTTACTTGGCTCCTAAGTCAATATACTCATATATAGATGACTCCCTCATCACCAAAGTGCTTGTTAGAAGCTAGTGTATTTGTGCATGTTTGCCATGATTTCATTTGACATCTTATTGTGTGAGCATGTTGGTCTGCATTTATTTACTCATTCAAGGATATCCAATTGTTGCTATTTGGCTTTCGATTTTTCAATTGCCAATTGGATATACAAGAATGCCTAAGACCACTCCCCTAGCTATCTATGCTTTCTCACCTCATATTCTATTCATGCTGCATCACAGATTTGAACAAGTACCCTTCGATCTCTCTGTGTGAGGAGCACTCGGAGTTCCGTATCGACAAAGGACTGGCCATTAAAACCACCCAGGTGCATCTCGGTGGAACCAACACCAAAATCTCGGTCTCACCGAATGCCTAGGGTTGATCTGGTTTTTCAATCTCGGTAGTGTCGATTCCATATTCTCGGCTACATTGAGTTTCCCTGTCAACTGATAGTTGAGGAACTCGGTGACACCAAAAATGTAGAATCGGTGTCACCGGCAGTGAGGGGTATATAATTTGTGGACCCCGATGCTTTGAATTTCTATCTTCAAACATCTTGCTCCAAACCCTAAGTTGCCATTCCGAGGACCCCTAGTCATCGCCTTGCTTCCCGGAGCATCTCCGCCGATGGGAATCGCCACCGTCGACGTATTAAATTCCATCGTCACTGTCGTAGCGGGTCCATTGCCAAATTAGGGTATGGATTCAGTCCCCTTTCGTGCTCCACTTTCCGACTCATGTGCATTGGGGATTTTTCCTAGTCTAGCCACTATTTGAGATTGTTTAGTCCAAACGAAACCTCCATTAGATAACAAACGATTGACTTTCTAGGGTTTGCCTTCCGCTCGATGAAACTTGGTGGAACCGAAGTAAACAAATCGATGTCACCGATTTGCTGTCTATGCTATTGCGCTCTCTCGGTGAAACCGAGTACTCCTTTTCGGTCCCACCGAAAGGGATGCAAGTTTCGGTTAGTGAGAGAGTCAGTCTCGATAGCACCGATATATTTGCTTCGGCTATACCGATTTTCATGTGACAGAATGTGAACCTTGAGAATATTTTGTTCAAAATTTCGAAAAAATATCTGCATTTTGTGATGACTTGTCCTATTCCACTCTTCTCAACTCTATTCACAGGGACAGACATGTCAGATACTGAAGATAGTCAGAATCTGCAGGAGCAAAATGTTGATATGAGTTCAGGCACCAATCCTAAGTCCAGTTCTTTGTCTGATCCAGGCACTCCCAGTTCATATGGGTTGCCCAAAGCTGCAACTAGGACAAGGAAGAGACTCAATTCAGATGAAGAAGATTCTGATTTTGTGCCAGAAGAGATTCTTGCTAAAAAGCAAGAGAAGGCTGCAAGGAAGTCTGCTACTAAGGCTACCTCATCTAAAAGGGTAGTCAGCAAAATTTATGCACTTCTAGAGACTTTCAGCGCACATGAGAGTGCTAGGGAAACTATGTCTGTTGAGATCCCCAAGAAATCCTTGCCTAAGAAGGTGGAGAGAAGAAGACAGCCAGGAAGAGGATCATCCATGTGATGGGCAGGCCTACCTCTTTGTTTGAGGATCCAAAGGAGGCTGCTGGTGCTGCTGCTGAGGAGGAGGAAGAGGAGGAACCTACTGCTAAGGCTAAGAATAAGGCTAAGAATCTTATGGCAGATGCTATGCCTAAGCCTGGCCCCTCCAAGAGCACCAAGGCTGCACCCAAGCAAGTTGCTGCAGGGAAGTCCAAGAGGACCACTAGAGATATTCCTGCTACTAAGAAGAACAAGACATGCACTTTCAGAGAAACAGATGATGATGATGATGCTATGTCAGTTTTGATGAAACTGAGACCTCACTTTCCTGAACACAATGCCAGCCATCCAGTTGCTGAGGATATGAAGAAGACGAAGGATTCTGGTTTGAGGGCATGGAGAGCTACTGATCCATATGCCAAAGGAGGAAGACTGTTGTGGACTATAGATTCTATACCAAGGAGTAGCAAGACTTCTATGAGACTATCTTGCTTGATAAGAGTCCTGTAGTCAGTGACATGAGATATGTTGACTGGAAGTATATCAAAGACAATGAAGACTACTTCCCGAGTGTGCAAGACAACTTCCACTGCATTGTCCTAGACAAGTTTGTTGGCAGAGAGTTCACTGCCTGGAATGATGAGATGATCATGCAGTTCTATTCCACTGCTCATTTTTATGGAGATGGCAGGATTGTCTGGATGATTAAAGGAGCAAGATATGAATCTACCGTTGATGAGTGGGCTACCATCTTAGGAGTCCCAGAGGTTGAGGATGGTGACTTGGATGTCTACTCAGAATCCAAGGAGAGTCACGATGCTATGAAGGACATATACACTGCTATTCCAGCTGCTAACTTGCAATCTCACAAGTTAGGATCCATTTACTTCCTCCAAGCAGTCCTCTGTACCATGAACACTATCCTGAGGCATACCTTGATGCCTAAGTTTGGAGGTGAGAAGATGATTCGAGGATACTCCATCAACATGCTTACCATCTTGACAGTCACACCAGAATTCGAGTGACGGAATTGATCGTAGAAAAAGTGAAGAGGGTTGCTGCTGACCAGAAGCGCTTATGTTGCTATGCACCCTATATTCACATGCTTATCAACTCCAAACTTGAGAAGCACATCTTTGCTCTGGATAGACCCCACTTGCCACTTCACCCTGATTTTGCGGACAACGTTGTGGTGTTGGACCCATACCATCCCACATCAGCTGCAGCTCGAGCACAGGCAGAGGCACGGGCAGAGGCAACTAGAGCCACTAGTGCTCAGGTCCCTAGATCCAGGAACAAGCAGATGGATCTCTTGATCTCCATTGTCATGGACATGAACAAGGACATCAAAACCATCATGCACACTCAGGAGAGCCTTGCGAACATTATTGAGGATAGAGTGAAAACTCTGAATGACAAGGTAGATGGACTGACTAAGATAGTCAATGAGCTTAAGAAGGAGGTACATGAATCCCCTCTTCGTCGCACCTCTTCAGAGACTGAGTCTGATGATCATAGTGCACCTGTCAAGACAACTGCCCAGTTCACAACTAAGTCCATGACACGTACAGTGCCAGCTCTAGATACGAGGCCTTCATCTTCTGCTCCAGCCACAGTGACTACAGCTCCATCAGCCCCAGTGCCTCTAGTGTCTACACCAACTCCATCCAGGACTTTAGCAAAAGTTTTTGCTGACGCAGTTCTCTTGTCTCCGACATCGACTACTGGAGGATATGAGCCACAGAAGAACGACTAGCTATATCTCTTCAAGATTTTTGGTAACTTGTTGCCAAAGGGGGATAAGTTGTATATAGATCTTTACGCTTCGAGTGAGAGAGCGTTGCTTTTTAATTCTTGTTTTTCAAAACATTTGATCTTTTGGTTTGGATGTGAAATACTTGTGTTGTGTATTTGATCATATGCTTTAATGTGTGTTGCTACTATTTCCTATCTTTTGATGGTTATGTGATGATCATTCACTTTGCTTGATGTGTTGTGCTATGTTGTTAACTCTTATTACTCTCGCACACGACCAAGTTGTATGTGACATGGAAGAAGTGCCCCATGTACCTAATTGATTGTGCATTTTCTTTCAAACGCAAATCTAAAAATAATGCACAAATTTAGGGGGATATCTTACTTATCGTATACTTCTCAAAGCGACGATTATATTCATTGATTATATCATATGTCGAAGCTTAGATCTATATGTTGTCATCAATTACCAAAATGGGGAGATTGAAAGCATATTTGCCCCCTTGGTGGTTTTGGTAATTAATAACAACATATATGCCATTGAACTAATGTTCCCACTAAGCATATTTTAGGAAAAGTTCAATGATGGGTTGGCAAAAGGATTGTAGAATACCCCAAGATGCAAGGAAATACATTGGCAAAGCTTCAAGCAAAGGACTCTACATTTTACCTTTTGTGATAAATCACTTTGAGTCCATAGGAAAGCCAATACTGTTAAGGGGGTAAGGTTATGTTGGTGAACAAAATGCTCATACGTGCACAAGTGATAGTCACCACACCCACAAGCTCTTCCACAAAAGTTTGTCCAATGCCAAATACTCAAAATCGGTGCAACCAACACTTTCCACTCGATGCCACCGATTCCCAACCTCGGACAAACTAAGCCAAACCATATCTTTTTGGTGCAACCGATTCCACTTCGGTGCCATGGAGTTTGGGTTGCCAAATTCCTATTACGCAAGTTTAAAAAATCGGTCCGATCGAATTTTGTGAATTGGTGTCACCGAGATTGGCAATCTGACCATTGGTCACCCTATCGGTTGAACCAAGTTTTATGTATCGGTCTCACCGAGATTCAAAGATTGCTACCTTTGAGGCAACTCGGTACCATCAAGATTAACACATCAATGTCACCGAGTCTCACTTATTAGGTGTAACGGTTGGATTTTTGGAGATGCCTATATATACCCCTCCACCACCACTCACTCGCAAGAGAAGCACTCAGAACAGTTCCCCACTCATACCTACTGATTTTGTAAGAGAGAGCCACCTACTCATGTGTTGAGATCATGCCATTCCATTCCTACCATATGAATCTTGATCTCTAGCCTCCCCAACTTGCTTTCCACCCAATCAACCTCTTCCACCAAGCCAAATCCGTGAGAGAGTGATTGTGTCTTGAGGAGTCTATCATCTTGAAGCACATGAGCAAGGAGTTCATCAACATTATCGAGCCTATTACCTTTCGGAGGGTGGTGCCTCCTAGATTGGTTAGGTGTCGCTTGGGAGCCTCCTACTTCTTGTTGTGGAGTGAAGCAAGAAGTTTTTGAGGGCAAGGAGATCGCCTACTTTGTGAAGATCTACCCCGAGTTAGGCTAGTCCTCCGTGGACGTAGGCCGTCATGGTATAGTCAAGGTTGCTTCTTCATGGA
Source organism: Hordeum marinum (assembly GCA_022496015.1). NCBI lineage: Eukaryota > Viridiplantae > Streptophyta > Magnoliopsida > Poales > Poaceae > Hordeum > Hordeum marinum. The sequence continues at coordinate 451,491,207 of CM039673.1, read as the reverse complement.
ACCCTGTGTGGGTAGAACCCTCCGTGGACTCTCGCGACAGCTACCCTCTGTGGGTTGAAGACTCCATGAACGTGGATGTACGATAGCACCACCTATCAGAACCACGGGAAAAATCATCGTGTCACCAATTGCGATTGATCTTCCTACCCTCTCCTCACTTGCATGCTTGTCTTTACTTTACGCTGCAATACTCATAGACATGCATGTATAGGGTGTGCTTGACTTGCTATGAATGCTAAAATATGCCAAGAATTAAAATTGGGAAAAAGTAGATTGTATTTGGTCAAGTAGTCTAATCACCCCCCTCTAGCACTACTTTCGATCCTACAAGTGGTATCAGAGCATTGGTCTCCATTGCATTGGTTTCACAACCTTAGAGAGTATGGTGTCTAGTGAGGGAAATTATCATCATAGAGGTCCATATTTTGATGGCACAAATTTTGCTAGTTGGAAGCACAAAATGAAAATGCATTTGCTTGGTAATAACCCTGCCATTTGGGTTGTTGTTCATGTCTGAATGCAAGGTGAATTCTTTGCGGATGGAAGGGAACCGGATCGCGAAGTGACTACGGATGAATTGAAGATGGTTCAACTCAATGCTCAAGCATGTGACATTCTCTTCAACTGTCTATGCCCTGAAAAATTCACCAAAATCAGCCATCTTGAGAATGCAAAAGAGATTTGGGACACTTTGATTGGTATGCATGAAGGTACATAATCTATGAGAGAATCCAAGTTGGATGTTCTTCAAAGTCAGCTTGACAAGTTCAAGATGAAGGATGCTGAAGGAGTCGCTGAGATGTACTATAGGCTAGCTCTAATCACCAATGAGATTGCCGGCTTAGGAAGCAAAGAAATTATGGACAAATTCATCATCAAGAAGATACTTCAAGCTTTGGATGATCGATATGACACCGTATGCACATTGATCCAAATGTTGCCCAACTACAAAGATCTCAAGCCAACCGAAGTGATTGGTAGAATTGTTGCTCATGAGATGACACTCAAATACAAGGAAGAGCTTCACCACAAGTCAAGTCGTGCTTACAAAGCCACAAGTGATGCTCCCTCTACCTCAAGCGACAACCTTGTCACAAATGAAGAGATAAGCCTCATGGTCAAGAAATTCAACAAGTTCTACAAGAATAGAAGCAAATATCAAAGCTCCAACTCAAGATATGAAGAGAAGCATTCGTCAAGTCATGACCAAAACTGCTACAATTGTGGGAATCCCGGACACTACTCCAATTAGTTCACTGCTCCTTACAAAAGGAAAGAAGAGTCACCAAGAAGACAAAGCTCAAGAGACGAGTCACCACGAAGAGAGAGAAGGAGTAGAGACGATCGCTATGAACAAAGACCCTCAAGGAGAAGTAGGAACTCGGAGAAGAAGGACAAGCACACCAAGAGTTACTCAAGAATAAGACATAAGGCTCATGTTGGTGAATGGGTTTCCGGCTCCGAATCCGACAACCACTCCAAGAGAAGCTATCACTCCAACTCCAACTATAGTCAAGATGAAGGTGTTGCCGGACTTGCACTAGTGACAACCGACTCCTACGACATATTTGATTCACCAAATGAAGGGAGTGGACGTTGCTTCATGTCTAAAGGCCCCAAAGTATCACACCACGAGTATCTTGATTTCAATAGTGATGAAGATGACTTGATAATTGAAGATGACTTTCTATTTGACAAATCTAGTAATGTTAGTCAAAATGAACTTGCTAGTACTCGCTCTAGTCTAGATAAATCGTGCGATGATGATAAGTTGGAAATAGAATGACTAACTCAAGAACTAAAATCTCTTAAGTTAGCTCACGAGTCAACTCTAGAAGATCATAGAGAGCTTGTAAGGACACATGAGAAGATCCGCTTTGAGAAGCTCAATTTAGAGCAAGAGCATGAGTTCCTTAAAGCTATGAATGAAAATCTTCGAAAGAATACTTCCTATTATATAGCCAAGAGACTTCTCTTGTCTACGTTTATGCCACAAGTTAAGTCTAAGCAAGCTAGTAACAAAGGAAAGAAAGGTTCTTAAACTAGTAGCAATAAAAATGATGAATCCAATGATATTGCTTCTAGTAGTTCTCTTGATCCCACTAACTCTTCTCTTAACCAAGTTACACTTGATCAAGACAATTAACTTTTGAAAGGGATTATAGAGAAAGGCATCTACAAGAGTCTTCAAGGTTGCAAACAATTTGAGGAGATCGTACGCAAGCATGGAGGATACCGGAAAAATCGTGGTGTTGGCTACTTCAACGCTAATGGAGTTGAATGGAAAGAAGGTCAATATCCCAATTCCAAGTTTTTTCCTCAAAAGGAAAAGTATGAAAATACTCCCCCCAAGGGAACAAAATCTCAAGATGAGCTTCTACCACAAAACCCCAAGCTCAAGGGCAAGAACAAGCTTGAAGATGACATTGACTCATATGAAGATGAATCCCAAGCTTTGGTGAAGTGGGCTCCCAAGGCTACTACAAGCTCAACTTCTACAAGTGCTACTTCAACACCAAGGACCCCCATCAACTTGATGTGGGTCCCCAAGAAGAAGAACTAGAGAAGTTCTTGAGGGGTGACTCCGCCAATGAAATTCACTCATATTCGTTATTGGCAGGCACTAGTTGCAACCAATATCAACATCATGCAATAGTTCAAGGAGTCACACATTCCCTCAAAGGTAAGCAAGGGGAAAGGTATTCAACAAATCAATGGACATCATCAGATATGCATTGCACTCCATGTCCATAGATATCCTTGTATTTGTCTCTTGTGTGTTGGGACTAACCCATGTAGGTGAGAAGAGTAATGAAACAACAAGGATGCTCCCAACTCTTGGTGATCTTCATCAACTTTGAGCATCCACCACTACTTCACCTATATGAAGTCTTCATCAACAAAACCCAAGGTAAGTTTATCTCTCCTATGGGGGAATGTCACATAAATGGGGAGCTTTACTCTAAGACTTGAGTCAAAGCATCTATAGAATGTGACAACATTTAATGCTTTATGTAAAAGTGGTAATCCCACTTGTGCTCCAAACGATGCGTATGACCTATGATCAAGTGTTCTTACTTGGCTCCTAAGTCAGTATACTCATATATAGATGACTCCATCATCGCCAAAGTGCTCGTTAGAAGCTAGTGTGTTTGTGCATGTTTGCCATGATATCATTTGACATCTTATTGTCTGAGCATGTTGGTCCGCATTTATTTACTCATTCAAGGATATCCAATTGTTGCTATTTGGCTTTTGATTTTTCATTTGCCAATTGGATATACAAGAATGCCTAGGACCACTCCCCTAGCTATCTATGCTTTCTCACCTAATATTCTATTCATGTTGCATCACAAATTTGAACAAGTACCTTTCGATCTCTTTCTGTGAGGAGCACTCGGAGTTCCGTATCGACAAAGGACTGACCATTAAAACCTCCCAAGTCCATCTCGGTGGAACCAACACCAAAATCTCGGTCTCACCAAATGCCTAGGGTTGATATGGTTTTTCAATCTCGGTACTGCCGATTCCATATTCTCGGTTACACCGAGTTTCCCTGTCAGCTGATAGCTGAGGAACTCGGTGACACCGAAAATGTAGAATCGGTGTCACCGATAGTGAGGGGTATATAATATGTGGACCCCGACGCTTTGAATTTCTATCTTCAAATGTCACACTCCAAAACCCTAAGTTGCCGTTCGGAGGACCCCTGGTCATCGCCCTGCTTCCCCGAGCGTCTCCGCCGCTGGGAATCACCGCCGTCGACGTATTTAATTCCATCGTCGCTGCCGTAGCGGGTCCATCGCCAAATTAGGGTATGGATTCGGTCCCCTTTCATGCTCCACTTTCCGATTCATGCGCATTAGGGATTTTTCCTAGTCTAGACACTATTTGAGATTGTTTCATCCAAAAGAAACCTCCATTAGATAGTGAAGATTGACTTTCTAGGGTTTGCCTTCTGCCCGATGAAACTTGATGGAACCAAAGTAAACAAATTGGTGTCGCCGATTTGCTGTCTGTGATCCTGAGAACTCTCTCGGTGAAACCGAGTACTCCTTTTCGGTCCCACCAAAAGGGGTGCCAAGTTTCGGTTAGTTAGAGAGTCTGCCTTGGTAGCACCAATATTTTTGCTTCGGTTGTACCAATTTTCATGTGACAACATGTGAACCTTGAGAATCTTTTGTTCAAACTTCCAAAAATAAACAGTTACATTTTGTGATGACTTATCCTATTACACTCTTCTCAACTCTATTCATAGGGTCAGACTTGTCAAATGCTGAAGATAGTCAGAATCTGCAGGAGCAGAATGTTGATATGAGTTCAGGCACCAATCCTAAGTCCAGTTCTTTGTCTGATCCAGGCACTCCCAGTTCACATGGGTTGCCCAAAGCTGCAACTAGGACAAGGAAGAGACTCGGTGAAGAAGATTCTGATTTTGTGCCAGAAGAGATTCTTGCTAAAAAGCAAGAGAAGGCTGCAAGGAAGTCTGCTACTGAGGCTACCTCATCTAAAAGGGTAGTTAGCAAAATTTATGCACCTCTAGAGACTTTCAGAGCACATGAGAGTGCTAGGGCAACTATGTCTGTTGATATACCCAAGAAAGGCGGGAGAGAAGAAGACAGCCAGGAAGAGGATCATCCATGTGATGGGAAGGCCTACATCTATGTTTGAGGATCTAGAGGAGGCTGTTGGTGCTGCTGCTGAGGAGGAGGAAGAGGAGGAACCTGCTGCTAAGGCCCCTCCCAAGAAGAAGTCTAAGAAGCTTATGGTAGATGATATGCCTAAGCCTGACCCCTCCAAGAGCACCAAGGTTGCACCCAAGAAATTTGCTGCAGGGAAGTCCAAGAGGAACACTAGAGATATTCCTGTTGTTGAGAAGAACAAGACATCCACTTTCAAAGAAACATATGATGATGATGATGATGATGATGCTATGTCAGTTTTGATGAAACTAAGACCTCACCTTCCTGAACACAGTGCTAGCCATCCACTTGCTAATGATATAAAAAACAGAAAGGATTCTGGTTTGAGGGCATGGAGAGCTATTGATCCATATGCCCAGAGGAGGAAGACTGATGTGGACTATAGATTCTATACCAAGGAGCACCAAGACTTCTATGAGACTATCTTCCTTGCTAAGAGTCCTGCAGTCAGTGACATGAGATATGTTGACTGGAAGTATATCATGTCCAATGAAGACTACTTTCCTGAGTGTGCAAGACAACTTCCACTACATTGGCCTAGACAAGTTTGTTGGCAGAGAGTTCAATACCTGGAATGATGAGATGATCATGTAGTTCTATTCCACTGCTCATTTTTATGGAGATGGCAGGATTGTCTGGATGACTGAAGGAGCAAGATATGGATCTACTGTTGCTGAGTGGGCTACCATCTTAGGAGTCCCAGAGGTTGAGGATGGTGACTTGGATGTCTACTCAGAATCCAAGGAGAGCCACAATGCTATGAAGGACATGTACACTGCTATTCCAGGTGCTAACTTGCAATCTCACAAGTTAGGATCCATTTACTTCCTTCAAGCAGGCCTCCGTACCATGAACACTATCCGAGCCATACCTTGATGCCTAAGTATGGAGATGAGAAGATGATTCTAGGATACTCCATCAACATGCTTATCCATCTTGACAGTCACACCAGGATTCGAGTGACGGATTTGATCGTAGAAACAGTGAAGAGGATTTCTGTTGATCAGAAGCGCTCATGTTGCTATGCACCCTATATTCAGATGCTTATGAACTCCAAACTTGAGAAGCACATCTTTGCTTTGGATAGACCCCACTTGCCACTTCAGCCAGATTTTGAGGACAACGTTGTGATGGACCCAGACCATCCCACATCAGCTGCAGCTCAGGCACACGCAGAAGCACAGGCAGAGGCAGCTAGAGCCACTAGTGCTCAGGTCCCTAGATCCAGGAACGAGCAGATGGATCTCTTGATCTCCACTGTCATGGACATGAACAAGGACATCAAAACCATCATGGACACTTAGGAGAGCCTTGCGAACATTATTGCGGATAAAGTGAAAACTCTTGACGACAAGGTAGATGGGCTGACTAAAACAGTCAATGAGCTTAAGAAGGAGGTAGATGAAGCCCCTCTCCGTCGCAGCTCTTCAGAGTCTGATTTTGATGATGATAGTGCACCTGTCAGGAGGACTGCCCAGTTCAGAACTAAGGCCAGGACACCTATAGTGCCAGCTCTAGAGACGAGGCCTTCATCTTCTTCTCCAGCCACAGTGACTACAGCTCCATCAGCTCCACTGCCTTCAGTGTCTACACTAACTCCATCCAGGACGTCAGCAGAAGTTTTTGCCGACGTAGTTCTCTCGACTCTGACATCGACTATCGAAGGAGATCATCCACAGAAGAACGATTAGCTATATCACTTCGAGCTTTTTGGTAACTATTTGCCAAAGGGGGATAAGTTATATATAGATCTTTAGGCTTCGAGTGAGAGAGCGTTTATTTTTTAGTTGTTGTTTTTCAAAACATTTGATCTTTTGGTTTGGATGTGAAATACTTGTGTTCTGTGTTTGATCATACGCTTTAATGTGTGTTGCTACTATTTCCTATATTTTGATGGTTATGTGATGATCATTCACCTTGCTTGATGTGTTGTGCCATGTGGTTAACTCTTATTACTCTCGCACACCACCAAGTTGTATGCGACATGGAAGAAGTGCCCCATGTACCGAAAAATTGATTGTGCATTTGCATTCAAACGCAAATCTAAAAATAATGCACAAATTTAGGGGGAGCTCTTACTTATCACATACTTCTCAAAGCGACGATTATATTCATTGATTATATCATATGTCGAAGCTTTGATCTATATGTTGTCATCAATTACCAAAACGGGGGAGACTGAAAGCACATTTGCTCCCTTGGTGGTTTTGGTAATTAATAACAACATATATGTCATTGAACTAATGTTTACACTAAGCATATTTTAGGAAAAGTTCAATGATGGGTTCGCAAAAGGATTGTGGAATACCCCAAGATGCAAGGAAATAGATTGGCAAAGCTTCAAGCAAAGGACTCTACATTTTACCTTTTGTGAGAAATCACTTTGAGTCCATAGGAAAGCCAATACTATTAAAAGGGGGTAAGGTTCTATTGGTGAACAAAATGCTCATATGTGCACAAGTGATAGTCACCAAATACCCCCACAATCTCTTCCACAAAAGTCTGTCCAAAGCCAAATACTCAAAATCGGTGCAACCAACACTTTCCACTCGGTGCCATCGATTCCCAACCTTAGACAGACTAAGCCAAACCCTAGCTTTTTGGTGCAACCGATTCCACTTTGGTGCCATGGATTTTTGGTTGCCAACTTCCTGTTACATAAGTTTACAAAATCAGTCCGACCAATTTTGTGAACCGGCATCACCAAGCTTGGCAATCTCTCCGTAGGTCACCCTATCGGTCCAACCGAGTTTTATGTATCGGTCTCACCGAGATTCAAAGGTTGCTACCTTTGAGGCAACTTGGTACCAATAAGACTAACACATTGGTGTCACTGAGTCTGACATATTAGGTGTAACGATTGAATTTTTGGAGATGCCTATATATACCCCCCCACCACCACTCACTCGCAAGAGAAGCACTCAGAACAGTTTGCCACTCATACCAAATGATTTTCTGAGAGAGAGCCACCTACTCATGTGTTGAGATCATGCCATTCCATTCCTACCATACGAATCATGATCTCTAGCCTCCCCAACTTGCTTTCCACCCAATCGACCTCTTCCACCAAGCCAAAACTGTGAGAGAGTGATTGTGTGTTGAGGAGTCTATCATCTTGAAGCACAAGAGAAAGGAGTTCATAGACATTATCGAGCCTATTACCTTTTGGAGGGTCGTGCCTCCTAGATTTGTTAGGTGTCGCTTGGGAGCCTCCTACATCATGTTGTGGAGTGAACCAATAAGTTTGTAATGGCAAGGAGATCGCCTACTTCGTGAAGATCTACCCTGAGTTAGGCTAGTCCTCCATGGACGTAGGCCGTCATGGTATAGTCAAGGTTGCTTCTTGGTGGAACCCACCGTTGGTAGAGCCCTCCGTGGACTCTCACGAGTGCTACCCTCCGTGGGTTGAAGACTCCATGAATGTGGATGTACGATAGCACCACCTATCGGAACCACGGGAAAAATCATCGTGTCACCAATTGCGTTTGATCTTCCTACCCTCTCCTTACTTGCATGCTTGTCTTTACTTTTCGCTGCAATACTCATAGACATGCATGTGTAGGGTGTACTTGACTTTCTATGAATGCTAAAATCTGCCAAGAATTAAAATTGGGACAAAGTAGATTTTATTTGGTCAAGTAGTCTAATCACCCCCCTCTAGCACTACTTTCGATCCTACAGCCTCACGCCGATGCTCTTTTGGACTTATGGCATGGACAACATAAGCCGGAGAAGGGCACAATTATTGATTGTGCTTATTGGGTTTTTAACACCTGGATCTCTTGGTTGTCAATTTTATGCACCTAACCAGTTCATCCATCAGCTCAAGTTGATAGAGGCATGCAATATATTTCAACACTCCACCTCACGTTTAAACTTAGTTACTAGACGTGGGATCGATGTAGGCCAAGGAATTATTATTTTTAATACTACATTGGCAAGCTCTTGAGCTTAAGACCTCTTAGCCCTAGTAACATATTGAATTCAATCTAGCCAATTGCTCCAAAAGTATGAACTTTGGGAGAAGGACGGACATTACATTACAACAAACATGCATTTTAAAGTACATTTAGGAAGGCTCACACATCATTCTTCATCCCTTAAAAAATTGAAATTTTAAGTCACTATTTCTTAAATTTGAGCAAGTTTAGAGAAAAAATTCTAACATCCACAACATCAAATATGTATAGTGCAAAAATAACTTTATGGTGAATGCAATGAAACTATTTTGGTATTGTAGGTGTTCGTGTATTTTTCTATAGACTTGATCAAACCTAGAAAACTTTCTTTTGAAACTCAGGCCCTGAGGATCTTGATTTTTTTAAAGCAGACGAGATTTTCCCGGTTAATGTCCGGGAAAATTGGCTAAAACCATTACAACATGCCCAAAAATGAAGGGCACCTTGGCCGACCTGACACCTACGAGACCCACATGCACCGCCGAGGTGAGGGCACCGTCGAGGTTGCCAGTTGTGTCATCGTCATCACCTCTCCCCAAGCAAGCGACTCCGACTTCAACACAGACGACCTGCCAAGGCCCCTCTGAACGAACGACACACGGAAACCATGTCATCCAAAGCCAAACAATCGATCGACAACGACGAAGACCAGGCAACTCCAACCTTGATGACGATCATCGCAGGAGAAAAGGAGCACAGATGGCGCCGACGGAGTCCAAATTCCCCCTCAACTGGCATCGTTGCCACCGTGTCGCCTCGCAACATCATAGCTCTGACTTCATGCTCGAAAGAAAGTTGACTGACAATGACAAAGATCAGCCACAAACCTACACATCTTGCCACACACTAATAGAAAACAGGCCATTAGTCCCGGTTGGGAAGGGAATTTACTCTCGGTTCCCTAACAGTGACTAAAGTATAGAGACTAAAGGGTCCAAGCCTTTAGTCCTGATTGGCTATGAATCGGGACTAAACCCTGGCCACGTGACCGGCAACGCGCGCCGGGGCATGGGGTCCTTTGGTCCCGGTTGGTAACACCAACTGGGACTAAAGGTTTAGCAGTTAAGGCTTCATTGTTTATTTTTCCTTTTCATTTTGTGTTTTGCATTTAATTTTTTCCTCTAATTCAACATGATCACTTGCATCCATCCACTTTAATCAAATATATGCCATATAACTCATCATCATCTTACTCATCTAACAACTCATCATCATCTTAATCATACCAAGTTAAAATCTCATAAAACAAAAAACATCATAATACTAATCATCCTAATCGATCATGCAAGTTAATATAAACCAAAAAAACTTCTCTCTCATAGGACCTAGTCCTCCCTCCTAGGTAAAATGACATAAAACAGAATAACACCCATGTCTCCATGATGAAGCAAAGAGATCCAACGGTCTCCAACTTGTGGCTTGCGATCCTTCTTTATTTGTCCTCATGCTTCAATTTGGAGCTGTATTGGTGGTTTGCGCTCAGTCGAGTATGCAAAAGAGAACTTGAGATGGAAGGGGCTTTTAATTTTCATATTACGTTCGGCTTGCATCAACGGAGGCACAACTTCATTCGGCAGTTTCTGTTGAAGAACATAATAGTAGCCTAGTTAGCAATGTAATCAATACCATTTATGCAACAGTAGTGTACTTAATTAGCAACTCTTACCAAGATATTTTGGCGAATGTCATCCGCCCTCAACCTATTCACTAGTGTACTATACAATGTATACTTTGGGCCAGTTCCCAAATTATATGGGAATATCTCCCTACCAGCTAGGACACCAATAATAAAGTTGATAAGATCATCCTTCTCCTCCCAAGTTAGATGTGATCCATAAGTGTAGTGTGTCGTGTCGATTATGTTCTGTTTTTCACTCGAAGAAACGAAATAAGCTGTAAATTATAAATTAACAAATTTAGTATGGATGAACACCAACTATTTTTAAATATAGAATGCAAATTACTTGACAAATATGCATGGTTGACAAACTCACATGGAGGTAAAACAGGAAGCATATCGACATCCACCCAAATGTCGATGTCACCTTCAATATGATCTTCAGGACGAAGATCGAAGGTTATTTCCATATCCTCCTGAAATCCATATACCTTGCAAAGAGCTTCCCAATTTGAGCACCCTAATTCTGTGTTATTAAGTGCATTAATTCATTACTTTCACGAGAAATGTGTGACCATGTTTAGTCCTCAGGTTGGCTGTCCTCGTCTTGAAACTCTCGTGCTCTTCAAAACCAAGCCTCTCCAAGAAATATCATCTTGCATGACAGGGTATGAACTAGTCGAATTGTATAAAACATAAATTACGCATTGAAGGAAAGAAATAGAAGTCAAGCTTAATTACGAAAAAACAGTTGTCATTGTTGCGTACCATAGAAATATCGAAGTCCTCGTAAAGCTTCATGTTGAAGAATCTGCTGTCTCGCAGCCCAGGCTGGTCGCAAAGACACTTATCATTGTTGTAGAGTTCACACGCTTGGATCCTAACGTCTTCATCAAACGATGACATTTCATGTGTTCATGATTCAAAAATTGATTATTACTTTCGGTCTGTCAAATATAAAACAATTAGAATGCATTCAATAAGCAGAGTTGGAGATATGCAAATCAATACAAGGCAATGCAACAATATGATCATATAATATCACCAATACATCATCGAATAATAGTATCACAAATACATCATCGAATAGTATCACTAATACATCATCGAATAATATCACTAATACATCATCGAATAGTATCCACTAATACAGATATAGTTGGCGTCTTGCGGCGCAGGCGGTGGACACCCAAAGAGAAGGAACTATGACAGGATCATAGCTCGGGTGAGATCCCTGAAGAACCTGCCAGGTATTGGAGAACATGGCGTCCAATGCAGCCATGTAGCATCGGACGTGCTCGTCCTCCTCCCTAACATGGCGACGTATCACCTCCGCGAGGGGCGGCTCCCTCTGCACCGACAGTGGTCCACGCGACTGCCACCAAATAACCTCCGGGTCAACGAAGCGACCATTATTCCTCACCAAGATCCACGCCCCGGAAGGCAGCACCTCCCAGTGCCAGCCCAATGGAGCCTAGTCCCGGACATGGCGCCTCTCAAGTAGGTGGCTGCCGCCAAGTCAACGACGAGGATGCGGGATGGGCATCGTCGACTCGACGGCTATGCTATGCAATCGATTCGACGGTTAGGAAAGATGTTTTATATGCAATATGTCAATTAGCAAATTAGCAACATCTACACATTTAAAACATACATTTAAACATGCATACATTTAAACTAATGAAATGTATAAACTCCCCCAACGATCGGTAAGTTCTTTAGTACCTATGATCATACGTATAATGCTATAAACTCCTAGGGGCAAATTTAAACTAATAAAATGTATCATTTATTTTAATTGCGTCAAAGTGACATATTATTTTAGTATTATCATTTTTTTCTAACATACACATATACACATAAATATATCTAACATACAAATATTATAAACTCCTAGGACTCTTGATTTTATCTAACATACACATATATACACATACAAATACACATATACATCTAACATACACATACACATACACATCAATTTGGAGGGCGGAGGGCGGATTGGGCTTACGGCGTGGAGGAGGAGAGCGGCGCCGGTGGAGCTGACAACAACAGCGTGGAGGAGCGGCACCGGCGGAGCAGGGCGACGACATGGAGGGGGAGAGCGCGCGGCGGTGGAGTCGGCAAAGCTGACGGCAACAACATGGAGGAGCGGCGTCGGCGAAGCAGGGTGACGACATGGAGGAAGAGAACAGCGGTAGCGAGTGGATGGACGACGCCATCGATCAAGGGTGCGCGCGGGGCAGCCTGGCGGCGGCGGCGAGTGGGCATGAATACGGGGTGATTTGGGGAGGAAGGAGGGCTTAAATAGGCCCGGGACCTTTAGTCCCGGTTGGTGGCACCAACCCAGACTAAAGACCCTTTAGTCCCGGTTAGTATCACCAACCGGGACTAAAGGTCCTCCCTGTAGTATCGATTTGTTATACCAACCGGGCCTAAAGAGGCCTTTTCGGTGGCCCAAATTCGCGTAGGAAGGGACCTTTAGTCCCGGTTGGTGGATCCAATCGGGACTAAAGGTCTATTTTGTCTTTTTTTATTTGGAATAACCGTTTTTATATTTGCAATAACTGTTAGAATATTTATAGTTTTTAATGAATCTTTTTTGCATTAGGTCAAAACAATTACAAGCTTTTCGTTAGTGCTAGTAGTTTTCAAATTTAAATAGTTTAAATTTGAATTCTTTTGATTTTTTTGTGAATCACTAGTTTGTGAATAACTTTAGTTTAAAAATAGATTTTTGAGTGATTGTTTTTGTTGTTGTTTAACATTAGTATGTTTTATCATTATGATAATTTTTGGGATTTTTATGATATTTTAAATAGGTGTTTTAATCAAAACCAGATTTGGTTTAACTCTTTTTAGTTTTATACCTTCATTTGTTTTAATAAAAATCACTATTAATAAACTTTGAAAAGGTTGAAACTTGGCATGGTACCATCATGTCACCCACATAGCATGTGGTAAAAAGTTGAGAGGGTTACGGCAAAAAGTAGATGCACTTCGTGTACAAACTGAACCATCTCCTTCGAAGTATGAGGGTTACGACAAAAACTCATATGTTACAAAGGCATTTCAATTTTTTTAACTTATTTCAACTCCATACTTTTTGTGCACTCAATATGAACGATTTAATCCACAACCTCAAATTTCAACCCTTTCTAACTTCATTTTCTATTTTTCGTCCATTTAATGAATTGTTTTGAGCTAAATGATGCTGAAATTAAAAAAGCACCACAAATGAACTCTGGAAAGGTTGAAACTTGGCATGGTATCATCATTTCACCAACATACCAAGAGGTAAAAAGTTGAGAGGGTTAAAATAAAAATTGGATGCACTTCGTGTACAAACTGAACCATCTCCTTCGAAGTATGAGGGTTTCGGACGAAAACTCATATCTTACAATGGCATTTAATTTTTTTTAACTTATTTCAACTCCAGACATTTTGTGAATTCAATATGACCATTAGAAACCACATCCTCAAATTCCAACCCTTTTTAACTTCATTTGCTATTTTTCATCCATTCAATGAATTATTTTGAGCTAAATGACCCTGAAATGAAAAGGCACCACAAATGAACTCTGAAAAACTTGAAACTTGGCATCGTATCATCATTTCACCCACATAGCAAGTGGTAAAACGTTGAGAGGGTTATAGAAAAAAACTGGATGCACTTCGTGTACAAACTGGACCATCTCCTTCGAAGTATGAGGGTCATGGACGAAAACTCATATGTTACAAAGGCATTTCAATTTTTTAAATTATTTCAACTCCAGACTTTTTGTGCATTCAATATGAACCATTCTAAGCCACATCCTAAAATTTCAACCCTTTCTAACTTCATTTGCTATTTTTCATCCATTTAATGAATTGTTTTAAGCTAAATGACCCTGAAATTAAAAAGCACCACAAATGAACTCTGGAAAGGTTGAAACTTGGCATGGTATCATCATTTCACCCACATAGAAAGTGGTAAAATGTTGAGAGGGTTACGGAAAAAACTGGATGCACTTCATGTACAAATTGGACCATCTCCTTCGAAGTATGAGGGTTACCGACGAAAATTCATATGTTACAAAGGCATTTCATTTTTTAACTTATTTCAACTCCAGACTTTTTGTGCATTTCATATGAACCATTATAAGACACATCCTCAAATTTCAACCCTTTCTAACCTCATTTGCTATTTTTCATCCATTTAATGAAATGTTTTGAGCTAAATGACCCTGAAATTAAAAAGCACCACAAATGAACTCTGAAAAGGTTGAAACTTAGTATGGTATCAAAATTTCACCCACATAGCATGCGCTAAAAAGTTGATAGGGTTACAACAAAAATCGGATGCCCTTCGTGTACAAACTGAACCATCCCGGCTACTCACTAGAGAAGAAAAGTGATGACGGTGCAGCCAATCACATCCCAGAGTGGGATCTTGGTGTATAAAACTTTTTCTTCGCTTGTGTCCCTTTATTATTGCACCGTAACCATGGACAATCTTCATCATTTAACATGATGCTTGGGTCAGTCTTCACTGGGAAGGGAGTAATTTCATCAAACTTTTCATAATCTCTTGACATGTTTGTCTTGTCCTCCACTCCCATGATGTTTCTTTTCCCAGAAAGAACTATGTGGCGCTTTGGCTCATCGTATGATATATACTATTTCTTATATTTCCTTTTTTGGTTTGGTAGACATGTCCTTCACATAGAAAACTTGCGCCACATCATTGGCTAGAACGAATGGTTCGTTTGTGTGCCCAAGATTGTTGAGATCCACTGTTGTCATTCCATACTACGGGTCTACCATTACCCCTCCTCTAGTCCTGTTGGCCCATTTGCACCGAAACAAAGGGACCTTCAAATCACCTCCATAGTCAAGTTCCCATATCTCCTCTATGTAACCATAATATGTCTCCTTTTCCTTAGTGTTTGCCACATCGTCAAAGCGAACACCATTGTTTTGTTTGGTGCTCTTTTTATCTTGGGTGATCGTGTAAAATGTATTCCCATTTAACTCATACCCTTGGAAAGTCAATATAGTCGAAGATGGTCTTTTGGCCAACAAGTACAAGTCATCTTCAATATTGTCATCATTCATGAGATGTGTTCGCAACCAACCGTCGAAAGCCTTAATGCGTGTATGTTGAATCTAAGTGTCAGACTTCTCCGGGTTCTTCGAGCGTATACTATGCATGTGTTCCTCGATATATGGGGTGACCAAGGTAGAATTTTGTAGAACTGTGTAGTGTGCTTGCGCCCAAGAATGCCCATCCGTACATATTATTGATTCTGGCATGCCTTCTCCACGTAGTCTCCCCTCATGCCGCGATTGAGGAACACCAATCGGCTTAATGTCGGGAATAAAGTCAACACAAAACTCAATAACCTTCTCTGTTTCATGGACCTTGGAGATGCTTCCTTCTGGCCTAACATGGTTATGAACATATTTCTTTAAGACTCCCATGAAACTCTCAAAGGGGAACATATTGTGTAGAAATACAGGACCCAGAATGGCAATCTCTTTGACTAGGTGAACTAGGACGTGTGTCATAATATTAAAGAAGGATGGTGGGAACACCAACTCAAAACTAACAAGACATTGGACCAAATCATTCTGTAAGCTTGGTACGATTTCTAGATCGATTACCTTATGAGAAACTGCATTTAGGAATGAACATACCTTCACAATGGCTAATCGAACATTTTCTGGTAGAAGCCCCCCTTGACGCAACCGGAAGCAATTGCATCATGATCACGTGGCAGTCATGAGACTTTAGGTTCTGGAATTTTTTCTCTGCCATATTTATTATTCCCTTTATATTCGACGAGAAGGCAGATGGGACCTTCATACTGAACAGGCATTCAAAGAAGATTTCCTTCTCTGCTTTGGTAAGAGCGTAGATGGTAGGACCTTCATACTGCTTTGCATGCATGCCGTCATTTTCGTGCACACGTTGCTGGTCCTCCCGTGCCTCTGGTGTATCTTTTGTCTTCCCATACATGCCCAGGAATCCTAGCAGGATCATGCAAAGATTCTTCGTCACGTCCATCACGTCGATTGCAGAGCGGACCTCTAGGACTTCCCAATATTCTAGCTCCCAAAATTAGATTTCTTCTTCCACATGGGTGCGCGTCCCTCAGCGTCAGTCGGAACAGATTGTTCGTCGGGACCCTTTCCAAATATTACTTGTAAATCCTTGACCATATCAAATATGTCATCACCAGTATGGAGGACGGGCTTCTTTCGGTGATCTGCCTCACCTTTGAAATTCTTACCTTTCTTTCTTAAGGCATGCTTGGCCGGAAGAAATCGACGATGTCCCAGGTACACCTTCATGCATTTGTCCAAATGTATACTTTCGGTATCATCTAGACAGTGTGTGCATGCATGTTATCCCTTGTTTGTCTGTCCTGAAAGATTACTAAGAGCAGGACAATCATTGATGGTTACAAAGAGCAACGCTCGCAGGTCAAATTCCTGTTGTTTTTGCTCATCCCACACATGTACACCTTTTTATTCCACAGCTGTAAAAGTTCACCAACTAATGGCCTTAGGTACACATCAATGTCGTTGCGAGGTTGCTTAGGGCCTTGGATGAGCACTAGCATCATAATGAACTTCCGCTTCATGCACAACCAAGGAGGAAGGTTATAGATACATAGAGTCACAGGCCATATGCTATGCTTGCTGCTCTGCTCCTCGAATGGATTAATGCCATCTGCACTTAAACCAAACCATAAGTTCCTTGGGTCATCTGCAAATTCCGGCCACTCTCTCTCGATTTTTCTCCATTACGACCCATCAGCGGGTACTCTCAACTTCCCGTCTTTCTTACGGTCTTATTTGTGCCATTGCAACGACTTGGCATGCTCTTTGTTTTGTAACAAACTTTTCAACTGTGGTATTATAGGAGCATACAACATCACCTTCGCAGGAATCCTCTTCCCGGGGCGCTCGCCCTGAACATCATCAACAGGGTCATCGCGACCGATCTTATATCGCAATGCATTGCATACTGGGCATGCATCCAAATTCTCGTACTCACCGCGGTAGAGGATGCAGTCATTAGGGCATGCATGTATCTTTTGCACCTCCAATCCTAGAGGGCATACAACCTTCTTTGCTTTGTATGTACTGTTAGGCAATTCATTGTCCTTTGGAAGCTTATTCTTCATTATTTTCTGCAACTTTTCAAATGCCTTGTCAGCTACACCATTCTCCACCTTCCATTGCATCAATTCGAGTGTGGTACCGAGTTTTGTGTTGTCATCTTCGCAATTTGGGTACAACCCTTTTTTGTGATCCTCTAACATGCGCTGCAACTTCAACTTCTCCTTTTCATTTTCGTAGTTTCTCTTTGTATCAACAATGGCCCGACCAAGATCATCAGCGGGCTCACCTGATGCCTCAGCTTCTTCTTCTTCATTCTCTTCCCTCATTGTACTACCATCATATTCAGGATACCCAGGATAGTTGTCGTCATCCTCTTCTTCTTCATTCTCTTCCATTAGAACCCCTCTTTCTCCGTGCTTGGTCCAACAATTATAGACGGACATGAAACCGGACATAAACAGGTGGACGTGAATCTGTTTTGAGCTAGAGTAAGTCTTATCATTCTTACACACACCACATGGACAACACATAAACCATCCCTCTTGTTTGCCTCGGCCGCACGCAAAAAACTCTGCATGCCATTAATTAACTGGGGAGAGCGTCGGTCAACGTACATCCATTGTCGGTTCATCTTCATTACACAACACCGAGAAGAGCAAATTAATACAAGTTCATACATAAAGTTCATACACACTCATTCTCATAAAACAACATAAAACTATCTATCTAAAACATTTTAAATGCAACAACAAATGCGATCAAAATTGCAACTAAGGTAAAAATTGATCCAACAGCATAATGATACCAAGCCTCTTTATTAATGGCATATTTTCTAATCTTTCTCATCTTCAAGCGCATTGCATCCATCTTGATCTTGTGATCATCGACGACATCGGCAATGTACAACTCCAATTTCATCTTCTCTTCTTTAACTCTTTTCAATTTTCCTTTCAAATCCTCATTTTCTTTTTCAACTAAATTTAACTTCTCGACAATAGGGTCGGTTGGAATTTCCGGTTCAACTACCTCCTAAATAAAAATATCTATGTTAAATTGATTGGCATAATTGTCATTAACACGAAATGCAACAAATAGTTATAAAAGAGAATATACAATATCTGAATCATAAACCGGACGAGGGCCTACGAGCACAGATATCATAACCATGGCACTATACATAACAACAATCATACAAGTAAGAAAAATATGCAAGTAACTATCTAAATCATAGATATACGATTTTATTTATAAAAATGATAAGAACACAAGAAGAGTCTCACCAAGGTGATGCTGACGACGGGACGGTGCGGTCGATCGACGGTGGTTAGGACGGGGATGGGAAGGCACACTAAGTAAATCACACCTACACATATGCAAACTAAGGAGTTAATTTGAGCTCAAATTGCATATAAATTAAAAAACTATCACATAATTACATCCAAACTAAAACCCACAAATCAATATACTTATAAAGCATTGCACGAGCTGGTCTAGGAATCAGAGATGAAAGGACAAAGTAGCTAACCTTTGTAAACACTTGGATGGATTAGGGTGTCTCAAATCTTGACAAATCTTGGAAAAACGGAGGGATGAGCTCGAGCTAGGGGAAGAAACAGAGAGGGGAGTTCGAATGGAAAAAACAGAGAAATGGAGTCGAGCTGGACGAACGGTTTATATAGGAAAAGTTTTAGTCCCGGTTGGTTAAACAAACCAGGACTAAAGGTCCATCTATAGTACGGGTTTGTATCACAAACCGGGACTAAAAGGGCTCGTGGGGGCCCTAGGCTGATACTAGTCTGCCACCACCCCTTTAGTCCCGCTTTGTGATACAAACCGGAACTATAGGTCCTAGATGAACCGGGACTAATGGCCTAACCGCTACTGGCCGTTGGAACCGGGACTAATGGCAACATTAGTCCCGGTTTAAAGTTAAATCGGGACTAAATGTACAAACGGAAGGCCTGTTATCATCGTCGTCACACAAGACATGATGCCAAAATCTCCACACTGTCGGTCAGGCACCTGTCGACCGCAACGCCACGAACGTCTAGCCCATGAAGAACGTGAACCGGATCCCAAGGTCTTCAAGACAGCGTCCCAAAGGGGGGAGCGACGATGCCGACGCCATTGCCCAACCCAACCGGGCCTTAGACTTTCACCATAAGAGTTGGAATTGAAGGTGTGTAGGGAGGTGGATTCCACGACGATGCCTCCAAGAAGGTAACAAGACGTCCAAGGACGTCGACGCCCGTCGGTCGGCCAAAGCCCAACAAGATTTTGCCCGGAGCCTCGTACAACACCACATCCCCACGCACCACTCCTCCGCTAGCCCGCACACCTCCCATGAAGCCACCGCGCCGTGACTATCAGGGATACACAAAATAGGTAGGCCCATAAAGGGTCGAAATATCATAACAGCATGGGGTCCACATTTCAGGTGGGTCCAGATAAATACATTCATACTATCCACTTGGCAAGCAACATTCCATCCACTTGCATGACAGTCAACCACTCGACAATACGAACCACTCGGCAGTACGACTCACTCCGATATGCTAGGACCAACAGTCGGCAAGCCAGTCGAAGCATAGAGAAGGTTTCGCAGTGGGCCGACATTATGGCATCAATGCCCCATCTTGTAACATAGGAGGTGAGGGATGGTGCACTCTATATAAGACACCCCCCACCACATAGCTCAGGGTAGCTTCTTCTCCCTTGGCTCTCTCGCCATTAGTCTCAGGACTTAGCTCAGGCATGGAGATACGTTCTCCTTTCTCCCTCTCAAGTACACTATGTAACTCATGTTCATGAGGAATAAGCAAAGCCTCTCCAGAGCACGACATGTAGGGTTGTTATCTCCACCGTGAGAGGCCCGAACTCGCTAAAACCACGTGTCACCCATTTGCATCTTGATAGATCATGCTCCGTTATCCTACCCCTCTCTAATGTCAGAATCGCCCCCACGACATTTGGCGCCCACCGTGGGGCATGGTGTCTACTGAGCCATGATGTAAATGGTTTTCTTCTTAAAATCTTTGACAGCGATTAGCGACCTTCCGCAGGAAAATTGGCCACTGCAGTTTCGGCCGATGCACCATTCATACCAGCAAAAAGATCAGGGGAAGTATCCATCTAGCCTTTATATGAACTAATTATTTAACGATGGGTTGATCTTTCTCATGTAGGATTGAACATCGCCCATGCATGATCAGTGGAAGCGGTGAAAAGGACATCTCATTTTGTTCTGATCGATGGTTTTGCTCCGAGATGACGAAGCGACGTCGTCCGCGTCGTCATCTCCGGCCTCGTCTGCAATGCCAACGCCGCGCCCCCATGCACGAACGTCGACACCGTATGGCCGTCATCTCTGACTCCATCTATGACGTCGACACCATGCTTCCTCTCGCCGACACCGACAACCGTCCGCCCATTGTCGTCTCCGGCCTCGATGTTGTCATCAAACCCCACACACACGACTCCAGTGGCGCCGTCCGCCATATCCGGCCTTGTCCGTGCCGCTAATGCCCCGCTCCGGTGCACGAACGTCGGCGTTGTCAACCTCAACATCATCTTCAACCACGTCATTGAGCCTACACACACGACCGCCGACGTTGTTCGCCTCGTCGTCGACTTCGGCTTTGTGCTCTTTGCCACGGTGGAGGCCCAGTCCGGTGCAGTGCAGGCGCGCAGCGCTCCTTCCTCCGGTGTCCATTGCCGGAGACGGTCTCTATGGTCGGACACACTGCAAGAACGACGATTGAGGAGTTAACGCCGCGTAAGTGCATGCAGTAACGAGGATCACTCCCTCGATCAATTAATTGCATGCAGGAAGAAAACGGAAAGACGTGCGTGAACCACCTCCTCCTGAATTAAGTGCATGTACGTAAATGCATTCAAACACGTAATGGCCCTCATAATACTTTGTGGGATGGACTGACCGTTTCGTCAAGGTAATTGCAGCATTAAGCATCATATCAGGTGAGCGTTTACATGCATGCATGCATAATAACCGTCCGTGGTATTTCATACGTAGTAAATAACATGCTATTAGTCCAACAAAATATATATTTGTGGCTTTACTTGCTACTAACATGTAGAATCACTCGTCCGTCGCCGAGTCCAAACGGCAGCTCACTCAGATGGATTTTTTGTTCGGCAAATGACACGATGACATGCAGAGAAGTAAAATGCAGTCACTCGACAGCTCCGCGCGTCGTCACTCTACTAGACACGTCGTCATCACTCGGCAGCCTCGCGCATCGCCATTCAGATGCACGATCCATCGTCACTCGGTAGCTCCACGCGTTGTCACTCTACTGGATGCGTCGTCACCACTCGGCGAGGCACGTCTTCGTCATTTGGCAGCTCCCCGCATCGCCATTCAGCCGGACGCTCCATCGTCACTCGACAGCTCCGTGCGCCGTCATTCTATTGGACGCGTCGTCACCACTCGACGAGGCACGTCTTCGTCATTTGGCAGCTCCGCGCATCGCCATTCAGCCGGACGCTCCTTGGTCACTCGACAGCTCCGCGCGCCGTCACTTAGCTTGGCGCTCCTTCGTCACTCGGCGGCTCCATGCACCGTCACTCAGCTGGGTGCTTCTTCATCACGCGGCCGCCCTGCCCGTCTCCAGTCGGTGAGATAGACCTGCATCACTCGATCGCTCCGCGCACCGTTACACAACTGGACTCCATCGTCACTTGGCAGCTCCGCGCGCCGTCACTCTACTGGACGCGTCATCATCACTCGGTAGCTCCGCGCATCACCATTCAGTCGGACGCTCCATCGTCACTCGGCAGCTCCGCGCATCGCCACTCGATGAGACACGTCTTCGTCACTCGGCAGCTCCGCGCGCCGTCACTCTACTGGACGCGTCGTCATCACTCGGCAGCTCCACGCATCGCCATTCAGTCGGACGCTCCATCGTCACTCGGTAGCTCCACGCGTCGTCACTCTACTGGACATGTCGTCATCACTCGGCAGCTCCGCGCATCGCCATTCAGTTGGACGCTCCATTGTCACTCGGCAGCTCTGCGCATCACCACTCGATGAGACACGTCTTCGTTACTCGGCAGCTCCGCGCGTCATCACTCTACTGGACGCGTCGTCATCACTCGGCAGCTCCGCACATTGCCATTCAGTCAGACGCTCCATTGTCACTCGGCAGCTCCGCGCATCGTCACTCTACTGGACGCGTCGTCATCACTCGGCAGCTCCGCGCATCGCCATTCAGTCGGACGCTCCATCGTCACTCGACAGCTCCGCGTATCGCCACTCGATGAGACACGTCTTCATCACTCAGCAGCTCCGTGCATCGCCATTCAACCGGACGCTCCATCGTCACTCGGCAGCTTCGCCCACCGTCACTCTACTGGACGCGTCGCCACCACTCGGCGAGGCACATCTTCGTCATTTGGCAGATCCACGCATCGCCATTCAGCCGGACGCTCCTTGGTCACTCGACAGCTTCACGCACTGTCACTTAGTTGGGCGCTCCTTCGTCACTCGGCGGCTCCACACACCGTCACTCAGCTGGGTGCTTCTTCATCACCCGGCCGCCCCGCGTGTCTCCAGTCGGTGAGACAGACCTGCATCACTCGGTCGCTCCGCGCACCGTTACACAACTGGACTCCATCGTCACTCGGCAGCTCCCCGCGTCGTCACTCTACTGGACGCGTCGTCATCACTCGGCAGCTCCGCGCATCGCCATTTAGTCAAACGCTCCATCGTCACTCGGCTGTTCCGCGCATCGCCACTTGATGAGACACGTCTTCGTCACTCGGCAGCTCCGCGCGCTGTCACTCTACTAGACGCGTCATCATCACTCGGCAGCTCCGCGCATCGCCATTCAGTCGGACTCTCCATCATCACTCGGCAGCTCCGCGCGCCGTCACTCTACTGGACGCGTCGTCATCACTCGGCAGCTCCGCGCATCGCCATTTAGTCAGACGCTCCATCGTCACTCGGTAGCTCCACGCATCGCCACTCGATGAGACACGTCTTCGTCACTTGGCAGCTCCGTGCGCCGTCACTCTACTGGACGCGTCGTCATCACTCGGCAGCTTCGCGCATCGCCATTCAGTCGGACGCTCCATCATCACTCAGCAGCTCCACGCATCGCCACTCGATGAGACACGTCTTCGTCACTCGACAGCTCCGTGCATCGCCACTCAGTCGGACATGTCTACTTTGCCCGGCCGCTCCTGCACCATCAGACAGCTAAGTCATTTGTCATATGCTGCATTCAATTAAATAGTTGTTTTCGCATCACCGAGTGTCGAGGAAGTCACACATGACGTTCACTCGGAGGCCACGCCAGCTAGTGTACCTCTGCGCTCGGTTGTTTATTTTTATGTGGGAACACTTCAATTCCGCTTCTTGTGGGTCCAGTACTCAAACGAGTTCAGTCGGATCTTGCACTCTGCTAGACCCTTGTCGGTCCCGAACCAACAAGCACCTAGCACACCCAACGGGTGTCTATAGGTGTTATTTACACAAATTATTTTAGCAAATATCATATTACCTCAAGAACTTTTTGTGTTGGCTTGTGCTATTTTTCGTACACAGGTTTTGCGTTCACTCAACGCATTTGTGTGCCATCTTCGTCGCTACTCAGGCTCAGTCGCCGCGACGATCATTCGTGTGTTTCCACTTGTTCAGACGCCTCCTCGACGGCATGATGGACTTGGCTGCCCCGCGCACCGTCACTTGATCGGCCATCTGTTCGATGACAAGCTCGACTCGGTCGCCCCGTGCACCGTCACTTGGTCGACTCCTCTTCAAAGACAAGCTTGACTTGGCCGCCCCGTGCACCATCACTTGGTAGACTCCTCTTCAACAACAAGCTCGACTCGGCCGCCCCGCGCGCCGTCACTTGATCGGCCATCTATTCGACAACAAGCTTGACTCGCGCGCCCCGCGTGTCCTCACTCCGATAGATTCGTCTTCAGCACTCGACCGTCCCGTGCGTCGTCACTCCGTCGGAGACGTCTTCATCATTAAGCTGCCCCGCGCGTCATCACACGGCTTAGTTGCGATTTCGTATCATCTAAGTCAAAAACTACTTCGAGTGCGGACATGCTCCACACTCAGGGGGGCTTAGCTGCGATTCTGTATCGCCTAAGTCAAAAACTACTCCGAGTGCGTACATGCTCCACACTCGGGGGGGCTTAGCTGCGATTCCGTATCGCTAAGTCAAAAACTACTCCGAGTGCAGAGATGCTCCACGCTCAGGGGGGCTTAGCTGCAATTCCGTATCGCCTAAAGTCAAAAACTACTCCGAGTGCGTACATGCTCCACACTCGGGGGCTTAGCTGCGATTCTGTATCGCCTAAGTCAAAAACTACTCCGAATGCGGACATCCTCCACACTTGGGGGCTTAGCTGCGATTCTGTATCACCTAAGTCAAAAACTACTCCGACTGCGGACATCCTCCGCACTCGGGGGCTTAGCTGTGATTCCGTATCGCTTAAGTCAAAAACTACTCCGAGTGCGGACATCCTCCACACTCGGGGGCTTAGTTGCGATTCCGTATCGCCTAAGTCAATAACTATTCCGAGTAAGGACATGATCCACACTCGGGGGCTTAGCTGCGAACCTGATTCGCCTAAGTTAGAAACTACTCCGAGTGAGGACAACATCCACACTCTAGGACTTAACCATGATTCAGAAATCATATAAGGCAGACTCAATAAACATTCAGCATGCCAACCACACGAAGATTTGCCCCACTGGCCTAGTTCCAGGTTATATCTATTTACTGTGCCCAGCGCACAAGGATCAGTCCGACTGATTCAGCTCCAGATTGCAACAATTTACTACGCCAAGCGCATCAGAGTTCACCTGTTTAGTTCGGTTCTGTACTGGAAGACATAAACCCTCTACCCGACTCATCTAGTCCGACAGAGGCTCGGGGACTACATCCAGTGGGTGCACTTAGCGTGCCCCCACTAGAAGAGGAATAAAAGAAACATTATGCTCGGTCAGGTCCGACAACAACATTCAAGTTTAATAAACTCTGCAGATTCCAACCGACCGCCAGCAATCAGTCAAAGTCTCAGGGGCTACTGTCAGGGATACACAAAATAGGTAGGCCCATGAAGGGTCAAAATATCATAACAGCATGGGGTCCACATTTCAGGTGGGTACAGATAAATATATTCATACTATTCACTCGGTAAGCAGATGACAGTCAACCACTCGACAGTACGAACCACTCGGCAGTACGACTCACTTGGATATGCTAGGACCAACAGTCGGCAAGCCAGTCGAAGCATAGAGAAGGTTCTGCAGTGGACCGACATTATGGCATCAATGTCCCATCTTGTAACATAGGAGGTGAAGGGGTGGCGCACTCTATATAAGTCACCCCCACCACATAGCTCAGGATAGCTTCTTCTCCCTTAGCTCTCTCACCATTAGTCTCAGGACTTAGCTCAGGCATGGAGATCCGTTCTCCTTTCTCCCTCTCAAATACACTATGTAACTCATGTTCATGACGAATAAGCAAAGCCTCTCCGAAGCACGAGACGTAGGGTTGTTATCTCCACCGTAAGAGGCCCGAACTCGCTAAAATCACCGTGTCATCCATTTGCATCTTGATAGATCATGTTCGTTATCCTATCCCTCTCTAATGTCAGAATCGCCCCACGACAGTGACCAAGTAGAAGCCACCACAAACCTCGCCGTTGAGACGCCAACAAGCCGAATCCAGACAGATCCAGCCACCGAAACAAACCTAGAAAACTTCGACTTATATCAAACCTAGAAAACGGGGGGAGGACATACTAAACATGTAGTGGCACTTATTC
This sequence comes from Hordeum marinum, assembly GCA_022496015.1. Lineage (NCBI taxonomy): Eukaryota > Viridiplantae > Streptophyta > Magnoliopsida > Poales > Poaceae > Hordeum > Hordeum marinum. Next base: position 451,465,003 of record CM039673.1, on the reverse strand, counting down.
GTAGTCGGCATCTTCTCCTTGTCCCTGCAAAACAACAACAAATGGTGATCTCACAAACTCCTGACCGGCCGGGCGTGCAAGATGGACACATATGTCGCCAGCGACGTTGCATTCAACAACCGCAGCCTAGATAAAATGCTCAGCTAGCGTTGCGCCCACATGCACAGGTGGAGGCTCTAGCTGGCGCTGCAACAATACTCCGCATTGTTGGGTGCGACGCTTGATTAGCTAGCAGCTCGCTAGCCCGGATATGAACAAGAACAAGCAAGGCGAGGCGCGGCACCGCTGCAGGAGGATCGATAAGGACGCGCGCTCTCACCGTGCAATGATGAATCGATGATTGATATCGATGTGATGAACCGATCGGGACGCGCCGATCGGCTTACGCAAGTACACGGATTGTTCGTCTGCGTATGCGCGCAATGGCATCATGGCGGATCGGCGTTGATCGTTCACGTCTCCCTCGGTGCCCGCGTGCGGTGCGGTGTCTTGTCCCTTAGGCTGAATTTGTCGCCTCGCCCGCATGCGGCAGGCGGCAGTGACCGCTGAGGTGCCAATCCAGCAGATAGATACGAATATGGAAGCTAGCAAATGGATGCTCCGTGCTCGATGCCTTTACGGTGCAATTTCAACAGGCCACTTAGAAAGCATCTTTTGCTAAGCTAAAAAAATCAGCAGCAGCATTTCATGGAAGCACCCTGCTGCAGGCATGTCGGGAGTGAAGATGGGCCGAGTGCGATGACCATTACATAGACAGATCTCATTAATATAAGACGTTTTGGCAGAGGTAGTAAAAGCTACACTCATTTGAAATACATTTAATTCCGAACGGAGGAAGTATTGTGTATAAATTACGTGTAATGTTCTCCTTCTCCCGTGAAAGAATTAACAAAGAGATATGTACATGCAATAATGTGATACTCCCTTTCGTTTCTAAATAAAAAAAATTAAACATTTTAATATGAACTACGTACGAAGTAAAAAAAATGAATCTATGGTTTATAATATGTCTACATACATCCATATGTGATACGTATTAAAATCTTTAAAAATATTTATATTTAGAAAGAGAGAGTATATAGTTATGTTGTACAGTGTTTATACTGTTGGCGAGCCTTGGCGGCAGTTTGTTTCCTACCGGATCAAGGACAGGACCCAAACCAGCGAAAGCTCCAGCTGGGGCTGCCCTTGGATGGGTGAATGGCCTCGACCGATCGACAGGTGGTTCTCCCCAAAAAAAAGTTGTTTCTGTGACCACGATGGATTGGTACTTGGTATGGGCGATGTTCTCTCACACGGTGCTCACTGCTGCCCGCTTGAAGACGATTGCGTTGGCTCGTTCTTACGCGCCCCGACTGTTTTTTTTTTAAAAGAGGTTAAACCCCTGCCCTCTGCATCAATTGATGCATGCAGCCATCTTTATTAATTATTCCATTAAGATTTGACAAGAACATACATCGAGCCATCCGAAGCCTCCACTCACACCTACAAACTTGATAATGTGGAGTGCTCTTACTCCCCATATCTATAACCGATGTCGTCGTCGATCCATCCATATAACGTATCGGAACGTACAACCGGTGCAGCAGACCTAAAGCGTACACCACATGCACATGTTTTAGAAGCCGTCATCATCATCGAACCGATGTCCCATCTTCAAGAGAGAAATCCGCATCATCCTTGTCAATCCGGCCATCCGTCGACGCCACCACGGTGCCCAACGACTCCACCGCCCTGCGCTCGTCCATCCCGACGCGGAGACTCTGGAAGATCTGTCGTGCGTAGCACCTGCCGACCAGGCATGACACAGCGTAGCACCTGTCGGTCAGGCATAACTTGACATCTCCACCGAAGCTCCGTTCAAGACGAAGCCGCTCCACCTCTTGCCTCTGTCCTCCAGCGCTGCTCCACAAACGATGCTCCCAAGAGAGAAATGACACCGTAATGCCGCCATCGTCCGATCTCGAACACCAGATCCTAGGGTTTCCCCCGGAGCAGCACGAGTGGGTCGACAGAAGTTACACAACGATGCCTTCATCAAGGTAACGGCGCAGAACGCCGCCATCGCCTGCCGTCGGCTCGGTTTTCACCGGCAACTCTATCTCCCCAACTCGCAGCCGGGACTAGATGACGGATCTCGAGATCCGACCACCCAGCCTCTGGCTGGCCACCTCCAAAGAAGAAGATGACCACCACCGCCCGCTACACCAGCCAGAACAGATCTGCCCGGAGGTGCCGCTGAGCAGTCCACCAGGCCCTCGACGCTGCCGCCGATCCAGAGCCAGATGGCGCGCCTCGCAGCATAGATCACATGACGCCGCCGCCGAAACCAGGACATCCGCCGCACGCAGTCGCTCGTGACCGGGCAACCCATCATGCCTGCATCCGCCGCCTTCCGAGGCAGGGCCGACAACCGCCGCCGTCGATGCAGCCATCGTCGCCGCTCCACGAGATCGGTCGTGCCTCCACGCACGTAGGGGCCCCGCCACCTCTGAGACACAGGAGAGAGGAAGGACCCCCGTCACCGCCGTCGGCCATCGGGCGCAGGCCGACGGCGTCCTCCGGCGGCGGTAGGAAGAGAGGAGGGAGGGGGTCTTGGGCCCGGCGGCGGCTAGGGTTAGGGTGCCGCCCGAGTCGCCCGAGCGGGGGGCGACGCGGGGCCGAGCCCTTACAAAATGAGGAAGAATTTCACTTTCCCGGCCTCTGCACCAACTAAGAATGCATACAGTCATTATGTATGAGTACCAGGATTTTTAACTTGGTCAATAATAACCAAGCCTGATCCTCTAGATAAATTGCATGAGTAACAGGAAAGCCTAGTCCTAAAGAATAAATAGGAACCTATATTCTCTTCCGTGAGGATTTGAACTCAGTTGTTGGGTTTGTGCATCCACTCTCCCAATCAGTTGAGCTAGGCTCACTCCCCCACGCGCCCTGACGACTAAGTACTGTTCCTTCGTTTTCGTAATATAAAAACGTTTTTAACACTACATTAGTATAAAAAATTATTTGAACAATAAATTAATTAGCTAGTGCTTTAGTTTATCTTTGAATGGTTTTTTTGGTGATCACTTTTGCTGGACAGAATTGGTGGATAATAGTCCAAAAGTGCTTCCCTCTGTTTTATCTTTTCATTAGATGGTATAAAATCGGATCGGGGTTTTCTGCAAAGATGAAAAAAATAATACTAGTAAAATCAGAGTAAAAATGTGATGGACGCAGCTAACTGCTAACTGCTGGGTCCAGCGCAATCCAACTGCAGGGACGTCATCTGATCATCTCTCGCTTCGTCCTCCTCGACTTCATTCTGCGTTCACCATTGCTTGGAACGTTCACAAAAATCCAGTTACAATCTTAAGCAATCCAGATGGTAATACGGTAGACTTGGAATCCTGTGTGAAATCACTTTGTCGACTTGTCGTACATGCACTATGAACCGTCTCCATCTCAAGGCTACCAAACATTTTATTTCTTCTCGAAATGCCATCTTCTCCGTTTCCATTTCACATGAAGCCCTACGATCGAGCCAAATGCGTCGACGTTGACACTGTGCTCGACTTGCACGTACGGGCCACACACGCCCAATTTATCTGACCACCTGAGGATTGACGAACTCAAAGTACATACGCCTGGTCACTTGGTGAGTGCAACGGCAATCTGTCCCCTAGCAATTAAATGGGCGTAGCCAAACTAGGGAAAATTCCAGGGCTGGACTGGGATGCATGCATGGGCTCAACAACCGTCGATGGTCCATATTGGGCTGGCTTGGAGACGATTGATGTGCGACGTTTCCATGCTCGTGGGCCCGACCAAGGAAAGCCCGACCTTCGCTTTGTTTGTTTCCATTCACCCCCACGGGAGCCTGGCCCGCCCAAGACAAACGGGCCTGTTGAATTGGATTGCTCCAGCAGTCTATATCTCTGTATAGTTTTTTTCCCTGATCATCATGGAATCAGTATATCCCGAGCTCGAGTACTACTCTTTCTATCCTCAAATAAGTGACTTAATTTTGCATTAATTTTAGCACAAAATCAGTATAAAATTGAATCGCTTATTTTGAGATGTAAGAAGTACAGTATTGCTCTGCTTTCGTAAATGATTTGCATCGCACTACATATTGTTTGCATCTCAACCTACCAGACTTGTATCTTTCCCAAATCCCAATAGGGATCATCTCTCGTTACCATTTCACCAAAGTCTACCAGCAACACGAAGTCCTCTCCTTCCTTCCTTTCATGGGGCTACGCGCCGAATGCATCGACATGGACATGGACACTCCACTGAACTTGCACGGCGACGTTACACGCGCCCGATTCATCTGACCACCTGACCGACTCAAACTACCACAAGTGAATGCATTCACATAAACGTACGCCGTGTGATGTTGCACTGTATCATTCAGCCATCTGGAGCCTGCCCTGGAGGCACCAAACCTAATTCCTACTCGTAGAAGCAGGGAAAGGGACCGGCCGGGCGCATATACATGCGATGCTGGCATCGGACTCAGACACTGCACCGTTCAAAACAGCATACGTCTCGCGGCAGGCAAAGCCTCCATCGTGTCTTAACTAAGCTGGTGCGCCTGCCTGACCAGCGCCATGCGCCTGCATGCATGCATGAAAGCATGGCGCGAAATAACCGGGCATGCAGCCGCCCGCCTTGGTCTCGATCGGGCATGCAGATCGAAACGATGAGCTTCACATGCATGTGCTCGTCAACCGTCAAGTACGTACGCCCCGCCACGTACCCGGTACGCCGAAAATTTTATACAGCAAAACGACAAGGCTACATGTATAACATATACACCCACAATATACTAAGTAGAACGTAGACCTTTCCGGTGATACATATGACTATGCAAAGCGTAGGCGCCCATACATGCATGTGTCTTCCATCCATCAGGTCGATCGATTTCCTCCCTGTATTTTTGTCACCATGCTCGTCGTACGCGGTTGGCTAGGCGCCATGCAATGCACCGTTGGGTATGTGCCATTTGTTTATGCCCACGCCGGGTGCCAAGTAGCTTCGCGCTGTGGCCTTGTATGATTTCTTATGTGCGGCCCAAGCATGTAGCCGATGCACTGAGTGTCCTGCTCGATCGCTTTCTTTGGGAGAGAATCGTCTGGGGTCGACTTCCACACCGACAAATTGTTCGGTAAGGAAAGAAACCGCACGGGCGCACGGCTGTGGAGATATGTACGTGCCGATCATGTACGTCCAGGACTCCAGACCTTGGCGGCATTCGAAAGCTCGTCGTCGTCCACATCATCAGGCTAGGCAACAGGCAACAGCGAGACTAAAGTGCAACGTGTTGATCCATCAGAATTCTTTGGTTCAGCTCACCCATGTATTACTCGATTGCTTTGCACCGGGGCCCGTCTAGAACATGCCTTCATAGTTGCGAGCATGCATGCATGAGCTAGGAAATTTTACTACGTAAAATATTGTTGTTTTCAGTTTCTCCCTTTGACAATCGGGAAGCATGCGGTTCTAGTTTATGCAGCCTGCGCGTGCAAGAGTCAGCTGGCTCTACTTGGTACAGTGCAGTGCACGCAGCGTGTTTGGGATAACGAGGTGCATCGCATGTAACATAGGAGTCGACGATGAAGTTCCTAGGACTCAATCTGACAAAGACAACTAGTATTTGGCTCAGCATCACGAGGCGCAGCTTGTGGCCTTGATGGCTCCCGATCGAGGGTTCGTGGGATATGCTGTCAGGAAGGTCGACACTGTTTGAACCCATATGCATTGCATCTCTTCCTTTCTGAAGAAATGAACACAGGTTTCAATTTGTTAACCACTTGGCTGAGAGATATCATTGTTTATACTATGCGCATAGACCGCTGGCTACCGACGCAAAGCACCGCATCTTTCTACATTGGGCTTGCTTAACGAGTTAGCTTCCACGTACCCAGCTTATCGTGGCCATATTTAGTTGTCAATCAGAATAAGTAGTGAACTTTTCTTCTAGGAACGTCAACTTTGCCAAGTCAATTCGGTAGTAGTATTAAATCATCAAAGTCAGCTGCACCACAGTAAGAAATGCCACTGCCTGCTGGTTGGTATATACTTTAATGGGTGTGGTTAGGTCTCGATCGATTTTGATCGATTGAAATTTAACTGAGTCTCAATCAAGTGGAGTAGCATATAAGAACAAAACGAAAAGATAACATCAACTAAGATATAACGAAATTTAAATAGACTGGGACTTAGCAAAACCGTATTTCAAACCATACTGCAAAACTGCATCGTCGCACCTGGAGATCGACTACCTACATATGCCGGGAAGTATTTAACTTCACCAGCACATCTACTCGAGTAGTAGTATACCACATCCAGATAAAATTCATGCATGACACTCTAAAGTTAGGTACAGAGTGCACCGAGGTGTACGTAGCTTAACTGTAGGCCTGTGGCTAGCATGCATATGCAAAATGCAATGGCGCGATACGGAACGGGCTAGTATCCCTACTCCCTACTAGTGATCACTTGATCTGCCTCCACTGGCCACTGCCATGGAAACGTTTGCCGAAAATAAAAGCTCATGGAAAGAGTGGCACCGGCACGTAGAAAGCTCTCAGGCTTTTGGATCGGGAAACAGAGGGCAGCCGCCCGCATGTCCCCTAGGAACAGAGACGGCGCCAGAACGAAACCATCCCTCCACAGTGCCCGGACACGCGTGTCACTTCTTACCATTACTTTACCCATTAAAACGCTGACTCCTGGCGCTTCACAAGGGCCGGCGTGCTGTCGCCCGCTTGTCGGCGGCCTCCCCGGCGGCCGAAGCGTGCGCCTTCTCCGACCGCCTGACGCATGCCGCACGCAGAGGCCACAGCCGCGCCGCCGCCGGTGGCGCAACAGTAGGGTACTCCGCCTGGCCGGGCTCTCTCGCCGCGCGGGTGCTGTCCCTGCCGGGGACACGGCACCGGCACGCAGATGCAGAGATGGCAACGGGTGGTCTCACGAACTATACATGCTGCTGGGAGATGCAGAGATGAGATGGAACGAGTTGCACCCTTTTACTATTACCATTATCAAGTGTGTTTGAGACGCAGGCATCAACGGACCAACTTATTTCCGATCCTTGACGCTACATGTACGATACGCAGCACTAATTTGTAGTACTAGTATTCTAAACTAAATCCCCTGCACTAGATCAATCTTGCCGACCACCAGGAATCGTGTTCTGCGAAAACGACAGCATCGGCTAAAGAAAACTCGACAGCAGTACTAGCAGTACTCACCGCCGCACCATGCCATCAAAGGGTGGCCAATGCCAATGGATTAACTCTTGGTTACCGGCAGCGTGACTTGGAATGTTCTGATTCCACTCATTTGTTAATTTGCACGGCAGTGTACCAGCACCCAATCCACGCAGCTACGCTCGGTGGGGTGACGTGGTTGATTTTTTACGCTTAGGCGAATTACCAAACCATCAATATTTACAGAGGAGAAATTACACCGCCCAATATACGCCCGAGGCGAGAGGTCATTTTCGTCGACGCCTAGTCAAGTAGACTTGAGTGGTAGTACTACTATTTACTACACAACGAAATACAAGTCCGGCAGAATTCCCAGTCCTGTGCGCCCAAGTCAACGGGCACGACACATCCTGTAGCACTACTCCAGCACTGTACCATACGTGTACGTATCAAGCACCGCCTGGGCCGACGTAGCCGGCCGGCGGTGCATCTTTTCCTGGCGCCTTCTCGCGGGCGCGCGCGTACGTACGTACGTACGTTCGCGTGCTGCTGTCTCTTTACAGCGACGAGCATCCTATGATCATGAGACCCTCCGCGCGACAATTGGCACGTACAGCTTGGCCTCCCAACGCCCATCCGTCAGATCTCGCGGGGAACCGGTTTTAATTTGCGCGTGGTACCAAAAAGAAGAAGGAGGAGAAGAAAAGCAAGGCAAGAATTTTGCCGTCTCGCTTTGCACCAATTGCCGTGGCCCATGGCGACGTTTTCATGTGCCGCGCGAGTTGGCGCATGTGAGCACAATGATTGTGTACGTACTGCCATCAAGGAAAGAAGAGGAAAATGTCCCCGCCCGATCTCGCAAGTCCTATGAACAGTGGTAGATCCGAAATCCATCCATCTCATGTGTATACGTGGAACTATTCCTTTTCTTACCATCACTCCCCTCTTTTCAATCAATCAAAGAGGAAAAAGGTTGGTTTATCCATCCACCCATTCATCCATCCATCCATCGACCACGTTGGGGTGGTAATACTATATTGAGTGGTATCTTTGTGGCACTTTTTGGCCACTTTCTTGTGATGGGCGACGATCCCATTCTGGCCAGGTTTAGCCAACAGCCACACGGGCCCCAGAACAGTAACTAGTAACAGTCACATGCCTCCTATGGCGGTATGGCCTATGGAATCGAAGGATCCTTCCATGAATGTGACCCTTTGTACTGTCTCATCCTACTTGATTTTTATGTTCCGTTACTGTAACAGCAACAGCTAAGCCTAATCTTATGCTGCTGCTGCTACTACCCTGCAGTGATGTGTGATAAAACAATGCATAGCTGCCAGCTGCGAACAGTACATGCATATATGCGACACCACACTTTACAGTTCTCATTGTGTTGCGGACTAGGAGATGTAGCTGAAAAACTCATCACTGGAATCAGCTGTTACCATCTGGCTCTTGATTGCGGTTTGTTTTGAGCCTTTGGTATATAGGAGTATGTTAGTTTTTGCCACCTTTTCAGCGATAGTTATCGATCAGACGGCAGTATTAGCTATTAGATGGAGTCCTACCCAACCAATGTGCTTCTATATATCTGTTGCTCCCTGATTTAAGGCATTATTGGTGATGTCTATTCCTAGATTAGATTTGTCAAATCCTATGGGAACTTAACAGTGTTCCAAAAAGACAAAGGAGCACGATGGAGAAATATTTCTCCGTGCGACTGCCCATTAACAGTATTAGTCAACCATTAGCAACTGATAATACCACCATGTCCCGCCAGAGATAGCACAAATGCAGAAAATAAAAGTACTTCAGTAAGCAGTATTGACGGCACTCAGAAAGTAAAAGCACTTGGGAATACATGGGGACAAGGTTCCCCGAGGATAGACATGAACATGATAGACATCGTCTGGCAATTGATGCCACAGTCGAGCAAGAATATTAGGTTACCCACAAAACTTTCTGTTATTTAGTTAGGTATGTGGTCATGTCCGAATAAACCGGATGTACGTGCGCAATAATAATAATCAGCAGAGCCAGTAGACAGTCATTTCAGGGGCCAGGGACTTGAGTCGGATGCATGACCGGCAGGCCGGGACAAAATTAGCACTGTGCGATGCTAGCTTAATGACGCCACGCCTAATTTGCACCCCGAAGGAAGCTGCGCGCATGCATACTGACTTGTAACTGATTTAATTTGAAAATAAGTCGTCGTACTCACGCTGGCCCAAATTCCACTTGCCGCCAACCAAACCAAACCAAAAGATGCACAGCTATTTATTTATTTATTTGACACTAGCGAGTACTAGAAACAGCGAGTTTCGTAGAAGCTAAAGCACTTAATTACTCAGAAAAATTATCTACTCTTATTACAAGATGTTTGGCAGTAGTACTGCCTAGGCAACAGGCTGCTTCATCTAGGGGCGCAACGAACAGCGAATAATCCTTCCATATAGGAGTGTTCCATATAGGATTGTCCTAGCTACAACGTATCCATAAAGAAAATGCTAAAAGCCTAGCTAATCATCAGTGTAGATGACAGCAGGCCTCTGGTCCTATGATTAATGGTGGCAACTCGCCACCAGCAATAGTTGTACCTCTTTCAGTATGATCGGAGTTAATTTATGGACCACTATTTTTTTTGTCAAAGAGTACGAGTAGTGCACTATTTAGTGAACGGAAGTAAACGGAGCAGTATGCTAAATAAAAAATCTAAAAACAAAGGGGAATGTTGACTCCATAATTTATAGAGGTCAATAAACGGGTAGCAAAATGTTGTATTACTGTGGCTGTCAAACAAGCCGCACTCTGCCTAAATAAATTACAACAACACGACCTTGACTATCAACTACTCCCTCCGTTCCTAAATATAAGGCCTTATATAGATTACATTATAGACTACATACAGAGCAAAATGAATAAATTTAGACTCTAAAATGTGACTACATACATCCGTATGTAGTTCATAGTGAAATCTTTAAAAGATTTTATATTTAAGAACGAAGGGAGTACATATTTGTTAAAATCGAAACATTTAGGCCTCTTTTGGTTTGTACGAATTTTATAGAAATCCTATAGAATAGGGTTTTCAAAGGAATTGAAATTTATTTGGAGCTCTTTGTTTTGTAGAAATAGATTCCTATTTCTATGTAGGACATGAATCAATCCTCACATTTTATATAATTTGTTTTAGCATAGATGATACGTCTCCGTCGTATCTATAATTTTTGATTGTTTCATATCAATGTTATACAACTTTCACATATTTTTGGCAACAATTTATATGATTTGTTGGACTAGCTTATTGATCCAGTGCCCAATGCGAGTTCCTCTTTTTGTGTGTTTTTTGTTTCGCAAAAATTCCATATCAAACGAAGTCCAAACGCGATAAAAATTTACGGAGATTTTTTTTGAAATATTGATAAATTTTGAAAAGTGGAATCAATGCAAATGGAGTCCCACAGCCTCCACCCTCCACCAGGGCGCGACCCAGAGCCCAAACGCGGCTTGGTATATTGTGCCCACCTCGTGCGTCAGTTGGAGCTCTCCTTCGAGCCTCCCCTAGATTGGATCTCCCTATCTGTTCTCTTCTGTTTTGCGTTCCTGTTTTCTGCCCTATCGGAGTTGCGGATCTCCGGAAATATAAGAAACGGTTTTTCGCCGCCATTGAGGCCATGGACCAGAGGGGGAACTCTCCTCCCATCTAGGGTGTTGGGGTACGACACATATGGGATTGCGTGGATCCCTTTATGGTTCGGTAGGGAGATGGTGTGCACAAAGAGCAGATCTGACGAGCAGCGCGAGGGAATTTTACCCAGGTTCGGGTCGCTGAGAAACGTAAAACCCTACTCCTGCTTTAGTGTATTATGAGTGTTTCAGTTCTGGCTACGGGAGCGCTGTGTGATGAATAGTACACAGCTGATACGTATGTAAGCCAGAAAGTCCAGAAAAAGAAGTCCGGAAAATGGTCCTCTTCTAGTAACGCCTTGGTCCTCCATTTATATGACTAAGGGGTCTCCAGCAGTGGCGTACAGTACATACACGAGGTGTACGGTTGCTACGGTGTTATCGTACCTAACACTAACGACATAGGACAAATGCATTTAATACTCCGTCAGGCGTCCCTGACCTTCTACGGACGGGACAGGAGCCCGTCCCATCGGCACCGCTTAACCTCCACCATCGCTAGATGCCTTGACATGTATTCAGGAGGGATGACACCTGGTCTCTGCGCTAGCAGGATGGTGAGATCTTGCCGGGTGCACGTCTTGCCGGGGCTTTGCCAACCATCCCGGTAAGGATCTTGCCGGGATCCCAGCCTTTGGCCTTCTGTCTTCTGATTGTTGTCTTGAACATTGTCTTGATATCTTCGTACTTGTATTTAGCTGTCCCCTGGCAGGCCTTGCCCCTGGTGTGTCTACAACTGCCCGTGCACAAGTAAGGGGTACTAAAAGACTCAAACTTTAGTACACCGACAGGAGCCCCCCGGCCTAGGCCATACACAGGTGCGAGGCGTTGTTGGGCTAGGCCCAAACAGTGCATGGGCACGCATGGCAGGAGTCTGCGATCGTAATTATTTCAGTTACCACGCCAGGCCGTTTCCGCCACGTGCGCCGCATGCATAGCGGGGAGTTGGCAATGGTTGCCCGTGACTTAAAGTCCTGATCGTGGTAGAAACCACAGCGCCATGGATTGGAGTAATGGGGCGGTTACCTGTTCATCCGTGATCATGGGCGATGGGATTGGTGGAGATGGGCGGTGACTCTTGGAGCGGAGGAGAGCCAGCCCCCGTGCCTCTCCCTATAAATTGGGGGGGTAGCAAGGGGCGATGCTCATCCATCCTTCCTTCCTCCTTGGGTGCGAATCTCCGGAGCTTGCCCTTCTACACCATCCCTATCTTGAGTTGTGCTGGGCCATTAGCCATGGCTAGGGGGAAAGGGCAGCCACCATCCTCCGTCCCAACGGCGAGGGGTTCCCGTCAGGATCATGCCACTGCTTCAGCCATGGAGGTGAAGGGTGGCTCGAGCGTGCGTGGTGTAAGAGGTACGAGGGGTCGTGGTCGACATGGAGTCCGTGGTCGAGGGAGGCGGAGCACCGTTCCACCCCTTCCTCCGACGCCAGACCCTCTTCTTGATGAGACCCATGCTGAGGGGACGGCGCTGGAGTTTGTCATCAAGTTGCACGGTCCCCTTCGGAGCCATCTGTGCCTTCCTCACCCTTTTGCCAGGGTGATGGAGGTTGACAAGCTGCCCGCTCTGTGGCTGTGGGCGCATGTCTGTTGCAATGGCGCCTGCGGGTGGACGTTGAATACCCGAAGAGTCACGTCATGCTCCTCACGCATGGTTGGAAAACCTTCACCAGCCCCCATAACCTCTTGGGTGGGCATGTTCTCCGCTTCAAGGTGGTGGAGGCGGACCTGCTCTCCGTCATAATTTATGGGCGTTCGGGCGCCCGCCTTAGCTACTGCGAGGAAAGCTCGAGCGGTGCCGAAAGTTCCTCCTCGAGCGACAGTGTTGGTGAATACGATGACGAGGATTTCGAGCTCCAAGCCATCAAGTCAGAATACGACGAGATGGGCTCTGACTGATCGCTGGCCGCACCATCACCGTCAGCTCACGCCCCTCCCCCTCCCGGCAAAACAACCTTGCCGGGGGTCCTTGTCCCGGGCGCTGCCTCATCTTCCAGCTGGATCTCCCGGCAGGCCCGTGGACTTCGGCTTCGTCTTCCCTTCTAGAAGTTCCGCCCTCCGTGTAGTGCTGGTCTTGGAGAGGTCAGGCTGGGCTTCTGTCGGGGGTCTCTTCCTATTTTTCTTCTTGTAATCTGCCCCTAGGGGAGAAAGTCAAATAAAGATTTACTTAGGAAGAGACGCCATCCCATGTAAATTTCATTCCCTTTGAATGAATGCTTGCTATTCCTCTTGTTAGATTTCTCTCCGTCTGGTACTCGCCCTACGCTTTATCGAAAAACTTGCCGGAGCATGCAGCCCTGCCGTGAGCGCTTTGAGGAGCAGATCCTTAGCAGCCCGCTAGCGGCAAGGTACCTTGACATTTTCAGTGCAACCACTTAATCTGTTGAGTGGACTCGAAACAGAGTAAGGGCGCAACCGATCATGACAAGGTTACCTTGACGTTTTCAGTGCAGCCAGTTAAGCTGTTGAGCGGACTCGAAACAGAGTAAGGGTGCAACCGATCATGAGAAGGTTCCTTCGTGTGTAGGTTTCCCATATAAAAGTCGAAATCATCCAAGGAAAATAACTTCACAGTAAAAATTTACTTAGAGTTTTGCAACTTAGCTTTTTTGCTGCAATACTCCTTTCTATAAGATGTCCACTTTGAACATTGCCTGTTGTTGTCCATACCATCGCCCCCCTGGCAAACTTGTATGCGAGGGAACCTTCTATCCTTTAAGAAAAAGAAAGAAGAGAAGATAGGGATATGGAACCTTGCCGGTTCGTTAGTACTTGCGGGAAATAAGCATAATACAACATCTCAGATGAACATGCATATAAGTAAACATGGAAATCGATAGGAGTTGTAGAACGCTTGATCTTATTCAACTACGCACAGGGTCTGCGTCTGGCTTTGTACAAAGGATTACACGCCTTGCCGGCAAGACTTGTACAAAAGGTGGTTGCCGGGGGACCCGACAACCGCGCCTTATGGATAGAACTTACGAAGATGTTCGATATTTCGGGAGTTGCTTACTGGAACGCCATCTTTGGTCTCCAGGCGGACCGCGCCAGACCTGGTGACTCGTATTACCCGATAAGGGCCTTCCCACTTTAGCGTCAACTTGTTTGAATTCTGTTGGGGAACGTCGCATGGGAAACAAAAAAAATTCCTACGCACATGCAAGATCTATCCATGGTGATGAGCATCTACGAGAGGGAGAGTGGATCTACATACCCTTGTAGATCACTAAGCGGGAAGCGTTAAGAAACGCGGTTGGTGTAGTCGAATGTCTTCGCGATCCAAATAGCCGAGCGTCCCGCGATCTCATCATGATCCGTCCCGCGATCCAATCATGATCCATCCCGCGAATTCATCACGATCCGTCCCGCGATCCAATCACGATCCGTCCCACGAACTCATCACGATCCGTCCCGCGAACTCATCATGATCCGTCTCGCGATCTTGATCACGGTCCTTCCGATCTAGCGCCGAACGGACGACACCTCCGTGTTCAGCACACGTACAGCTCGATGACGATCTCCGCCTTCTTGATCGAGCAAGAGGGAGCGTAGAGGTAGATGATTTCACCGGCAGCGTGACGGCGCCGTGGTGATGGTGGTGGAGCAATTCCGGAAGGGCTTCGCCTAAGCACTGCAGAAATCAGATCTAGAGGAGAAACTATGCACTGGAGGAACGAGCAGCACGTGGCTAAAAATTATGTGCAAAAACCCTAAAATCCTCTAGTATATATAGGAGTAGAGGAGGAGAGGACTTGGCGCAAGGGCCAAGCCTCCTTGGTTCGGCCGAAGTGGGGAGGAGAGGAGGGGACTCCTGCTCCAATCCTAGTAGGACTAGGATTCCTCTTTTTTTTTGCCTTTTTCACCTTTTTCCCTTTGGGCTTTTCTTCCCAGCCGCATGGGCCTTATGTGGGACTTCCACCAGCCCACAAAGGGCTGGTATTTACTCTCCCATAGCCCATGTAGCCTCTTGGGTCGAAATACCCCTCCCGATGGCCTACCGGTACACTACCGGCACTCCGGTACACTACCGATTAGCCCGGAACTTTTTCGGCGACCAAAACAGTAGCAATAAACTGACACGATCATATGCTACGTTTGTAGTTTGGGTCTTGTCCATCACACCATTCTCCTAATGATGTGATCCTGTTATCAAATGACATCTCATGTCCATGGCTAGGAAACCTTAACCATCTTTGATCAACGAGCTAGTCTATTAGAGGCATACTAGGGACATGGTTTTGTCTATGTATCCACACATGCATCTAAGTCTCCGATCAATACAATTATAGCATGGATAATAAACGATTATCATGAACAAGGAAATATGATAATAACTAATTTATTATTGCCTCTAGGGCATATTTCCAACAGTAGCCGACTGAACGCGCCGAAGAACAAGGTCGCCTTCCTCAAGACTTAGGGCATGAACCTTGCGGCTATGGTAGCGACGCAAAGCTTGCTGGTAGCATGCAGCTCGCACAGCAGCCTGAAGTCGATATTCCTCAAGGAGCGTTACGTCATCTTGCCGCAACTGCTCTTGCTGAAGCTCATCATAACCGAGCACTCGAGGTGACCTGTATATGAGTTCCGTGGGGAGAACTGCTTCCGCCCCGTATACCAGGGACAGGGGTGTCTTGCCGGTGGCTCGATTTGGTGTCGTTCTGATTGGCCAAAGAACCGCCGGCAGCTCATCAATCCAACGTCTTCCGCATTTGTGCAACCTGTCAAAAGTTCTTGTCTTAAGACCTCGCAACACTTCAGCATTTTCCCTTTCCGCTTGGTCATTGCTCCTCGGATGAGCAACAGAAGCAAAACATATCTTGCCACCAAGGTCTTGGACATATTGCACGAAGGTGTGGCTTGTGAACTGTGTGCCATTGTCAGTGATGACCCTGTTTGATACACCAAAACGGCAAACTAGTCCTTTGAAGAACTTGGCGGCTGATTGTGTTGTCACCTTTCTCACTGCTTCCACTTCCGGCCACTTTGTGAACTTGTCAATTGCGACGTACAAGTACTCAAAGCCCCCTGTAGCACGGGGAAAGGGGCCCAAGATGTTGAGCCTGCAGATCAAAAATGGCTAGTAAAGAGGGATTTTCTGAAGAGCTTGAGCTCGTTGATGTAGTTTCTTTGAATGGAACTGGCACACTTCACACTTAGTTACTAGTACAATTGCATCCTGGAGAGTGGTGGGCCAATAGAAACCTTGGCGGAATGCCTTACCGGCAAGAGCTCTTGATCCTATGTGGGAGCCACATACGCCTCCATGTATCTCCGCCAACAGCTCCAGTCCATCCTCCCGAGGAATGCACTTCAATTTCACACCGTTCGATCTCTTTTTGTATAGGACATTGTCCACAAACTTGTACATATTAGACTGACGGGCTACTTTCTTCGCTTCTTCCTGTTCTTCGGGGAGTTCTCCTGTCTAAAGGAACTAGACAATGTGATGTGCCCATGCTGGAGCCTGGGGCTCGACGACAAGGACTAAAGGCATGTCTTCTGCCTTGGGAGTATTTGTCTCTACGGCAAGGGCTTGAGGCCCTTTCGGAGCCTGTTGTCCCCCGACAGGCTTGGCGTTGTTCCTGACAACTTCCTTGTCGGCGGCTTCTGGGAGCTCTGCGGGAAAGTACTCGCCAGAATTGAACTTCCTTCTCTTGTTTTGCCTCACTGATGGTAATACGGATGGCTGAGTCAATTGGAGCACAAAAGTTCCTGGTTCCACAGGTAACTTGAGGGCAGCACGCTTTGACAGCTTGTCGGCAATGTTGTTCTCTGCATGAGGAACATGCTCTATTTGTAAATCGTCAAAGCGCTCCGCCAACTTCCTCACTTCATCTACGTAGGCTTCCATCAACGGGCTCTGATAATCTTTGTTGACTTGCGTGACGACAAGCTGCGAATCACCTCTGACGATGAGCTTTCTAATTCCAAGGTCTGTCGCGATCCTGAGACCGGCAAGCAACCCTTCATATTATGCAGTGTTGTTTGTCGACCTCTCCCAGGGAAAGTGCATCTGAATTACATATTTGTGGTGCTCTCCGGTCGGTGTGACAAGCTGCACGCCAGCATCGGCGCCTTACAGGGAGAAAGCCCCATAAAAATACATAATTCATTCTTGATATGTTTCCTTGTCGGGGAGAGTTGTTTCTTGGATCTCTTCGTCTGGCATTGGGTTTCATTCTGCAATGAACTCTGCCAAGGGTCTGCTCTGAATAGTTGAAGTGCTTTCAAATCTGAGACCAAAGCTTGACAGTTCCAAAGCCCACTCCATAATGATGTCGGTCGCATCAGGATTTCATAAAATCCGTTGCAACGGAAAGCGAGTGACGACAGTGATTTCATGTGCTTGGAAATAATGGCGTAGCTTCCTCGAGGCCATAAGGAGGCCGAAGAGCAACTTTTGCACGCCAGAGTATCTTGACCTATCCCCCTGCAAAAGGGAGCTAACAAAATAAACTAGGCATTGCACCATCTTCTTCCTCTGTGTCACTTCTTTTATCTGCTCAGATCGTGCCTTGTCAGCACCAGACTCTGCTGGGGGAGATCTTGGCTCGTCGCTTGGTGGTCCTACCTCTGCCGTTGCTTCTTCGTCGACTTCTCTCTCTGCCACTAACGCAACACTAACAACTTAATTCGTTGCCGCCAGGTATAGCAACAACGCTTCTTATGGTTTAGGCGCAACTAGTGTTGGCGGTGAGGAGAGGTACCTCTTCAAATCCTACAGCGTTGCCTCCGCTTCCGGAGTCCACTTCATTGGACCTGCCTTTTTCAAGATTTTAAAAAAGGGCAGGGCGTGCTCAACAGATTTAGAGATGAACCTACTCAGAGTCGCAATATAGCCGGCAAGACGACGCACATCTTTGACACGTCTTTTGGTGCTTCAATCTGCTCAATTTCCTTGATCTTGTCAGGGTTCGCCTCAATCCCACGCTGAGACACAAAGAATCAGAGAAGCTTGTCGTACAGAATGCCAAACACACACTTCTCTGGATTGAGCTTCAAATTGATCTTGCATAGATTTGCAAATGTCTCTTCTAGATCTTGTATGAGCGTTGCTTTGTCCTCGGTTTTAACTCTATGTCATCCATATAAGCTTCCATATTTCTATGTAGCTGAGGCTCAAAACCGATCTGGACTGCTCTTGCAAATGTTGAACCAACACTTTTCAACCCGAAAGGCATACGTACGAAGCAATACGTACCACATGGGGTGATAAATGCGGTCTTATCTTCGTCTTCCTTAGACATGAAGATCTGACTATATCCTAAATAAGCATCAATAAATGACAGCAAATCACAACCTGCAGTGGAGTCCACAATCTGGTCGTTGCGCGGCAAGGGAAAATGATCTTTTGGACAAGCTTTATTGATATTTGTATAGTCAATACATAGCCTCCATTTTCCATTCGCCTTGCTCACTACAACCGGATTGGCCAACAATGTTGGATGGAGCACTCCTCTGACCAAACCTACCGCTTCCAACTTCCTGATTTCCTCGGCAAAAATTCTTGCTGCTCCAAGGCTTGCTTCCTAATTTTCTGCTTGACGGGCTGCGCATGAGGACAGACAGCGAGATGGTGCTCAATTACCTCCCTGGGAACACCGAGGATATCAGATGGTTGCCATGCAAACACATCGACATTTGCCCGCAGGAAGGCAATGAGCGCGCTTTCCTATTTGTCACTGAGGGTGGAACTTATGGTGAAAGTTCCTCCCGTACCATCGCCCTTGGTGGGCACCTTCTTAGTTTCTTGTGGAGCTGCCTTGGATTTCTTGCTCTTACTGGTGGAGCTCTCTGGCACATCGTCAACAAGAGCGCAAACCTCTGAAGAGGTGCGCTTGCTGGAGTGTGTACCAGAGGTCTTGCCGGTCTTCTTCCCCTCAGGAGCTTTAGCGGCAGGAGCAAGTGCCTTGGTGGTAGGTGCTGCAAGTGCTTCCCGGTAAAGTTGGTTGGTGCGGATAAGTGCATCCTTCTTGTCAGAGTTGATTTTGATGACGCTCATTGGCCCGGGCATCTTCAATACATTATAAGCATAATGCGATGCCACCATGAACTTGGCCAGTGCTGGACGGACAAGGATCCCATTATATGGCAATGGAATCTTGGCGACGTCGAAAACAATCTTCTCTATCCTGAAGTTCAAGTCACTACCAAATGTTACCGGTAGTGTGATCTTGCCCTTCGGCTGGCTCCTCCCTGGATTGATCCCCTGAAACATGCCCGTCTCCTCGAGATCTTCATCAGGAATTTGCAACCTTTACTTCAAACTGTCCCCACCGTCAAATAACATTTTCATAACCTTGAGGTTGCAAATTGTTGGCAAAACCAACAATGGTAGACACCCAACCGCAGTTGTGCGATCAGGGTGATCCTCGACGTAAAAAATGATAGGCGTGTGGGACTATCTCAATGGTTTCCGGGCTTCGATAGATGGCTCTATCGCATTAATCTCGCACACCCACTGTTTAAGTTGGCGGTGAGAAGAATGCAATGAGGCGCCTCTATCAACGCACATGACGTCTGTAGCTTTTTGAAATTCGTGCTTGCTGGACTCGTCATCCTCCTTGTTGCCATCATCATCACCTCCTTCCTTGTCACGTCCTCGAGCAGGCCTCTCCTATTGTTTGGCCTTGCCGTAGTGACCTCCTCGGCCACCGCGTTTCTTGCTAGACCCCTCTGCACCATCTTGGGCCTTCTACTTATCTCGCCTCACATACTCAGCTTTCTGCCTCTCGGCAAGCTGCTCAACTTGCCAACAGTTTTGGAGATCATGGCCCTTGGTGCGATGGATCTTGTAGTACTGCTTGTCGGAGCCCTCCGACTTGTCGGCAGCCGCCAAGTCCTGAAAAGAGACGCACACGACAACCTCCTTGCACGTGTCTTCTTGGCAATGTTGAGGTTGTCGGACTCCTCGACGGCAAGCACGGCCTTGTCCTTGCGTTTCTTGTTCTGCCGTTGGCCTTTCCTTGTCGGGGCGGCAGTGTCTTCATCTTCAGAGTCGGCTCCAGTACCAGCATCCTTGCCTGGGAGTCTCCTCCCTTCTTCAGCTCGAGCACATTTATCAGCCAGAGCATAGAGCTCGACAACATCCCTGACTTTGTTCATCGCCAGCTCTGTGCGCATCCTGTGGTTGCGCACGTTCTGATGAAATGAGCTGATAACAGCAGCAGGATGAATGTCTGGGATGTTGTGATGTATATGGCTGAATCTCTGAATGTACTTGCACAAGGTTTCGCTTTATTTCTGAGGAATGAGATGCAAATCACTTTCCTGGTCAGGAGCTTGGTGGCCTCCGGTAAAGGTGCCAACAAACTCATGACACGGATTTGCCCTGGAAGAAATGGAATTCTCCGGCAGATACATCAACCACGACCTGACGTTGGTCTTGAGTACCAATGGGAAGTAGTTGGCGAGTATCTTGTCGTCACGAGCCCCAGCAGCCTATACCGCAAGGGAGTAGATGCTCAAGAACTCCGACGGGTGAGTCTTGTCATCGTATTTCTCCGGGACCTCCGGTTTGAATGTTCAGGAATTGGGCCACTGGACTCGCCATAGCTCACGAGTAAAAGCTGGACAACCCATCTCATAAGATAGGTTGACAGGATACCCTGGCGCAGGCTTGTCTACAGTGGGTCCAACGCGCCTATCAGATTGATGGCACGCTTCCCGCTGCCGCTCAATGGTAGTCCGAGCGTCTTCTTTGCTTTGCTCTCGAAGAACTTGACGTTGATCGCGGCGAGTTCGCGAATCAGATGACGCCATTGAATTGTCACCACAGGCGCCGATCTGTCAAGTCAGCGACCGTCGTTGCCGCCGCGGGAGGGGTACACCGTGGTCGTGCCACCTCTGGCCTTGCCGCCATTGGTGCGCCCTGACTCGATGGACCTCCCTGCGAAGGCTCTGCCTGCTGCAGTCCATCTCTATCAGCGAAGCTGACGAGGCTCTAAATAGTATCCCTCCACTCATCAAGCTTCTCCGCAGCGGGAGGAAAATTCAGGAGTAGCTTTGCTCGCACCAACGCTTCTGCTGATGTAGTCGGCAGCACAAGGTGCGAAGAACGTGATGTGCTCTGACTCCTAACCGTGTTAGAAGGAGCTCCATCACGGTCCCGTGGCCGCGCGCCACTTCCACCAGCATTTTGGCGTGCATGCTGGTCCCGTGCATCTCGGGAGTGATGCTCAGGAGTCTTTCCATGGGGGCGCTTAGAACCACCAACGTCACGACGCTTCTCATCGCGCGTGACCTGAGAAGGCCACGACGTATGTGCTGGCGTGGGTGTCTTGGAAGGCGCCCTTCCGTCCCTGGAGTCCACTATACAACTCATAGGCAGTACGTCCTGAGATCCAACATCGTGTGGGTTGCTGTTGTCGCTGCGAACGGTGTTGCTTGCTTGGTCTTGATCACCAGAGCATCATGGAAGCTCAAGCTCTCCGCCTCCTCTACCTGCATCCACACCGTCGCCTGTCCAAGTAGCTACAGGTACACCGGACGTGGATGGATCAACCGCCATAAATCCCTTCTTCTTGTGGGCCATGATGATGAAGATGATAGATGATGAAAAAACTGGCACGCTGATCGTTAGATCAGGTTCATGCAGCCCTCTCCCCTACCTGGTGCGCCAAAGATGTTGGGGCATGACACCTATGGGATTGCGTGGATCCCTTTGTGGTTTGACATGGAGAAGGGGTGCACAAAGAGAAGATCTGACGAGCAGCACGAGGGAATTTTACCCAGGTTTGGGTCGCTGAGAAGCGTAAAACCCTACTCCTGCTTTAGTGTATTATGAGTGTTTGAGTTTTGGTTACAAGGGTGCTATGTGATGAAAAGTACACAACCACTATGCATGTAAGCCAGAAAGTCCAGAAAAAGAAGTCCGGACAAAGGTCCTCTTCTCGTAACGCCTTGGGCATCTTTTTATATGACTAAGAGGTCTCCAACAGTGGTGTACATTACATACACGAGGTGTACATTTGCTACAGTGTTATGATACCTAACACTGACGGCATAGGACAAATGCATTTAATGCTCCGTCAGGCGTGCCTGACCTTCTACGGACAGGACAAGAGCCCGTCCCATCGGCACCGTTTAACCTCCACCATCGCTAGATGCCTTGACACGTATTCAGGAGGGATGACACCTGGTCTCTACGCTGGCAGGATGGTGAGATCTTGCTAGGTGCACGTATTGCTGGGGCTCTGCCAACCATCCTAACAAGGATCTTGCCAGTATCCCAGCTTCTGGCCTTCTGTCTTCTCATTGTTGTCTTAAACGTTTTCTTGATATCTTCGTACCTGTATTGAGCTGTCCCCTGGAAGGCCTTGCTGCTGGTGTGGCTACAAGTGCCCATGCACAAGTAAGGGGTACTGAAAGACTCAAACTTTAGTACACCGACATAGGAGGAGGCCAAGGAAGCAGAAGAAGGAGGGGGGCTCTCTCCCCCTCTCTCCCGGTGGCGCCGGAAAGCCGTTGTGGCAAGCATGTGACGACGATCTACATCAACAATCTTGCCGCCGTCAACACAAACTCCCATCCTCTTGCAGCAGTGTAACACCTCTCTTCCCCGCTGTAATCTCTACTTAAACATGGTGCTCAACTCCATATATTATTTCCCAATGATATTTGGCTATCCTATGATGTTTGAGTAGATCTCGTCCTATGGGTTAATTGTGGTATGATGTTATGGATGTGAGTTGTATGTTGATATGGTGCTGTCCTATGGTGCCCTCTGTGTCGCGCAAACGTGAGAGATCCCCGCTGTAGGGTGTTGCAATATGTTCATGATTTGTCTATGGTGGGTTGCGTGAGTAACAGAAGCACAAACTCGAGTAGGTGGGTTGTTGCGTATGGGATTAAGAGGACTTGATACTCTATGGTTGTGTTTTACCTTAATGATCTTTAGTAGTTGCGGATGCTTGCTAGAGTTTCAATCATAAGTGCATATGATCCAAGTAGAGAAAGTATGTTAACTCACGCCTCTCCCTCATTGCATATAACAAGTATCTATCGTATCATATTCAATTGCCTAGGGACAATCTTTCTCTTGCGGTACACAAAAAGCTTGGTACAAAACAATTACTTTTATTGTTCTTTTATTAAAATAACACCTAATTTTTATTTTCACGTTCTTTATTATCTTTTAAAGTACTTCTAATTTTATTCCCGCAAAGTAGTTTCATACTTGTTCTAGGTAAAGCAAATGTTAAGTGTGCGTAGAGTTGTATCGGTGGTCGATAGAACTTGAGGGAATATTTGTTCAACCTTTAGCTCCTCATTCTGATTCGACACTCTTACTTATCAAAAAAGGCTACAAACGATCCCCTACACTTGTGGGTTATCAATAGACATAGTAAAAAAATCTATTATATGCATTAAATGACATTTATTTACTTATAACATGTCGTCTCATTTACTATGATTTTTCTATTTCTCTCATATCGCTATCATATGAACCAAAAGTGGCCTGAGATTTTCTCAGAATCTATTGTTAAGAGGGTCATTGCACTCAAACGATTGAGGGTGAAATTACTTTTATTTCTTTGATTTGCCCACTCTCCCTTTTCTTTATGGAGTCGAGGAGAAGATCATTTGGCTCAACTGTATTGATAGGTGATGATGGCAGGCTTGCTTGTTAATTTTGCAATTGATTAATTTCCCTGAACGGACCTGCTACTTTAGCCAAACATGTAAAATGGGGCGGGAGAAAACCCCTTTGTTTCAACCCAAAAACAATATGTTGTTCATAACTAGAAAGTGACTTTTTTCGAAGCGGAGGCAAAGAATTGCCTCATCGATTAATTAAGAAGAAGAGAACTGCCCGGTTAATTTATGGAAAACCGGGCAAAACACAATACGATCAACCTCACTCAACATGAAACACCACGAGAAGTAGATGGCCCGTCAAATGCTCCCAACAAACAACAACCTCAATGCTCAACACTTCTACAATACAGCAGAACCACCGATGAGAAAACTGACAACACGTCGATAACACGAGAAATCGAGAACTATCCTCATGAAATCACGGACGCCTTCCCTTCCATATCATTAGCCATAGGAACCTCCAGTTGCTCACTTGACAGAGATGAATATTGTCCCTCATTCGAGGTCGCTGGTGTGCCCACCTTCATATGATCCACTAATAGACTCAGACATAACTCCCTAAGAGCGGGCATGATCTGCAACACCGGATCCACGAGCATGGCGATGGACTCGCCTTTAGAGGATGACAACATAGAAGGGGAGATAGGCATCGATGATAAATGATACGTCTACAACATATCGATAATTTATGAAGTATTCATGTCATATTTACCTATGTTTTTACTATGGTTTATGATGTATTGGTACAAACCTATTAATGGTTGCAAAATTGCATAAGTACTTGTTTCACACTTTGATGTGTAGGAATTAATCGGAAATTATCGAAACAACGCAAAAGGAGCCTTGTTGGAGGAGGACTCTGACTTTTTTGAAATCTGTCCACAAATAGTTTTTAGAGATCGTCAGTTTGACCCCTGAAGATGGAGTCAAATGGAAAAAATATAAAACTAGGAAAGTGGGTGGAATTTTTATGGAAATGATTTTGGACTACAAATTCGTCCAAAATGGAGTTCAGATGCGATCTGGAGACCCGTTTTACTGAAGGAAAATATCTGATTACGGGATCATGAGAATTAATGACGTGATTGAGTCCAATTCTTACCATATCTGATATTTTCGGCCAAGACACAACTTTGGGGACTCATGAGGGCTGTGAGGAGCCACTAGCAAGGTTTTAGAGGTGCCCAAGAGCTATTGTATCAAGGGTCCATCCATCGGAGGGCCGTAGAGCATAGAGGCACATATAAGGAGAGAAAAATCCAAATTTTGGAGAGCCACCAAGAGCCACGGATTTTCCTCTCCCTTGGCAGCCGCCAAGAGGGGGGGCTCCTCCATTGCAGCACCAAGACCAAGGAAGAAGGGGGCGCAAGGAGTCGCCGCCCATTGCCACCGCCGCCGCCCGTCGCCAGCGTCGTTGGCCACCATCACCTCCACATCTTCGGGGCTGCACCTCTCCATCAACAAATCTCTCTTTCTCACCAAGATAATGTGTGAGTAATCCTCCTCGGGGCCGAGGGTACCGAGGGTATGTATTGGTAGCTATGTGTTCAATCGCTCTCTCTCTCTCATGTTCTTGAGATGGCACGATCTTAATGTATCACGGGTTTTGTTAATATAGTTGGATCATATGGTGTGTTTCTCCCTCTCTATATTGTTTTGATGAATTGAGTTTTCCCTTTTGAGATTTCTTTATGTTGGATTGAATATTGGATTTGAGAACACTTGATATATGTCTTGCATGCGGATACCCGTTGAGGGAGTCCTGGACTAAGGGGTCCTCGGGCCGTCGGCCTATCTCTTAATAGCCTGCTTGGTGGGCAATTCTCTGATTACCGTAAGAAGGGCCTGATACATTGAGAGCCCACATTCCAGAAGGATGTCCCGAAGGCGCGTCGTGCACACCAAGTCAAGATGAGGAAATCGACATCTCCATCCTCGACAGGAGACCTACCATGTGTAAACCCTAGTACCCCCCGGTGTCTATATAAACCGGGAGGGTTTTAGATCATAGGGCAAGAAAAACTCGTCTAGGGTTTAGCTATTCGATCTCGAGGTAGATTTGTTGGGGAATGTTGCATGGAAAACAAAAAATTTCCTATGCACATGCAAGATCTATCCATGGTGCTAAGCATCTATGAGAGGGAGAGTGAATATACATACCCTTGTAGATCGCTAAGAGGGAAGCGTTAAAAAACGTGGTCGATGTAGTCGAACGTCTTCGCGATCCAAATCATCGAGCGTCACACGATCCAATCACGATCTGTCCCGATCTAGCACCGAACGGACGACACCTCCACGTTCAGCACACGTACGGCTTGATGACGATCTCCGCCTTCTTGATCCAGCAAGAGGGAGCGGAGAGGTAGACGAGCTCTTCGGCAGCGTGATGTTGTTGTGACGATGGTGGTGGAGTAGTTCCAGCAGGGCTTCGCCTAAGCACTGCTGAAACCGATCTAGAGGAGAAACTATGGACTAGAGGGTAGGGTTGCACGTGGCTGAAAATCTTAGTAAAAAAACCCTAAAACCTCTAGTATATATAGGACGAGGCTTGGCGCAAGGGCCAGCCCTAGGAGGCTTCGGCCGAAGTGGAGAGGAGGAGTCCTCCTCCTCCACTCCTAGTAGGATTAGAACTCCTTCCTTATTTCCACCTTTTTGCCTTTTTCTCTTTGGAATTTCTTCCCCGCCACATGGGCCTTATGTGGGACTTAGGCCAGCCCAATAAGGGCTAGTATTCATTCTCCCACAGCCTATGTAGCCTCTTGAGTCGAAATACACCTCCCGTTGGTCCCCCGGTACCCTCCCAACACTCCCGGTACACTACCGACGAGCCCAGAACTTTTCCGGTGACCAAAATAGGACTTCCTATATATCAATCTTTACCTCCGAACCATTTCGGAGCTCCTCGTGATGTCCGGGATCTCATCCAGGACTCCAAACAACCTTCGGTAACCACCATGCATAACTCTATACTATCGAAATGTCACTGAGCCTTAAGTGTGTAGACCCTGCGGGTTCGAGAACTATGTAGACATGACCGAGACACCTCTACGGTCAATAACCAATAGCAGGACCTGGATGCCCATATTGGTTCCTACATATTCTACGAAGATCTTTATCAGTCGAACCTCTATGTCAAGGATTCAATTAATCACGTATGATGTTCCCTTTGTTCTTCGGCATGTTACTTGCCCGAGATTCGATCGTCGGTATCTCCATACCTAGTTCAACCTCGTTACCGGCAAGTCTATTTACTCGTTCCAATAATACAAGATCCCGTGACTAACACTTAGTCGCATTGCTTGCAAGGCTTGTTGTGATGTTGTATTACCGAGTGGGCCCTAAGATACAATTATAGCATGGATAATAAACAATTATCATGAACAAGGAAATATAATGATAAACACTTTATTCATTGCCTCTAGGGCATATTTCCAATAGTCTCCCACTTGCACTAGAGTCAATAATCTAGTTCACATCACTATGTGATTTACATTGTAATGAATCGAACACCCATGCAGTTCTAGTGTTGATCATGTTTAGCCCTTGGAAGATGTTTAGTCAATGGGTCTGCAACATTCAGATCCGTGTGCACTTTGCAAATATTTATGTCCTTCTCCTTGATGTAATTGCGGATGGAATTGAAGCGTCGCTTTATGTGTCTGGTCCTCTTGTGAAACCTTGGTTCCTTGGCCAGGGCAATGGCACCAGTGTTGTCACATAACAGAGTCATTGGATTCAGTGCAGTGGGCACTACTCCATCTGTCATGAACTGCTTCATCCAGACACATTCCTTCGCTGCCTCCGAGGCTGCGATGTACTCTGCCTCGCATGTAGAATCAGCTACCACGCTTTGCTTGGAACTGCACCAACTTACCTCTCCCCCGTTGAGAATAAATACGTATCCGGTTTGCGACTTAGAGTCATCCGGATCAGTGTCAAAGCTTGCATCGACGTAACCCTTTACGATGAGCTCTTCATCACCTCCATAAACGAGAAACATTTCCTTAGTCCTTTTGAGGTACTTAAGGATATTCTAGACCGCCGTCCAGTGCTCCATTCTAGGATCACTTTCAAACCTTCCGGCCATACTTATGGCAAGGCTAACATCGGGTCTTGTGCACAACATTGCATACATGATAGAGCCTATGGCTGAAGCATAGGGGGTGACACTCATCTTCTCTCTATCTTCTGCAGTCACTGGGTATTGAGTCTTACTCAACTTCACACCTTGTAACACACGCAAGAACCCCTTCTTGGACTGATCCATTTTGAACTTCTTCAAAACTTTTATCAAGGTATGTGCTCTGTGAAAGTGCTATTAAGCGTCTCGATCTATCTCTATGGATCGTAATGCCTAATAAAAGCAACTTCTCCTAGGTCCTTCATTGAAAAACTCTTGTTCAAATATTCCTTCACACTCTCCAGCATTTCTATATTGTTTCCAATCAGCAATATGTCATCCACATATAATATTAGAAACGCTATAGAGCTCCCACTCACTTTGTTGTAAATACATGCTTCTTCATAAACTTGTATAAACCCAAACGCTTTCATCACCTCATCAAAACGCTTATTCCAACTCCGAGATGCTTGCACCAGTCCATAAATGGATTGCTGGAGTTTGCAAACTTTGTCAGCATTCTCTGGATCGACAAAACCTTCTAGTTTCATCATATACAACTCTTCCTCAAGGAAACCGTTGAGGAATGCTGTTTTGACATCCATCTGCCAAATTTCATGGTCGAAATATGCAGCTATTGCTAACATGATTCTGACGGACTTAAGCATCGCTACGGGTGAGAAGGTCTCATCGTAGCCAACTCCTTGAACTTGTCAAAAACCCTCTGCCACAAGTCGAGCTTTATAGACGGTGACATTACCGTCCGCGTCCGTCTTCTTCTTAAAGATCCATTTATTCTGAATGGCCTTTCGCCCTTTAGGTAATACTTCCAAAGTCCATACTTTGTTTTCATACATGGATCCCATCTTGGATTTCATGGACTCTAACCATTTCTCAGAATCCGGGCCCATCATCGCTCCTCCATAGCTCGTAGGTTCATTGTTGTCCAACAACATGACCTCCAAGACAGGGTTGCCATACCACTCAGGAAAAGTACGCGCCCTTGTCGACCTACGGGGTTCAATAGTAACTTGCGAAGCTTCATGATCATCATCATTAACTTCCTCTTCAACCATCGTAGGCTCCGCAGAAACATCTTTCTGCGCTGCGCTACTCTCTGGTTGAAGTAAAGGTTCAATAACCTCATCAAGCTCTATTTTCCTCCCACTCCATTCTTTCGCGAGAAACTCTTTCTCAAGAAATGTTATGTTCTTAGTGACAAACACTTTGCCTTCGGATCTGAGGTAGAAGGTATACCCAACTATCTCTTTCGGGTATCCTATGAAGATGCATTTCTCCGCTTTGGGTTCCAGCTTTCCAGGCTGAAGCTTTTTGACATAAACATCACATCCCCAAACTTTAAGAAACGACAACTTTGGCCTCTTGCCAAACCACAGTTCATATGGTGTCGTCTCAACGGATTTTGATGGTGCCCTATTTAAAGTGAATGCAGCTGTCTCTAATGCATAACCCCAAAACGATAGTGGCAAATCGGCAAGAGACATCATAGAATGCACCATATCCAATAAGGTTCGATTACACCGTTCAGACACACCATTACGATGTGGAGTTCCAGGCGGTGTCAACCGTGAAACAATTCCACACTGTCTTAAGTGACTACCAAACTCATAACTCAGATATTCACCTCCTCGATCAAATCGTAGGAATTTGATCTTCTTGTTACGATGATTCTCAACTACACTCTGAAATTGCTTGAACTTTTCAAACGTTTCATACTTATGTTTCTTCAAGTAAATATACCCATATCTACTTAAGTCATCAGTGAAGGTGAGAAAATAACGATATCCACTACGTGCTGCAACATTCATTGGACCGCACACATCAGTATGTATGATTTCCAACAAGTCACTTGCCCGTTCCATTGTTGCAGAGAACGGTGTTTTAGTCATCTTGCCCATGAGGAATGGTTCACATGTGTCAAGTGATTCAAAATCAAGTGACTCCAAAAGTCCATCAACATGGAGCTTCCTCATGCGTTTTACACTAATATGACCCTAACGACAGTGCCACAATAAAGTGGTACTATCATTATCAACTCTACATCTTTTGGCATCAATGTTATGAACATGTGTATCATCACTATCAAGATTCAATATGAATAAACCCCTCACATTGGTTGCATGACCATAAAAGATATCACTCATATAAATAGAACAACCATTATTCTGTGATTTAAATGAGTATCCGTCTCGCAATAAACAACATCCAGATATAATGTTCATGCTTAACACAGGCACTAAATAACAATTATTCAGGTTCATCACTAATCCCGATGGTAATCGAAGAGAGCGCGTGCCGATGGCAATCACATCAACCTTGGAACCATTTCCCACGCGCATCGGCACTTCGTCCTTAGCCAGCCTCCGTCTATTCCGTAGGTCCTGCTTTGAGTTGCAAATGTGAGCAACCGAACCAGTATCAAATACCCAGGCACTACAACAAGAGCTAGTAAGGTACACATCAATAACATGTATATCATATATACCTTGTTTGTTGTTGTCCGCCTTCTTGTCAGCAAGGTACTTGGGCCAGTTCCGCTTCCAGTGAGCAGTTCCCATGCAATGAAAGCACTCAGTTTCTGGCTTGGGTCCAGCCTTGGGTTTCCTTACAGGAGGAGCAACTGCGTTGCCATCCTTCTTGGATTTACCCTTCTAGCCCTTAACCTTGCCATTCTTCTTGAAACTAGTGGTTTTATTGACCATCAACACTTGATGTTCTTTCTGGATTTCAGACTCAGCGACTTTGTCACGCCCAAGATGCGCGCCTATCCATTTTAAGGCACGAGGGCCTCGCAAGGGATAGAGGCGCATCTTGCCGTTCGCAAGCATAGTATCATTGCATCATACATTATAGAAGAGATGAGAGTACAAGTTGGCTTACACTCGCCACATACTAAATTACAATTCCACACAGAGTTCAAATCATCAAGATGAAGACAGGGTCTGACTACGGACGAAATCAAACGATAAAACAGATGCAAATGACACTATCTCGCTATCCCAAAGATCATGACCATGGTACCCTACTCGTCTGGATAAGTCACGTACATCCTGCCTCTTCTCATCATATTCCCATTGGAGCTGGGTCAGATCATCCTGCACGAATTCATCTGTACCTATACTTGGAGTGTTGTAGTAATTTGTGAGCCACAAGGACTCAGCAATCAAGCGCTCGGGTACCGAGACTATTCAAGCTTAAGGTTAGGAAGGGGTATGTGTTTAGTTTGCAGAAGCACTAAGCATATATGGTGGCTAAACTTACGTAACATGAAGATAAATATGTGGCCTACGTTGAACGATCGAATATAGATTGACCTCTATGAGATCCTGAACACTTACTTACGTCAATCATAACCCCACCGTGTTCTCTCTCGGATCATGTTCACAAGCAGAGACGATCACGGTTACTCACCCAGTTGGTGCATTTATTTAGAGTTTACTTCAAGTTAACTATAACCAGGTGTTAAGAAAATATCCAAGTTGCCACATAACCGCGGGCACGGCTTCTCGAAAAGATTTAACCCTGCAGGGGTGCTCCAACTAGTCCATCACAAATAATCACACTCCGCGGGAATAGCCTCGACCACGGATCTCGTGATCATCATAGGTAACTCCAAAGGAATTCCAACACCTCGAGATAACCCGAAGCAAGTCAGAGTCCACACACAAGACACTCGATAAAGGTAAAACAAATCCAGCAAGACCACTCGACCTGTCGACGAACCTGATAAGAGCCACGCATCTCGTTCTTAGGACACGACGGATAAGCTACGCGTACAGAGGCCTGACAGAAATCTCCCAAGTTGCCCTGGGTTGGCCCCGCATAGTGCTCTAGTTTGAACCAACACTCATGAGGAGCACTGGCCCGGGGGTTGATTTGTTATCCACGGGGGTTGCAAAGCCCTATGCAATTTTATTAAGTTATTAAGCAAATGTAGTACCAATGTTGGGTCTTGCCAGAGAAGTTTTAATCTCAACCGAATAAACAAGGGGGTCCCCATCACAACCCCGAGCATGTTAGGAGCGCAAAATATGGAAAACATAACACCGGTAACAAGAACTATGGCGGTAACAGCGGAACAAAACACCTTGCAAATGGCCAAGCCTTCCACCAATACTAAGATATATAAGTGCATTAAATTAAATAACAGATAATATTGTGATATGCCAAGTCCATGTTATCACATGGAACAACCTGAACCTGCAACTAAGAACGCTATAAGAGGGGTTGAGCAGCGGTAACTTAACCAATCAAAGGTTTGCTAGGAGGTAGAGGGTTAGAGGCTATCATGGCAATTAGGAGGCTTATGTTCAAGTGGTAGGTAGAGCAATTGTAATTATAAGAGTGAGAAACTTAGCAAGCAAAAATATATCGGAATTCGGGTACGATCATCTTGCCTGTTGGTTCTTCAGTGGAACAAGTTGCGGGATCCTCGTAGTTGTACTCGCCTGGCTCTTCGTACTTAGGTTCAGCGTTCGTGTCTACCCAAAATAAACAGCAAAAATAAACAAGCAACCATGGTTCAATGCACAAACAAGAATGATGCATGCTTAGGTGAAGAGTTTTTAACATGGCAATCCTAACTAGTCATGTTTCACATACAAATGATTGGTTATTAATGAATCTGGACAGAACCTTATGTTAAGTTATTTATACATGCATGAACATGGCAAATATGGATGAATCATGTGAAAACGATGAAAATGCATATGAAGAACATAAGAAACGGAGTTACGGTTCTCACGATACGCTCACGACCAGGTACGAAGGCAAAACACAAGACAACAAGGTCATGGGCTAATTCTTGTCATTCCAAGGTATCCACTGGTTAGGCAATGAAAAACCAACCACAATAGACCCAAATATCAAGCAATTCCATGGAGTATAGCTCCCACAAGTAACAAAACAATAAAACAAACAATCTGCCACAAAACAGCAACATAACAACTTTCATAGCCAACAACTTGAGCTATAGGAATCCTACAGCCACAAACAAGGTATTGAAAGAAATTACATAGCATGCTTATCCGAATTATCCAACTACACAATTTGGAAAGGAGGCACACATCAATAACCATGAAGCTATCAAGTTGGTATGATGAAACATTTTCTGGGACTTAGTGAAAATAACAGTTTTCTGGAATCTGAGTTAATCTGGTAGCATGTTGACAGCAGAAGTTAAAGGTGTTAGAGACCACCTCTTGGAATGAAAATTTACAGGATGGTAGTAGACAACATCTACTTCAAAATACTAGCACTGAGCATGAGCTAATTCTTAACATAGCACAAGATACCAACCACTCTACATGGCATAAAAATAACAACAGATTCTCAGACTTAGAAATATTTAGCATGGCGAAAACAGTAACATTAAGTTAGCCACTTTGCAGCATGTTTCCCATTTATATAGCTTATTCTCATGTCAAACAAAAATACCATGGCATATTAGATATAAAACAGTAGCACTTCCATGTTGGCACATGCCCCAAAGCAAGCATAGATTAAATCATGCAAAAATGACAAAGTAGCATCACAACAGAAAATGAAAGTTTTATAAACTTGCTCAAAAGTGAAATCTGAAAGCACCAATGGATTACTTGGCTCTTTCTACCCCAAAAACATGTGTCATACTCATATGTTCATGTGCAGCAACATGGCACAAATATACTAGCAAGCAACCATCCACTCTCTTATAAGTTAAAGCTTACTCTAAATGGACATGAGCATAAGTGCACTTAACCAGATTTGGAAACTTAGTTTAACATGGCAAACTAATAATCCCTACAAACATGCACATACCAACAACAAGGTATGACAAGTGGGGAAAACCCACTACTCACCTACACACACACACTCTCTAAACACACACACTACACAAGCATACACACACATGCTCCATATGCCTAAGGGCATATGAGCACAAACACTCATGAACATACCACCTATGAGGGGGTGTTCATCCACACACACACACTCACATGCACCATATATGCATAATGCATATGGCACATACACACCACCTCACATGCACAAGTGCACATGGGTACACACACTCACATACATGCTCATGTGTGTGTGTGTCTGGGTGTTCATCCACACACATATGCACAAGGCATATATGCATATGCATATGCATATGACTATATAGTCACACACACTCTCACTCACATACACACATGCATAGGTGCACACACACATGCACTACACACACTCTCACATACACACATGCACAAATACATATACATACACATACATCTATATATGCAACGCACACACACACATTCTACACATGAGCATCATATATATACACACACACACACCCATATATCAACAAAAATAAAACACCTACACATGTAGGTTTATACATACACACATACATGCAAGCAAAAGTGAAACAAATAATACAAACAAAAAGAAAAGCAACAAGAAAGAAAGAAAAAATAAAAGGGGGAGGGGTTCGGGCTCGAACCCTCGACCTCAGGTCACCCCCCGAGCACACCACTGTGCTACAACTGCTAATGTTAACAGAGGAGGGCTCGGCTGAACTAATACACTCGCACACGCACTACCTTCTGACAAAACTGAAACACCGACAACATGGCGACAGGCAATGGCGGCGACGCTACACGACGACACGGGGGCTGCTGCATCTACGGGGGATCCATCCCCGTCCCTGGAAGGGATCTATGAGGAGGGGAGAGGGACACA
The DNA here is from genome assembly GCA_022496015.1 of Hordeum marinum. NCBI lineage: Eukaryota > Viridiplantae > Streptophyta > Magnoliopsida > Poales > Poaceae > Hordeum > Hordeum marinum. The sequence continues at coordinate 451,430,658 of CM039673.1, read as the reverse complement.
AGCTCGACGCTTTGCCCCTGTCATGGCGACAACGTGGCGGCGACAGCAAGAGCTACGGCGATGGCGAGCGGTGCCACACAACAGGAAGGGGATGCGAGGCTCACTGAGGGGAGGGCGACGGCGAGCCGGACGCGCGAAGAGGAAGGAGAGGCGAAGACGCAGCGACAACAAGGAGGAAGAAGGACGGCGACGACCCGCTCCCTTGGCGACAACAATGGAATGCGGGAATGATTCCCGAGCTCCACGCCATCTCCATCGGCGACGAGGGCACCGAAGACGTGGTGACAGCGGCGAAGACGACCGGCGGGCTCTCTGGAACTCTCTGAACTCTCACTGAATTTCTTACCTGACAGAGGGGAAGAAGAGAGGAGGGAGAGGGATGGAGAGGGAGAAGGGAGCTGCGGCGGTGCGAGGGGAGAGAGGAACCCTAGCGGAGGGGGCACGCACGCCGAGGGGGGCTTTAAAAAGGAGGGCACAGACGGTGTCCTCGACGTTCGTGAGCGTGGGCGCGCGCTCACTCTCTCTGCTCTCTGACGGAGGGAGGGGAATATCGACAATCCTCCGTCAGTTGCACAGCTGGGCTGCGGGAACTGGCTGGGCCGCGCTGGGGAGGTCACATGGGCCGGAGGAAGCCTAGTGCCTCTCACTGACATAGAAAATAAAACAGGAAGCTTCCTATTTATCAAATGACAACAACACAAAAGAAACCCCCTAAAGTGAAATAAAAGGTTTTTGCAAAGAACAAAAAAAATTTTGACATAAGAAATAAAATGTACTATTTACTAAAAATATCAAGCTGAATTTTGGGACAAGTAAATTAAATATTTTTAAAATAGCCAGACCCCTGTGATTTAAACCTCACATGCATAAAAACTCCAAACATCAAAAGAACCCTACTCACAATTAATAAAACATATTAGGCTACCTCTTGAACATTTTTAGACAATTTAATTAGCAATTTAAATCTGCTGATAAAATAACATAGAATGAAAAGGCTATTTAGTGGGGGGTTGTTTGAAAAGGAATAAGAGGGGGGAAAGGAGAAGTAGATGCACCACCCACATAATCCAACCACATCACACATCACAGGATCATAACCAATCACACAAGGTCACAACACTAGCAAGACATGGCATGATGGATGAGATGATGCATGATGCTTCAATGCAAGAACAATACATGGTATGACAAGGTCAACTCATAACATTAATCTCATGGCAACAAGGTTCACATAGGTTACAATGCCATAAAAGGTAGGGACAGCACTTGGGCTGTCACAACTCTCCCACACTACAAGAGGATCTCGACCCGACATCTAGGAAAGATAGAAGTCTGGAAATTCAGAACGGAGAAGGTCCTCACGTTCCCAAGTAGATTCTTTGTCAGAAGGATGAGACGACTTCACCTTGAGGAACTTGATAGACTTGTTGCGAGTCTTACGCTCAGTTTCTTCGAGAATTGCAACTGGATGCTCACGATAAGAGAGGTATTCCTGGAGATCAATGTCTTGGAGGTCAATGGTACGCTCTGGAGTCTTGAAGCACCTCCGGAGCTGAGAAACATGGAAGACATCATGCACATTCACGGAATTTGGAGGAAGCTCTAGTTGATATGCAAGTCCACCTCTCTTGCCAACAACTTTGAAAGGACCAACAAAATGAGGAGCTAGCTTCCCTTTAATTCCAAACTGCTGAGTGCCCTTCATGGGAGAGACTCTGAGATAGACTAGATCATCCACTTGAAAGGAAACATCCCGATGTTTGTTATCGTAATAACTCTTCTGTCGGGACTGAGCTGCTTTGAGGTTCTCACGAATGACACGACACATTTCTTCTGCTTCAGTGATCATGTCATTGCCCAATATCTGACGCTCACTAGTTTCAGACCAGTTAAGCGGGCTACGACACTTTCTGCCGTAGAGAATCTCGAAAGGGGCCTTGCCTGAGCTAGCTTGAAAGCTATTGTTGTATGAGAATTCAGCATATGGAAGGCAGTCTTCCCATTTCATGCCGAACGAAATCACACAGGCTCTGAGAATATCTTCAAGGATCTGATTGACTCTTTCAACTTGACCACTTGTCTGCAGATGGAACACAGTGCTGAAACAGATCTTGGTACCCATAGCAGTCTGGAAGGACTCCCAAAACTTGGAAGTAAAGATGCTTCCACGGTCAGAAGAGATGAGTTGAGGAATACCATGCAAAGATACCATCCTTGACGTATAGAACTCTACAAGCTAAGCTGCCAAGATAGATTCTTTGACTGGCAGGAAATGAGCAACTTTTGTCAGCTTGTCGATAACCACAAAGATGGCATCATTGCCTCTCTTGGACTTGGGAAACCCAGTGAAAAAATCCATCTCCACATGATCGAATTTCCACTCTGGGATAGGCAAAGGCTGAAGAAGACATGCTGGACGTTGATGATCCGCCTTCACTCTACAACAAACATCACACTCGTTCACGAACTGAGCAATTTCATGTTTCATGCGAGTCCACCAGAAGGTTTTCTTGAGATCCTGATAAATCTTGGAACTTCCTGGATGAATGGATAGAAGAGAATTGTGTGCTTCGTCCATGATAACCTTTCTGAGATCACCTTTTGGAACCACAAGATGGTCCTCAAAGAACAAGGTGTCTTTGTCGCAACGCGAAAGCACTTATACTTCGGAATGCCCTTGGCCACACCTTTCTTCACTTTCTTCACCATAGCGTCAAGAAGTTGCGCTTGGTGAACCTAATCTTCCAGAGTCGGAGACACTTGAAGATTGCCAAGAAATCCTTGCGGAATCATATGAAGGTTGAGCTTGCGGAAGGCTTCACAAAGCTCGGGTCGAAGAGGCTTCAAGATGGGACTATTGCAGTATGCCTTACGGCTGAGCGCATCTGCAATGACATTTGCTTTCCCAGGAGTATACTCAATGCTCAGATTGACGTCCTCAAGCATTTCCACCCAACGAGACTGTCGAAGATTGAGATTGGGTTGAGTGAAAATGTACTTCAAGCTCTTGTGATCGGTGTATACCTCAACTGGTCTACCCAACAACAAATGCCTCCAAGTCATTAGAGCATGCACAACTGCCACCAACTCCAGATCATGAGTGTGGTAGTTCTTCTTGGCAGGCTTCAACTGACGTGAGGTATAAGCAACAATCTTCTTATCTTGCATGAGAACACCACCAATACCTTGGAGAGAAGCATCACAGAATACTTGGAAAGGCTTTGACTGCTCATGAGGAACAAGAACTGGAGCTGAAGTCAATCTCTGCTTGAGCGTATTGAATGCCACATCACACTTAGGAGACCAGACATACTTGACACTCTTGTGGAGGAGATTGGACAGAGGCTTAGCAATTTGAGAGAAGTTCTCCACGAATCTTCTGCAATAACTAGCAAGCCCGAGGAAACTCCGAAGCTGCTTCACATTCTGAGAAGGTTCCCAATTCAAGATTGCCTCAACTTTCTCAGGGTGCACTTTAATTCCCTCGACAGAGATCACATGCCCAAGGTACACCACTTCATTGAGCCAAAACTCACACTTGGAAAACTTGGCATAGAATCGATGCTCCCTTAACTTGTCAAGCACAAGGCAAAGATGCACTGCATGCTCTTCTTCTGTCTCCAAGAACACAAGGATATCATCTAGATAGACCAAGATGAATTCATTCTTGAAAGGAGAGAAAATGAAATTCATCATTCTTGAGAAGGTTGGAGGAGCATTCGCAAGACCAAACGACATGACGGTGTACTCATAAGAGCCAAAACTCATCCTGAAAGCGTTCTTAGGAATGTCTTCTTCGCGAATGCGAATATGATGATAACCCATGTGAAGATCAAGCTTCGAGAAAACCTTGGCACCTTTCAGTTGCTCAAACAACTCGTTGATGTTGGGAAGTGGGTACTTGTTTCTGATTGTCTTCTTGTTCAACAAGCGGTAGTCGACACAAAGACGATCCGTGCCATCTTTATTCTTGACAAACAAAACACCACAACCCCATGGAGAAGAACTTGGTCTGATCAGAGCTCATCTAGCTGCTTCTTCAACTCTTTCAGCTCTTCGGGGCCAAGTTTATATGGGCACTTGCAAACTGGTTCAGTTCCGGGCTCGAGATCAATCACGAACTCGACTGGTCAGTGCGGAGGCATCCCTGGCAATACTTCTGGAAAGACATCTTCATACTCATTCACCACCAGAATTTGAGAAATCGCCGAGATTTCACCCTTCTCATTAAAAGCAAAGAGACGGACTGTGTCATCGCGAGCCGCGAAAATAATCACATCTTCTGAAGGATGAGTCAGCTTGACTTCTTTTGCTTTGCAATCAATATGAGCTTTATTCATAGCCAAGAAGTCCATGCCCAATATGAGATCAATGTCGGATTTACCAAGAACAATTGGAGAAGCGAGAAAAGAATAACTGCCCATCTTAATGGAAACATCCGAAACCACCACATTCGAACTCATCAATTTGCCTGGGGACACAACCCGAAAAGGACTAGGAAGGACTACTGAATTAAAATCATGCTTCCAAGCAAAGGTCTAGAAATGAATGAATGCGATGCACCAGAATCAAATAACACTTTAGCAGGAAAGTCATTAACCGAGAGATTACCCATAATCACATCATGAGACTGCTTTGCTTCAGCTGCATTCACCATATTCACCCGGACTGACTTGGGATTATGCTTCACCATAGCATTGCATGGAGGCTTGACAGGAGGAGGAGGCACAAGACGCGCCTGGTTGCACTTGTTTGCATAGTGACCCTTCTGGCCACACTTGTGACAAGTCACCTCAGAAAGCGGACGAACATTGCCTGGAGGAGGAACAAGAACTGCCTTGGACGCTGGGGTCTCTATTGAAATCCTGGGTTGGGTGGGTGGGAAGAACCACGACCACCAAACTACTTCTGCTGCTAAGGAGGACAAAACGGAGGAGGATTTGGCACCCAATACTTCTGCTGCTTAGGAACCATCTGAGAGCTGGAAGAAGATGAATATGAATCCCTTGCACGCTTCCTTGAGTTCTCCAACTTGAGCTGAGTTGCCTCGACCTTCAAAGCCATGTTGTAGAACTGATCAAACTCACGAGGATCTTGAAGAACTAGGCCTGGCAGAAGCTCATCCTTGAGACCACCTCTGAACTGATAGATCATCGCCTTGTCATCTGGAACATCTTGCTTAGCATAGCGGGCTAGATTTTGGAACTTGATGTTGTACTGATAGACAGACTTGCTTCCCTACTTCAAGTGCCTGAACTTCTCACGCATCTCCTCGACAAAGCTTGTCGAAATGTAATGAGCCCTGAAGTCACGACGAAAATCGTCCCAAGTAACAACATGATCACCCCTGGAATCCTTGTACTGCTGCCACCAATCAGCTGCTTGACCCTTGAGCCGGAACGATGCAAATCTGACAAAGTCCTCTGTCCTGACAGTGTTGCACTCAAAATGCTTACTCATATCACGAAGCCAATCATCAGCATCAAAAGGCTGCTCACAACAGGGGAAAGGCTTGGGATGGTTGGCAAGGAACTGATTGAGCGTCGCAAACTGAGGTTGATTCTGAAAATTCCCATGAAAACCTTGTCGACCCTGCTCCCTTTCTTGCAACAGTCTGAGAAAAATCTGAGTGTTCGCATTGGTTGCGGCCATCACAGCTTGCCAAGCTTCTGGAGGAGGAGGTGGCGGCGGCGGGGGGGGGGGGGGTTGAGGTGGAACATCAGCCTGCTCCTCATCACGACCCGGATAGTTGCGAGTTGAAGGAGCCATCCTGAAGATGGACAAAACACATCAGCACCGCATTGAAAAGCTGAATCAAAAGCTGCATCAAATGCTTGAAAGAAATCGAACAAATAACAGCACAACCTTCCTACTGAAGAATTAGTAAGAATGCTTCTTCGGTTTATGATAACATCATCAGACATTAGAAGCCACTTGCGATAACACAAAAGTATTGAGCTAAGTTCTCGGAACAAATGTATATTCCCACATACATCTGAAGAAGATGATCCTAGATAACCACAAGAATTTCCAACTAAGAACTTCCAAAATCTTTCTGGTTATGCAATCCGGTGTAGGGGATACAAGGAGGAAATATCTCACACAACTAGCAATCCTACACCCCAACTGTATCCATCCTTCAACACATAACCAGAGGCTTTCGCAAATTCATCTAACTCGAATCCTCGAACTCACAACAATACTAAACCATGGTGGTACCCCGGATGCCTCCCCAGTACTGGGTCACTCCGACCTTATCTCACCACGACAAGTATTGAAGTAATTCCGAACACTCTCCGTCCTGAGATATCAAGGAAGCTGAATGATAACGATGTGCCAACATTCCCTGGAGCTCGACTCCCCGGAAGAAATCAAGTCAGACAGGAGGCACCAAGACAGAACCCTGTCACATCGGTATCATATAGACTCCAAAATACCCACGTGATCCTAAAAAAAATTGAGCGAGAAGAGGAGTAGAATCAAAGTTCCTAAGTCGAATACCTCACCAGAGCATAGAAAAGGAGTAAAAAGATCCTACTCTCCGATATAACTAGACTCAAAATAATTTTACTAGACTCGACTCGGCCAAATTCGATCAAGCAAAGGCTCCTATGGTCGTATGGCTCTGATACCAACTTGTCTCGCCCAAGATGCGCGCCTATCCATTTTAAGGCACGAGGGCCTCGCAAGGGATAGAGGCGCATCTTGCCGTTCGCTAGCATAGTATCATTGCATCATACATTACAGAAGAGATGAGAGTACAAGTTGGCTTACACTCGCCACATACTAAATTACAATTCCACACACAGTTCAAATCATCAAGATGAAGACAGGGTCCGACTACGGATGAAATCAAACGATAAAACAGATGCAAATGACACTATCTCGCTATCCCAAAGATCACGACCATGGTCCCCTACTCGTCTGGATAAGTCATGTACATCCTGCCTCTTTCCTCATCATATTCCCATCGGAGCTGGGTCAGATCATCCTGTACGAATTCATCTGTACATGTACCTGGAGTGTTGTAGTAATCTGTGAGCCACAAGGACTCAGCAATCAAGCGCCCAGGTATCGAGACTATTCAAGCTTAAGGTTAGGAAGGGGTATGTGTTTAGTTTGCAGCAGGACTAAGCATATATGGTGGCTAAACTTACTTAACATGAAGATAAATATGTGGCCTACGATGAACGATCGAATCTAGGTTGACCTCTATGAGATCCTGAACACTTACTTACGTCAATCATAACCCCACCGTGTTCTCTCTCGGATCATGTTCACAAGCAGAGACGATCACGGTTACTCACCCAGTTGGTGCATTTTATTTAGAGTTTACTTCAAGTTAACTATAACCGGGTGTTAAACCAATATCCAAGTTGCCACATAACCGCGGGCATGACTTCTCGAAAAGATTTAACCCTGCAGGGGTGCTCCAACTAGTCTATCACAAATAACCACACTCCACGGGTATAGCCTCAACCACGGATCTCGTGATCATCATAGGTAACTCCAAAGGAATTCCAACACCTCGAGATAACCCAAAGATAGTCAGAGTCCACACGCAAGACACTCGATAAAGGTAAAACAAATCCAGCAAGACCGCCCGACGTGTCGCCAAACCCGATAAGAGCCGCGTATCTCGTACTCAGGACACGACGGATAAGCTACGCGTACGGAGGCCTGATAGAAATCTCCCAAGTTGCCCTGGGTTGGCCCCGCACAGTGCTCTAGTTTGGACCAACACTCATGAGGAGCACTGGCCCGAGGGTTGATTAATTATCCACGGGGTTGCAAAGCCCTATGCAATTTTATTATTAAGACAATGTAGTTCCAATGTTGGGTCTTTCCAGACAAGTTTTAATCTCAACCGAATAAACAAGGGGGTCCCCATAACAACCCCGAGCGTGTTAGGAGCGCAAAATATGGAAAATATAACACCGGTAACAAGAACTATGGCGGTAACAGCGGAACAAAACACCTAGCAAAAGGTCAAGCCTTCCACCAATACCAAGATATATACGTGCATTAAATTAAATAACAGATAATATTGTGATATGCCAAGTCCAAGTTATCACATGGAACAATCTGAACCTGCAACTAAGAACACTATAAGAGGGGCTGAGCAGTGGTAACTTAGCCAATCAAAAGTTTGCTAGGAGGTGGAGGGTTAGAGGCTATCATGGCAATTAGAAGGCTGATATTCAAGTGGTAGGTAGTGCAATTTTAACGATAAGAGCGAGAAACTTAGCAAGCGAAAATAGTATCGGGATTCGGGTACGATCGTCTTGCCTGTTGGTTCTTCAGTGGAACAAGTTGCGGGATCCTCGTAGTTGTACTCGCTTGGCTCTTCGTACTCAGGTTCAACGTTCGCATCTACCCAAAAGGAAACAGCAAGAACAAACAAACAACCATGGTGCAATGCACAAACAAGAATGATGCATGCTTAGGTGAAGAGTTTTTAACATGGCAATCCTAACTAGTCATGTTTCACATGCAAATGATTGGTTATTAATGAATCTGGACAGAACCTTATGTTAAGTTATTTATACATGCATGAACATGGAAAATATGGATGCATCATGTGAAAACGATGAAAATGCATATGAAGAACATAAGAAACGGAGTTACGGTTCTCACGATACGCTCATGACAAGGTACGAAGGCAAAACACAAGACAACAAGGCCATGGGCTAATTCTTGGCATTCCAAGGTAGCCAGTGGTTAGGCAATGAACAACCAACTACATTAGACCCAAATATCAAGCAATTCCATGGAGTATAGCTCCCACAAGTCACAAAACAATAAAACAAACAATCTGCCACAAAACAGCAACATGGCAACTTTCACAGCCAACAACTTGAGCTACAGGAATCCTACAGCCACAAACAAGGTATTGACAGAAACTAAATAGCATTCTTATCAAATTATCCAACTATACAATTTGGAAAGGAGGCAGACATCAATAAGCATGAAGCTATCAAGTTGGCATGATGAAACAGTTTTCTGGGACTTAGTGAAAATAACAGTTTTCTGGAATCTGAGTTAATCTGGTAGCATGTTGACAGGAGAAGTTAAAGGTGTTAGAGACCAGCTCTTGGCATGAAAATTAACAGGATGGTAGTAGACAACATCTACTTCAAAATACTAGCACTGAGCATGAGCTAATTCTCGACATAGCACAAGATACCAACCACTCTACATGGCATAAAAATAACAACAGATTCTCACACTTCGAAATATTTAGCATGGTGAAAACAGTAACATTAAGTTAGCCACTTTGCAGCATGTTTCCGACTTATATGGGTGATTCTCATGTCAAACAAAAATACCATGGCATATTAGATATAAAACACTAGCACTTCCATGTTGGCACATGCCCAAAAGCATGCATGGATTACATCATACAAAAATGACAAAGTAGCATCACAGCAGAAAATGACAGTTTTATAAACTTGCTCAAAAGTGAAATCCGAAAGCACCAATGGATTCCTTGGCTATTTCTACCCCAAAATCATGTGTCATACTCATATGTTTATGTGAAGCAACATGGCACAAATATACTAGCAAGCAACCATCCACTCTCTTATAAGTTAAAACTTACTCTAAATGGACATGAGCATAAGTGGACTTAACCAGATTTGGAAACTTAGTTTAACATGGCAAAACTAATAATCCCTACAAACATTCACATACCAACAACAAGGTATGACAAGTGGGGAAAACCCACTAGTCACCTACACACACTCTCTCTAAACACACACACTACACAAGCATACACACACATGCTCCATATGCCTAAGGGCATATGAGCACAAACACTCATGAACATACCAACTATGAGGGGGTGTTCATCCACACACACAATCACATGCACCATATATGCATAATGCATATGGCACATAGACACCACCTCACATGCACAAGTGCACATGGGTACACACACTCACATACATGCTCATGTGTGTGTGGGTGTTCATCCACACACATATGCACACATATTTGCACAAGGCATATATGCATATGCATATGCATATGACTATACAGTCACACACACTCTCACTCACATACACACATGCATAGGTGCACACACACTCTCACATACACACATGCACAAATACATATACATACACATACATCTATATATGCAAAGCACACACACATTCTACACATGAGCATCATATATACACACGCACCCATATATCAACATAAATAAAACACCTACACATGTAGGTTTATACATACACACATACATGCACGCAAAAGTGAAACAAATAATACAAAGAAAAGAAAAGAAAACAAGAAAGAAAGAAAAAAGAAAAGGGGAGGGGTTTGGGCTCGAACCCTCGACCTCAGGTCGTCCCCCCCCCCCCCCCGAGCCACACCACTCTGCTATGACTGCTAATGTTAATAGAGGAGGGCTCGGCTGAACTAATACACTCGCACACGCGCTATCCTCTGACGAAACTGAAACACAGACAACACGGCGACAGGCAACGGCGGCGACGCTACACAGTGGCACAAGGGGTCTCCGACGAGGGGAGAGCGACGCGGGGGCTGCTGCATCTACGGGGGATCCATCCGCGTCCCTGGAAGGGATCTACGAGAAGGGGAGAGGGACACAAGCTTGACGCTTTGCCCCTGTCATGGCGACAACGCGTCAGCAACAGCAAGAGCTACAGCGACGGAGAGCGGTGCCACGCAACAGTAAGGGGACATGGGGCTCACTGAGGGGAGGGCGACGACGAGTCGGACGTGCTAAGAGGAAGGAGAGGCGGAGACGCAATGGCGACAAGGAGGAAGAAGGCCGGCGATGACCCGCTCCCTTGCGGACGACGGCGTCGGCAATTGGCACCGCGGGAAGGTGCTCCTCGCCTCCTAGCGGTGGGAATGGAACGCGGGGACGATCCCAGCTCCACGCCATCTCCATCGGCGACGAGGGCACCGGAGACGCGGCGACGACGGCGAAGACGACCGGCAGGCTCTCTGAAACTCTCTGAACTCTCACTGAATTTCTTACCTGACAGAGGGAAAGAAGAGTGGAGGGAGAGGGATGGAGAGGGAGAAGGGAGCTGCGGCGACACGAGGGGAGAGAGGAACCCTAGCGGAGGGGGCACGCATGCCGAGTGGGGCTTTAAAAAGGAGGGCGCAGACGGCGTCCTCGACGTCCGTGAGCGCGGGCGCGCGCTCACTCTCTCTGCTCTCTAACGGAGGGAGGGGAACGGCGACAGTCCTCCGTCAGTTGCGCGGTTGGGCTGCGGGAACTGGCTGGGCCACGCTGGGGAGGTCACATGGGCCAGAGGAAGCCTAGTGCCTCTCACTGACACAGAAAATAAAATAGGAAGCTTCCTATTTATCAAATGACAACACAAAAGAAACCCCCTAAAGTGAAATAAGAGGTTTTTGCAAAGAACAAAATATTTTGACATAAGAAATAAAATGTACTATTTACTAAAAATATCAAGCTGAATTTTGGGACAAGTAAATTAAATATTTTTAAAATAGCCAGACTCCTGTTATTTAAAACTCACATGCATAAAAACTCCAAACATCAAAACAACCCTACTCACAATTAATAAAACATATTAGGCTACCTCTTGAACATTTTTAAACAATTTAATTAGCAATTAAAATCTGCTGATAAAATAACATAGAACGAAAAGGCTATTTAGTGGGGGTTTGTTTGAAAAGGAATAAGAGGTTCAATAGTAGCTTGATCTGAAGCTTCATGATCATCATCATTAACTTCCTCTTCTACCGTTGTAGGTTCCACAGAAACATCTTTCTGCGCTGCGCTACTTTCTGGTTGAAGTAAAGGTTCAATAACCTCATCAAGCTCTATTTTCCTCCCACTCAATTCTTTCGAGAGAAACTCTTTCTCAAGAAATGTTCCGTTCTTAGCGACAAACACTTTGCCTTCAGATCTGAGATAGAAGGTATACCCGACTGTCTCTTTCGGGTATCCTATGAAGACGCATTTCTCCGCTTTGGGTTCTAGCTTTTCAGGCTGAAGCTTTTTGACAGAAGCATCACATCCCCAAACTTTAAGAAATGACAACTTTGGCCTCTTGCCAAACCACATTTCATATGGCATCATCTCAACGGATTTTGATGGTGCCCTATTTAAAGTGAATGCAGCTGTCTCTAATGCATAACCCCAAAATGATAGTGGCAAATCAGCAAGAGACATCATAGAATGCACCATATCTAATAGGGTTCGATTATGACATTCGGACACACCATTATGCTGTGGTGTTCCAGGAGGTGTCAATTGTGAAACAATTCCACACTGTCTTAAGTGACCGCCAAACTCATAACTCAGATATTCACCTCCTCGATCAGTTCGCAGGAATTTAATCTTCTTGTTACAATGATTCTCAACTTCACTCTGAAATTGCTTGAACCTTTCAAACATTTCAGACTTGTGTTTCATTAAGTAAACATACCCATATCTACTTAAGTTATCAGTGAAGGTGAGAAAATAACGATATCCACCACGCGCTGTAACATTCATTGGACCGCACACATGAGTATGTATGATTTCCAATAAGTCACTCGCCCCATCCATTGTTCCAAAGAACGGCGTTTTAGTCATCTTGCCCATGAGGCATGGTTCACATGTGTCAAGTGATTCAAAATCAAGTGACTCCAAAATTCCATCAACATGGAGCTTCCTCATGCGTTTTACACCAATATGACCTAAACGACAGTGCCACAAGAAAGTGGTACTATCATTATCAACTCTACATCTTTTGGCATCGATGTTATGAACATGTGTGTCATTACTATCAAGATTCAATATGAATAAACCCCTCACATCGGGTGCATGACCATAAAAGATATTACTCATATAAATAGAACAACCTTTATTCTCTGATTTAAATGAGTAACCGTCTCGCAATAAACAAGATCCAGATATAATGTTCATGCTTAACGCAGGCACTAAAAAACAATTATTCAGGTTCATCACTAATCCCGATGGTAACTGAAGAGAGAGTGTGCCGACGGCGATCACATCAACCTTGGAACCATTTCCCACGCACATCATCACTTCATCCTTTGCCAGCCTTCGTCTATTCTGTAGGTCCTGCTTTGAGTTGCAAATGTGAGCAACTGAACCGGTATCAAATACCCAGGCACTACAACGAGAGCTAGTAAGGTACACATCAATAACATGTATATCATATATACCTTGTTTGTCATTGGCCGGCTTCTTGTCAGCCAGGTACTTGGGGCAGTTCTGCTTCCAGTGACCAGTTCCCTTGCAATGAAAGAACTCAGTTTGTGGCTTAGGTCCATGCTTAGGCTTCTTTACAGGAGTAGCAAATGCTTTGCCATCCTTCTTGGTTTTACCCTTCTTGCCTTTGCCCTTGCCATTTTTCTTGAAACTAGTGGTTTTCTTGACCATCAACACTTGATGTTCTTTCTGGATTTCAGACTCAGCGACTTTTAGCATCGCAAATAGCTCGGCGACTGACTTGTTCATCCCGTGCATGTTATAGTTCATCACAAAGCTCTTGTAGCTAGGTGGCAGTGATTGAAGAACTCTGTCAGTGATCGCCTCTAGCGGAAGGGCATTCCCAACTCCGCCAAACGAGTCGAATACGCAGACATTCTGAGTATATGTTCACTGATAGACCCGTTCTCCTCCATTTTGCAAGCATAGAACTTATCGGAGGTCTCATACCTCTCGATTCGGGCATTCTTCTGAAAGATAAACTTCAACTCGTGGAACATCTCATATGCTCCATGACATTCAAAACGTCTTTGAAGTCTCGGTTCTAAGCCATACAATATTGCACACTGAACTATTGAGTAATCTCCAGAATGTGCCTCCCAAGCGTTCTTAACGTCTTGGGATGACATATCTTCGGGTTGGTCACCAAGTGGTGCATCAAGGACATATGATTTCTAGGAAGCCATGAGGATAATCCTCAGATTACGGGCCCAGTCCACAAAGTTACGTCCATCATCTTTTAACTTAGCTTTCTCTACGAACACATTAAAATTCAGGGGTGCTACTACGCGAGCCATTGATCTACAACATAAGTATGCAAAGGTTACTTAGACTATTGTTCAAGATAATGAGTTTTTATGTAATCAAATTATGAAAGCTCCCACTCAAATTTACATCCCTCAGGTCATCTGAGTGTCACATGATCCAAATTCACCAACTCAAGTCCAATCATCACATGAGTTGAGGTGGTTTCAATGGTGAACATCGTCATGTTGATCATATCTACTATATGACTCATGTTCAACCTTTCGTTCTCTTGTGTTCCGAGGCCATGTCTATACATGCTAGGCTCGTCAAGTTTAACCCGAGTGTTCTGCATGTGCAACACTGGCTTGCAGTCGTTGTATGTGAACGTAGTCTATCACACCCGATCATCACGTGGTGTCTCGACACGATGAACTTTCGCAACGGTGCACACTCGGGGAGAACACAATTCATCTTGAAATTTACGTGAGGGATCACCTTATAATGCTACCTTCGTCCTAAGCAAAACAAGGTGCTTAAAAGGATTAACATCGCATGCAAATCAGAAGTGACATGATATGGCCATGAACTTGTGCTTTTGATCTCCATCTTGAAAGCACCGGCATGATCTCCATCGTCACCGGCACGACACCGTGATCTCCATCATCTTGATCTCCATCAACGTGTCACCATCGGGGTTGTCGCGCCCACCATGCTTCTACTACTATTTCTACCATTTAGCGATAAAGTAAAGCAATACAAAGCGCTTAATGATTGACACGCTGGTCATACAATAATTAAAGACAACCCTATGGATCCTGCCGGTTGCCGTACTCATCGACATGCAAGTCGTGATATTCTATACAACACATGATCATATCATACATCACATATATCTCATCATGTAATTGGCCATATCACATCACAACATACCCTACAAAAACAAGTTAGACGTCGTCTAATTGTTGTTGCATGTTTTACGTGGCTGCTACGATATCTAGCAAGCACAATTCTCACCTACGCATAAACCACAATGGTGATACATAAGTTGCTTTTCAACCTTCTCAAGGACCACCTTAGTCAAATACGATCCAACTAAAGTAGGAGAAACAAACACCCGCCAGCCATCTTTGTGCAACGAAATTACATGTCAGTCGATGGAACCGGTCTATCGTAAGCGTACGAGTAAGGTTGGTCCGGGCCGCTTCATCCCACAATACCGCTAAACCAAAACACGACCAAGGGACGAAGAAATCTAAGCATAAACGCCCACAAACTCTTTGTGTTCTACTCGAGATCTCATCTACACATAGACCTAGCTCATGATGCTACTGTTGGGGAATGTTGCATGGGAAACAAAAAATTTCCTACGCAGACGCAAGATCTATCCATGGCGATGAGCATCAACGAGAGGGAGAGTGAATCTACATACCCTTGTAGATTGCTAAGCGAGAAGCGTTAAGAAACGCGGTTGATGTAGTCAAACGTTTTTGCCATCCAAATCGCTGAGCGTCCCACAATCCAATCACGATCCGTCCCGATCTAGCACCGGACAGACGGCACCTCCACGTTCTGCACACGTATGGCTTGATTACAATCTATGCCTTCTTGATCCAGCAAGAGGGAGCAGAGAGGTAGACGAGTTCTTCGGCAGCGCGACGGTGTTGCGGCGATGGTGGTGGAGTAATTCCAGCAGGGCTTCGCCTAAGCACTACTGAAACCGATCTAGAGGAGAAACTACGGACTAGACGGTAGGGTTGCGTGTGGCTGAAAATCTTAGTTAAAAAACCCTAAAACCTCTAATATATATAGGAGGAGGAGAAGAGGAGGCTTGGAAAAAGGTCCAGCCCTAGGAGGCTTCGGCCGAAGTGGAGAGGAGGAGTCCTCCTCCTCCACTCCTAGTAGGATTAGGACTCCTTCCTTATTTCCACCTTTTTGCCTTTTTCTCTTTGGAATTTCTTCCCAGATGCATGGGCCTTCTGTGGTACTTCGGCCAGCCCACTAAGGGCTGGTATTCATCCTCCCACAGCCCATGTAGCCTCTTGGGTCGAAATAAACCTCCCGATGGTCCCCCGGCACCCTCCCGGCACTCCTAGTACACTACCGATGAGCCCAGAACTTTTCCGGTGACCAAAACAGGAGTTCCTATATATCATTCTTTACCTACAGACCATTCCGGAGCTCCTCGTGACATCCAGGATCTCATATGGGACTCCGAACAACCTTCAGTAACCACCATGCATAACTCTATACTACCGAAACGTCACCGAACCTTAAGTGTGCAGACCCTATGGGTTCGAGAACTATGTAGACATGACCGAGACACCTCTATGGTCAATAACCAATAGCGGGACCTGGATGCCCATATTGGATCCTACATATTCTACGAAGATCTTTATCGGTCGAACCTCTATGTCAAGGATTCAATTAATCCCGTATAATGTCCCCTTTGTTCTTCGGTATGTTACTTGCCCGAGATTCGATCGTCGGTATCTCCATACCTAGTTCAACCTCGTTACCGGCAAGTCTCTTTACTCATTTCCGTAATACAAGATCCCATGACTAACACTTAGTCACATTGCTTGCAAGGCTTGTTGTGATGTTGTATTACCGAGTGGGCCCTGAGATACCTCTCCGTCACACGGAGTAACAAATCCAAGTCTTGATCCATGCCAACCCAACAGACACCATCGGAGATACGTGTAGAGCACCTTTATAGTCACCCAGTTATGTTGCGACGTTTGATACACACAAGTCATTCCTCCGGTGTCCGTGAGTTGCATGATCTCATGGTCATAGGAACATATACTTGACATGCAGAAAACTGTAGCAATAAACTGACACGATCATATGCTACGGTTATAGTTTGGGTCTTGTCCATCCCATCATTCTCCTAATGATGTGATCTCGTTTATCGACATCTCATGTCAATGGCTAGGAAACCTTGACCATCTTTGATCAACGAGCTAGTCTACTAGAGGCACACTAGGGACAAAGTGTTGTCTATATATCCACACATGCAATGTATTTCCAATCAATACAATTATTGCATGGATAATAAACAATTATCATGAACAAGGAAATATAATGATAAACACTTTATTCATTACCTCTAGGGCATATTTCCAACAAGTTCAACTCTCTAACCTTCATACCATCAATATAATCAAGCAGGACGTAGGGTTTTGCCTCCATAGGAGGGCCCGAACCTGGGTAAACATCGTATCCTTCGTCCCGTGTTACCATCGATCCTAGTCTCATAGCTCGGGAGCCCCTTACAAAGATCCGCTGGTTGTGACACCGACATTGGTGCTTTCATTGAGAGTTCCGCTGTGATCACCAAAGGAGTCGATGGCTCCCGTTGTCATTAACGAAGAAGTCCGCAACATGGACACCTTTGTCCCCAGACAGATCTTCGCTTTCGGTAGCATTGTGTTGCACGCTGACCCGACCGGCCGTCTTGGCCGGGTTAGGAGTTTTGTCCCTGATCAAGAGGTCAGACTCGGGAACCTAGAGTTATCCGTAGACTCTCGAGGTGATCTTTCGCTAACTGGGCTCGCAGTATCGTCTGTCGTGCCCGAAGACGGGCGATACCCGAAGACTTCAAGGCTTTAACCTCAGACTCCGCTTTCGGTCCCATCCATGGGATCCAGCCCAGCTATGACCTGGCTTTGAGTCCGGATCCGGCCATAGTACCAGATGTTCGGATCCGGCCATAGTGCCAGATGTCCGGAGACTAGTTCCTGCCGAACACTCCCTCGTGCGGACGCATCAGAGGTTAACTCGGAAAGCTCTAGGCAGGTTGACCCGATTGAGCTCTCGACACTCAACGAGGCCCTAGGTCGGATCTTGTCGATGAAAATTACCGATGACCCAACCCCGGTCCATGCTGAGATCGGTCTTAATGCTGGTCAAGAAGAATTTTTATCCCACCCACCGCCCACTTGATAGCCTCTATCGAAGACTTAACCGACATGTTGGACTACGCCTTTGAAGAGGCAGAAGACATGGATGAGGAAGATTGCTGAAAGCACAATGTGCTGCCTTGCTGGTTTTGATAATTCATGACAACATACATTATCTCTTGGACTAATAATTTCATCTAGTGTATTTCAGATAAAGTCCATAGAGAGATGGGTTGGCAAAAAGGAGTGTGGAGAGTATCCCCATGAAGAAGAAGGAGAAGGAATAGCATTGGCCAAGCTTCAAGCAAGAGTACTCTTCATTTTACTTTGTGAGAAAGCACTTTGAGTCCATAGGAAAGCCAATACTATTAAAAGGGGGTAAGGTATTGATTGGTGAAAAAATGCTCATACGTGCACAAGTGATAGTCACCACAAACACCCACAAGATCTTCCACAAAAGTCTGTCAAAGCCAAATACTCAAAATCGGTGCAACCAACACATTCCACTCGGTGCCATCGATTCCCAAACCTAGACAGACTCAGCCAAACCCTAGCCACTTCGGTGCAACAGATTCTGCTTTGGTGCCTTCGAGTTTGGGTTGCCAACTTTCTCTTACTCAAATTCACTATATCGGTACCACCAAGATTGTTGGATCGGCATCACCAAGATTGGGCAATCTGACTGTTGGTTACCTTATCAGTGCAACCGAGATTCCTATATCGGTCTCACCGAGATTCGAAAGTTGCCACATTTTGGTCCCTTCAGTACCATCGAGATTAACACATTGGTGTCACCGAGTTGGTCATTTTCTGTGTAACGGTTGGATTTTTGGAGATGCCTGTATATACCCATCCACCACCACTCAATTGAAAGAGAAGCACTCAAAACTATTCCATACTTGCCCCATCCAGTTTTGTGAGAGAGAACCACCTACCCTTGTGTTGAGGTTAAGATCTTCCACTCCAACCATATGGATCTTGATTTCTAGCCTCCCCAAGTTGCTTTCCACCAATCCCATCTCTTCCACCAAGCCAAATCTGTGAGAGAGTGATTGTGTGTTGAGGAGTCTACATTTTGAAGCACAAGAGCAAGGAGTTCATCGTCTTACCGAGCCTATTACCTTTTGGAGGGTGGTGCCTCCTAGATTGGTTAGGTTTCGCTTGGGAGCCTCCTACTTCATGTTGTGGAGTTGAACCAAGAAGTTTGTAAGGCAAGGAGATCGCCTACTTCGTGAAGATATACCCATAGTGAGGCTAGTCCTTCTTGAATGGAAGTCGTTATGGAATAGTCAAGTTTGCTACTTCGTGGACCCTTTTGGGTGGAGCCCTCCGTGGACTCTCGCGACCGTTACCCTCCATAGGTTGAAGACTCCATAAACATGGATGTATGATAGCACCGCCTATTGGAACCACGGGAAAAATCTTGTGTTCTTCTAGCATTTGATCTCTCTATCTCTACTCCTTACTTCCATGTGCAATGTCTTTACTTTCCGCTGCTATACTTGATGACTTGCATGTGTTGGGTGTCATAGACTAATTATGTATGCTAAAACCGCCAACATCTTGTCTTATGCTTGAGGTAGTTTTAAATTTCTTCTTGTAATCTATTCACCCCCTCTAGACATACACTTCTAGTGATCCTACAAGTGGTATCAGAGCTTTGGTCTCCATTGCTTCGGTTTCAACACCGTGGAGGAAGATGGATGTGTTTAGTGTGGAGAGTTTCTATTGTAGAGTGCCCATTTTTTATGGAGAGTACTATTGTCAATGGAATAATGCCATGATTGATCTATTTGATAAATTCCATTTGAGAAAACATATTGAAGATCCCTATGTGCTCCCCATTGATGAATTGCATCCCACACACGAAGAGGAAATTAACATGCTTGGTAACCTTAGGACTGTCAATCTTATTGTTAGAGGCTTACCAAGATTCATGCTTTCTCAATTGAAGAACTTTGCATGTGCTTATACTTTGTGGACTGATTTGGATAAATGATATCCAAATCTTTCATTTGGGAATGTTGATGAAATTCTTCATAAAACCATTGCTTTTCACAAAATGAAGCCTAGTGATCCAAACTTTGATAAATGCCTATCTGAGCTTCGTGATCTCATGCGTGCTAAAGGACATGTCACAACTATCAACAATATAATATAGAAGCACTTCACATTTATAGACTTGAACACTGTCATGATCACAATTCTAACGAATCTCTTGTTCTTTATGACGAGGATTTCCCACTTGATGATGACAATGTGGAACATGGCTACTATGATGAAGATCAGTTGTTCTACATCGAGCATGAAAAGATCATGAGGAATCTAAGTCTAATGGCAAACTTCAAGAATTACATGTTCGGCGGAAAAGAGTGGATTCTCGACAGTGGATGCACGGATCACATGACTGGTGATAAATACATGTTCCAAGAGATCACGCCTAATCAAGGCACTCGGAGGTACGTGACCTTTGGAGACAACTCTAAGGGTAAGGTACTTGGCCTTGGTAAGGTGGCCATATCTCATTATAGCTCAATTCAAAATGTGATGCTTGTTGAATCCCTTGGCTACAATCTTCTTTCCGTATCTAGACTAGCAGACTTTGGTTTCAATGTGCTATTAACTAAAGTAGATTGCCAAGTGTTTCGATTTTGATAATCATAAAATTGTCTTTATGGGTATTCGTAGAGGTGATATATACATTGCCGATTTCACTAAACAGGCCCAACCTCGTACTTGTCTCATTGCAAAATCATCTAAAGGTTGGCTATGGCATAGAAGGCTTGGACATGTAGGCATGCGCAACCTAGATAAGCTTATCAAGGGAAATCACATTCTTGGTGTTAAAGATGTTATCTTTGACAAAGATAGACTTTGTAGTGCTTGTCAAGCGGGAAAGCAAGTAGGTTCAAGTCATACCGTTAAGAATATCATGACTACAGGGAGACCACTCGAGTTACTTCACATGGATCTTTTTGGTCCCAATGCTTACAAGAGTCTCAGTGGAAATTCCTATGGTCTAGTTATAGTTGATGATTTTTCCAGATTTACGTGGGCATTCTTTCTTGATGATAAGTCACAAGTACAAAAGATCTTCAAGAACTTCGCGTGCAAAGCGCAAAATCAGTTTGAAGTGAAGATCAAGAAGGTTCGAAGCCATAACGGATCGGAGTTCAAGAACACGCATGTGGATACGTTCCTTGATGAAGAGGGTATTTCACATGAGATTTGTTGAGAGAAACAACCGAACCCTCATTGAGATGGCAAGAATGATGCTTGACGAATACAATACGCTAAGACACTTTTGGGCAAAAGTCGTGGAAACAGCATGTCATGCCACAAACTCACTCTACCTGCACAAGCTTCTCGGTAAAACGGCATATGAGCTTCTCACCGGTAACAAACCCCAAGTTGGATACTTTCGAGTATTCGGCTCCAAGTGTTATATTCTCGATAAGCATCGCCATGCTAAATTTGCTCCCAAATCTCATGAAGGTTTCCTAGTTGGTTATGGATCGAACTCTCACACTTACCGTGTCTACAACAACTTCACTCGAAAAGTTGAAGAGATGGTAGATGTGAAGTTTGATGAGTCTAATGGTTAAGTCGAACAGTTGCCAAATGATGTAGGTGATAAAGATCCTTCGGAAGCTATCCAAGACTTTCCCATCGGCAAGATTCACCCCACAAAGGTGAACAAAAGTACTTCATCAACCCAAGTGGAAGCTCCTACTTCGGACCAAGGCTAGCGACAACATGACATGGAAGCATCCAGAAGTGGTACACGACGAGATGAAGATGAGGAGGAAGTACATCCTGAAGATCCACCACAACCTCCTTCACCACCACCTCAAGGGAAGGACACCTTCAACAACAATGAAGACGAAGGAGGTGATGAAGAAGAAGAAGCTCCACCATCCAACAATCAGAAGCTGACCCGAGTTCAAGCACAGGTGACCAAGAACCATCCCCTAAACCAAATCTTTGGTGATATACAAACCGGGAGGATCACTCGCTCTAAAACTCGCCTGGCTAACTTTTGTGAGCATTATTCTTTCATATCTAGCATTAAACCTTTGAAGGTAAAACAAGCTCTTGAAGACGCGGATTGGGTGAACGCTATGCATGAAGAGCTTCACAACTTCAAAAGGAACGAAGTGTGTACACTCGTGGAGAAACCCAAGGATGAGCAAAAGATCATCTGTACGAAATGGGTTTTTTGCAACAAGAAAGATGAAGACGGTCAAGTCGTACGCAACAAGGCTCGCCTCGTAGCTCAAGGATATATGCAAGCAGAAGGTATGGATTACGGTGATACATACGCCCCTGTTGCTAGACTATAAGCCATTCGAATTCTTATTGCTTATGCTAATCACCATGATATCACGCTTTACCAAATGGACATTAAAAGTGCACTCTTAAATGGTGAGATTGAAGAAGAGGTCTATGTTAAGCAACCACCTGGTTTTGTAAATCCTAAGAAACCTGACCATGTTTACAAACTTCGCAAAGCTTTATATGGTCTTAAGCAAGCTCCTCATGCTTGGTATAAATGCCTAACGAAGTTTCTCATTGAAAAAGGATTTGAAATTGGTAAAATTGACGCAACCTTATTCACAAAGAGAGTTAATGGTGAATTATTTGTGTGCCAAATTTCTATGGATGATATTATCTTTGGATCTACTAACCGACAATTCAATGAGAAAATTGGAAGGTTGATGTCAAAGAAATATGAGATGTCTATGATGTGTGAACTGAAATTCTTTCTTGGTCTACAAATCCAGCAAACGAGATAAGGTACATTCATCTCTCAAACAAATAACACCAAGGACTTAATCAAGAACTTCAACATGCAAGAGTGCAAAGGTATGAAAACTCCCATGCCCACTAGCAAACATGATGATCTCACTAAGGAGGGTGAACCGGTTGATCAAAATGTTTATCGATCAATGATTGGTTCATTGCTTTATCTATGTGCCTCCCATCCTGATATTATGCTTAGTGTTTGCATGTGTGCTAGATATCAAGCTGCACCTAAAGAATGTCATCTTAAGGCTGTGAAACGCATTGTGATATACTTGATTCATACACCAAACTTTGGCATTTGGTATCCCAAGGGATCTTCCTTTAATCTTGTTGGCTACTCCGAGTCGGACTATGCTGGTGACAAGGTTGATAGAAAATCCACCTCGGGTACATGTCAATTTCTTGGCAGATCTCTTGTGTCTTGGTCTTCCAAGAAACAAAACTCGGTATCTCTATCTACCGTCGAAGGTGAATATATTGCTGCTAGATCATGTTGTGCACAATTTTTATGGATGACACAAATGCTTAAAGATTATGGAATCTATGTTAAAAATGGGTCGTTACTTTGTGACGATGAAAGTGCTATTAAGATTGGTCATAATCCCGTGCAACATTCTCGAACCAAGCATATTCAAGTTCAACATCATTTCATTCATGATCATGTTGCCAAAGGAGATATTAATCTTAAACATGTTTATACTTACAAGCAATTGGCCGATATCTTTACTAAGCCACTTGATGAAAAAGTGTTTTGCCACTTGAGGAGTGAGTTAAACATCATTGATGCTTCAAACTTGAGCTAAGCTCACTCAGATGCATGCAAGGGGATGAGCTTCATTGATTATTCCATGCTATTGCCTTGAATATCATATCTTGGAATTCTATGCTCCCTTGTCTTGCATCTAACCCTTTTGTAGGTACTTGGAAGAGCTACACTCCACAAGATTGCCATCAACTCTTATCTTGAAGTATCTATTGCAAATATGCCCTAGAGGCAATAATAAATTGGTTATTATCATATTCCCTTGTTCATGATAATCGTTTATTATCCATGCTAGAATTGTATTGATCGGAAACTCAGATACATGTGTGGATACATAGACAACACCATGTCCCTGGTATGCCTCTAATAGACTAGCTTGTTGATCAAAGATGGTTAAAGTTTCCTAGCCATGGACATGAGATGTCATTTGATAACGGGATCACATCATTAGGAGAATGATGGGATGGACAAGACCCAAACTATAAATGTAGCATATGATCGTGTCAGTTTATTGCTATAGTTTTCTGCATGTCAAGTATTTGTTCCTATGACCATGAGATCATGCAATTCACTAACACTGGAGGAGTACCTTGTGTGTATCAAACGTTGCAACGTAATTGGGTGACTATAAAGGTGCTCTACAGGTATCTTCGAGGGTGTCTGTTGGGTTGGCATGGATCAAGACTGGGATTTGTTACTTCGTGTGACGAAGGGGTATCTCAGGGCCCACTCAGTAATACAACATCACAACAAGCCTTGCAAGCAATGTGACTAAGTGTTAGCCACGGGATATTGTATTATGGAACGAGTAAAGAAACTTTCCGGTAACGAGATTGAACTAGGTATAGAGATACCGACAATCGAATCTCCGGCAAGTAACATACCGAAGAACAAAGGGAACATCATACAAGATTATCTGAATCCTTGCCATAGAGGTTCGACCGATAAAGATCTCCGTAGAATATGTAGGAACCAATATGGGCATCCAGGTCCCACTATTGGTTGTTTACTATAGAGGTGTCTCGGTCATGTCTGCATAGTTCTCGAACCCGTAGGGTCTACACACTTAAGGTTCGGCGACGTTTTGGTATAGTTGAGTTATGTATGTTGGTGACCGAAGGTTGTTAGGAGTCCCGGATGAGATCCCGGACATCAAGAGCAGCTCCGGAATGGTCCGGAGGTAAAGATTGATATATAGGAAGTCTTGTTTTGGCCACCAGAAAAGTTTCGGCTATTTTTGGTAGTGTACCGGGAGTGCTGGAGGGCCATCGGGAGGGGCCACCCATGCCGGGAGGCCACATTGGCCTGAAGGGTGTTGCACCAGCCCTTAGTTGGCTGGGAAAACCAGCCTTACAAGGCCCATGTGGCTAGGAAAGAGTGGGAAAGGAAAAAACCCAAAGAAGGGAAGGAAAATCCAAATTAGGAAGGAGTCCTAATAGGATCCTACCTCCCTTGTGGGAGGTGGATTCCCTCCCTTGTTTGGTTCGGCCGAACCTACTTGGAGTAGGGGCCAAGGCTGCCTCCTCTCCCCTTCCTCCTATATATATTGAGGGATTTTTAGGGCAGCCCCTAACCCTAATTGCCATGTGCTGCCCTCTTCTTCCTCTAGATCTGTTCTCCACTAGATCGTCTCGGTTGTGCTTGGCGAAGCCCTGCCGGGACAGCTCCACCACCACCATGCCGTTGTGCTGGCGGAGAACTCATCTACCTCTCCGCTCCCTCTTTCTGGATCAAGAAGGTGGAGATCGTCATCAAGCTGTACGTGTGCTGAATGCAGAGGTGTCGTCTGTTCGGCACTAGATCGGAAGGACCATGATGGGATCACGAGACGTCTCGTGATGAAATCGCGGGACGGATCATGATTGGATCGTGAATACATTCAAATACATCAACCGCATTTCTTAATGCTTTTGCTTAGCGATCTACAAGGGTATGTAGATCCACTCTCCCTCTAGTAGATGCTCATCACGATGGATAGATCTTGCGTGTGCGTAGGAAATTTTTTGTTTCCCATGCAACGTTCCCCAACACTATATTGTCATGACCAAGTATACACAACCTCGCTTTGATGATGGAAGGAAGAATACAAAAAAACATATCCTTGACATATATCCCTTAATTTCTAAATCTCAAATAGGTATCTTCTCATTTGGATATATCATGTTTTTCTTGCGTGACTAACACAAGTAGGTGAAGAGTGAACGAAAACAACAAGGATTGCTCCCAACTCAAGATGATCTTCATTAACTTCGAGCATCCTCGTCAAGTTCACCTACAATCTACGTCAACAACATCACTCAAAGGTATGTATTCATATCCTTGAAAAAGGCTTTACTCCAAGTCATGAGCTAAAGCAACTCAAGTGATATGAAGACATTAAAATGCTTAATCGAAAAATGGTAACGCCATTTTAAGCTTAACAATGAGTATGGCCTATGATCAAGCATGCTTGCTTGGCTCCTAAGTCAATATACTCTAATATAGGTGACCTAGTCACCGTCCATCATCTAGTTAAGTTTTTGGTTGGTTCGCTCTCAAATCGCAAAATTTCTTGGAACCACTCAAATCTTTCCTAGTTGATATCTATCTGTAAATATTCGCAATTGGTACAAATCTTTTGATTCTCTTCCTTGTTTGATTTTCATTTGCAATTTTATCTTCGATCAATTTTCATATTTGCCAAGGTTTTGAGTTACACCTTAGAGCCTCCGATACAAAGAACTCGGTTCTACCAATTTAGCAGATGAGCTGCATAACATTACCTCGGTATCACCAACAAATCTGTCTCGGAGCCACCAACTTTCTGTCATTTTTCTCTTTGTGCTTGTAGTTGTAAATATTCCTTGTGTTCCTTTATGTATTTTCTCCATCCTTCGATGAACCCTTTTATTTTTATTTTATTTTTAAAAAAGGGGGGAGAAATACATTCAAGGATCCCTAACTTAAAGGAGGAGTTCTACAAGATCTCAGTTTATCCAAAGGGAGATAAATTAATATCAATGATTCCCTCAATTTTTCTCCTGTTTTTTATTTTCTATGACTCCTACATTCAATGACCCTTGTTCTCAAGGATCCCATTTTACTCAATGATCCCTGTATCTGACCCTACGTGTGACCTTTTTGGAAATTAATGCCAAAGGGGGAGAGATATACAAAGCTTCAAAGCTAAAAAGGGAGATACATGCTTATGCAAAGGGGGAGATATAATTTAGGGGGAGAGGAGAATATCAAGTTTACACTTACATTTACAAGGGGAGAATACCAAAGTAGGGGAGAAGAATTTTCTCACCCTATCCAATCCCAATATCTACATGCTAAGATTCAGAGGGAGAGGATGTCCTACTATTTCATATCTAGGGGAGAAAGTTCTAAATGATCTTGGAGACATATCAATTCTAAGGAATACTAATTTATATATGTTCTCCATATCTTGGTCCTTTTGAGTTCTATTGCCTTTGATTAGTAGAATACTCTTGTGTTTCCTAACATTGTTTTCTCAAGTGTGTTTCTACTACTAGAATGCTCAAGAACTCAAGGTAAGTATATGCATCATATCTTTGATCAATATGATCTCTTGCTTCTTGCACATATTGTTTGCAAGAGTGAAGTCTTGAATGAGGATACATCTCATTAACATACATTTGATGCATATAGCCAAGATACATATGAGTCATTTTTATCCTTTCTACTATATGTGTGTCCATGCATTCCAAAGCTACTATCCTTTAAAGGGATTGCACACATTTAGGGGGAGCAAGTCTAAGTCATGTGTCTCTCAAAGTCTTCATTATATCCATACATATCTTTATTTGAAGCTTTGATTCTATATTGTCATCAATTACCAAAAAGGGGGAGATTGAAATCACAATGTGCTCCCTTGGTGGTTTTCATAATTCATGACAACATACATTATCTCTTAGACTAATACTTTCATCTAGTGTATTTCATATGAAGTCCATAGAGAGAGATGGGTTCGCAAAAAGGTGTGTGGAGAGTATTCCCATGAAGAAGAAGGAGAAGCAATAGCATTGGCCAAGCTTGAAGCAAGAGGACTCTTCATTTTACTTTGTGAGAAATCAGTTTGAGTCCATAGGAAAGTCAATACTATTAAAAGGGGTAAGGTATTGATTGGTGAACAAAATGCTCATACGTGCACAAGTGATAGACACCACAAACACCCACAAGCTCTTCCACAAAATTATGTCAAAGCCAAATACTCAAAATCGGTGCAACCAAGACATTCCACTCAGTGCTACCACTTCCCAAACCTAGACAAACTCAGCCAAACCCTAGCGACTTTGGTGCAATCGATTCTGCTTTGGTGCCTTCGAGTTTGGGTTGCCAACTTTCTGTTACGCAAATTCACAATATCGATACCATCGAGATTGTTGGATCAGCGTCACCAAGATTGGGCAATCTGACTGTTGGTCACCTTATCGGTGCAACCGAGATTCCTCTATCGATCTCACCGATATTGGAAAGTTGCCACCTTTTGGTTACTTCGGTAGCACCGACATTAATACATCGGTGTCACTGAGTTGGTCATTTTGTGTGTAACGGATGGATTTTTGGATATGCCTATATATACCCCTCCACCACCACTCACTCGAAATAGAAGCACACAGAACTATTCCATACTTTCCCCATCTAGTTTTCTAAGAGAGAACCACCTACCCTTGTGTTGAAGTCAAGATCTTCCACTCCAATCATATGGATCTTGATTTCTAGCCTCCCCAAGTTGCTTTCCACCAATCCCATCTCTTCCACCAAGCCAAATCTATGAGAGAGTGATTGTGTGTTGAGGAGTCTATCATCTTGAAGCACAAGAGCAAGGAGTTCATCGTCTTACCGAGCCTATTACCTTTTGGAGGGTGGTGCCTCCTAGATTGGTTAGGGGTCGCTTGGGAGCCTCCTACTTCGTGTTGTGGAGTTGAACCAAGAAGTTTGTAAGGGCAAGGAGATCGCCTACTTCATGAAGATCTACCCATAGTGAGGCTAGTCCTTCATGGATGGAAGCCGTTATGGAATAGTCAAGGTTACTACTTCGTGGACCCTTATGGGTGGAGCCCTCCATGGACTCTCGCGACTGTTACCCTCCGTGGGTTGAAGACTGCATAAACGTGGACGTACGATAGCACCACCTATCAGAACCATGGGAAAAATCGTGTGTCCTTCATGCGTTTGATCTCTCTATCTCTACTCCTTACTTCCATGTGCAATGTCTTTACTTTCCGTTGCTATACTTGATGACTTGCATGTGTTGGGTGTCATAGACTAATTATGTATGTTAAAACTGCTAACATCTTGTCTTATGCTTGAGGTAGTTTTAAATTTCTTCTTGTAGTCTATTCACCCCCCTCTAGACATACACTTCTAGTGATCCTACAATTGCGCTACCACCCCTGTTAACACCGGGCGATGGGCCGCGATCTCCACCTACGACGTCTACATGGTGGACACTCCAATCGATAACCGCGAACACACACCCAAAAACGATGGTGACAAATTAGGTGAAGCGTCGTCAAGGAGCCCGAAGCCGCATAAACGATCAAAGGCTAAAAAGGGAAGAAAAGCTATCGCTGGCACCGGGGCGGAGATACCACGGAAGACCTCGGCGATCCCGATATCCCTGAACACCTGCTAGAGTATCAGGAGAGGCCGGAAGATCAACACAACCCTGATGATATAAACAATTCTGAGGATGACAACTACCTCCCCCTATCGAGGAGGAGGACATCCCGAAAGCCGATGACTTCGCCATCCCCAAAAACCTTGAAGATCAGGAATAGATCAGGCAATACCTTATAGCCACGGCCCGCAGCTTGAAGGCAAAAGAACGACAGCTTAAGGCCAACCAGGGCAACTTCAATGATATATGCATGAGGGTCCTATCAGTTGAGGGAGGATACGGTACCGGTCTATTGGACCAACCCAAAAGCTATCCACACCGAAGTCTGCTGCCACAATTTGATGACGAGCTTACCGACATGCCGTCTCCCAAACATACTCCATACGACAAGCCAGACCGCCCTCCTCGAGGACAAGACAGGACGGCTGACGACACCGGTTATAGGCCGATGATACCCCGAAGACGGGGAAAAGAGCCAATAGAGCCCGATGGCAGGATTGACCTGTGACACGACCTGGACTATAGAGCAGGTCATATGTAATCCATCTACGGATCCAGAGGGTACTCACCCGATAGATGGGAGGGGTACCGACCTTGGCTCGACCACAACAATAGAGATCGGGAAATAAGATGGGACGGAACAGACGCCGATTACCGACGCGACATAGCTCAGGTCAGAGGCGCCGTCGACCCACTGTGCTTCACGGATGAGGTAATGCAGCATCAGTTCCCGGAGGGGTTCAAACCCGTGAACATAGAGCAATATGATGGGACAACTGACCCAACAGTATGGATCGAGGATTTCCTCCTCCACATCCACATGGCGTGAGGAGATGATCTCCACGCCATCAAGTATCTTCCCCTAAAACTTAAGGGGCCAGCTCGACACTGGTTAAAAAGCCTCCTGAAAATTCCATCGGGTGGTTGGAGGATCTAGAGGATGCATTCCGATCTAAGTTCCAAGGCACCTATGTTTGGCCGCCGGACTCCTCTGACTTTAGCAATGTCGTCCAGAAGACAAGAGAGTCCGCTCGGCAATTCTGGAATCGGTTCTTGACCAAGAAAAAGCAGATCGTTGATTGTCTGGACGCCGAGGCAATGGCCTCCTTCATGCACAATATTCTAGATGAATGGCTGGCTCGCTAGCTCGGCCAGGATAAACCTAGGACAATGTCCTCCCTTACATCACTCATGACTCGCTTTTGCGCAGGCGAGGATAACTAGCTAGCAAGACAGAGCCACAACCCCGAAGACCCCAGAACCTTCAAAGTTCGGGATAGAAACGGGACATGAAAAGGCAACAAGAATAAGCACCGAAACAACAATAGTGATGCCGATGACACGACCATTAAAGCCGGCTTCCGTAATTCCCAACCCGGGCAGCGGAAGAAGCCTCCCAAAGGCAATCGCGACAGACCTACCCCACTAGACAAAATCATGGAGAGGCCTTCCTAGATCCATGGCACTCAAGAGAAACCTGCCAACCACACCAACCGTAACTGCTGGGTGTTCAAACAGGCCGACAAACTCGTAGCCGAGGATCAAGGCAAGGGCCCACACAACGAAGACAAGGATGAGCCCCGTGGTCCGATTGGTGGCGGATAGAAGCAATTCCCTCCAGTGCTAAAAGCCATGAATATGATATACACCACTCATATACCCAAAAAGGAGAGGAAGCGGGCCCTTCGAGAGGTCTACACCGTAGAGCCCATCGCCCCGAAGTACAACCCATGGTCGGCGTACCCGATCACCTTCGATCGACGCGACCACCCGACCAGTATCTAGCATGGGGGTTCAGCTGCCCTAGTCCTAGACCCCACCATAGATGGGTATCACCTTAGTAAAGTCCTAATGGACGGAGGAAGTAGCCTTAATCTGATTTACTCAGACATGGTGAAAAAGATGGGTATAGATTTGTCAAGGATCAAACCCAACAACACTACCTTTAAAGGAGTGATCCCATGCGTCGATGCCATGTGCACGGGCTATGTAAGCATGGAAGTAGTGATCAGTTCACCCGATAACCTTCGAAGCGAATACTTGATCTTCGACATTGTACCTTTCCGCGGCGGCTATCACACCTTGCTAGGTCGTACAACGTTCACTCGCTTTAACGCTGTCCCACACTACGCATACCTCAAGCTCAAGATGCCCGGGCCCAAAGGGGTCATTACTGTCAATGGCAACATAGATCGCTCCCCTGAACTAAGGAACATGCATTGGCCCTGGCGGTCGAATTCCAGTACAATGATGATCGGCAAACGCCGACATCTATCGTGAAGGCGCGTAAGGTTGAGAAGCGAGCTTAGTTTTAGCCCGAACTCACAAAACCTTCTCATCCCCAAAAATAGGGACTCGCTCCCCATTGCACAGCCCTAATGCCAAAAAAACACATGCCAAGAAGGCACAACTTCACACTTAAGATTCCATGGGCAGCAGTGGGGAACAACTATCAAAGCACAAGTGTTCGGCTGGACCGAACTACCAGCAATATAAGTCTTCGGACACACAACAATTACCATCAAGGACCTGCTAAAGCACCAAACCATCAATAGATCGGCGACTTCTCAAGATCCTCTTTCCGAGATCCGCTCGCCGACAGCATTACCCATAAAGGAATGCAACCCCCTAGGAGGCACAGGAGTAGATAGGCAACATGGCATATCGAGGACGTCAGGCCACCCATCGAAGACCCCTAGTACAACCCCTCATGTAAACTTTATATTTCATCTTCAAGTACATGTAAACAGTTGCTTCGGCAATTTGAGCTATAAGAGTTATTTATCAAAATATAAGACCATCATGAAAGGCCGCTTCGCTGTCTTTTTTGGGTACATACTCTATTTCCTCAGTCCTTAATGCTTCTTGCGAAACTTTTTGGTACACATTACGATGCAACCGGCTAATAGACTGGGGGATCGAATTTAAAATATCGCCCTAAGCACAATCGATCATGTGTTTGGCGTCTCGGAGTTCGCTTTATATGAATTGGTTCCGAACTATGTCTTGGGTAAATAGTTGGGTTGCCTGGCTCCTGTGCTTGCCCCTTTACATTCCGCTCGTTCGGCTAAAAGGGCAAAGGGAGAACCACTACGATTGTGTTTCCATCTAGCCTAGTCAAGCACCTCACGGGAGAAATCCAAAAACTGACTGTCATAGCAAGCGAGAACCGGTCTATGAATCCGAGCATAAGTGTTATACTAAAAACTTCGTTAGAGGTTATTTCGTGTCATACGATGGGTTTGGTATTCGTACAAACCATGTAATGTCGGCTTCAACCGCGGTTCATCCGAACATCAGAAACCACTGGGGGCTAGTCATCAGCCCCCGCATTCCTTTTTCATGCTCCTATGACTAAGTGAAAGCAATAAAGCATTATGGTCTGATTGCCTTGTCCACCTCATACTATCGCCTTCAGGTACCAATAGCTCGGCTAAGGGTCATAGTGTGGAGGTAGAGACACCTCGCGTAGTATCTACATGGGGGCTGAAGCCGACGAGTCACAACTTTTAGTTTAAACGGCCACATGGGAGTTATAGCAACTGCAAAACATAAAAGACATGATAAACCATGCATCATAAGCATAAAGGCATTAAAAGGTCTTCGGACATATTACACCGCGTTTACTCATAAAAGTTATCTTTTGAGCACTGAGCCTCTATCGCCCGAGCACCCTCCATCACTACGGAGAAGTATCGCTCAGGGCACCTATGCTCCTTTCCAGGGGCGGAGGAGCAGTGTCTATCTTCGTCAGATACAGCCCCGACCAATGCACCTTGGCCCTTGCAAAGGCCATCCGAGCTCCCTCGATACAGGAAGAACACCTTAGCGCATCAAGAGGCGAGGCATCACTTAGCTTCCGCACCAGGCCGAAGTAATTGCCCCACAATGGCTCTTCGGGCCATAGCCGGATGTAGAGATCCTTCATGGCCGACTCCGCCACCCGGTGTAGCTCCATCAGCTGCTTCATCTGCTCGATGAGGAGAGGAGAGCGCTCGGAGGCTTCAAATTGTGCCCAAAAGAGTCGAGCCTCACCTCCCTCTTCTCGCAAAGCGTAGAACTGGTTCATGTCCGCTACACTCTTCAGGAGGTCCAAGCTGACGCGTGAGGAACGCCACACCTGGGTGAGCAATGTGAACTTAGCTAGTCTATGATAGCCTTGACTTGGCGAATCTGTTCTTCAAAGAACCGCCTATCCACCCGCTCCTTTTGGAGGTCGGCTTTCAGCACGGATAGCTCGACAACTTGTTCCTTGCCCTTTTGCTCAAGGTCCTCAGATTTTTGGCTGGCGTCCTTAATCTCCTGTTGAACCTCCCCCACCCGAGCCTCATGCTTTTTGCTCGCGGTTTTAAATGTGGAGAGCGTAGCTGATGCCTGTTTAGCAGTTGCCTTCTCTTCCATGGCCTCTTGCTTCATCTATCATAGCTCGGCCTTGAGCTTCTCGACTTCCTTCATCGAGCCTGTGTAACTTGTAAGCAATACAACATATAATTATACTAAGTCAATAGTGTGAATCACTAATGCTTAATAGCTCGTATATTCCAAGATGGCTTACCTTGCGCCTCGTCGAACCTCTTGTTCAGAGTGTCAAGCTCCTCTTCAGAGCCCTTGAGCTTCCTTTTTAGCTCATCAAGCTCTGCGGCATTAAAGGCCACCGCTGATGACGAAGCCTGCAAATAGCACATATTTATCAGTTTATATGAGTTTAAACACCCGAACTGTCAAGACCATGACCCTATGTTCGGTCCTCTTAAGGACTGTTAGAACATGAATAATGTCTCATACATTGTTTGGTCATTTCTTTGTATTTGACCCCCGGGTGAGTTTTTCTAAACTCACCTAGGGCTTGGGGGCTGCTATATATAACGACAGCACAAACCTAATAAATTAAAATTTCAGGAAAAGAACATTATGTGGCTCACCTGGAAGCCCGTCAGGAGACCCTTATGGGTGCGGTGATCCTCGGAGATGGAGGCGCTTGACAGAGCCTCCACCATGACCGGACACCCAGTCATCGGTGGTGCCGATGGTGATCGGTTAGTCCGATCTCCAACCGGGGATTGAATTAGTGGCTCCGGAGGTGTGGTACACTCCGGATATGACCTCGGAGGGGACTGGACATCCCTTTGTCCAGTCTCCTCAGTGTCCGGGAGGGGCTCCTCCTCCTGGTCTTCAGCGGCCGAGGCATTAACCTCGGCCATGACATCGTCACCCCCACTGCCTGTGTTCGGCTCCAAAGGATCCTGGTGGGATGACAACTACATGACATCCTTCGTGGTACCTAGATGTGTGGGATGCAATGCGGTCCCACTCTCCGCCAGCTCGACGGGTGGAGTCTCCCCATCCGAAGCTTGGTCGGTGGGGAGAACGTATGGTGGGCTACGGACCAAAAGGCGCTCACACGTTAATAACATTTAAAACTTGGCATGAATAGCTTGGGGAGTTTTCGGATTCTTACCTGCGAGCTGGGGGCTTGACCCTTAGGTTCCTTTGAGGAACCTTTTTGAAGTCCTCGAACTCGGTATCCGAGTCCAAACTATCGTCGGGCGGGACCAACATCGCCCGACGTGCCCTTTTTGGAGTAGGAGGAGGTACCTCATCCATGGTGTCCGACGACACCGCCCTCTTTCTTGTGAGGGGGGAATCCCCATCATCCTTGTCCTCATGCTCTTCCTCATGGTTAGAGGAGGCATGGGTTTCCTCAGACGCAGCGTCCGGCTGGTCCTTTATGCGGAGACCTCCTCGGCCTTTCTTCTTGTCTTTCTTTTCTGGTGCCTTGTAAGGCGCCATGACGAGAATCTCTGACAACAGCTTCGACCTGGGGTCTTCAGGTTGTGGTGACGGACAGTTGATGCATGTGGCTTTGCTCAACATTTATGCAAATATGATGGGAAAGGTGTTTAGATTTTCTGTTGGAAAACAGAGCTGATGTATTGAAATTATGTTATACATGGGTAGGAGGGTTACCGGCGTGTAGGGCCCTATCCTCCTCCTCGGCTGGCCAGCTCTTCTGAGCCTTGAACAACGCCTTCTAGAGTTTCTCTAGAGTGGTGCGGAAGAGCTGACGAACGGTAGGCTCATCGTCAAGTTGATAAGCCCACATGGGGAGTCCCAGCACTGGCAGGGAAGGATGCAGCGTCGACGCATGATCTGGACCACGTTAACCAGCTCGATCTTGGCCTTGATCATTGAGGTGATGTGCTTCTGCAGCTTGTCCACCTCCGCATCCGACCCCCAGTCGAGGACCTTTCAGAGCCATGAGGTCAATCTTGTGGGAGGTCCGGATTTGAACTCGATCAGAGCAACCCGACCTTCTTCTCTTGGCTCGGTGATATAAAACCACTCCGCTTGCCAGATCTTGATGGTGTCAATGAAGGTACCAGTCGGCCATCCAACGCGGGGGAGCTTGCTAATGACTGCCCCTCCACAGTCCACGTGCTCGCTCGCTATGGTCTTTGGCTTGACGTTGAAGACCTTGAGCCACATGCCGAAGTGCGGTTCGACCCGCAGAAAGGCCTCGCAGACGATGATAAATGCTAATATGTGCATAAAGGAGTTCGGGGGGGAGGTCGTGGAAGTCTAGTCCATAGAAGAACATGAGACCCCAGACTAAGGGATAGAGTGGAAATCTTAGTCCCCGGATGAAGTGGGGGATGAATACCACCCTCTCGCCTGGCTTGGGGGTGGGGACCACCTGGTTCTTCTCCGGGGCGCGGTGGAAGCCATTGGTGGGGAGGTAACCGGCTTCCTTCAGGTCTCGGATGTCTTGGTCAGTGACCGTGGAGGCCTCCCACTTGTTGTTGGAGCCCGAACCTGCCATGGCTAGAGCTTGGAGGAGAGGTTGAGGAAGAACTGGATCTGGGCTCTCGGAGCTTAGGGAGATCGAGGAAGCAGAGGATACGAATGGGGAGTGTGAATAGGCCTTGAGTTTTTCCCTTTTATGAGGCGTAACAACGATGAGCCTCCCTTTACTACGCCGCAAATCCCTCCGCTTCCCAAGACATATGTGTCGTTATACACGCATAAAGAAACTTGATTGATTAATCATATCCCGTGTGAAACGGAGCACGATTTATGCATTGATGGATCATATTAAGGTAAAAATGGCCTCGAACCACGAATCGAGTTTTCATAACTGGTTCAGTGGTCGTGGTGGGACGCGACCCTTCGCCAGAAAGGTTGTCAGTATACACTGTTTACACTTTGACGTTTGGCCTTTGGGGCTAGGCGACTCATGGTGTTCGGTCGATCATATGATCGGAAAGATTACGCGTCATCGGAGGCCGAACTAATCTCAGCCGATCATTAAATGGGAAGAAGAACTCACCCGCAAGCCAAAGACTCTGGTCACGTGGAGAAGCTGAAGCGAAGACCCTTGGCGTTGGGGGATAGTTCGGGGGCTACTGAGGGAGTCATGGACTAAGGGGTCCTCGGGCCGTCAGCCTTCTCTTAATAGATCGGCTTGGTGGGCCATTCTCTGATTATCGTAAGAAGGGTCGGATACATTGAGAGCCCACATTCCAGAAGGAAGTCCCGAAGGCGCGTCGTGCACTCCAAGTCAAGATGAGTAAATCGGCATCTCCATCCTCGGCAGGAGACCTACCAGGTGTAAACCCTAGTAACCCCCGATGTCTATATAAATCGGGAGGGTTTTAGATCGTAGGGCAAGAAAAACTTGTCTAGGGTTTAGCTATTCGATCTTCAGGTAGATCAACTATGTAACCTTCATACCATCAATATAATCAAGCAGGACGTAGGGTTTTACCTTGATAGGAGGGACCGAACCTGGGTAAACATCGTCTCCTTCGTCCCCTGTTACCATCGATCCTAGTCTCACAGCTCGGGACCCCCTACTCGAGATCCACCGATTTTGACACCGAAACCCGTAATGACATTGGGGTATTCAGGTGATTCACTTGATCTATGTCTTGGTACTCAACTTGCGGATTCCCGAGGTGACATTGGGGTAATCTATGCATAGGGGTTGATACATGTTCTTGTCCTAGCTTCTCTGGTAGAAATCTTGGGGCACTTTTTGAGGTTGTTTGTGTTTGATTGAGTATTATGAATCTGAAATTGTTTGATGTGTATCGTATAATTAACTCATGGATACTTGTGGTGACATTGGAGTATATAACTCATGGATACTTGTGGTGACATTGGAGTATCTAGGTGGCATTAGAGTTGGTTGATGCGTATCATATGGTGTTATTCTAGTATGAACTCTTGGATAGATCGATCGGAAAGGACAACTTTAAGGTGGTTTCATACCCTACAAACAATTTCTTCTTATGCTTTCCGCTAGATAAGAACTTTGGAGTGCTTATTCGTTGCACGTTGAGGGATGGTTATGTAATCCAATTATATTAGCATTGTTGAGAGATTGCACTAGCGAAAATATGGACCCTAGGCCTCGTTTTCAAGAATTGCAATACCGTTTTTGTTACTTGCTATATTACTATTTTTTATTGTTACTATTATAAAAATATATATGTACTATCATTACTATACTTGTATCACCATCTCTTCGCCAAACTAGTGCACGTATCCAATTTGCTATTGTATTGGGTGTGTTGGGGACACAAGAGATTTCTTGTATTTGATTGCAGGGTTGTTTGATAGATACCATCTTCATCCTACACCTCCCACGGATTGATAAACCTTAGGTCATCCACTTGAGGGAAAATTGCTACTGTCCTACAAAACTCTGCGCTTGGAGGCCCGCCGTTTCCGGGGAGGTGAGCCTAAATTTTTATTTGCCCACATGATATGTGCTATTCTTGGAGTGATATTTTTATTTTGCTTTCTGTTTAAATAAAATAATCAGATCTGAAAATCTTTATTGAGAGAGAGAGAGCCCTCACATATCTACTTGATTGTTTACCTACTCATTGATCTTCACTTATATCTTTTGAGAGTAGTTTGATTGTTTGATTTTTTGCTTCACTTATATTTATTAGATCATGGTCTTTTATAGAAAGAATTAAACTCTCTTGCTTCACTTATATCTGTTTAGAGATTCAAAATGAATTGGTCATTTGCACAGTTAGTCATAAAATCCTTCATAAAACTTATGGATCACCGAATATGATATGTTTGATTCCTTGCAATAGTTTTGCGATATAGAGATGATAATATGTGGGAGGTACTAAGTAAACGTTTGTGGATTAGTAAGAATATTGTCATTAAGGTTTGTGATTCCCAAAGCATGCACGTATAGTCTCCCGTTATGCGATGAATGTTGGAGCGCAATTTATAGTTGATTGTTCTTTGTGTGAAGGTCGGGGGCGCGCGATGGTTAACTCTTACCAACCTCCCCCCTAGGGGCATGCATAGTAGTACTTTGCTTTGAGGGCTAATAAACTTTTGCAGTAAGTATGTGAGTTCTTTATGACTAATGTGAGTCCATGTATTATACTCACTCTTACCTTTTCCCAATTTGCTAGCCTCTACGGTACCGCGCATTGCCCTTTCTCACCTCGAGAGTCGGTGAAAACTTCGTTGGTGTATCCAAACCCTGTGATATGATACGCTCTATCACACATAAGCCTTATTATATATTCCTCAAAACAACCACCATACCTACCTATTATGGCATTTCCATGGCCATTTCTAGATATATTGCCATGCAACTTTCATGGTTTCCGTTTTGATGACTTAAGCATTCATTGTCATATTGATTTACATGATCGTAAGATAGCTAGCATGATGTTTTCATGGATTGTCTATTTTTGATATCTTTGCTATGCTAGATAATTGCACAACATTCTTATAGAGTCATATTTTGTTCTAGGTATCGAGTTGTGATGTCTAGTACACAACCTTCTTCTTGTAGACTCGTGTTGCACCTCCAAGCGCAGAGTTTTGTAGGACAACGGCAATTTTCCCTCAAGTGGATGACCCAAGGTTTATAAATCTGTGGGAGGTGTAGGATAAAGATGGCCTCTCTCAAACAACCCTGCAACCAAATAACAAAGAGTCTCCTGTGTCCCCAACACACCCAATACAATGGTAAACTGTATAGGTGCACTAGTTCGGCAAAGAGATGGTGATAAAAGTGCAATCTGGATGGTAGATATAGGTTTTTGTAATCTAAAAATATAAAAACAGCAAGGTAACAAATAGTAAATAGCGAGCAAAACGTTGTATAAATTCTTGGAAACAAGGCCTAGGGTCCATACTTTCACTAGTGCAATTTCTCT
Organism: Hordeum marinum; assembly: GCA_022496015.1. NCBI lineage: Eukaryota > Viridiplantae > Streptophyta > Magnoliopsida > Poales > Poaceae > Hordeum > Hordeum marinum. The sequence goes on along the minus strand of CM039673.1, from coordinate 451,391,375 downwards.
CAACAATATTGGCATAGTTGAATCATATGTAAGTACCTCTCGTGCGACAAAGAGTTCACTCCAAAGTCACAAATAGTGGAGAACTAACGAAGAAATTATTGTAGGGACGAAACCACCTCAAAGTTATCTTTTCTGATCAAGCCTATGAGCTATCCCTATAAGTGTCACGGACAGCCCTAGAGTTCGTACTAAAATAACACCTTAAGATACACATCAACCAAAACCCTAATGTCACCTAGATACTCCAATGTCACCACAAGTACACATGGGCTTGATTATACGATATGCATCACATAATTTCAGATTCATCATGTTCAATCCAACACAAAGAACTTCAAAGAGTGCCCCAAAGTTTCTACCGGAAAGTCAAGACAAAAACGTGTACCAACCCATATGCATAGATTCCCAAGGTCACGGAACCCGCAAGTTGATCACCAAAACATACATCAAGTGGATCAATAGAACATCCCATTGTCACCACGGATATCCCATCGCAATACATACATCAAGTGTTCTCAAATCCTTCAAGACTTAATCCGATAAGAAAACTTCAAAGGGAAAACTAAATTCATCACAACAATATAGAGAGGGGAAAACTCTATATGATTAATCTATACGAATAAAGCTCTTGGTACATGAAGATCATGCCATCTCAAGAACATGAGAGAGAGAGAGATCAAACACATAGCTACTGGTACATACCCTCAGCCCCGAGGGTGAACTACTCCATCCTCGTCATGGAGACCGCCGGGATGATGAAGATGGCCTCCGGTGATGGTTTGCCCCTCCAGCAGGGTGCCGGAACATGCTCCCAATTGGTTTTTCGTGGATCTTGAGGCTTACGGCAGCAGAACTCTCGATCTAGGTTCTGCGTTGGGTTTTTTGGAATATTTGAGGATTTATAGAGCTGAGAGGGAGGTCGGTGGACTCCCGAGGGGCCCACAAGCCTGGTGGGCGCACCTAGGGGGGTGGCCGCGCCCCTGAGGCTTGTGGCCTCCTCAAGAATCTTTTGGCTTCATCTGTAAGCTCCGTGGGTGTCTTCTGGTCCAAAAAATCACCGTAAATTTTTATTCCATTTGGACTCCGTTTGATATTCCTTCTGTGTAAAACTCAAAAACACGGGAAAATGGGAACTGGCACTGGGCTCTAGGTTAATAGGTTAGTCCCAAAAATAATATAAAGTTGTAGTAAAATGATTGCAAAACATCCGAGAATGATAATATAACAACATAGAACAAGCAAAAATTATAGATACGTTGGAGACGTATCAACATCCCCAAGCTTAATCCCTACTCGTCCTCGAGTAGGTAAATGATAAAAACAGGATTTTTGATGTGGAATGCTGCATAACACGTTCATCATATTCTTTTCTTCTTTGTATAGCATGGACATTTGGACTTTGTAAATGATTCAAAGCAATACTCTAGTTTTAATAATGACTTCAATACTCAAGCATGTCAACAAGCAACCATGTCTTTCAAAATATCAACACTAAAGAAAGTTATCCCTAGCCCATCATGCTCAACCATTGTTCCATTCATGAAACACACTCAAATATTATCTATGACCAATGCTCAAGTATGATCATAGTGTCCTCTAGTTGGTGCTTATAAGAGAAGATGGAGACTCAAAGCAAAAAATAAAAATTGCATAAAGTAAATAGATAGGCCCTTCGTAGAGGGAAGTAGGGATTTGTAGAGGTGCCAGAGCTCAAGATTTATATTGGGAGAGAAAAAATATTTTGAGTCGCATGCTTTTCCTATCAATGAAAATGACGAAGTAGCTCACAATACTTTCCATGCTAGATACATTATAGGTGGTTCCCAAACAGAATAGTAAAGTCTTTACTCCCCCTCCACAATCACATTCCACGGCAAGCCGAATCCACGCGTACCGTCCATACCAACAACATTCCTGGGGGAGTTTTGTTTAATTATATTTTTTATTTTATTTTTGGGCATGGGACTGGGCATCCCGAATACCAGCCACTTTCTCGTGAATGATAGTGAATCAAAACATATCGTGAGAATAACACACCTAGCATGGAAAAATATTGGATACTCCCCACCGTTTCATGAGCGGTACGAGCACACAAAAGAGAAAATCTATTTTGAAGATTTAGAGATGGCACATACAAATTTGCTTGGGACGGCATGGAAATACCGCATATAGGTAGGTATGGTGGACTCATAAGGCAAAACTTGGTTTAAGGATTTTGGATGCACAAGTAGTATTTCTACTTAGTACAAATGAAGGCTAGCAAATAGATTGGGAAGCAACCAAACCGAGGAATGGAAATTCTCATAAGTGAGCATTGAGTCATAACTAACACCGAATAATGAAACACAAGTAGGATATAACTTCATGAATAACTATTGACTTTCGTGTATGCATAGTGAATCACAAGCCTTAACACCAATATTCTTACTAAGCATAATTACTCACTAACATGACTCACATATTACTATCATTATGTTTCAAAACTATTACAAAGAATCAAGTTTAATTTGTCCCATGATCTTCATGAAAGTTTTTATTATGTTCTACTTGGATATCTATCACTTTGGGACTAGTTTCGTGTATTTCCATTGTTTTTTTGACAAGCTCAAACAAATATAAGTAAAGCACATGAGCAAATGACAAGCTACTCTCAAAGGATATGAGTAGTCAAACAATTAAGGAGCTATGTGAGAACTCTATCTCCATCCTAAATATTTTCAGATCTTAAGTACTTTATTCAAACAGCAAGCAAAATAAAAATAGCACTCCAAGAATAGCACGCATCATGTGAACGAATAAAAATTTAGGCTCAACATAGGCTAACCGATAATTGTTGATGAAGAGAGGTGGGATGCGTAGCATCCCCAAGCTTATATGCTTGAGAATTATTTAAATATTTACTTGGAGTTCCTTGGTCATCCTCAAGCTTGAGCTTTTGTATCTCGTTCAATCCTCTCATACCACGGTTTCACCTATTCTCAAAAACTTCATCCACACAAAACTCAAAAAGAACTTGTGAGATAGGTTAGTACACATAATAATAATAAATCAACTCTTTATGTACTACCAAGACAAGTTTCATAATAATTTTTAAACATTAGGTACTGTATATTATCATTTCCACAATTTATATCTACCAATATAGGCTATGGAAACTATTGGATAAGTAGATAAGAAACTATGACAGCAATCTGTCTAAACAGAACAGTATGTAGTAATTTATGAAAACATTGTACTTATGTAAGTCAAAAAATTATTAAAATTTAGGAAATTATACAAAATTTATACTAAAATACTGTGTAAAAATTTCAGAAACTTTCCACCTTCCAGTAAAATACGAAAATTCAAACACTACAGCAGAAGTTTCTGTTTTTACCCAGCACATATCAAAACATGCAATGCAAGCATCCTAAGGCAATTCTTGCAACTTTTTATTGAAAAACTAGATTATAAATAACACTTAACATAATATAACAAAATATAATGATGCTCCAAGCAAAACACATATTATTGACGAATAAAAATATAGCTCCAAGTAAGATATACCGATAGTGTTGAAGACGAAAGAGGGGATGCCTTCCGGGGCATCCCCAAGCTTAGACGCTTGAGTCTTCCTTTAATATTACCTTGGGGGTGCCTTGGGCATCCCCAATATTAGGTTATTGTCCGTGGGTGTCTTCTGGTCCAAAAAAATCACCGTAAATTTTTATTCTGTTTGGACTCCGTTTGATATTTCTTTTCTATAAAACTCAAAAACACGGAAAAAACAGGAACTGGCACTAGGCTCTAGGTTAATAGGTTAGTCCCAAAATAATATAAAGTTGTATTAAAATGATTGTAAAACATCCAAGAATGATAATATAACAGCATGGAACTAGCAAAAATTATAGATATGTTGGAGATGTACCTGGTGATCAACAACTGCAAGAGGTCCCATCCTGTGATATGGTTCAGGATCAAATACTGTCTCTTCCTGCTCGCTCTCAATGATCATGTTGTGCAAGAAGACACAACAATTCATGATCTCCCACATCTACCTTTTGGACCATGTCATAGCGGGGTATCGAACAACGGAAAATCGCGATTGGAGCACACCAAATGCTCACTGGACATCTTTCCTACAAGCCTCCTAACACTTAGTAAAGTGAGCATTCTTTGGCGCCACGGGTTTTGAGATAGTCTTCACAAATGTGGACCATCTCGGGTAGATACAATCTGCTAGATAGTATCCCTTGTTGTAGTGGCGTCCATTGACCTCAAAGTTCACCGGAGGAGCATGACCTTCAACAAGCTTGGCGAAGACATTCGAGCACTGCAAGACATTGATATCATTGTGAGTTCCTGGCATGCCAAAGAAGGAGTGCCAAATCCATAGGTCATGTGTGGCTATTGCCTCAAGTACCACACTACAACCACCTTTGGCTCCTTTATACATCCCCTGCCAAGCAAATGGGCGGTTTTTGCATGACCAATGCATGCAGTCGATGCTTCCAAGCATCCCAAGAAATCATCTTGCTGCATTATGTGCTAGGATTCGAGCAATGTCTTCAGCATTGGGTGATCGCAAATATTGTGGTCCAAACACTGCCACCACTACCCTGTAGAAGTTGTATAGACACTCAATGGTAGTGGACTTGGCCATTCGCCCATAATCTTCTTGTATGTCGGCGGGAGCTCCGTATGCAAGCATCCTCATAGCTTGGGTGCATTTCTGAAGTGAGGAGAATCCAACTGTGCATGTGCAATCCTTCTTGCAAACAAAATAGTTGTCGAACTCCCGGACCGAATTAACAATCCTGAGAAAGAGCTTCCGGCTCATCCAGTAGCAATGCTGAAATACTTTCTCATCATGCAATGGAGAGTCGGCGAAGTAGTTGGCGTAGAGCATGCAATACCCCTCCATCTGATGTCGTTGCTTGCTCTTGTGCCGGCCCGGCATCGAGCTGCCTCGTCGTGGCTTGTCGTTGTTGACGAACAGGCCGGCCAGCGAGGCGAGTATCATGAGGTGCTCCTCGTCGGTGGCATCGGCCTTGGCTTCCTCCTCCAACAGGGCTGCCAACGCCTCCTCGTCATCCGAGTCCATGTCCGAGCAGGCAAAACGGCGAACACCTTGTCGGCGTGATGGGCGAGCGGACGCCAGCGTGGCTTGGGCCTATGAGGACGGCGATGGGTGAGGGTCAGGGGAGGCAAAATATGGCGAGGGGTGCGCAATGCGAGACCTTTTCTAGCGGTAGCGCAGTGACCGTGAACAGGCGAGGGGCGCCGGGGTTGGGGTTGGGGAGAACGCGGGTGGGGGAGGAGGGGGAGGGGTGCTCAGACAGCAAAAAGGACGAGATTCTCCTGACAGTGGTGTCCCACATGCCGGTTTGTTATCTCCGGAGCCCCCCAAGAGCACCCCAGTGCCCTGGGTTCGGCCTGGGTTTGCCGGCCCAAAAAAGGGCTCAAACCGGCGAAAAACGGGGTCCTGGGGCGCGACTAGGCCGATTTTTTGACGCCGACGATAAAAAAGGGGGCCTGGGGGTCCTTTTGGGCCGCGGCTGGAGATGCTCTTAGTGCATTCGTTGCATGGCAATCCCTACTCCTCACATTGATATCAATTGATAGGCATCTCCATATCCCGTTGGTTAGCCGCACCAATGTGAGACTTTCTTTCCTTTTTGTCTTCTCTATATTTACCCTTATCATCATATTCTATTGCACACATAGTGCTATATCCATGGCTTGCGCTCATGTATTGCGTGAGGGTTGAAAATGTTGAAGCGCGTTAAAAAGTATGAACCAATTGCTTGGTTGACACCGGGGTAGTACATGACTTATACTTTGTGTTAAGAAACCAGAGCATCACAAGGCTATATGATTTTGTAGGGATAGCGTTCTTTAGACTTGATATTTTGAAAGACATGACTGTTTGTTGGGATGCATGAGTATTAATGTCTTTATGCCAAATTATAGACTATTTCTTTGAATCACTCATGTCTTAATATTCATGTCATGATTAGACATACGATCAAACTTATGCACTATGTTAGCATTCAGACTTCATAAATTATTTCTTTTACCATTTAACTACTCAAGGACGGGTATGAATTAAGCTTGGGGATGTTGATACGTCTCCAATGTATCAATAATTTATGAAGTATTCATGTCATACTTACCTATGTTTTTACTATGTTTTTATGATTTATTGGGACTAACCTATTAATGGTTGCAAAATTGCACAATTTCTTTTTTCACACTTTGATTTGTAGGAATTAATTGTAAATTGTTGAAAAAACGCAAATGGAGCTTGGTTGGAGGACTCTGACTTTCCTGAAATCTGTCCACAAACAGTTGTTAGAGAACGTCAGTTTGACCCCGGAATTTGGCGTCAAATGGAAAAGGTTAAAGCTAGGAAAGTGTGGCGGAATTTTATGGCAATGATTCTAGACTACACATTCGTCCAAAGCGGAGTTCGGATGCGATCTCGAGATCCATTTTACTGAAGGCAAATATCTTATTACGGGATCACGAGAATTGATGAGGTGATTGAGTCCAACTCTTACTATATCTGATATATTCGTCCAAGCCACGACTTTGGGGACTCATGAGGTTTGTGAGGAGCCCCTAGGAAGGTTCTAGAGGTTCCCAAGAGCCATTGGATAAAGGGTCCATCCATCGGAGGGTCGTAGAGCACCACACATGCACATATAAGGAGAGGAAAACTCTAATTTTGGAGAGCCACCAAGAGCCACGTATTTGCCACTCCCTTGGCAGCCTCCAAGAGGGGTAGAGGATCCTCCATTGCAGCACCAAGACCAAGGAAGAAGGGGGTGCAAGGGGCAGCCGCCCATCGGCACCGCTGGCCCCGTGGCCGCCATTGCCTCCATCTCTTCGGGGCTGCACCTCTCCATCAACAAATCTCTCTTTCTCACCATGATAATGTGTGAGTAATCCTCCTAGGGGCCGAGGGTATGTACTAGTAGCTATGTGTTCAATCTCTCTCTCTCTCTCGTGTTCTTGAGATGGCACGATCTTGTGTCAGAAATATGCCCTAGAGGCAATAATAAATTGGTTGTTATCATATTTCCTTGTTCATGATAATCGTTTATTATCCATGCTATAATTGTGTTGATCGGAAACTCAGATACATGTGTGGATACATAGACAACACCATGTCCCTAGTATGCCTCTAATAGACTAGCTCGTTGATCAAAGATGGCTATGGTTTCCTAGTCATGGACATGAGATGTCATTTGATAACGGGATCACGTCATTAGGAGAATGATGTGATGGACAAGACCCAAACTACAAACGTAACATATGATCGTGTCAGTGTATTGCTACTGTTTTTTGCATGTCAAGTATTTGTTCCTATGACCATGAGATCATGCAACTCACTTACACCGGAGGAGTACCTTGTATGTATCAAACGTCACAACGTAACTGGGTGACTATAAAGGTGCTCTACAAGTATCTCCGAGGGTGTATGTTGGGTTGGCATGGATCAAGACTGGGATTTGTTACTCCGTGTGACGGAGAGGTATCTTAGGGCCCACTCGGTAATATAACATCACAATAAGCATTGCCAGCAATATGACTAAGTGTTAGTCACGGGATCTTGTATTACGGAACGAGTAAAGAGACTTGCTGGTAACGAGTTTGAACTAGGTATGGAGATACCGACGATCAAATCTCGGGCAAGTAACATACCGAAGAACAAAGGGAACATCATACAGGATTAACTGGATCCTTGACATAGAGGTTCCACCGATAAAGATCTTCGTAGAATATGTAGGAACCAATATGGGATCCAGGTCCCGCTATTGGTTATTGACCATAGAGGTGTCTCGGTCAAGTCTACATAGTTCTCGAACCCGCAGGGTCTGCACACTTAAGGTTCGGTGACGTTTCGGTAGTATAGAGTTATGTATGGTGGTGACCGAAGGTTGTTTGGAGTCTCGGATGAGATCCCGGATGTCATGAGGAGCTCCGTAATGGTTCGGAGGTAAATATTGATATATAGGAAGTCCTATTTTGGTCACCAGAAAAGTTTCGGGCTCATCGGTAGTGTACTGGGAGTGCCGGTAGTGTACCGGGAGACCATCGGGAGGGGTATTTCGACCCAAGAGACTACATGGCCTGTGGTAGAGTGAATACCAGCCCTTAGTGGGCTGGTGGAAGTCACACACAAGTCCCATGCGGCTGGGAGATAAAAGCCCCAAGAGAAAAGGTGGAAAAAGGCAAAAAAAGGCAAAATAGGAAGGAGTCCTAGTCCTACTAGGATTGGAGGAGGAATCCTCCTCTCCTCCTTAGTTCGGCCGACCCAAGGGCTGGCTCCTTGGGAGCCAAGCCTCCTCCTCCTCTCCTCCTATATATACTAGAGGGTTTTAGGGTTTTGGCACTAGATTTTCAGCCACGTGCTACCCGTTCCTCTAGTGCATAGTTTCTCCTCTAGATCGGCTTTCTGCAGTGCTTAGGCGAAGCCTTGTCGGAATTTCTCCACCACCATCACCGCGGCGCTATCGCGCTGCTGGAGAACTCTTCTACCTCTCCGCTCCCTCTTGCTGGATCAAGAAGATGGAGATCGTCATCGAGCTGTACGTGTGCTGAACGCGGAGGTGCCATCCGTTCGGCGCTATATCGGAAGGACCGTGATCAAGATCGCGAGACGGATCGTGATGAGATCGCGGGACGGATCGTGATAAGTTCGCGGGACGAATCGTGATTGGATCGCGAGACGGATCGTGATGAGATCACGGGACGCTTGACGATTTGGATCGCGGAGACGTTCGACTACACCAACCACGTTTCTTAACGCTTCCCGCTTAGCGATGTACAAGGGTATGTAGATCCACTCTCCCTCTCGTAGATGCTTATAACCATGGATAGATCTTGCGTGTGCGTAGGAAATTTTTTGTTTCCCATGCAACATTCCCCAACAGTGGTATTAGAGCTAGGTCTATGTGTAGATGAGATCTCGAGTAGAACACAAAGAGTTTGTGGGCGTTGATGCTTAGATTGCTTCCTACCTTGGTCGGTTCAGCGGTATTGTGGGATGAAGCGGCCCGGACCAACATTACTCGTATGCTTATGAGAGACCGGTTCCCTCAATTGCAACTTGTTGCAAAAGCTGGCTGGCGGGTGGCAGTTTCTCCTACTTTAGTTGGATCGGATTCGACAAAGGCGGTCCTTGAGAAGGTTGAAAAGCAACTTATGTATCACCGTTGTGGTTTATGCATAGGTGAGAATTGTTCTTGCTAGATACCCGTAGCAGTCACGTAAAATATGCAACAACAATTAGAGGACGTCTAACTTGTTTTTGTAGGGTATGTTGTGAAGTGATATGGCCAATTACATGATATGATATACGTGATGTATGAGATGATCATCTGTTGTATAGAATATCACGACTTGCATGTCGATGAGTACGGCAACCGGCAGGAGCCATAGGGTTGTCTTTAATTATTGTATGACCTGCGTGTCAATCATTAAGTGCTATGTAATGCTTTACTTTATCGCTAAACGGTTGCAATAGTAGTACAAACATGATGGGCGCGACAACCCCAATGGCGACACATTGATGGAGATCAAGATGATGGAGATCATGGTGTTGTGCCGGTGACGATGGAGATCATGCCGGTGCTTTCATGATGGAGATCAAAAGCACAAGTTCATGGCCATATCATGTCACTTATGATTTGCATGTGATGTTAATCCTTTTATGCACCTTGTTTTGTTTAGGACGACGGTAGCATTATAAGGTGATCCCTCACTTAATTTCAAGATAAATTGTGTTCTCCCCGAGTGTGCACCGTTGCGGAAGTTCTTCGTGTCGAGACACCACGTGATGATCGGGTGTGATAGACTCTACGTTCACATACAACGGGTGCAAGCCAGTGTTGCACATGCAGAACACTCGGGTTAAACTTGACGAGCCTAGCATGTATAGACATGGCCTCGGAACACAAGAGACCGAAAGGTCGAACATGAGTCATATAGTAGATATGATCAACATGATGATGTTCACCATTGAAACCACCTCAACTCACGTGATGATCGGACTTGAGTTGGTGAATTTGGATCATGTATCACTCGAATGACCGGAGGGATGTCAATTTGAGTAGGAGTTCTTCAGTAATATGATTAATTGAACTCATTATCATGAACATAGTCAGTACTGTCTTTGCAAATTATGTTATAGATTACTTGCTCGTGCTGTAGCTCCCTTGAATTTTTATATGTTCCTAGAGAAATAGAGTTGAAATATGATGGTAGCAATACTGCAGACTGGGTCCGTGATCTGAGGATTGTCCTCATTGCTGCACAGAAGGCTTATGTCCTTAATGCAGCGCTCGGTGCGTCAACCCCTCTAACGTCGTTTGTAGATGTTGTGAACATCTGACAGGCACGTTCTGATGACTACTTGATAGTTTAGTGCGTCATGCATTACAGCTTAGAATTGAGGCTCCGAAATGTTTTGAACATCACGGAACATATGAGATGTTCTAAGAGCTGAAATTAGGATCTCAGGCTCGTGCCCGTGTTGCGTGATATGAGTTCTCCAACAAGATTCTTTGCCTGCAAGATGAAAGAGAATAGCTCAATTGTTGAGCATGTGCTCAAATTTTCTGGGTGCTACAATCGCTTGAATCGAGTGGGAGTTGATCTTCCAGATAAGATAGTGATTGATATAGTTCTCCAAGTCACTGTCACTAAGCTACTAGAACTTGGTGATGAACTATAAAATGTCAGGGATAGAAATAATGATCCCTAATCTATTCATGATATTTCACACCGCGAAGGTAGAAATCAAGGAGTGTCAAGTGTTGATGGTTAGTCAAACCACTAGTTTCGAGAAGGGCAGGAGCAAGGAGGGAAACTTCATGGATAGCAAGTCAGTTGCTGCTCCAGTGAAGAAACCCAAAGTTGAACCCAGACCCGAGACTAAGTGCTTCGATTATGAGGAGAGTGGTCGCTGAAGCGGAACAACCCTAGATACTTGGTAGATAAGAAGGCTGGCAATGTCGACAGAAGTATATTTGATATACGTGTTATTGATGTGTATCTTGCTAGTACTCCTAGTAGCACCTGGGTATTGGATACCGGTTCGGTTGCTAAATGTTAGTAACTCGAAATAAAAGCTACGGAATAAACAAAGCACTAGCTAAGGGTGAGGTGACGACGTGTGTCGGAAATGTTTCCAAGGTTGATGTGATCAACATCGCATGCTCTCTCTACCTTCGAGATTAGTGACAAACCTAAATAAATGTTATTTGGTGTTTTGCATTGAGCATGAACGTGAATAGATCATGTTTATTGCAACATGGTTATTCATTTAAGTTAGAGAATAATGGTTATTCTATTTACATGAATAATACCTTCAATGCTCATGCACCCAGTGAGAATGGTTTGTTGAATCTTGATCGTAGTAATACACATGTTCATAACTTTGATGCCAAGAGATACAAAGTTAATAATGATAGTACCACATACTTGTGGCACTGTCGCTAAATGTCATATTGGTATAAAACGCATGAAGAAACTCCATGCTGATGGATCTTTGGACTCATTCGATTTCAAATCGGTTGAGACATGCGAACCATGCCTCTTGGGCAAGATGACTAAGGACCCCGTTTCCAGATGGATGGAGCGGGCAAGTGATTTATTGGAAATGATACATGTTGATGTATGCAATCCAATGAGTCTTGTAGCGTGCGGTGGATATCGTTCTTTTCTTACCTTCACTGATGATTTGAGTAGATATAGTGTATATTTACTTAATGAAACACAAGTATGAATCGTTTGAAAGGTTCAAGCAAATTCAGAGTGAAGTTTAAGATCATTGTGACAAGAAGATAAAAATGTCTGCGATATGATCGTGGAGGTGAATATCTGAGTTACGAGTTTGGCATACAACTTTAGACAATGTGAAAGTTGTTTCACAACTCACGCCACCTGGAACACCATAGTGTGATGGTGTGTTCGAACGTCATAGTCGTGCTCTATTGGAAATGGTGCTTGCTATGATGTCTCTTATCGTTTTGCTACTATAATTTTGGCGTTATGCATTGGAGACAACTACATTCACTTTAGATAGGGCACCATCTAAATCCGTTGAGATGACACCGTGTGAATTATGGTTTGATAGAAACCTAAGCTGTCATTTCTTAATGTTTGGGGCTGCGACGCTTGTGTGGAAAATGTTTTCACCTAATGAGCTCGAACCCAAAGCGAACAAATGCATCTTCATAGAATACCCTAAGAACAGTTGGGTAGACCTTCTATCTCGGATCCAAGTATAAAGTGTTTGTTGCTAAAATTGGGTCCTTTCTCGAGAAAGAGTTTCTCTTGAAAGAATTGAGTGGGAGGAAGATAGAAGTTGATGAGGTTATTGAACCTTTGTTTCAACGAGAGAGTAGCGCAGCGCAGGAAGATGTTTCTGTGAAGCCTACGTTAGTTGAAGAGGAAGTTAGTGATGATGATCATGAAGCTTCGGATCAAGTTACTATCAAACCTCATAGGTCGACAAGGACGTGTACTGCTCCTGAGTAGTACGACAACCCTGTCTTAGAGGTCATGTTATTGGACAACAATGAACCTACGAGCTATGGAGAAGCGATGATGGTCCCGGATTCCGACAAATGGTTAGAGGACATGAAATCCGAGAAAGGATCCATGTATGAAAACCAAGTATAGACTCTGATAGACTTGCTCATTGGACGGCAGGTCATTGAGTACAAATGGACCTTTAAGATGAAGACAGACGCTGATGGTGAATGTCACCATTTATAAAACTCGACTTGTCGGAAAGAAGTTTCCGGCAAGTTCAAGGAGTTGACTACGATGAGACTTTCTTGCTCGTAGCGATGCTAAAGTCTGTTGGAATTATGTTAGCAGTTGTTGTATTTTTCAATTATGAAATCTGGCAGATGGATGTCAAAACATCATTTCTTTAATGGTTTACTTGAGGAAAGGTTGTATGTGATACAACCAGAAGGTTTTGTCTGTCCTAAGGATGCTAAAAGGTGAGCAAGCTTCAGTGATCCTTCTATGGACTGAACAAGCATCTCGGAGTTGGAATATACACTTTGATGAGGTGATCAAAGTTTTTGAGTCTATACAAAGTTTATGAGAAACTTGTATTTGTAATAAAGTGAGTGGGAGCACTATAGAGTTTCTGGTTAGCATATGTGGTTGACATATTGTTGATCGAAAATGATGTAGAATTTCTGGAAAGCATAAACAGTTGTTTGAAAAGAGTTTTTCAAAGGAAAACCTAGATAAAACTACCTGATTATTGAGCATCAAGATCTATAGAGATAGATCAAGATACTTGATGAGACTTTCAATGAGTACATACCTTGACAAGATTTTGAAAGAGTTCAAAATGGATCAGTCAGAGAAGGAGTTCTCGCCTGATTTGTAAGGTGTGAAGTTGAGTGAGACTCAAAGCTTGACAACGGCAGAAGAAAGAGAAAGGATGAACGTCATGTTGTGTACCGGACCTGGTGTGTGCCTTGCCATGAGTCTGTCAAGGGGTACAAGAGTGATCCAGGAGTGGATCATTGGACAGCGGTCAAGATCATCCTTAGTAACTAAAAGACTAAGGAAATGTTCCTCGATTACGGAGGTAAGAAATAGTTTGTCATAAAGAGTTACGTCGATGCAAGTTTTGACACCAATCCGGATGACTCTTAGTAGCAATCCGGATACGCATAGTAGAGCAGCCATTTGGAATAGCTCCAAGTGGAGTGTGGTAGCAATATTTACAGTTTGACATAGAGATTTGCAAAGTACACACGAATCTAAATGTTGCAGACCCATTGACTATAAGACCTCTCTCACATGCAAAGCATGATCGAGCCCCAGAACTCATTGGGTGTTAGATTCATAACAATGCGAATCACATGGTGATGTGATCTAGATTATTGACTCTAGTGCAAGTGGGAGACTGTTGGACATATGCCCTAGAGGCAATAATAAATTGGTTATTATCATATTTCCTTGTTCATGATAATCGTTTATTATCCATGCTATAATTGTGTTGATCGGAAACTTAGATACATGTGTGTACATAGACAATACCATGTCCCTAGTATGCCTCTAATAGACTAGCTCGTTGATCAAAGATGGCTATGGTTTCCTAGTCATGGACATGAAATTTCATTTGATAATGGGATCACGTCATTAGGAGAATTATATGATGGACAAGACCCAAACTACAAACGTAGCATATGATCGTGTTAGTTTATTGCTGCTGTTTTCTGCATGTCAAGTATTTGTTCCTATGACCATGACATCCATGCAACTCACTAACACCGGAGGAGTACCTTGTGTGTATCAAATGTCGCAACGTAACTAGGTGACTATAGAGGTGCTCTACAGGTATCTCCGAGGGTGTCTGTTGGGTTGGCATGGATCAAGACTGGGATTTGTTACTCCGTGTGACGGAGAGGTATCTCACAGCCCACTCGGTAATATAACATCACAATAAGCCTTGCAAGCAATGTGACTAAGTGTTAGTCACGGGATCTTGTGTTACGGAACGAGTAAAGAGCCTTGCCGGTAACGAGGTTGAACTAGGTATGGAGATACCGACGATCGAATCTCGGGCAAGTAACATACCGAAGAACAAAGGGAACATCATACGGGATTAACTGAATCCTTGACATAAAGGTTCGACCGATAAAGATCTTCGTAGAATATGTAGGAACCAATAAGGACATCCAGGTCCCGCTATTGGTTATTGACCATAGAGGTGTCTCGGTCATGTCTACATAGTTCTCGAACTCGCAGGGTCTGTACACTTAAGGTTCGGTGACGTTTTGGTAGTATAGAGTTATGTATGGTGGTGAACGAAGGTTGTTCGGAGTCCCGGATGAGATCCCGCACGTCACGAGGAGCTCTGGAATGGTACGGAGGTAAAGATTGATATATAGGAAGTCCTATTTTGGTCGCGGGAAAAGTTTCGGGCTCATCGGTAGTGTACCGGGAGTGCTGGTAGTGTACCGGGAGACCATCGGGAGGGGTATTTCGACCCAAGATACTACATGGGCTGTGTGAGAGTGAATACCAACACTTAGTGGGCTGGTGGAAGTCCCACACAAGGCCCATGCGGCTGGGAGAGAAAAGCCCGAAGAGAAAAGGTGGAAAAAAGGCAAAAAAGGCAAAATAGGAAGGAGTCCTAGTCCTACTAGGATTGGAGGAGGAATCCTCCTCTCCTCCTTAGTTCGGCCGACCCAAGGGCTGGCTCCATGGGAGCCAAGCCTCCTCCTCCTCTCCTCCTATATATACTAGAGGGTTTTAGGGTTTTGGCACTAGATTTTCAGCCACGTGCTACCCGTTCCTCTAGTGCATAGTTTCTCCTCTAGATCGGCTTTCTGCAATGCTTAGGCGAAGCCCTGGCGGAATTGCTCCACCACCATCGCCGCGGCGCCATCGCGCTGCCGGAGAACTCTTCTACCTCTCCACTCCCTCTTGCTGGATCAAGAAGGCGGAGATCGTCATCGAGCTGTATGTGTGCTGAACGCAGAGGTGTCGTCCATTCGGCGCTAGATCGGAAGGACCGTGATCAAGATCGCGAGACGGATCATGATGAGATCACGGGACGGATCGTGATGAGTTTGCGGGACGGATCGTGATTAGATCGCGGGACGGATCGTGATGAGATCGTGGGACGCTCGGCGATTTGGATCGCGAAGACGTTTGACTACACCAACCGCGTTTTTTAACGCTTCCCGCTTAGCGATCTACAAGGATATGTAGATCCACTCTCCCTCTCGTAGATGCTCATCACCATGGATAGATCTTGCGTGTGCATAGGAATTTTTTTGTTTCCCATGCAACATTCCCCAACATCTTGATGTATCACGGGCTTTGTTAATATAGTTGGATCATATGGCGTGTTTCCCTCTCTATCTTGTTGTGATGAATTGAGTTTTCCCTTTGAGATTTCGTTATGTTGGATTGAATATTGGATTGGAGAACACTTGATATATGTCTTGCATGCGGATACCCGTAGTGACATTGGGGTATTCAAGTGATTCACTTGATCTATGTCTTGGTACTCACCTTGCGGATTCCCGAGGTGACATTGGGGTAATCTATGCATAGGGATTGATACACGTTCTTGTCCTAGCTTCTCCAGTAGAAATCTTGGGACACTCTTTGAGGTTCTTTGAGTTGGATTGAGTATTATGAATCTGAAATTGTTTGATGTGTATCATATAATTAGCTCATGTATACATTGGAGTATCTAGGTGACATTAGAGTTGGTTGATGCGTATCATATGGTGTTATTCTAGTACGAACTCTTGGATAGATTGATCGAAAAGGATAACTTTAAGGTGGTTTGGTACCCTACAAAAAATTTCTTCTTATGCTTTCCGCTAGATAAGAACTTTGTAGTGATTATTCATTGCATGTTGAGGGATGGTTATGTGGTCCAATTATATTAGCATTGTTGAGAGATTGCACTAGCGAAAGTACGGACCCTATGCCTTGTTTTCAAGCATTGCAACACCGTTTGTGCTTACTTTTGTTACTTTCTACCTTGCTATTTTTTATTGTTACTATTATAAAAATCAATATCTACTATCATTACTACACTTGTATCCACCATCTCTTCGCCGAACTAGTGCACCTATACAATTTGCCATTGTATTGGGTGTGTTGGGGACACACGAGATTTCTTGTATTTGATTGCAGGGTTGTTTGAGAGAGACCATCTTCATCCTAAACCTCCCACGGATTGATAAACCTTAGGTCATCCACTTGAAGGAAAATTGTTACTGTCCTACAAAACTCTGCGCTTGGAGGCCCAACACGAGTCTACAAGAATAAAGTTGCGTAATAGAGACGAGTTCTACAAGTTGAGAGAGACCAAAAGGGCGTGCAAGAAGTCTTCACACCCCGTCCTTCCTCTTGAACCTACAAGCTGGGGGCAGCGACTGTGGTCGAGGGAGAATGCCTGCAACCGAGATGGTGCCAACAACCTGAGTGCACGATGCAGACGGCGGAAGGATGGCAGGTGTAGCAGCCGGAGACGCCGCTGGAGTGGCGGGTGCAACAGTCGGAGACGCCGCAGGAGTGGCGGCCTCGGCGGAGGATCGCGCGAGCAGCACTGTCGGGCGAACCAGAAGACGAGACGACAACGATACTGGCATGGGAGAGGACTCCTCGTGGTACCCGAATCCGGTCACGACAGCCACAACGGAGGCCGAAGGCCGGAGATTAGGGCAACGGCGATGCGCGCCCAATCGCCACTTACACGGACGCGAGAGCGCCATCCCTTCCCAATTCTTGAGGCCGGGCCACGCCGAGCCTCGCGAAAAAGAGAGGGCGAGCAGGAGACTCCGAATATGGTCAGGGCAGCTGTAGAGCAAGCCGAAATAGGGAGATCGAGGCGCCGCCATCGGGGGCGCACACCCGACTCGGGTGGACAAATTTTCCGTTTTAACCTTTTGTGCACAAAATCTAGAATTGGCCCGTTTTTAAAGAAATTTCGATTACAACCTTTTTTTTATCACGCCAACATCCCTGGCGTCTGGATTGCACGGGAGACGTCATGGTCCGTGACGTTTGATCTCTATCCCCGCACAACCGGCTAACCCGTTGACCCACTGACGTGGCAATGGACCAAGCACCAAGCACCCTGACGTCTGGTCCTGGTAAATGACCAAACTCGAGGGGCCTTGGCGTCTGGATGACGTGGCCCATATTACCAAAAAAGTTATTGTGTGATCTGTTAGGACTAGACGCAAAGGTCCCTTGCGTTTGGTCACTTACCAAGACCAGACGCTAGGGTGCGTGGCGTTGGTACTTTGCCACGTTAGTTAGGTAACGGGTCAGCCTATCGTGCGGGCCAAGGACTAGACGTCATCGACCGTGGCGTCTCCTGTGCAACCCAGACGCCAGGAATGTTGGTGTGACCAAAACAGATCAGCTTCAATGTTTTTTTTTTTGAAAACGAGATCAATTCCAGATTTTATTAGCACAAAAGGTTATAACACAAAATTGTCCACGCGGGTGCTGCCGCGGGAGCCCATCCTGTGGGTGGGAGTTGCTACGTTTGTCACTATTAAAATACATGAAAGTGAATTTACAAAACAGAGAGGAAGAGTATATTATTACAAAAGTCAACCGTTCCCACAAGTCGTAAACATAAGCAAACACGTAAGCTAACTATCAGTAGACACGTCACTCGTGTATGTATCAGCGGTTGTTACCTCCCTCGCTCGGGTTTGCCGGTTGCCATCTTTGTCCAACCACACACCAACTTTAAGCAATGGAGTTGTTGGGTTAGCTGGAGATGGATACGTCTACATATACTACCTGCTGGTGTATATCCACGTATCAATTCCAGCATTCGCCATTCACTTCTTTCTTATATGAAGACGGCCCACGCAACATACAAATCCACGGAGCTGGCACATTTGGTTTCATGTGACACATCACTTGCTATGAAAAAAAAAAAGATCCCTCCCCAAATAAATAATAGTAGTGTCTTTCTTTTATTCCTTAGTCAACTGGAGTTTGCGCGCACCTTTTTATCAACATCTGGAGAAGTAGCTAGTTGGCACAGCTGAGATGACACACCAATGCTGACCGATGTTTTCTAATGACAGTAATATGTGTGGCATGCTGTGAAGTGAAGATGCGGCTAACCCAAGCTGACCGCTTGCCAAACGGTTCGTCTGACTAGGTAAAAGAGAACACACTGCACGGTACTCCTAAGTGGACCAAGAGAGTATACAACCACACATAGTTAATTTGTTTTCCTATAAAGGATGAATTTTATTGGTTTTAAATAATACATCAAGAGAATACAAACACAATAAGCATATATAGTTAATTTTTGTCTCTATATATCGTGGATGTCTCCGAACGCATCCATTGAGAGCATCGACTCGCCCCTCATTTGTGTGTGCCCCCGTCCTTCTCGTATACAAACCCTCATTTCGTACACAAGCATACAACGTAAATGAACACACGTACTTTCTTTCCATGGCACATAGTTTGGATGTAGGATAGGATAATTCATCATACATACTATTTGGAATACTAAAATGATAACATGTTTTTACTAGGATAGGAAGAGTTCACCGACCACCGCCACCGCCTTTGTCCTTACCCTTGTCCTTGTCCTCTTTGTTGATGAAGTAGAGCTCAAAGAAGATAAAGGGTTTGAAGTGGATCTTCTCGGCGTAGGAGATGGGTGTGTCCTATGCGGCACCAAACAAGTTCTCGTCCTCTCTCGAGGAAAGGCCGACAAGGGAACAAACGGTCCGAGCTTGCTCCACCGTGAGGGCACGGGCAAACCGAAATTGCTGCTTCGCCAAGATATGGGCACGGCCGCAGGGGCGACTCGGACTTGATGATTTGCCAGGATATGGGCATGAGCGACCCAGACTTGCTGCTTCACCAGGATATGGGCATGGATATTCTGCTCGCTATCTTCGAGGTGCGATGCTCCTTCCCTACAACGACGGACACACCATCTCTAGATCCTGGACACGCTGTGACTGCTGCTGCATCTCGCACATCATCAATGTCCTTGTGCTTTGAAGCCATTGGCCTTAGACTCCAAGGCCAACGTCATGGATACAAAGACACGACAACGGGAAGCCGCAAAGCCGCTCTAGACGGCTAGCTAAGACCTCCGGTAGGTGCACACCTATTGCGGCACGGAGTGGACACACGTTGAGAGCTTTCCGTGGGCATGCACCACCTCTGAATTCTAAGTGTGGTCGAAGAAGGCGCCCGACTGGTGGGTCCGTGGCGGGGCGGCTCCGACGATAAAGCGCGACTCTTCTCCCGGGAGCTGTAGAGTGCGAGCCGGACGACTGTCTCCTCCATGTCTGATATTATGGCGAGTTCCCAATTGATGCACCTGGATTGACTACACTCTAACAGCTGCTAGCCATGCCAAAGAAGGTCAAAGATGAGCAAAGAGGATGGAGGTGGAGCGGAGCGGATTGGAAGTGGAGTGGATTCATACCAATGGATAGGATTTGGCCCGGGTGGCGATTTTATGGGGTCGGGGTGAGCAGGTCCGACGTGGTGAACATGTCTAGGAAACCCTAAAGCCACCCACATATGGGTTGGATATGGGGGCATCGGACAACCCGGACATTTGGGTTAGGTATTGGGGGTGTCTGATTGGAGGCGTTTTTCTTTAGATGTCCACCGAAAATATTGGGGGAGTGGGTGTTCTGTTGGAGCACCTCTTAGGTGCATCAAACTGTTCCCTGCTTGATTTACTAGGACCCAGTTCGTACTACACAAGCATCCGTAAAGCATGGCCCCATTGGTGTGTAGAAATGTGTGGATATATCCGAGAACAACAGGGGCTCAAACCTCATTTGCCCGCTCAACCGATAGAACCCATTTCCAAACCTCAAACCCATGCATATCCATCCAACATCGATCACATATACATCGATTGCATGCTTCGACATAGGACATGTTCGACATTGTTCAATGTTGGACAACAAAAGACAGCATACATCAACCAGGACTAGGACAGGAGAGAGAATTTGTGGCACACAGGTGCCGGGGCACCGAGTACCTCGTGCATGATTTTTCTCTAAGCTTTCGATCTTCAAACTTTCATATCTTTATTTTTGATGAATTTTAAAAATAATATTAAGTTTCAACATTGAAACTTAGTACAAAGTTGTAAGTTCTAATGATTAAAACTTAAAACTTATTGTGGCCTCGTGCAGGATTGAAATACTTTGTGAATCGCGAGGCAATCAAGTGGTCGGGCAGAGCTTGGCAGGTGCTTGCCTGTACGGGTTTCTGCTAGGACAAGGGAAACCATAGTTCAATGACGAGGGCCCTTCCCCTTCCGCTTGTTGTATTTGCCGCAGTAGTAGCACCGTAAGACGACGTAGGGGTTGTCGGGTTGGAGGGGACAAAGTAGGTGCCCGACATGGGGTCGTACAAGTCCCGAGATAGGCCAATGAGAGCACGAGGGACCCAAGATTGCTCCTTGGCGAGGGCACTGGTACATACTTTGTGAGAAACTGTCTTATCGACATCCCATCACAATTAGTTGATGTCGAGCGTGAGGACCTTGGTGTTTCTCCTTCGGTGACGGTGCACATCCGACTCTGTTGGTGTTGAGGGAACGATTGTTGAAGAAGCGAATGAATGCATCATCGTCAGAATCCAATGACACATGCACCGATCAAACACGACAAGGAAGCAGGTTCCGCAACATGCCTCCTGCTTCTAATGGCGGACACGGTGCACCCTAAGCTTCGTCCATGCATTTGTAACCGCCAATGTCAAAATTGTCGAAGACGACAGGGACAAAGCAGAGCCACTCGTGGCACCACTCTTGTGCTGCAGGGATAGAGCAGACACACACATGCGCCTTGAGTTGCCGCCTGACACACCACTTATGCTAGACTCATGTAGGGGTGGAGATGAAGGCACCCAACTATTGAATCCGCGCTAGCGTGGCTCTAGTGATAGATCTTGGGTCTCAAACCAGGGGCGATGAAGCATGAGGTGAAGGGCGAGCTCATCGTCCTTCGATCAGGCAACGAGCTCCCAGTCCATGTCGACGACGAATTCATACCCGGCGGACTGCAATCCGAAGCTCGACATGAGAGGAGAGTCTAAACATGAGAGTGGAGGAGCGGGGAACCGAATAGGTGCAAGGCTGAGTGGAGCGGATAAAGTAAGGTTGAGCAAGGGTTTGGCCTGGGGTGGAGTGGGTGAGAGGTTTTGTGGGTTTTTGGGTGGGCTAGGCAGGGCTAGTCTGATGTGAAATTGTGAGCTCCACATATGGACTGGGTTTGCCATTGTGAGATAACCCAAACAAATGGAGAGACTTCGAGCATTCACTTGGAGATGCTTTTTTAGTCTGGGTTCTTCGCATGGAGAAAAGTGGCGATTTGGGGGTCCAATTGGAGATGCCCTAGTTGTGGTCACTAAAGCACTCTCTCTACCACTCATGATTTCCTGACTTCTTGGTTACCAATGACCCACTCACTCCCGGATGCTAAGTGAGTTCTATTTAGATGTATAACTCACAAAGATTTTGTGTTCCCCTCTTGCTCCATCCGCGACCTTGATGAGACTTGGGTTACCACCCCCTTTGTCAACAACGATCCACCTTGCCTTACATTGCTCTACGAGCTTTATAGGTGTGGCTAAGCCCTCCCTACCTCCTCCCCCTCCCCACCCCGTTGGCCGGGGAGATCTTGTCCTTGTTGTATGGTACTTTTAGTTTCTTGGTCGATGTGACGATGGGGCGGTGGCGTCCCTAAGATATAACAATGCCCTTCCCGTCCCATCCCTCAACACCGAAAGAGGGCGCGTGGAGGTATGTCTCAAGCGGGTCTTCTTGGACCTGGTGTTGTTCTCCGGCCGATTTCCTTGGTTTTGATATGTGTTCGTCTTCGACAAAATTTGTATAGTTTGGGCTAAGGCTCGTTTTCGTTGGTGTATTTGTTGGTACCCTTTCAGCCTACTATTCTCATTGTTGACGATGGTTGCTATTGCTTTATTGGGCTACTACCATGGTGACTTTTCAACTGCTTACTTGATGACCTTGACACGGCTTCGATTCGCTCTGATGTTTGCAATCGTCATTGGGTGGTCCGTAAACCCAATTGCAACCTTTGTTAACTCTAGAAATCTTTTTACGGTTGTCCCATACTTCCTCCATTCCATAATGTAGTACGTCCTGCTTTTATCGAGATCTAAGTTTGCCCATATATTTAACAAACAAGATCGATTGCGATGGGAGCAAAAATATATCACCGAATTCGTATATATTTAACAAACAAGACCGACTGCGGAGAAAACAAAAATTATACCACTGCATTCTTTTTTATCTTCGCCACAGTCGATCATGTTTATTAAATGAGTTAATACATGTTTTAGTACATAAACTTGTGGTAGTGGAACAGTTTCATACAAGAACTAAAAAAACTCAGAAAAGCGGTACATGAACTATACTGCCGTAACAAATGCATACAAGTTCGTCCGAACCAGTCCGATTAGAGTGCCACGTCAACAACCTGGCGGGCCGGAGCTGCATTCGACAGCCCCCCGACTTGTCACAAAATTCAGTCTTTCGTCCTTACTCGCGCATGCTGAATAGAGTTTAAGAAAAACACCCTCGACGGCGACCTGGGGAATGGAGCAGGCATAAGAGGATCTTGGACTTTATCTGACACCGATCCATCTCAGAATCCTTTCTACAGACTCATGTTTGGAGATGATGGAGCTAGGCACATGATCCCAAACTATAATTCCAGGGATGAAGTACCAGTTTCACAAAATGCACCTCCACGAAATCAGTGCTAGAGTGCTTGAAGTTCTTAAATGAACTTTAAGCTACTTTGTAGACTTTGATGCCAAAACTTTATGTTTTTAACTGCTCATTTTGTAATGGTGCAGCCACTGTTTTTGTAATGATGCAGCCACTTAAGTGTTGTGTGCAATCTGCTGTGATAAAACTCAGTAAAAACTTAATCAGTTTTGCAATCTGATGTGATCATATTCAAAAGTTAAGTGGTGTCTTGCTTATCGAATTCTTTTGATGAATGTTTCCGCCAAATTCAGACTTGTTTGAATTCAATAAAACATTTTCTAGAGAAGCATGTTTCTGTCAAATTTAGTGCACTTGACTGAATTGTAATATTTATTTTGTTTGCTGTCAAATTCAATGCAAACAAAAGCTTCTACATTAGTCCAACTGTATTTTGTTTGCTGACAGATTTTGCTTCTGCTGTCAACAAGACTGAATACTGCTTCTGCTGTAACATGAATTTTTTTTCTTTTCTGTTGTATAACATGACAAAAAAAATTAAGAACAAAAGCTGGGGTCCTGGGAATCGAACCCAAGATCAGTAGTATAGTGCAACAATCAGTGTACCAGTAGGCTGTGTGAGGATTTCGGGGATACAGTGCGTTATACAATTTTTTGTATGTTACGAACGTGACCTCGTTGGAGCCTTGGACGGCCGTGTGCTCCACTTTTCAGTGAGCACCACTGCCGAACTACTACCGCTGTTTCATCCACGAACGACGAGCAGTACTACCGCTACTTTGCATCAGTTAGTGCAGTTACTCATCAGTTAGTGTAGTTAAGTACTCAAAATAATATACATACTAAGGGAGCATTCTGAAAAATAACAAGACACCGAGCGTGTGCATTCATCCGACGTGGTCTGCCAAATGTCACGTTGTGAACGATTTGTATGCAATTGTTACATGAGTAGACTTCATATACTAATTTTTTGGGGTTTTTTAGTTTTTGTACGAAATTGTTCTCACCACCACAAGTTTATGTACTAAAACAGGTATTAACTCTTATTAAATATATAATCAAATTTAAATTTCAAAAAGAACGAACCCACTGCATTATGAAATGAAGTGAGTAATATTACATTGTAGGACTTCTTAAAAAAAGTGAGTACTTCCTCCGTCTCGGTGTATAAGTCATCTTACGAAAATCAAATAATCTCAAAACAGTTAGGCATGATGCATTAACTTTTACCTTGTTTTTGAAATCAACCAATGAAAGATATGGAACGTGTATGTTTTTAATGACTTGAGACTAATTAGCGCGACATGCATTGATCAATTCATTGCATACAATGGTATTAATTAGCAAATTAACATTAAATTTTTTCGTTTTTTTTTCATCCTGCTCACGGTGCACAAAGTAAGATAACAGAGACGGAGTGAGTAATACAAACAAGCAGCTCCCATTTAGTAATCACAGATTTCTGGCGGTGAAAAAGAAGTTGCCACTCCTGAGTCCCGACAGCGCGATGCGCGAAGTACGTACGTACTACTCTACCCGCACATCAATCAGTCCCGCCGGAGCAAGGCAACAAGGAAAAGATCCGCGTCAGGCAAGGGTTACACGAGCAAATCGGTGTGATGCAGCAGCCGTTCGCGGTACGCAGAGACAGAGGCAACAGGCAAGCCCCCCTACACCATAGACCCAGGCCTAGGAGCAGTAGACGATTAATGGCTCACGCAGACGCCGCCGGTACTGTACCCACTCCACTTTTATTTTATCTATCTCAAAACGTCAACCTCAAAACGAAACAAATCGGAAAAACAAAAAGTAAAAAAAGAAGTCAGCAGTACTACTACCACCATTACCATTAGCATGAGCGCTTGACCAGTGGCACCGTGCCAGAAACGTCCAGACACTGAGATAGACAGAGAAGCACCGAAAAACTAATAAGTCAGCGGAGAAAAGCAAATTCGCAACACCGCAATTGATGCTGCTAATTCTGTGTCTGAAATTCTGAATACGATGCTATGCTGCAAAGACTATTATTATTATTATTATTATTTTGGATGCGATAGAAATGATGCTGCTCCGAGTTTCGATTCTCCTGACGAAGATCCTTCGGGCGCAGCGAGGGGTTACCGGGATGAACGAAACTCTAAACAAATTCAATAAATAATAAATTCTGTAGCATTTCTTTTTCGCGTGCTGGTTCCAAATCTGGCGATGGTGATGGGGACGGAGGGCAGGCCGGGGCCGGGGCCGGGACCCTTCCCTCTCCCTCCTCCACGTCCCAATAAATCGCTCCCGTCGCCGATTCGCCCACCCCTCCTCTCTTTTCTCTTCAATCTTTCCGCCGCCTCGTCGATTCCATTCCATTTCAATCCCCCGTCCATCCCCGTTTGCGCCATGCTGCCGGCGCCGCCGCCGCGCCCGGCGACCACCACCGCCCAAGAACACGCGCATCCTCGCCGCCGCTGCTAACCGGCCGATACCTTCCTTCCTTCCTTCCTTCATCGGCCTGCAATTCCCGCGCGCCAGTTCCGCCTCCCCTTCGGCCCAGGTGCGCTTCCCCTCCCGCGAGTTTTTCTATCCCCCTCCCTCCCCCCGTCGGCAAAATCCTTTCGAGATGTGTGTCGCCGAATTCGTCTCGCCGCCCGTTTCTTCGACAATCAACAAGAGGGGAGAAAAAGAGTTCTTTTCTGGTTCGTTGGCGCGGCGCTTGCCTTCCTCTCGCGTGCTTGGCTCTCCGCTTTAACAATGGGCGCGGGCGAGCGGCTGGCTGGCTGTTAACTTGGCGTCGCCGCGGCCAGATGCATTGCTCGGGGCCGATTCGGCCACGCGAGGCCCGGGATTTCATGTGAGATACGGGGGCAGTTGAATACTTCGGATTTGGTGCTCTGAATTTTCTTTATTAACTCTTGATGATGATTAATCGCGCCGGTAAAAAAATAATCCTCCTCCTCTCGCGTCCGTCCGCGCTCTCTTTCTCGTCCCCAGTTGCCGCCGAGGCAATTCAGCGCACCCCCGCTGCCCCGGCCGCTTTGCTTCCACCCTCCCTCCACTGTTACTTATATAAGCGCGTGTCCGCGCGGCGCTCTGAGATGTGATTGTTTCTTTCCCCACTGTTTCTTATCTGCAACTGTGTTCTTGCAGCCCTCGCGCCTGTCCCCAACAACAGCGATCCATGGAGTCGTGCCAATTAGTGCGGGCAGAGGAGAGCTCTAGTAGCGGTAGGATGGAGGCGGAGGAGGAGGCCTTCTTCGACACGCGCCAGGACCTGCTGCCGTCGCCGGCGCCGGCGCCCAGCCCGGCACCGGCATTGCCGTGGTCATCGGACGGCCTCGACAGCGTGCGGGACAGGAAGGAGCGCTTCTTCAGAAGCATGGGCCTCGAGTGCTGCCCGAGCCCCAGGCAGGCGGATCCCGTGTGCGCCGCGGGCGAGGTGGAGAAGAATCAGGAGGAGGAGGCCGCGCCGGAGTTTGGGAGGCTGTCGTCGCAGTCCGAGGACAACGACTGCTCCATGTCCAGTTGGTCCACGGAGGAGACGACGAGCTACGACGAGGGCGGCGCGTCCGACGACAATTCCGTCGGTGGATCCAGCAAGGATGATGGCAGCAAGGTCAGCCGGAGCTCCAGTTCATTCTCCTTCATCCGGAGGCTTATGAGCCGAAATGGCAAGCCTTCCGGTGCTCCCAGGACAGTTGAGAGGAGGAGAAGCGGATGGCTGGAGAGGCTGGGCGTGGCCGTTTGTGCTGTGGATAATGCGGCGGATGAACCTAGCACCAGCTCCTCTGACAGCGAGCAGATTCATGGTGGAAGGTATGAGAGAGTCAAGGTTCGATCATACCGGAAACGGTCGAAGGAGTTGTCTGCGCTGTACCAGGGCCAGGTGATCAAGGCACATGATGGTGCCATCCTGACGATGAAGTTCAGTCCTGATGGGCAGTTCCTGGCAACCGGCGGCGAAGACGGAGTCGTCCGGGTTTGGTGTGTTTCGCAGTCTGATGACTGTAAAATTCCTCTGGATGACCCCTCTTGCGTCTACCTCAAAGCGCGGCTCAAGTATGGGTTGGCGCCGGTGAGCGTCGACAATGAGAAGCTGCGCAAATCCAAGAGCATGGGTATGAAAACGGGAGAGTCTGCCTGCATTGTCATTCCAACAATGGTTTTCCAGATTTCAGAAGAGCCATTGCATGAGTTCTATGGGCATTCTGCTGATGTGTTGGATCTGTCCTGGTCAAACAACAAGGTCAGTTGAAGAAATGTGTTCTTTTATCAAACTAATGGGATTGTTCTTTGTTTCTCTTATGTATACCTGTTTATTGATGATGATTAAAATTTGATACCTTGCAGCATCTGTTGTCGGCTTCAACAGACAAAACTGTCCGCCTGTGGGAAATTGGATCTGCAAACTGCATCAGAGTTTTCCCGCATAACAATTTTGGTAGGCTCATGATTCATATTTTATCTTCTTCAAAACCTATGCCTTTACTCATGGGTTGGAGCTGACAGATTGCTCTCCATATGTTTGCAGTAACTTGTGTCCATTTTAATCCGAAAGACGACAATTGCTTCATCACTGGATCCATTGACGGCAAAGTTCGTGTATGGGACATTACTAGACGCAGCGTTGTGGACTGGGCAGATGTTAGAGACATAGTTACAGCGGTCTGTTACCGACCTGATGGAAAGGTATGATTTTTAGTGCACCGTTGTAGTTATTCTGGTAAATTTTGTACCTCGATAGTTTGGAGATTGATCTCCAGTTTTCCTTCGGTTTTCTGCAGGGTGTAGTGGTTGGAACGATTACTGGAAATTGTCGCTTTTATGACGCATCGGATGACCTGCTGCGGTTGGAAACTCAGATTGCACTCAGTGGCAAGAAATCCTCTTTGAAGAGAATCACAAGTTTTCAGGTAAACATCTACAATAAATTGATGACTGTTGTTGCCATTGATGTCTTCATCTGCCCTTTTTCATCAAGAATGTTTCATAATATTGCTCTTCCATTTCCATGGCAGTTCTGTCCAAACAACTCTAGTAAACTGATGGTAACATCTGCTGACTCCAAGATCAGAATGCTCGACGGAACCAATGTGATTCAGAATTACAGTGGTACGTCTCAAATACTTACTCTACCTTTTGCTATATTCAAAATTTACATAAGTTTCAATGGACTAATAATGTTTCGAAACCAACAGGACTCCGAAGTGGCTCGTGCCAGATGTCAGCATCGTTCACACCAGACGGGGAGCACATAGTTTCTGCTAGTGAAGACTCCAACATTTATGTCTGGAACCGTGACAACCAAGACGACTCTGTATGGCGACAAGCGAAAACCACATATTCCTCAGAGCGCTTCCTATCCAACGATGCAGCCATTGCGATACCATGGCATGGCACAAAACCAAGAAGCCATGTTTCTTTGGCCTCTCATATTCAATCCAAGTACAGTTCCAGCAACAGTTTCCCGTCAAGATCCGGGGCTCCTGGCATTTTCAACCTGAACCAGGAGTTGTTCGCCGAGCCCTCATGCAAAGGGGCGGCGGCGGCGACTTGGCCAGAGGAAATGCTGCCGTCTGGCTCGATCGGTGCAAGTTTGGACGAGTCGCAGTACAAGCTTCTGAGGAACTGCTCCCAGAGCACGGCGAACTCCTGGGGCCGGGTGATCGTGACCGCGGGTTGGGACGGCAGGATCAGGTCGTTCCAGAATTACGGCCTGCCGGTGCATCAGTGACTGGTTCATCCAGAGCGCTTGCCGAAGGTAAACAAACGGCAGCACCGGCGCCTCTCCCTCACATGGCCGGCCATGAAGGAAAGCACCCGTGCAGCCAGCGCCCAGCTATGCCGCTGGACCAGCGCGCGTGTGCGGTTTCTTGGTACAAGACATCACATGCCCGGCGCTCCAGCTGCCGAATCGCGCATGGACCAGGACCAGTGCTTGTGCATAATCAACCGGGTGGTCCTTCCAGATCTCTTCATCAGCGGTTGTTGTTGTTGTTCGTGGCAGGCCCTGTAGCTATTAGCCCGGTAGCTTTGTACCACCCCTTTTTTTGTAGAGATCTTTCAGTCTAGGTCAGATTTCTTCTTTTGCCCTTTCTATCTCGATTGCTCCATTGATTGATGTGTCACGGAGATGTTAGCCTGAGTTGAGTGTAAATCTAATTTGTCCTCCTCCTCCTACTGAATGCGTGGGTGGAGCCTGATGGAACTGTCGGATACATGTGCTCCATCCGTCCCGAGTATATGAAAAATTCGTTCATTTGTTCAGGATTCAGTGTCCGGTTCAGTTCTTCTTCGTTTGTTCAGTTCATCAACATATGTATGGTTCTATATCCAGTTTTGAGATGTGGTTAGCTTGTTCTTCTTTCGGTTATAAGCTGCTTGGGTGTGGACCTTGTGCGGCTGCTGAAAAGGTTATTATTGTCTCTCTAATGGGACCTTTTGGTGGTTGCTCCCTTGATTGATTGATTGATCCCACCATGTTACTTGTTCGTCCCAATCCCATAAATATATACTGGTCCTGAATCTGTTGAGGTCGGTCGGAGTCGGACCATGCCCAATGTGCATCTCATCTTCTTGTGCCTGCTTGATTTTCTCTGCTACGCTCTGTGTGTTTCGTTGTAAACATATCTGCAACTCTGCTACGCTCTGTGTGTTTCGTTGTAAACATATCTGCAATGCGGCGGTACAGTAGGTACTCCCTCTACTCTGTACTAAACCAACGACAAGTAATATGAACTGGAGTATTATTATCATGCTGCAAGTAATGTGGATCGGAGGGAGTATTATTATCATGCTGCAACTTTGGAACTTGCATGATTTGGTCGGTACGTTAAACCAGTTTTCTAGCAGTAGAGATCAAGCTAGTCCCACTTGCTTCAAAAAATAAAAGTTAGGTTATTCCGTTGCTATTTTAGGGTTGCAATCGTTTTTTTGTGTGATGCATGTGGCTATATTGCCATTCGCCGGGACTTCTCCAGGTTCAACTCACTAAAACATTCAGCATGCAATTGTATACTCGGAATGCTCACTTGGTTCGAGCAGGACGACTGATGATTATTTGCCTCTAAGTATGTCAGTGGTGTCTAATCTAACCTTGATTAGTTGGGCCTGTTTGTCAAACCATTATGTTAGTCGGCCTGGATGATTGACATGTGGAGACCAATGCAAGTCGCAGCCACTCCTGTACGTATGTACGTATTGGGCGCCGTATTACTACCGATTTTCTTCTACTGGTCCCGGTGAGATGGTGCTACGTGATCTATCTTAGGTCACTGCTTCCGTAACAGCTGCCCGGCAGACCACTCAACTCAAAGCATTCGTGGTCCACGTGATGAGAGTATGAGACGAGATGGCCCAGTACGGTGGCCGTAATGCTTCTGACGGAACCGCGACGCTACGTGAGCTGGCGTAACCTGTCAGTGCGAGCTCTTGTGCTCTTCAAGATACAGTACTCCTCCTGCAGAGGCGTCTGCAGTCTGCACCTGGCTGCACGTACGAGCATCACATCAGAATTACACCTAATAAACAAACAGTTAGTAATAATAATCTAGACGAAGCATGAGGGGTTTGAGTTGACCGTCATGACAGCACTGCTGTGTTACAAGCGCACCTTCTGTCAGATAGGTCTCGAGTATTTTATATTTGAAAAAACACGCAGCTGTGTTACTGTGCACTGGTTCTCGGCTTCTCCCCATCATTGGTATCGGGGCATACGGAGACAGAACTAGGGCAAGTCAACAGAGGCTCGGCTTTGCTTGAACATGTGACCAGTGGTAGTAGTCCCGTTCAAACAGTCAGATTAGTTTGCTCCCGTCCGCGACACTCCTGCCCTGACCATTCCTCCATGTCTTTTTGTTTTCTTTCTTTTTGACGCGACACACGCAGGTTTTGGAGGTCAGAACACGCCGGAGAAGGCCGAAAAGGCCACGATGCGGGGCTGACTGTGACGCCGGTGGCGCCGCGGAACAGTAGAATGGAATTTACTGCTGGTGCTGCCGCTGGGGTCTGAATTATTGAGCCGTGCAGCGCGGGCTTGCAGTCGCAGTGGTACGCTCTGCTCTGTCCGAATCTCAACATTCTGGACACGCCCGAATCATTGCGCGTCAGCTCGTCACGGTGATCTGCGTCCCACTCAACCAGCTCATCTCGCTCTGCAGCTCCGCAACTTGCTGGTTAATACTAGTACCAGTAGTACGCCGCGCGTACGTGCCATTGTTTTTCTCGGGTGGATGGTCGTGTTTTTTTCTCTCCATTTTCTAGCGCCACTGGTCGCCGTCCAGCGTCCACGGGGCGCGCCTGCTACGCACGCCGTGACCTCACCCTCCTCCGTCTCCGGTGGCAACTGGCACGAGCCGCTGGTCAAATCGGCACGGCACGGCACCGCACCGCACTCCCCCGTATGCGTGACGGGCTCGAGGTGCGCCACAGGACAACCGCTGAGGCTGAGGCCACAGGCTGGCTGCTAGAGTACGCGTACGTCGTGAAGGATGACCCCTATCGAAATGTACTTCTTCTTGCTCGGCTCTGCAAGTCTGCAGCGCAACGGATCTGAAGCCGTCGCTCGTGCTCTCGTCAGATTATATTAGATTAGATGGGTAGATGCTTGCTTGCTTGCTGCTACCCGCGCATGGATGGAGATGGGATGCTCAGTGGGCGTGCCATATGGCAGTGTCTTGTGCTGTTGCGGCGATGGGAGACATGCTGGTACCCTTCGAGATCCACCACTCGTACGCCCGGGACACGGGATAAAATGATGCCGTCCGTCCATCTTGCTTGCCCCTCCCTTCCGGGTTCCCAGCTTCCGTCCGTGTGCGAGATGGGATCTTGCCGTCTGTGTCCAAGGTTTGTTTGTTGGTTGGTTGGTTGGAGCCCATCAACTGCATACAGCTCAATTTAAGCAGTAAAATTATATATGCAAAAATGATTCCTGAATTAGTTTTTTATATTAGCTACTACTACAATCCCTGCTAGCTTTGCCGTGCTACAGCATCGCTACTTTACTACCCCAAGCAAGCGATGGTTGTGGCAGTAGCAGGAGTACTATTTTGAGCAGGCGTATCATGGTGTCACGTGATTAGGAATAATAGGTTCACCGAATAATCGGCAGATGATGGTGGCGGACGTGCAATGTCCCCGTCAACCACCATCCAGGGTGGTTAGCAACTTAGCGCAGCACAGGCTGTGGAGATTCAGAGCAGGAAAGGAATGGCATGTTGAGCAAGCTAGCTAGAAGAGAGCATCTTGACCATGGAGATTCGATTATTTGAACAACGATTCACGTCGGTATTATCACTATATAATATATGATCGTGCAGTGCTTCTAGAGGCATTTCGCGTCCTGAGAAGTGCTCGTTTAAGCAA
This sequence comes from Hordeum marinum, assembly GCA_022496015.1. Classification (NCBI taxonomy): domain Eukaryota; kingdom Viridiplantae; phylum Streptophyta; class Magnoliopsida; order Poales; family Poaceae; genus Hordeum; species Hordeum marinum. The sequence goes on along the minus strand of CM039673.1, from coordinate 451,358,755 downwards.
TCATCTCTGCTGTTGCACAAGAGTTCGGTCCATTATTGGATGGTTTGGGACTCGCTTGGAAGTTGGAACTGACCAATACGTGCTGGTCAACGGAGCTAAGCTTTACTACCTCGCTTAAAGCCTTAAACCCGGCATCATTGACTAACCAAGAACGCACACGTTCCTTCCATCGGCCACTGCTCTGATTCTCTCAAGTAATTGACCAGTTACTGTTGCGCCTGCCGCATGCATCCTGCTCCCCGTGTCATCATCCGTTTGCCCACTGCGGTGAAGAAACCCGGCGATCAGGGTGACGAGCTTTTCCGGCGTTGCAGCAACAGCTGCAGACAAAGCCGAGTAGCAGCAGCAGCAGCATCACTCATCATCCCCTGCTTGCTGGTGCTGGTGCTTCCCGTGCAAGCCTGTCCCTTGTGACCACGGCCTAATGATTGTGTTTAACAATTAGCCCTCATGCATAATTGCCTGTCTTTAACAACTCGTTTTCCCGCGGGATCGCGATCCGTGTTATTGTATTCGAGGCTCAACGCGGGGCGTCGACGCACTCCGTGACCTCACTGCCCCGCAAGTTGCACATGTTTAGGACCCGTTAATTCAGACTTATTAGTAGGAGCATAATGGAGAGCCCCGTCCCCCGTGCATGTGGAGCCGGAGCTGGAGCTGGGTGCGCTGCATTGGTTATTATTATTGTTGGCATAATCGTCGTGGCACTGCGTTTAGTAGCCAGGTGCAGTGTGTGTGTGCTGCTCCGCTTTGCTTTGCTGTGCATTGTGGCATCAAAAGTGGAGACCACGGCCCTCTAGATTCACTGCGATGCGATGCGAGCCAACATTTGTTTTATCCCTCTGGATTCCCCCGCTGTTTTGGGGCAAGCTTTGCCGAAAAGATAGGCAACAAAAAATAAAAAAAGTTGGGCTTGTGGTAGATCCTGCGGGGATATGGTCTGCGGGGTTGCAATGGTCTCGGCGCTGTAGCGGCGGCGGGAGACAGCCTGCGGTACGGCGGGGTTGGGATTGGATTCTCGTGGCCGAAACGTTGGATCTGCCGGGCGCTCGGCTTGTGGTCCGGGCCTCCTCTCGGATCTGGGCGCCCGGTTTCCAGTTTCTCTGCCCATGGGCCACGGGCTCCTTCCCTTCCTGTGCGGGTGGGCCATGCGAGACAGCTCATTTGGGCACTTTTTTTTTTGAATGTTCATTTGGGCACTGTGGAGTGCGGGAACAGGAGGGGTGCGCTGCAGCTGCTTGTGTCATGTGTGAACCCCCCGGCGTACGTACGTACGATGAATGGAGCGCCGCGTCCCATGGTCATTCTTGTGGGATTCAGATCGGCACTATTCTTGTGGGATTCAGATCTCAGCCCCGCCTTGCCTCTGACACTACACTACACTGCTGATGGCCCCGGGTTTTACTGCTTAAACAAATGTTACTTGCACCGTCGCACGATATATATGGGGGCCGTCGAAGGTTCGTTTCTGTGTTTTGCTCGATGCCGAGCCATGCGAGTTGTTCGTCTTGTGGGCGAGTCGACCTGCTCCTCGTACGCCAGCGTTTGCCATCCGGCGGGGTTGCCATGCTCGTCAGTCGATTCGACCAGACATTTCATTCGGATGGTGCCGATGGATGAATCCTATTTGACGCGCTTTGCATCACGTAAGAGCCCGAACTTACACGTGACCGGGCGACCCGGTAGGCCCATTTGTTAAACAAAACACAATAAATAGGGTCAGGCTCCGGGAACCTTCTACAATGTTTCTAAACCGTCTCATTTTTTCTTCCGTTTTCATCACTTGTTTTGTCGGGTTTTATTTTTCATTTTTTTCGTTTTTGTTTTTGTCTTTCCATCAATTTTTTTCCTGTTGATATATAATATTTGGATATTAAAAAAGAAATCAGCTTTTACAAGAAATAATCACGTTTTTTGAACGTGTTCACATTTTCTAAATTTTGTTCACGTTTTTAAAAAATATTGGAACTTCAAACTTTGCTCTTTTTTTCTACTAATCTTTGCATTTTATTTCAATTTTGAAATTTTTTAATTTCTGAAAAAATGTGCAGAATTTTATTTTCCGGTAATGTTACCAGACCAACATTCATTGTGAGAGGGATGGCAAGCGAATTTCATTTGAAGGCAGTTTTTGTTGTGAAGAAAAAAAACAAACGACGACATTTTTTAAGCGAAAAACTCCCTCTCTGAACAAATTGCCACCTCCTCAGAACAAAAAATGGCGGGAAAAGTCCAAAACAAACCCTGAATTTTTAATAAAAATTAAATCGAACCCTGAACTTGCAATCCCGGAAATCAGCACACTATACTCTTTAATCCTGGTCTGTTTTGAACCTCGGGAATGTTTCCCAACAGGGAATGTTGAAGTGGCAGGCCAAATCCCGGGATTGTTGACTGCTTAGGCGACTGGGCTGGGCCAGCAGACACGAAGCGAATTCTTTTTATGTAACTTTATGTAATAATTCATGTTTCTTCCGTAACCCACAATGTAAAACTACTGGGAGGACGATTTTTTCGTAACGCGCAATGTAAAAATATCTAGAAAAGATACGTCCGGAGGTGTCGAACTCACGACCTGACAATGCTCTGGTACACACGCTAGCTACTGCAACAAATGAGTATTGCTGCTCTATTTAGAGGTACAAACAATTTAACAACAAACCACAGCGTCAATATTAAGGGGTGACAAACATTTAAAACGTAAATCATTTTCGAAATCTCCTAAAAGAAAAAGTAAAGTGCAGACACTTTTTTGAAAATTCCGAATACATATAAAAAAACAAATTATTGAAGACACAATCAATTTTGATAAATTGGAAATTTTTGAAACATAAACATTTTTTGAGAAAATGGAAACCGATTCTGAAACCTGAACTAAATTTTAAAGTGCGTACCCTTGATTTTTTTTAAACGGGAACAAATTTTGAAACCTGAACAATATTTTAAAGTTTGAATACTTTTTGAGATCTTTAAAAGTGGGAGCAAATTTGAAACCTGAACAAATGTGTAAGAAAAGTGTTTGTGACATGTAAAAAATGTCATATAGTTTTATAACTTTTTGTACTTGAAAAAAGGTACTGTTTATTAAAAAAAACGTGTAGAAACACATGTATTTTACTGAATTGTACATAATATATTTGAAAAATGTCAAATGTGTGTCAAAATTTATATTCATGTGTGGCATTGTGTACTGAGAAAACTTAGACTTGTGTAATAAAGAAAACCGGTTGAAACCAGCAAAGAAACAAGAAGAAGAAATATGAAAAACAATTCAAGAAAGAACCAAAAGGAAACCAGAAGTATAACAAAGAAAGAAAACCAGTGGAAAAAAGTATAATGAAGAACAAAAGACAAAAAAAAACAATGAGAAGACAAAGAAAAACAATAAAAACGAAATAGAAAAAATAAACCAGAACAGAGCGGGTGCGTGAGTTACTGTGCTGATGGGCCGGCCCAATTTGACCTGCCACGTCAGCAAATCCCAGCTAAACACTTGCAAGGTTCAAATAGACCGGGATCAGATGGTTTAGTGTGCTGATTTCAAGGATTCAAAGTGCAGGGTTTGATTTAATTTTTGTCTACAAGTTCGAGGTTTGTTTTGAACTTTTCCCCTCCATAGCAGAAGTTGCCTGTTATGTGTCCGTATTTCTTGTTCAAATTTGGTAAAAATATTTGGAATTTTAAATATCATTCATTTTTTTAATTTCATATTCTGAGAACATGTTCACATTTTCTAGAAAAAAAATCCAAACTTATGGAAAAAGTTAGGCAATGGAATATTGTTCAATTTTTCAAAACATGTTCGTGTCTTCGAAAACAGATTCAAAATTCTAGTATAGTGTATGTAAGCTTACTACATTATGTAACAAAAGTGGGCCGGCCCATCAGCACAAGCCATGTGGGTTTCGCCAATTTGACACAACTAGTGTCAAATCAGCGCTCCCGTGTCACCCGATAGCTCAATCCTATTTAATGCTTTAGGGGCAGGTTACAACGCAAATTGTAAAATAGCGCACACCCTCCTTCACTTGGGCTCGTCCCATTTTAGTTTTACTAAGACAATGCCCATCCATTGCAACGGGATATGTAGTGAGTTAGCTAATGATTTACATGCTCATATTATTATTATTGTGTAAATAAATCTGGTTTATCAAATCATGTCTGGGATTTAACTTATGTTTTGATGAGAAGTTTGGTAAAAAATTAAGTGTCTTTTGTTCAGAAAGTAAGTGAATTAAATTGAGTGATCATAATATGTAGAGAGTTGGACGAGGGGGTGATGGAAAAACGTGAAACATGGAACTTAGTACAGATTTCTTCTTTCGGCCATACAACCTGAGCGAACGATCCTACTGACGCTATTTCGTGCTTATTTGGCGAACGACCCAACCGATTTTATGAAGCTTCTAGAACCTTCCAACTTGTTTTAGGAAGTTTATAGGAGCTTTTGACAGGATTTTTATTTTCCTTTTCATGTTTTTTCTGAACACTTTTTATTTGGTTTTTATCTTTTATTTTCTTTCCTTTTTATTTATTCCCTTTTTTCAATGCCATTTGACTTTCAAAATCTATGAACTTTTGTCGAATTTGTGATTTTTTTCCAAATCCATGAACCTTTTCTAAATTCATGAATTATGTTATTTTGTTTTTTTTTGCCAAATCCATTAAAATTTTGAATTCATGATTTTTTTTTATGAATTTGTAATTTCTATTGAGTTTTCGCATTTGTTTTGGGGTTTTGTGTTTTTTGGGTCAACGATGAACTTGTCAAGGTCAATGGTTTTTCAATTGGCAACGATGAACGGGTCTATTGGTCTTTTTTTTCCAACAACAGTTGACATACAATGTGCATGATGCAAGACGAGCTATCCTTTTCTCCAGCGAAAGTTTTGGGCTACGACACACTTAGGTCGCATGTTGGCCCAGTTCTCCTAACCGGCACATAAGACGCGGACTAAGAGTACTCAAGTGAGAACTCCTATTTGCGCATAAGTTGGCAAATAGCTACCAATCGCGCATCCCATGTGCCCGCGCGTGCATTTTAGACCGGGCCATGAGCGGACTGGGCGCCCTTTCTTACTTTTTTTTTTACTTCGAGAACTGTTGGTTAATCTCAGTTTTGAAAAACTTATTTGGATTTTTTTAATAATTTCGAAAATAGTTCACAAATTTGAATACATTTTCATGAATAAAACCATGCAAGTTCAAAAAATACACTAATACCAAAGAGTGTTCCAAATTTGAAAATGTCTGCATTCGCAAAAAATATTCATGAATTAAAAATTGATATTGAATTAAAAATATATTCTTGAATTCAGGAAAAAATCTTTATTTGGAAAAAAATTATAATTTTAAAAATATATTGGCGAAATAAAAATATACCATGATAGTAAAAACTGTGCGTGCTTCCAAAAAAGGTTCATGAATTTTTGAAATGTTCTCCACTCAAAAAATGTTCATCAATTTGAAAAGTGTTCACCTATTTCAAAAAATTCATCTATTTAAAATTTTTGCACGATTTTCAAAATGGTTCATGAATTTTAGAAAATATTGGTGAATTTGGGAAAACTTCATGAACTAAGAAAAAGTTCATGGTTTCAAAAAAAGTGCGCGGACTTGAAAAAAAAATGAAAAGAGAAATAGAAAATAAAACCAGAATATAAAACAAAGAAAAAAAGATTCACATAAGGTTCTAGAACTAAACTTTCCCAAAATGGGTTGGGAGAAAAACCTGGAATGGGCTCACCCGTACATAGGACTAGGCACGCGGCGTTATTCAGCAACGTACGCGTGAATAGTGATTGACGTGTTGACCAGGTTGTATCCATAACTTACGCATTTCATGTGTTACAATTACTTGGGCTTTAAGGCCGACGTGTTTGACTGGTAAGCATGATATTAGTGCCACTAGTGCCCCAGATTTGAGTATCTTGTGCACGACTCTTTTTAGCGATGGAGGTAACATGGGAGTTACTATTGCACGCCACTTGAATAAGAGTAGAACTAGAGGTGAACTTTACGGTGGTATTTATGCTACTTGCCTTGTTGCACACTTTAATATACCTGTTAGGCATGAGGATCGTGTACTCCCTAATTGTTTGCTGGATTTTGCTTCCATGAAACGCCATGAATTTATTGCCGAAAATGCCACCCCTGGTGATTACCAGTATAACCCGGTGTTTAGCCAAAACAACCAGACTATTATTATGTTGCATGCTCCTCTTTTGTTTGATCCACAAGGAGGGAGATACTTCGCTCTCTTCTACGAAAATTACCTACTACAGGAGAGCTATGGACCAAGTGAACCGCGCCAATGTTGTTGCTTGGGAGTAGCAGCTGGTTAGGAGAAGTTTCCACCATTCTCAGCTCGTCGACCTCCGTTAATTATGAGCCGACACCTTCGATGTGTGGTCTTCAAAGTATGAATATCAGACAGGACCTTCGGACTTGCAAACATAAGACTGAGCCAAGCTAGGCCAAAAACCTAAGCTTGGAGGAGTATGTATTCTCACTAACATCTCAATAATGTTATCGTACATGTTCATTACACCTGTCGGTGCACTTTACGATCTTTGTATATCCATGTTTCTTTCATTTTTGCTTTTTGTGTGTGTTAAGTTTCAAAAACCCAAAAATATTTATAGATTTTCTCTTTGTTTTTTTGTTTTTTATTTCCTTTCTCTCGCGCTTCTTTTTGGTTTTCTTGCTCACTTATTTTGATTTTGTGGTAATTTTGTTTTATAAAAGGAAACCCCAAAAGATTCCCCCTTCTTATTTTGTCATTTGTTTGGAGTTCATCGATGTAAATACTTTTCTCTCTTTTCGCTCTTTTTAAGCTTTTGTTTACTTTCTTTTTTTAGAAAGAAAAGCAAAAAACTTCAAAAATATTTCTGTCTGTTTCTCTGCATTCTTATTTTGCTTCTGGAAAATATCTCGAAATGACCAAAAAGACTTCTTGCACTCTGTTTTGCTTCTTTTTTACCTTATCATTTGTTTCTTGTTTGTCATTTGTTTTAGTTTTTCTTTGTGTCTTATTGAGTCTTGTTTCAAAACAATAAAAGACAACAAAAATAATTCTAGTTGGCTCTTATGTGTTTTATCACTGAACTAATAAATGAACTAAAATCATTTCCTTGTCTTCTCCTTTGGGTACAGTTGTTTCAAATTTCAGCTTAGTCCACGACGACACTTGCACTATGTTATTTATTTTCCATATCATTCGATCGTGAAAGTGAAAGGCTATAATGAAGATAATTTCATTAATGGACAATGTTAAAGAAAGTTGGTATGAACTCTACTGATTTTTACTCTTTTTACTGATGTTTATCTTAGTGATTTAGTTATGACATATTATGGAAAACATGTTTATGATTACGATTAGTACATTTGTTCTTTTATGCCAGTCTTAATTAGCTAGGATTATTAATATGTTATCTTGGGTGTCAACATGTGTTAAATTGCTCATATGTGGTATGTTAGGATGGTGTCCTCCTTTGAAGAATTCAAGTGACTTGACTTGTTACATACTAACACATGTAATCCATTCAAATCTAATCTTAACTCCTCTAAAGAATTCAAGTGGTGGCCGTGTCCAGTACGTCATCGAGGGGGCGTCCAAACATATGACGACGCACGGGGCGACCGAGTCGAGCATGTTCTCGCGGAGGCATCTGAACAAGTGACAGCGCATGGGACGACGAGACCAGCATGTCATCGAGGAGGTGCCCGAACAAGTGGAAACACACGAACGACTGTTGCGGCGGCTGAGCCCGAGTAGCGACAAAGATGGCGCACAGATGCGTCGAGTGATCTCATGACCTGTGTATGAAAAATAGCACAAGCCAACATAAAAATTTATCAAAGTAATTTGATATTTGTTGAAATAATTTGTGTAAATAACACCCATAGTCACCCGTTGGGTGTGCCAGGTGCTTGTTGGTTCGGTACCAGCAAGGGTCTAACAAAGTGCAGGATCCGACTGTACTTGTGCAAGTGAAGAATCCGACTGAACTCGTCTGAGTACTGGACCCAAACGAAGCGGAAGTGAAGTGTTCTCACATAAAAATTAAACAACCGAGCGCAAAGGTACACTCAGTGGCGTAGCCTCCGAGTGAACGTCATGTGCGAATTCCTCGACACCCGGTGATGCGGAAGCAACTATTTAATTGAATACAACGTATGAAGAATGACTTAGCTGTCTGATGGCGTAGGAGCGACCGAGTGACGAAGAAGCGTCTAGCCGAGTGACGGCGTGCGGAGCGACCGAGTGACGAAGGAGCATCTAGCCGAGTGACGGCGCGCGGAGCGGCCAAATGACGAAGAAGCGTCCAGCTGAGTGATGGCGCGTGGAGCGACCGAGTGACGAAGAAACGTCCAGCTGAATGACGGTGCGCGGAGCGACCGAGTGATGAAGGATCGTCCAACTGAGTGACGGCACGCGGAGCGGCTGAGTGACGAAGAAGCGTCGAGCTGAGTGACGGTGCACGGAGCAACTGAGTGATGCAGGTCTGTCTCACCGACTGGTGATGCGCGGGGCGGACGGGTGATGAAGATGTGCCGCTCAGAGTGGCGATGCGCGGGGCATTCGAGTGAAGTAGATGTGTCTGGCTGAGTGGCTACGCGCGGGCGACCAATTGATGTAAACTCATCTAGCACAGTGGCGATGCGCGGGGCATCCCAGTGAGGTACATACGTCTCACTGAGTGGCGACGCACGGGGCGGTCAAGTAACGGCGCGCGGGATAACCGAGTCGAGAATGGCGCACGGAGGTGTCCAGGTAACCCGAGTATGAAAAATAACACAAGCTAACATAAAAAATTCTCGAAGTAATTTAACGTTTGTTGAAATGATTCGTGTAAATTACACCCATTGACACCCACTGGGTGTGCCAGGTGCTTGCTCGTCCAAAACCAGCAAGAGTCTAAGGGGTGAAGGATCCGATTGAACTTGAGAAAGTGAAGGACCCGACATGAAGATAAAGAACCGAGCGCAGAACTCGGTGACGTGGCCTCCGAGTGAACGTCATATGCGACTTACTTGATACTCGGTAATCCATAAATAATTATTTAATTGAATGCAACGTGTGAAAATGACTTAGCTGTCTGACGACGCACGACCGGCCGAATGATGAAGACGTGCCTCACGGAGCGGCGACACGCGGAGCGTCCGGGCGATGAAGAAGTCTCTCACGGAGCGGCAACGCGCGGAGCAGCCGAATGTCGAAGGAGCGTCCAGCTGAGTGACGGCGCGCAGAGTGGACAAGTGATGACGACACGTCCAGTAGAGCGACAGCGCGCGGGGCTGCCGAGTGACGAAGGAGCGTCTCGCCAAGCGGCGATGCGCGGAGCTGCCGAGTGATGATGACGCGTCTAGTATAGTGATGGTGTACGGAGCAGCCGACTAACGAAAGAGCGTCTCGCCGAGTGATGGCGCGAGGAACGGCCGAGTGACGAAGGTGCGTCTCGCCGAGTGACGGCACGCGGAGCGGCCGACTGACGAAGGTGCGTCTCGCTTAGTGACGACGCGCGGAGCGGTCGAGTGAAGAAGGTACGTCTCACCGAGTGACGACGTGCGGAGCGGCCGAGTGATGAAGGAGCGTCTCGCTGAGTGGCGATGTGCGGAGCTGCTGACGACGCGTCCAGCTAAGTGACGAAGGGCGTCTCGCCGAGTGGCGACGCACGGAGCTGCCGAGTGATGACGACGCATCCAGCTGAGTGACAAAGGAGCGTCTCACCGAGTGGCGACGCACAAAACTGCCGAATGATGACGACGCGTCCAGCTGAGTAACGACGGAGCGTCTCGCCGAGTGGTGACGTACGGAGCTGCCGAGTGATGAATGAGCATCTCACCGAGTGATAAAGATTTGTCTCGCCGAGTGACAATACACGGAGCTGTCGAGTGACTACGATGTGTCTTGCTGAGTGACGACGTGCGGGGCGACCGAGTGAAATGTACCGTCCGAATGAATGCAATGCCAAAATTCTTGTCCTACTGTCGCTGTGATTTGTTAACCATCTGACTAAATTCGCGTGAGCATGCATGCGGAATGTTCGAAAGGACGGTCATTCCAATCAGCTTTAGTTCCGTCCTAGTGAACCTGAGTTCAAACAGAAAAATAACTGTTAAGCGATCGTTGACTAGTATGAGGACTAAATTGTAAAATGATTGTAAAGGATAAGATCTTCGATCCTCTGCCGAGTGGCAGGGGACTTGTTCCCCAAGTTCGTCGTCGTCGAAGCGGAGTTCTGCCGGCCCACATAGTGAGGAGTCGCCGCATGCTCGGGGCGTGGCCAGTCTCCGAACGCAACCGCGTCGGGCTTAAGGCCTTGTGCCCCTGTCGTGAGGGCTGCTGCCTCACGTATGATGCCGAGGGACAAGAGCTCCCGTTACCACGCCGCATCTAGCGGTCGACGCTGGAGGGAGGCATTCGAATGCGGAGTACGCCGCCGAGCCATCGACGCTGGAGAGCCCAACCAGCCTGCGTCCGTCGTGTTGGCCGAAGGAGGAGCTGCGCGTGGTGGCGCGGTCGGGCTTTGGTTCAGGTGCTGCGTCAAGCCCGCGTCTCCACCCTACGCCGTGGTCGGCCTACGCCTCGCCACGGCACCGGCTGGCTGAGTAGCTGGCATCGAAGGGAGAAGCCGCCGCGTGCGGGTACCATGTTGGGCGCAGGTCTTAGCTGAGGAAGCCACCGTCGAGCAGCTGGTAAGCGATGGACTTGACGCCATGACGTGAACGAAGTTGTCGAGGGCGCCGAAGATCAGCTCGAGATGTGGATCTCACCGACGTCGCGGTCTGTGGCGTGCTTGGCGTGGAGCACTACGTCGATGGACTTGGCAACACTGGCAGGCATGATAAACATGATCGTGGCGGCTCCAGCGGCCGGACGCGTCGCGTGTGGAGGCATGGCCAGCTCCTTCCGAGTGAATCATGCATGTTACTCGGATACTAAGACAACAAATTAGTGCTAATTATGTGCTTATTAATGCTAATCATGTGCGCTTTGGAAGTGCTCAGCTTGCAGTTACGGCTGCAGCGGGCTGCATGCTTCCGTTTTGCATGCCAACGAAGTCCACCCGCCTCGCAGTAATTGCACGCAATTTGCTGACGGTGTCGTTAGAGCAAATACAATAGTGGGTTTATAGTCCGTCTACATGATTTTTTCTTATGTGGATGAGAGCATGGTTAATAGTATAGCCAAGTACTGGCTATATAATGTTGCCATCTCGTAATAGTCATTCATACAATAAGATTAACTATAAAGTTGGCTATAAGAATACTACTTTTTTTCATCTTCTCTCTAGCTATTTCTTCACATTTATTGCATTTGTTTAGAAGTACACATATAGCTAGCCTCTTGCATGAGAGGCCACTTTCATCATTTTTTTCATCTCTCTCTCCTCCACATAGGCAAAAATGCCATGTAGGCTGGCTATAAGCCCATTATTGTACTTGCTCTGGGAGAGAGATAAAAAAATGATGGGAGTGGGCTCTCATGCAAGAGCCTAGTTATATGCGAATTTCTAGACAAATGCAATAAATGTGAAGAAGGAGATAGAGAGAAAGTGAAAGAAAGTAGTACTCTTATAGCCAACCTTATAGCTAACCTTATTGTATGAGGGACTATATATGCGGACTATGTATGGCATGACAACATCATATAGCCAGCAGTTGGCTATACTATTAACCATGCCCTTATGCATGCAGAAGTAGTAATGCAAAGGCCCACTGGAATAAGCAAATGGGAGTATTAATTAGAGGAGAAGAGAAAGGTTACGACCGAGCGCTGTCGCCGGGAAGATCCGGACCGCTTCCGCCGTTGTTGTTGCGGAGTCGGTGCAACGAGCCTTCACCACGGAGACCAGCGCCAGACAGTCAATGGCAGAGAACGGAGTTGCCATGTGTGGGAACTCGACGATGGCGTCATAGACGAGGCCCGAGGCGACGCGACGGATCGTGTCAGTGGCCGTTGGTAGGAGCTCGACCTTGACGTTGTAGACAAGGCCGGAGACGATGACAAGGACCACGCCGGTGGCCGTTTGTATGAGCTCGACGCTGGTGTTGTAGACGAGGCCAAAGATGATGACAACGAATGAAGAAAGGACCATCTACACCATGGCTCGATAGACGCCATGCCCCACGGTGGGCGCCAAATGTCGTGGGAACGATTCCGACATTAGAGAGGGGTAGGATAACGAAGCATGATCTATCGAGATGTAAATGGATGACACAGTGGTTTTAGCGAGTTTGGGCCTCTCACGGTGGAGATAATAATCCTACGTCTCGTGCTCCGGAGAGGCTTTGCTTATCTGTCATGAACACGGAGTTATATGATGTATTTGAGAGAGAGGGAAGGGAGAAGAATGAGCCCCCTTAGACTAGTGGTGGGGGTGGTTTATATAGAGTGCGCCACCCCTTCACCTCCTATGTTACAAAGTGGGGCATTGATGCCGTAACGCCAGATGGTGCTTTGACTGCCTTGTCGACTGTCGGTCTTCACATATCCGAGTGAGCCATACGACCGAGTGATTGATTGTCTTCCGAGTGGACGGTACGATGATATGTCCGAGTGGATAGTACATCTATATGAGATTTATCTGGATCCACATGATGTGTGGACCCCATGCTTTACGAAACCTCGACCCTTCATGGCCTACCTATTTCGTCTATCCCGACATGTACTAAATTTAGTTTGTCCTTTGTGCTGTTTTTTGTGGTAGGCATGGCTAGTTTGTGGAGTTTCAGTGAAGAAATTCATGAAGAGGAAAAGGAGGATTATGATCCTAATGTTGAAGAGGAGAATGATGTTGTAAGTGCAAGGGCGGACCAGATCGTTGTGACTGTTACCCCTCATCGTCCGGCTGCCCCATCAGCTGCTACTACAACACCTCGCACTCGCGGGAAGCGTACAAGGTTAAACCAAGAGGCTCCAGCTGGCACAGATGCCCTGCAACAACTAATGAGCCAGTGATGCTGAAGCAAGTGAACCACCACCGCCGCCACCACCACCACCAGGACCAAAGATTAATCCTGCACCAAAATTAAGGTCAAAAGCATGGAATAACTTTACTTTGGTTGAACAACCTGATCCTGATGTAGTATTGGCTCAGTGCAATATTTGTCATGACATACTTAGAGCTCATTCAAAAAATGGAAAATCCCATTTGTTATGGCATACTGCAAGTGTGCATCCACATAATACAAATGAACTGGACAACTATTTTTTGAAAACTAAAAAGAATGCGGATGGCTCACATTCAGTTAGGAACACCGGATATGGAAACTATTAGGGCTACAATCGCTATGTTCCTAGTTGGGGGGTCGCATGCATTTACTGTGATAGAAGAACAAGGGTTCAAAAAAATGATGGGTGCGTCTTGTCCTCAATTTAAGGTTGTTAGTCGGTACACAATTAGAAAGGATATCCTTGCAATGTTTGAAAGGGAGAGGGCTGAATTGAGAGAAATCATCACCAATAGCCTTGGTAGAGTTAGCTTCACTACGGACAATTGGAAATTAGAGGTGACAAAGTTTAGTTATATTTGTATTACTTGTCATTATGTTGATGATGCTTGGAGGCTAAACAAAAGGAATATGGTTTAAAAAGCTGAATCGATCATATGATGGGGCTACAATTGCTGATGAAGTCCATTTATGTTTTCGTGAGTGGAAGGTTGACACGAAAATAATGTGCTTGACTCTTTATAATGCTTCATACAATGATGCATTGGTCAACTATTTGAGAAGTACGTTGCTGCCTAAAGGTGTGTTGCCATTGTTTGGAACTTCCTTTCAAGACTGTTGTTGTGCACACATTTTAAATTTGAGTGTCCAAGATGGTCTGAAACTTATTGATAAATCTGTTGACAAGATTAGAGATGGCATTCAGTATATCAAAATTTCTTCCAATCGTATTCACAAGTTCTATGAAACTTCCCAAAACATTTACCATTTGAATGAAGATAAAAGGCTACGAGTAGATATGCCCGTCCATTGGAATTCAACATACACAATGCTTGAGAACTCTTTGTATTTCAAAGATGCATTGCAATGGTTTGGTAATAGGGATGGCACATTCAAGTCCAATTTTTCTCTAACTCATGATGATTGGGAAAAAGTTGCTATCATGCATGATTTCTTGAAAACTTTCTATGGCGTGACATGCATAATGTCCAAGACAAAGTATCCTACATCCAATTTGTATTTCAAGTGTGTGTTCTTGGTGCAATCATGTATCTTGAAAGCATCTAGTGAAGGAAATAAGTTCATGGCACCAATGCTAACTCCAATGAAAGAGAAGTTTGATAAGTATTGGGTTGATTATAATTTTTTTGGTCCTGTGTTGTTGTTCTTGATCCCCGATGCAAGCTTGGTTTTATTAGCTATTGGTATGGAAAACTTTATGCCCCCGACGAGGCCAAACATCGGGTGGATGAAGTTAAGAAAACTTTGGTGAATTTGTTTGTTGAATATAGTGGTGCTGTTGTTAGTGAAACACCATCAGATGGTGGTACAAACAACAGGGGAAGTAGGGGAGATGGTGCTGATATGTTTAATGACTATGAGAATTACATACAATCTCAACGAACAAATGTCGAGAGGTATCAATTGGATCTTTACTTGGAAGAAACACCTAGAAAATTGATGACGAGTTGGATGTCTTGGAATATTGGAGCAAATCATCTATGTGATATCCTCAACTTGCGTCAATCGCTTGGGATGTTCTTGTTGTCCTCCTTTCTATTGTTACTTAGGAGTAGGCAATTATCATGAGTCGGAAAGTTATAACACCTAACCGAGCTTCACTTAAGCCTAAACCATCGAGGCTTTAATGTGTCTCCAAGATTGGCATCGTTGGAAGATGTCTCATAATGAAGGTACAATCATGTGTGCTTTGTTGCATATTTAACATCACGGTTACTCACACTATCATTGATTATTGTGTTGTTTGCTTTATAGAAATGAGCACTACGGGAGGGGGACCTTCAAGTTCTCATGCGAAGGAGTTATCTTCAGATTCGGTTTGTGCTCATTCTTTCTTACTATCTTGTGCACGTATATCATTTCCACCTTCCTTTTATATCTTGTTAGTTCATACCATTTCTCTCTTGCTTTGTTTTAGGAAAATGATTGAGTTGTTATAGCTTGATGGAACAAAGAAGAGATGTAGTCAAAATAGTCATCAACTTGTGTCTTTGTTATTTGATATGATGTTATGTAATGAAATTGTCGGACTATGTTATGAAATATGGAGTATGGACTTGCTATTATGTATTTTGTAACAGACTACCTATGTGCTCTCTTGTTGGACTATGAGTTTATTATGATGTATGGACTTGCTATTATGAACAAGAGATATGCTGCTGTTATTCAATGATGTAATAGACTTGTCTTTTGCTATCTTTGAAGAATTTATGTTGCTATTTTGTGAAGATTTCATGTGTATATAGCTGCTGTTTGCTGTAATATATATGCTGTTTTGCTGGAATATATATGTTGTTTCCTCAAATATATATGTTGTTGTGAAGATTTCATACATATGCTGTTGTTTTGCTGAAATATATATGTTGTTTGCTGAAATATGCTGCTATTTGTGAAGACTTCATACATATGCTGCTGTTTTGCTGAAACATACATGTTGTTTTGCTGAAATATATATGTTGCCGTGAAGATTTCATACTTATGCATATGCTGCCGATGTGCTGTATATCAGGAGCAGTCGGGCTTCGGGCTTTTCAGCCGGGCCGGGCTCGGGCTTTAAAATCTAAAAAACTGTCAAGATTTTCCCGGGCTCGGGCTTCACATTGCAGCATCGGGCTTTTAAGAGCTCGACCTGGCCCGAGAGATGCCCAAATGTAGCTATACTTATTGGAATTTGTGAGGATGTTCCTGTTGTGGTTGCAAATGTTACTATCTTACGGACTTTGTTATCCTTGAGATGTCCGAGGATGACAACATGTCGATTATCCTTGGTAGATATTTTCTAAATACTGTAGGGGATGTTATTGATTGCAACCGAAGCGAGGTTACTTTTCATGTCAACGGCAAACAACATACAATGCACTTCCCGAAGAAACAAGCTTCGGTAAATAATATTAATGCTATTGAGCAAGTGGCCACAATCGCTTTTGGGGAGTTTTAATTTCCTCTTCCTACTGCCAAGAAGAAATATGATATTCTTATTGTTGGGGAGATGCAAATTCCCATCGAGGTAACCTAGTGATATATGAAGATTCTTTGGTTTCATGTTAGTCAAAAATGGTTTGTTAATAAGACTTGATAAACCTTATTAATGGATCATTTCTGAGAGGCATGTGGTCATTGAATTTAGTAACCACAACCTTCTATATTTATAGTTTACTCTCTCTTATTTTTAGTTTAATAAAATAAATCCCATGATTATCCTATTTTCCGAAGTACCCATGCGACAAAAATGATCCAAAAATAGAAGTTCTCAGATTGCAACTAAATTTCTATAGGAACTTTTCTAGAATATTTAAAAATATTTGGAGCTGAAACACCCTAGGGGCGGTGCACCTGTTGGTGCCAAGCCAACAGGCCGCGGCGGCCCCTAGGCACGCCCTGATGGCTTGGGGGCCCCACAGGGACCCTCCTCACTTATTCCCTTAGCCCACTCCTTCTCCTTCCTCTAGAAAACATTTCCTGGTTGCTCTCTCTCGTGTTCTAGCTCCCAACCCAAGATTTTTGATCTCTTTGCTCGGAACTCCGTTTCAGAAACTCTTTTGAGGGATTGCTCCTTGGTATGTGACTCTCTCATTGCTCCAATTAGTTTTTGCTTTAGTGGTTTATATTTTGCATATTTTGTTGCACTTGGTGCTATTGAAAATGAGCTTGCATGTTGAATTCTTTGAGCTCCATGTAGTTTGAATGCTTGATATGGCCTCTAGGCATCAATATGAGTAGTTGCTATAAATCTTACAAAGTTTTGTTGACATAATTTTGTGGTCCAAAAATTTCAGCAATTTGTTCTTAGGGCAATGAATATCTTTAGGAGAAGTTCTTCGAACTCGAGTCCCATGGGAGTTGTTGGGAGTGGTCAAGATCAAGATATTGACATCCCTCATAATATAAAGGTTCGTTCGTGCGAATGGCCACATAATGCCTTCATGAACGAAGCGGGTTTCTACCAGGAGTTCATGCAATTCATTGCAAATGCCGGGCTGAACGACTTCCTCGCAGATGAGTGTGATCAATTCTATCTCCTTATGAACTCCTTTGTGCAAAATTTCTATTTCTTGATTAGGCTCGATGTTCCCATGGTACGCTTTGATTTATATGCTAAAAATTATGAAATACCATTCACCCAGTTCTGTCAAATATGCTTGATTCCCTCTGACGAGGGATTAAGTGAGCCTGAGCCAGAGGAGTTGGAGGACTTCCTTCTTACTTTAACTATGGGAGAACAGAGGGGCATATTGAACGCCAGAGCTACAAGCTTACATTTTCCTATTGTGCACTACTTTGCATTATTTATAGGAAAGTGTTTAACTGCTATGGAACAAGGTGGCGGTCCCAGTGCTCCCACGCTTGCTATTTTGCACTGTGCATTATTTAATGGCAACACATACAACTTAGGAGCTATTGTTGCATGTCGGCTGCATGGTAACTGGATCATGGGGAAGGTCCATGGTGGTATTTATGCCACTCACTTAGCAAAACACTTTAATTTCAATATACACCCCACTAATTACTTATTACCTAAGGTTTATCTTGATGGCCAGTCTATGATAGAACACCACTTTATCGATGAACCTGAGCCCCCACACCACTTGCGATATAACATGGTATATAGCGAAAGAACTCGCAATGTGATCCTGTTGCATGCACCCTCTTTGTTTAACTATCATGGGAGACACGGATATGTCATCATGCCATCATATGTAATTGCTTACCGAAACAAGTTGGCTGAGGTGGAGGTCGCAGCCCAGGCTTGGGACCCCCAAGTGCCTTAGCCTAACCACTTCCCTCGTGGACCCGATGTCTACTTCGGATGGTGATCACCAAGTTAAGACAAAAACCTAAGCTTGGGGGAGTACACATTTCTCACCGACATTACATTCATGTTCACACATTTCATATTGACCGTCGGTGTTCATCCTTTTTCATTGTATATCCATGTTAGGTTTATTTTTTTCACTTTCTTCTCGTGTGTTTGAAAAACTTTGAAACCCCAAAAGTATTTCTCGATTCTTTTCGGCTTCTCTTTCTTATTTAATTAGTTTTCAGTACTAAAAGAAAACCCACAAATATTTCTTTTGATTGTTGGGAGCTTTCCCTTATAAATAGTTTTTCTTGCTTTTCGTTTTGCCTTCTTTTATTTGCTTTCCTCATAAAAACTAAGAACTCCAAAACAAATCAGTGTTTTTCTCTGAATTTATTTTCCCTTTGGTTGAGTCAATGAAAGGAGAACACCATGATGATAATGTTAAGTGGCTCTCATATGCATTATTGTTTATCAAACAAAGAGCGAATATTACCTTGTCTTCTCCTTTGTATAATTTTTTTCGTAGATTCCAGCTTAGTCCACGACACACTTGTGCTATTATTATTTTCACATTATTCGGTCGTGCAAGTGAAAGGGAATAATGACGATATTTGATGAAGTGATCGTGGTAAAGGAAGCCGGTATGAACTCTTTTTGTTTTCCGTTTTTGTAAATATGTTTAGCTCGTTCGACCTTGATTCAACATATTATAAGTAAACATGTTTACGATGGCAATTAGAGATTATAGTTGCTCATGCCATGCTGCAATATCTAGGAGTGAATAATGATTTATCTTATGTGTCAACATGCATTAAAATGGTTGTGATGTTGTAGCGACCCGACCTGGAAGGTCAAGTCTCCGGTGTTTCCGTACCATCCCAAGATCATGCTGGTACACACACGGTACATCAATGTATATATCAAAGGTAAATCACGCAGCATTATATTAATCGAAATCTCATATCGAGTCCTTTATTACAATAAAAATTACAATAAAGTGGCTAAAAGCCAACTCATGAGAATATCTAAATCTTGCGGAAGCGTCGAAGGTAGATGAGTCCATCCGACTCCAAGGGCATCTCACTGAGCATAGAACGCGTCCTCACTCCTGGTCGGAAGAATACTCTGCAACATGATACGTTGCAGCCGTGTAGGTCAGCATATGGAATATGCCGGCAAAGTCACAAGAGAGGGGTGAAAATAATCAGCTAGTCTATATGCTTATATGGCAGGTGGGGTGGTAAGTTTTTGCGTAAAGCCAAGTTTTTTTCCTACATCAAAAGAAGGGTTAAGCAAAATATTACTAAGTTGGTTGATTAATGAGATGGTTCCACCAACCAATTCTCATACCCAAAATTGTTAATACCCACATCATCATATTAATTGTGTTGAGAGTTTCGGAAATTCCAATTCCTTTGGCTCAAGTTGTCCATGACCGTGGACACGGCTAATCGATTAGGTTTTGTACTCTGCAGAGTTTTGCACACGTTCCCCACAAGATTTGGTCGCCTCCGTTTGATTTCTCGCACTTCAGGGTGTTTGAGAAACGGATGACCAAAACATGGTCTTCCAAAGGGTTTCCCTGCGACTCTGACGGTGCCCATCCTTTCCTACCGTTCTTCTACCTCTCGTAGCACCGCCTATCCAGGGTCACCACGATATCCAACCAAGCCAGAGCCCATAATGACTTGTGGCTGTGCAGGTAAGCCTTGGGTTTTAAAGCATCCATCCATCTCTTTGTGCCTGGGTGGACCTTTCCGCGTGAATACTGGCCATCTCCAGCATCACCTAGGCTAACCACTGGTTTCTCCAGGGCGCCGTTCAACCATCATCCACCCAGAGGTATGTTGAAAACTTGGAGTCTTGAAATCTTGCTCATTATGTAGGTCTTGAAATTATTAACTCTCTCAACTCCCATGAATCACACAATCAACCCCGTCTACTATTAGCATAGCAAAAGTAAAACAACGTTTCCCGGGGGCCAATGTTGTCAAAGAGGGTTGAGAGGGGTATCTACCACATGATACTACTACAATGTAACCAAGTTTCCAACTAACCTATCTTGCATGCAACTGGGGAGATGGTAGAACTAATGCATATAAAACATGGGTAAAACATGATCAAAGTGACTTGCCTGATTGATGATCTTCGTACGTGAGTGACTCTAAGTAACAAGCTTCGCACTCCGGATAATCTAACGAAGCAGACAAGTACTCAATAAGCATACAACAAAATATTGTAACTCACAAACATCAACCAAGAACTAGTAAACAATCAAGACAAAACAATGCACAAATCTTAAGTAAGAAAACACACAAAGTTTTGTTTTCCAAAGGGGACGATGAAAACACTTCTACATAATAAAACTATTTTGAAATAACATGACAATTGTTGACAGCAAGGCAACAATAGAATATTTTATTATTAAACAAAGAAAATCAATTTAAGTTTGTTGGGAAAACTTTAGTAAAGTTTATAAAAGTTTGATAAACACTATATGAATCAACTATAGTTGTACTAACAAAAGAATGAAAACTAAACTTGTTATTTATTAGCAAAACATGTTCTTAACAGAAAATAATTTACAAATAAACTTATTTTAGGAAAACAGAATTAAATATTATAAAACTTTGTTTGAAGGAAAACCATTAGTTAGTTGTTTTAATCAAATGATGCCTATTTGAAAAGAAGTTATGATTCCTATGTTAAATGAAATTAAATTAGGCAAATTTATATTTTTATTAACAGTGAGTAAAAACACTAAATGTTTACTAACAGAATCTAATAAACAAATGAAACCAACATCTAAATCAAACTAATTAAAATTAAGTTTATAAAACTATATTATAATAATAAGCAGATTCTGTTTTTGGTTAAAACATTAATCAAATATATCATGAAAATCCTCAAACTATACATGAAGATAGTCCTAACTAATACCAAACAGTAGCAAAAAGAATCATGTCAAAATCTATTTTCAAACTCTAGTTATTCAGATTTGAAGATTTTGAGAAAATTTGATTACATTCAAATTTTATAGTTCAAATTTGAAATTTAAAAGTACAGGGTGAAACTACATGAAAAATGTGAGCTATTGCAAAAAGAATCAACTCAAAACACTAAATAGATTAAAAGATATAAGCAAAACAAAATTTGAAAACATTCTGTTAATTAAAACAAAACAGAAAATAAAAAAAGATTTGCGTCGGTCAGGGGGAACGTGGCGTGATCCGATTGGCTAGCGAGTGTGTGCGGTAGGTGAATTAGAGCGGGCGACCGATTCGGAAGAAGATACCGGTTCGGACTTAAGTCCGTTCTAATCTGGACCGTGGGTTCGGGATCCGATGGTCGAGGGGGCTTACGGGGTAGAAGTCGTTGGCGTCGGGGTACTCCGGCGAGTCCGGTAGCGGTGATTGCGACGGCGAGGTGCTCCGGTGGTCGGGGAAGACGGGGAAGTGGTCCGGGCGACGGCGATGGTTCTCCGGAGTTGATTGGTGGCGACGGCGAGGCGAACGGTGGTCGGAGGTGGTGGCTACGCTCGACGGGAGGTCCGGTGGTGGTGGCTACTCCGGCGAGAAATCGACGGCGTCTCGGCGAGAGAGAGAAGGGGGACTCGGGGTGAAATGGATGCGGGGGTTGCCGGCTACTTATAGGGCGCTCGAGGGGTGCGGGGGAGTAATGGGGAGAGAGATCCGGCGAGGGGGAAACGGTCGGCGTCGGGATCTCCGGCGCGTGCGGGGGAGGGAGACGACCGTTCGGTGTAACGGTCGGTCGGGGGTGGGGCCCGGTGTCAGTGAGTGAAGAGAGTGACCGTTGCGCGCGGTCGGCCGGCTCGTAGTGAATGCGCGATTAATTGCCCGTGGGCCGGCCCGTTTAAATGCAACCGTTACCGATTTTCTTTAATATAAATTTCCAGAGACATTCAAATACATTTAAAGCATTCAAATCGTCTCTAAATATAGGGGTATTATATATCAAAATTAACAGAATAATAAATTCTATGTAATGAACATTTCTATTCTGCATTTGAAGACTTTGAAAAAAATATTATTTTCAGAAATTGCCTAATTGTTTTTGAATCCTTTTTTGCAAATATTTTCAAAATAACTCCTGGTAATTTTTGTTCAAATAATTCACCAATTTGACCCTGGTGTGGAGTGTCATGTTACTCCTCTCTTATTTTGAACATATAACCAAAATTTCAAATAGGGAAAGCAACATAGGGAAAAGTAGAAGGGACTTTCAGAAAGTCAGAAAAGACATTTCAACTATTACATACAATCAAGCAATGATGATGATAGATGCATAACTATATTCATAACATTCCAAAATGAAATTTTGGGATGTTACAGATGTGGTATGTTAGTATGGTATCCTCCTCTGAGCAGTTTAAGCGGATTGGGTTCGCACATGTGCAAACATGTAGTTGATTCAAATCCAATGTAGCCTTCATGATATTTATGTTCAGGGTGTTTATATCGTACTCATGCTAGCATCTAATGTTAATTATTCTCAGTGCATACCTATGGCCGTTTTCGCTCTCTAGCTGGTCGCTTCTCAACTTATTTGCTATCCTTCACGTACTAAGCAGGAGTGCTGCTTGTGCATCCAAAATCCTTAAACTCAAGTTGTTCCAAATGAGTCCACCATATCTACCTATATGCGGTATTACCCTACCGTTCTAAGTGAATTTACATGTGCGTTGATAACCCACAAGTGCAGGGGATCGTTTGTAGACTTTTTCGATAAGTAAGAATGTCAAAACCAACGAGGAGCTAAAGGTAGAATTAATACTCTCTCAAGTTCTACCGACCATTGATACAACTCTACGCACGCTAAAACCTACTTTACCTAGAACACGTATGAAACTATTTTGCGGTAAGTAAACTAGAAGTACTTAATAGGTGTAATAGATAGTTTTGCAAGATTCAATATATGTAATGTGTAGGCACGTGGATCAGTGATTAATGATTTAGATGACATTGATCATATAACAGTTACACACTAGGGCAACATAGAACTTGCTCCCATTCATCAATGTTTTGTAGGCATGTATTCTGTATATAGTCATACGTGCTTGCGATAAGAACTTGCATGACATCTTTTGTCCTACCCTCCCATGGTAGCAGGGTCATATTGGAAACTAAGGGATATTAAGGCCTCCTTTTAATAGAGAACCGAAACAAAGCATTAACACGTGGTGAATACATGAACTCCTCAAACTACGACTATCATCGGAAAGAATCCCAATTATTGTCACCTTGGGGTATGCGGATCATGACACGTAATAGGTGCATAAAACTTGCAAGATAGGATCCAAACACTTTCATATTCAAAGAAAATATAATAAGTTAAGATCTGAAATCATGGCACTCGGGCCCTAGTTACAAGCATTAAGCATAGCAAAGTCATAGCAACAAACTTAACTTGATTATATGATCAATCTCATCCAATCCCACCAAGCTTACAAAGGAATTACTCACTCCTGATGGTGAGCATCATGGCAGTGTTGATGGAGAAGGGTGTTGGGTTATGGGGCATGGGAAACCAAAAATTTCCTACACACACGCAAGATCTATCAATGGTGATGAGCATCTATGAGAGGGAGAGTGGATCTACATACCCTTGTAGATCGCTAAGCAGGAAGCGTTAAGAAATGCGGTTGATGTAGTCAAACGTCTTTGCGGTCCAAATCGCTAGCCGTCCCGCGATCCAGTCACAATCCATCTCACGATCCAGTCATGATCCGTCCCGCGATCCTGTCGCGGTCCTTCCGATTTAGCGCCGAACGGAAGGCACCTCCGCGTTCAGCACATGTATAGCTCGATGACGATCTCCGCCTTCTTGATCCAGCAAGAGGGAGCAGAGAGGTAGAGGAGTTCTCCCACAGTGCAACAGTGGCGATGGTGGAACTATTCCGGCAGGGCTTCGCTGGGCTCTACCGAACTAATCTAGAGGAGAAACTGATCTAGGGAAGAAGAGGGCAGCACATGGCAAATTAGGGTTAGGGATGCCCTCAAAATCCTCTAGTGTATATAGGAGGGAGGGAGGAGGAGGCAGCCCTAGGGTTGCCCCTTGGGTCGGCCGAAGTGGAGAGGAGGTGGAGGAGTCCACCTCCAATCCTACTCCAAGTAGGATTCCAATCCTACTCCAAGTAGGATTCCAATCCTACTTGGAATCCTTCCCCACCTTGGTTTTTTCCTTTCCTCGCACTCTAGCCGCATGGACCTCTTGGGGCTGGTTTTCCCAGCCCATTAAGGGCTGGTGCACAACCCCTCAGGCTCATGTGGCCTCCCGGCGCGGGTGGCCCCTTCCGGTGGTCCCTCGGAACCCTCCCGGCACTACTGGTACATTACCGAAGTACCCAAAACTTTTTCAATGACCAAAACGGGACTTCCTATATATCAATATTTACCTCCGGACTATTCCGGAGATCCTCATGATGTCCGAGATCTTATTCGGGACTCCGAACAACCTTCGGTCACCACCATACATAACTCAATACTACCGAAACATTACCGAACGTTAAGTGTGCAGACCCTGCGGGTTCGAGAACTATGTAGACATGACCGAGACACCTCTACGGTCAATATCCAATAGTAGGACCTGGATGCCCATATTGGTTCCTACATATTCTACAAATATCTTTATCGGTTTAACCTCTATGTCAAGGATTCAGTTAATCCCGTATGTTGTTCCCTTTGTTCTTTAGTATGTTACTTGCCCGAGATTCAATTGTCGGTATCTCTATACCTAGTTCAATCCCATTACCGGCAAGTCTCTTTACTCATTCCGTAATACAAGATCTCGTGGCTAACACTTTAGTAACATTGCTTGCAAGGTTCATAGTGATGTTGTATTACCGAGTGGACCCTGAGACACCTCTCCCTCACACGGAGTAACAAATCCAAGTCTTGATCCAATCCCACTCAACAGACACCCTCGGAGATACATGTAGAGCATCTTTATAGTCACCCAGTTAAGTTGCGATGTTTGATACACACAAGGTATTCCTCCGGTGTCAGTGAGTTGCATGATCTCATGGTCATAGGAACACATACTTGACATGCAGAAAATTATAACAATAAACTAACACGATCATATGCTACGTTCAAAATTTGGGTCTTGTCCATCACATCATTCTCCTAATGATGTGACCCCATTATCAAATGACATCTCATGTCTATGGCTAGGAAACCTTGACCATCTTTGTGTTGGGGAACGTAGTAGTAAATCAAAAAATTTCCTACGTGTTACCAAGATCAATCTATGGAGAAACCAACAACGAGCAAAGGTGGAGTGCATCTTCATACCTTTGAAGATCACAAAGCGGAAGCGTTACAAGAACACAGTTGGTGGAGTCGTACTCGCAGCGATTCAGATCGCGGTGGATTCCGATCTAAGCGCCGAACAACGATGCCTCCGCATTCAACACACGTGCAGCGTGTTGACGTCTCCTATGCCTTGATCCAGCAAGGAGGAAGGAGAGGTTGAGGGAGATATCCTACAGCACGACGGCGTGGTGACAGTGGAGCTGCGTGGTACTCCGGCAGGGCTTCGCCAAGCGCTACGGAGGACGAGGAGGAGGAGGGGTAGGGCTGCGCCGAGAGAGAGAGAGAGATCAATCTTGTGGGCAGCCCCAAAACCCCTACTATTTATAGGAGGAGGGGAGTAGGGTGTGCACCCTCTAGGGTTCCCACCCTAGGGGGTGCGATAGCCCTATATGGTAGGTGGCCGACAGCCAAGAGAGGGAGAGAGGGGGGCGCGCCCTAGGGTGGGCCTAGGGCCCATCTATGCTTAGGGTTTGCCCCCTCTCCTCCTTTGCCACGCCTTGGGCTGGAGTGGGAGGCATACCAGCCGACCTAGGGGCTGGTTCCCTCTCACTCTTGGCCCATGTAGCATCCCGGGCTAGTGACCCCTCCCGGTGGACCCCCGGAACCCTTCCGGTGGTCCCAGTACATTACTGGTGATGCCCGAAACACTTCCGGTGATCAAATCCTCACTTCCTATATATGAATCTTTACCTTCAGACCATTCCGGAACTCCTCGTGATGTCCGGGATCTCATCCGGGACTTTGAACAACCTTCGGTAGCCACGTAGACAATTTCCCTATAACCCTAGCATCATCAAACCTTAAGTGTGTAGACCCTATGGGTTCAGGAGGCATGTAGACATGACCGAGACACCTCTCCGGTAAATAACCAACAGCGTGATCTGGATACCCATGTTGGCTCCCACATGCTCCATGATGATCTCATTGGATGAACCACCATATCGGGGATTCAATCAATCCCGTATACAATTCCCTTTGTCCACCGGTATGTTACTTGCCCGAGATTCAATCGTCGGTATCCCTATACCTTGTTCAATCTTGTTACCGACAAGTCTCTTTACTCGTTCCGTAACACATCATCCCATGGCTAACTCCTTAGTCACATTGAGCTCATTATGATGATGTCTTATCGAGTGGGCCCAGAGATACCTCTCCGTCACACGGAGTGACAAATCCCAGTCTCGATTCGTGCCAACCCAACAGACACTTTCGGGGATACCCGTAGTGTACCTTTATAGCCACCCAGTTACGTTGTGACGTTTGGCACACCCAAAGTATTCCTACGGTATCCGGGAGTTGCACAGTCTCATGGTCTAAGGAAACGATACTTGACATTAGAAAAGCTTTAGCAAACAAACTACACGATCTTGTGCTATGCTTAGGATTGGGTCTTGTCCATCACATCATTCTCCTAATGATGTGATCCCGTTATCAATGACATCCAATGTCCATGGTCATGATACCGTGACCATCTATTAATCAATGAGCTAGCCAACTAGAGGCTCACTAGGGACATGTTGTGGTCTATGTATTCACACATGTATTACGATTTAAGGTTAATACAATTATAGCATGAACAATAAACAATTATCATGAACAAGGAAATATAATAATAATCACTTTATTATTGCCTCTAGGGCATATTTCCAATAGTATCCCACTTGCACTAGAGTCAATAATCTAGTTACATTGTGATGTATCGAACACCCATAGAGTTTTGGTGTTGATCATGTTTTGTTCGTGAGAGAGGTTTAATCAACGGATCTATGACATTCAGATCCGTATGTACTTTGCAAATATCTATATCTCCTTCCTGAATGTAATCACGAATGGAGTTGAAGTGGCTCTTGATGTGTCTTGGGTTCTTGTGAAACCTGGGCTCCTTGGCAAGGGCAATAGCTCTAGTGTTGTCATAGAATAGATTCATCGGGCCCGACGCATTGGGAATCACTCCTAGGTCGGTGATGAACTCCTTCATCCAGACTCCTTCCTTTGCTGCTTCCGAAGCAGCTATGTACTCCGCTTCACATGTAGATGCTGCCACGACGCTTTGCTTGTTGCTGCACCAGCTGACTGCCCCTCCGTTCAAAATATACACGTATCCGGTTTGTGACTTGGAGTCATCCAGATCTGTGTCGAAGCTAGCATCGATGTAACCCTTTCCGACGAGCTCTTCGGCACCTCCATATACGAGAAACATGTCCTTGGTCCTTTTCAGGTACTTCAGGATATTCTTGACCGCTGTCCAGTGTTCCGCTCCGGGATCACTTTGGTACCTCCCTACCAAACTTATGGCAAGGTTCACATTAGGTCTGGTACACAACATGACATACATAATAGAGCCTATGGCTAAAGCATAGGGGATGACACTCATCTTTTCTCTATCCTCTGTCGTGGTCGGCATTGAGTCATACTCAATCTCACACCCTGTAACAGGCAAGAACCCCTTCTTGGACTGATCCATATTGAACTTCTTCAATATCTTGTCAAGGTATGTGCTTTGTGAAAGACCTATGAGGCGTCTTGATCTATCCCTATAGATCTTGATGCCTAATATGTAAGCATCTTCTCCAAGGTCCTTCATTGAAAAACACTTATTCAAGTAGGACTTTATGCTTTCCAAAAGTTCTATATTATTTCCCATCAACAATATGACATCCACATATAATATGAGAAATTCTACAGAGCTCCCACTCACTTTCTTGTAAATGCAGGGTTCTCCATAAACCTGTATAAATCCAAACGCTTTAATCACCTCATTAAAGCGAATGTTCCAACTCCGAGATGCTTGCACCATCCCATAGATGGAGCGCTGAAGCTTGCATACTTTGTTAGCATCTTTAGGATCGACAAAACCTTCCGGCTGCATCATATACAGTTCTTCCTTAAGGAAACCATTAAGGAATGCCGTTTTGACGTCCATTTGCCAGATCTCATAATCATAAAATGCGGCAATTGCTAACATGATTCGGACGGACTTCAGCATCGCTATGGGTGAGAAAGTCTCATCATAGTCAGCTCCTTGAACTTGTCAATAACCCTTAGCGACAAGCTGAGCCTTATAGACGGTCACATTACCATCCGCGTCAGTCTTCTTCTTAAAGATCCATTTATTTTCTATGGATCGCCGATTATCGGGCAAGTCCACCAAAGTCCATACTTTGTTCTCATACATGGATCCTATCTCGGAGTTCATGGCTTCAAGCCATTTGTTGGAATCCGGGCCCGCCATCGCTTCTTCATAGTTCGAAGGTTCACCGTTGTCCAACAACATGATCTCTAGGACAGGGTTGCCGTACCACTTTGGTGCGGAACATGTCCTTGTGGACCTTCGAGGTTCAATAGCAACTTGATGTGAAGTTTCATGATCATCATCATTAACTTCCTCTCCAGCCGGTGCAGGCTCCACAGAAACAACTTCCTGTGCTGTGCTACTCTCCGGTTCGAGTGGAGGTACAATTACCTCACCAAGTTCTATTTTCCTCCCACTTACTTCTTTCGAGAGAAACTCTTTCTCTAGAAAGGATACATTCTTGGAAACAAAGACTTTGCCTTCAAATCTGAGGTAGAAGGTATACCCAATAGCTTCTTTGGGGTATCCTATGAAGACGCACTTTTCTACTTTGGGTTCGAGCTTCTCAGGTCGAAGTTTCTTCACGTAAGCATCGCATCCCCAAACTTTCAGAAACGACAACTTAGGTTTCTTTCCAAACCATAATTCATATGGTGTCGTCTCAAGGGATTTAGACGGTGCCTATTTAAAGTGAATGCTTCAGTCTCTAATGCATATCCCAAAAATGATAGCGGTAAGTCGGTAAGAGACATCATAGATCGCACCATATCCAATAGAGTGTGATTATAACGTTCAGACACACCATTTTGCTGAGGTGTGCCAGGCGCCTTGAGTTGTGAAACAATTCCACATTTCCTTAGGTGCGTGCCAAACTTGTGTCTCAAATATTCTCCGCCATGATCAGATCGTAGGCACTTTATTTTCATGTCACGTTGATTCTCTACCTCACTTTGAAATTCCTTTAACTTTTCAAAAGTTTCAGACTTGTGTTTCATTAAGTCGACATACCCATATCTGCTTAGGTCATCAGTGAGGGTGAGAACATAACGGTAGCCACCGCGAGCCTCAACGCTCATTGGACCGCATACATCGGTATGTATTATCTCCAACAAGTTAGTTGCTCGCTCCATTGTTCTGGAGAACGGAGTCTTGGTCATCTTTCCCATGAGGCATGGTTCGCACGTGTCAAATGATTCAAAATCAAGAGACTTCATAAGTCCATCAACATGGAGTTTCTTCATGCGTTTGACACCAATATGACCAAGGCGGCAGTGCCGCATGTAAGTGGGACTATCGTTATCAAACTTACGTCTTTTGGTACTCACACTATGAACATGTGTAACATCATGTTCGAGATTCATAAAAAATAAACCATTGACCAGCGGGGCATGACCATAAAACATTTATCTCATATAAATAGAACAACCATTATTCTCAGATTTAAATGAGTAGCCATCTCACATCAAGCGAGATCCAGTTCATGCTCAAAGCTGGTAGTAAATAACAATTATTAAGGTTTAAAACTAATCCCGAAGGTAGATGTAGAGGTACCGTGCTGACAGTAATCACATCGACCTTGGAACCATCCCTGACGCGCATGATCACCTCGTCCTTTGCCAGTCTCCGCTTATTTTGCAGCTCCTGCTTGGAGTTACAAATGTGAGCAACTGTACTAGTATCAAATACCCAGGAGCTACTACGAGCGCTGGTAAGGTACACATCAATAACAAGTATATCACATATACCTTTAACCTTGCCGGCCTTCTTATCCGCTAAGTACTTGGGGCAGTTCCGCTTCCAGTGACCGGTACCCTTGCAATAAAAGCACTCAATCTCAGGCTTGGGTCCATTCTTGTTCTTCTTCCTGGCAACTTGCTTACCGGGCACGGCAACTGCTTTGCCGGCCTTCTTGAAGTTATTCTTACCCTTGCCTTTCTTGAAACTAGTGGTCTTATTGACCATCAACACTTGATGCTCCTTTTTGATCTCGACCTCCGCTGGTTTCAGCATCGAGTACAACTCAGGAATGCACTTCTCCATTCCTTGCATATTGTAGTTTAGCACAAAGCTCTTGTAGCTAGGTGGAAGCAACTCGAGGATTATGTCAATAACCGAGTCATCCGGAAGATTAACTCCCAGCTGAGACAAGCGGTTGTGCAACCCAGACATTTTGAGTATGTGCTCGCTGACAGAACTATTTTCCTCCATCTTACAACTAAAGAACTTGTCAGAGACATCATACCTCTAGAACCGGGCATGAGCTTGGAAAACCATTCTCAGCTCTTGGAACATCTCATATGCTCCGTGTTGCTCAAAACGTTTTTGGAGCCCTGGTTTTAAGCTGTAAAGCATGCCGCACTGAACCAGGGAGTAATCATCACTACGCGACTGCCAGGTGTTCATAATGTCTTGAGTTGCTAGGCAAACGGTTGCGTCACCTAGTGGTGCATCGAGGAAATATAATTTCTTGGAAGCTATGAGGATGATCCTCAAGCTATGGACCCAGTCTGTATAGTTGCTTCCATAGTCTTTCAGCTTGGTTTTCTCTAGGAACACATTGAAGTTGAGGGCAACATTAGCGTGGGCCATTGGATCTACAATATAGATTGTAAAGACAATTTTATACTAAGTTCATGATAATTAAGTTCACATAATCAAATTATTTAATAAACTCCCACTTACATAGACATCTCTCCAGTCATCAATGGTGAACATCTCTATGTTGATCGTATCTTCTATATGACTCATGTTCGACCTTTTGGTCTCCCGTGTTCCGAGGCCATGTCTATACATGCTAGGCTCATCAAGTCAACCTAAGTGTATTGCATGTGTAAATCTGGCTTACACCCGTTGTATGCGAATGTTAGAACCTATCACACCCTATCATCACGTGGTCCTTCGGAACAACGAACCTTAGCAATGGTGCATAGTTAGGGGGAACACATTTCTTGAAATTTTAGTGAGAGATCATCTTATTTAAGCTACCATCGTACTAAGCAAATAAGATGTAAAACATGATAAACATCACATGCAATCATATAGTGACATGATATGGCCAATATCATCTTGGTCCTTTGATCTCCATCTTCGGGGCACCATGATCATCATTGTCACTGGCACGACACCATGATCTCCATCATCGTGTCTTCATGAAGTTGTCTCGCCAACTATTACTTATACTACTATGGCTAACAGTTAGCAATAAAGTAAAGTAATTACATGGCATTTTTGATTGACACGCAGGTCATACAATAAATTAAGACAACTCCTATGGCTCCTGCCAGTTGACATACTCATCGACATGCAAGTCGTGAATCCTATTACAAGAACATGATCAATCTCATACATCACATATATCACATCACATCCTTTTGCCATATCACATCACACGGCATATGCTGCAAAAACAAGTTAGACGTCCTCTAATTGTTGTTGCAAGTTTTTACGTGGCTGCTATAGGTTTCTAGCAAGAATGTTTCTTACCTACGCAAAAACTACAACGTGACATGCCAATTTCTATTTACCCTTCATAAGGACCCTTTTCATCGAATCTGATCTGACTAGAGTGGGAGAGACAAACACCCGCTAGCCACCTTATGCAACAAGTGCATGTCAGGCGGTGGAACCAGTCTCACGTAAGCGTACGCGTAAAGTCAGTCCGGGCCGCTTCATCCCACAATGCCGCTGAATCAAGAGAAGACTAGTAACGACAAGAAAATTGACAAAATCGACGCCCACAACAACTTGTGTTCTACTCGTGCATAGATTCTACACATAGACCTAGCTCTGATACCACTGTTGGGGAACGTAGTAGTAAATCAAAAAATTTCCTACGTGTCACCAAGATCAATCTATGGAGAAATCAGCAACGAGCAAAGGGGGAGTGCATCTTCATACCTTTGAAGATTGCAAAGCGAAAGTTTTACAAGAACGCGGTTGGTGGAGTCATACTCGCAGCGATTCAGATCGCGGTGGATTCCGATCTAAGCGCCGAACAACGGCATCTCCGCGTTCAACACAAGTTCAGCCCGGTGACGTCTCCTATGCCTTGATCTAGCAAGGAGGAAGGATAGGTTGAGGGAGAGCTCCGAAAGCACGACGACATGGTGACGGTGGAGCTGTGTGGTACTCCGGCAGGGCTTTGCCAAGCGCTATGGAGGACGAGGAGGAGGAGGGGTAGGGCTGTGCCGAGAGAGAGAGAGAGATCTATCTTGTGGGCAGCCCCCAAACCCCCACTATTTATAGGAGGAGGGGAGGAGGGTGTGCACCATATCGGGTTCCCACCCTAGGGGGTGTGGCAGCCCTAGATGGGAGGTGGCGGGCGACCAAGAGAGAGAGAGAGGGGGCGCGCCCTAGGGTGGGCCTAGGGCCCATCTGCGCCTAGGGTTTGCCCCCTCTCCTCCTTTGCTGCGCCTTGGGCTGGGGTGGGAGGCATACCAGCCCACCTATGGGCTGGTTCCCTCCCACTCTTGGTCCATGTAGCTTCCCGAGGCTGGTGTCCCCTCCCGATGGACCCCCGGAACCCTTCCGGTGGTCCCGGTACATTACCGGTGATGCCCGAAACACTTCCGGTGACCAAATCCTCACTTCCTATATATGAATCTTTACCTTCGGACCATTCTGGAACTCTTCATGACGTCCGGGATCTCATTCGGGACTCCGAACAACCTTCAGTAACCACATACACAATTTCCCTATAACCCTAGCGTCATCGAACCTTAAGTGTGTAGACCCTACGGGTTCGGGAGGCATGTAGACATGACCGAGACACCTCTCTGGTCAATAACCAACAACGGGATCTATATACCCATGTTGGATCCCACATGCTCCACGATGTTCTCATCGGATGAACCACGATGTCGGGGATTCAATCAATCCCGTATACAACTCCCTTTGTCCACCGGTATGTTACTTGCGCGAGATTCGATCGTCGGTATCCCTATACCTTGTTCAATCTCATTACTGGCAAGTCTCTTTACTCGTTCCATAACACATCATCCTGTGGCTAACTCCTTAGTCACATTGAGCTCATTATGATGATGTCTTATCGAGTGGGCCCAAAGATACCTCTCCATCACACAGAGTGACAAATCCCAGTCTTGATTTGTGCCAACCCAACAGACACTTTCGGGGATACCCGTAGTGTACCATTATAGCCACCCAGTTATGTTGTGATGTTTGGCACACCCAAAGTATTCCTATGGTATCCAGGAGTTGCACAGTCTCATGGTCTAAGGAAACGATACTTGACATGAGAAAAGCTTTAGCAGACGAACTACACGATCTTGTGCCATGCTTAGGATTGGGTCTTGTCCATCACATCATTCTCCTAATGATGTGATCCTGTTATCAATGACATCCAATGTCCATGGTCAGGAAATCGTGACCATCTATTAATGAACGAGCTAGCCAACTAGAGGCTCACTAGGGATATGTTGTGGTCTATGTATTCACACATGTATTATGGTTTCCGGTTAATACAATTATAGCATGAACAATAGAAAATTATCATGAACAAGGAAATATAATAATAATCACTTTATTATTGCCTTTAGGGCATATTTCCAACACTTTGATCAACGAGCTAGTCTACTAGAGGCATACTAGGGACACAGTGTTGTCTATGTATTCACACATGTAATTGAGTTTCCAATCAAAGCAATTATAGCATGGATAATAAACGATTATCACGAACAAGGAAATATAATAACAACCACTTTATTATTGCCTCTAGGGCATATTTCCAACAAAGGGTTGGTGATGACGGCGGGAAAGTTCTTGGTGTAGATCACTGTCACGATGGGTGCCCCGACGACACTCCGGCGCCACCGGGAGAGAGGGGGAGAGCCCCCCTCCTTCTTCTTATTCCTTGACCTCCTCCCTAGGTGGGAGGAGGGTTTCCTCTCTGGTTCATGGCCGCCATGGCTCCCGGAGGGTAGCAACCCCTTCGAGATTGGATCTCTCTCTGTTTCTCTTCTTTTTTCATGACTGTTTTTTGAGACCTTCACCGTTTCTTAAATATTCAGAGATCTATAACTCTGATTGGGCTGAAATTTTGAGGGGATTTTTATCGCAAAAATATCTTTCTTTCTCCAGAAGGAGAGCCTCAACCGACATAAGGGAGGACCACCAGCCATCAGGGCGCCCCTGGTGGCGCGTCCTGTTGGCTTGTGCCTCCCTCGGGCACCGTCTTGCGTTGACTCCGACGCCCAAAATTCACATATATTCCAAAAAAATCTCCATAATTTTTATCATGTTTGGACTTCGTTTGATATGAAATTTTTGCGAAACAAAAAGACAAAAAATAGGAATTGACACTAGGCACTGGGTAAGTAAGTTAGTCCTAGTAATATTATAAACTGTTGCCAAAACTATATGAAAGTTGTAGAATATTGGCATGAAGCAATCAAAAATTATAGATACGATGGAGATGTATCAGCCACTTCTAAACATTCAAATAAACATTTGTTTTCTGTGCTCGTACCGCTCATGGAGCGATGGGGTGGCCAGTATCTTCCATGCTAAGCGGGTTATTCTCAAGATGGGTGTTTATTTGCTTGTCATTGCATGAGGAAGGCCGGTAAAAAGGATGCACAGTCCTGCATAATCAGAAGTAAATTAAACAAAACTCCTGGGACAGTTGACATGTTGGAGGGCACCCATGAATTCAGTCAACCATGGCTTATTTATGTATGGTGGATGGGAGTAAACTTTATATTATTGCTTGGGAACCGCCAATAATGTGTTTAGCATGGAATATATTGAAAATTCAGTCATGACGTCAATGGGAAAAGCACACCACCCAAATTACAATTTCATCTCAGTTTTAAACCGTGAGCTCTCACACATCTCCAAGTCAATACTTTCCTCTGCGAAGGACCTTTCTATTTGCTTTTACGTTATTTTATTTTCAAATTATTCACTCACCATATTCTCGCTAAAAGCACCAAACCCATATCACTATTGCCATTTTTATGCATTGAGTCTAGTTAATGTTGGATGTGAGCATGACTAGATCTTGTCTACTCTGAATTACAATGTTTAGTCATTCCTTGGACGTCTGTGGTGCTCTACATTTCTG
The DNA here is from genome assembly GCA_022496015.1 of Hordeum marinum. Lineage (NCBI taxonomy): Eukaryota > Viridiplantae > Streptophyta > Magnoliopsida > Poales > Poaceae > Hordeum > Hordeum marinum. The sequence goes on along the minus strand of CM039673.1, from coordinate 451,323,266 downwards.
TTTTGTGGTCTCACAAAGGGCTAATGAGATACCATATCATCATATTATATCATGATTGTTCTCACAAACCGTTGGCATGTGAGATGTTTTATTAGTGCTTGCTAGTTGATTATGTTGTTGCCATGAGTGAATATAATAGCTAAGTTTTATCATCGATATGATTATTTATGATCTTTACTGAAAACCTGAACACTAGCTAAGCATATATACAACAACTAGAACAAACGAGTTTGTAAAAGTTTTCTTTATCACTTTCATTTTATCAAATGAATTGCTTGAGGACAAGAAAAGAGTTAAGCTTGGGGGAGTGATACGTCTCCAACATATCTATAATTTTTGCTTGTTCCATGTTGTTATATTATCAATCTTGGATGTTTTACAATCATTTTATAGCAACTTTATATCATTTTTGGGACTAACTTATTGACATAGTGCCAAAGTGCCAGTTTTTGTTTTTGCTTGTTTTTTACTTTGGAGAAAATCAGTATCAAACAAAGCCCAAACAGCGTGATAATTTTGGGGGAATTTTTTTGGACCAGAAGACATCAGATGGGCCAAACAAATGCGAGAGAGGAGGCCCAAGGTGGGGAGCACCCACCAGGGCGTGCTAGAGGCCCCTGGCGTGGCTTGGTGTGTGGTGCCCACCTCGAGACCCCCCTCCACCGACTATCACCTCTATAAATTCTCAAATATTCAAAAAAACCTAGAGGAGTCGATGAAACACAATTCCAGCCACCACAAGTTCTAGAACTGCGAGATCCAATCAAACACCATCGTGAAGGGGGTGCACCGTCTTCATGGGTGCTTCTCCGATGATGCGTGAGTAGTCCACCATAGACCTACGGGTCCGTAGGTAGTAGCTAGATGGCTTCCTCTCTCTCTTTTAATTCTCAATACAATGGTCTCTTGGAGATCTATTTGATGTAGTGACTTTTGCGGTGTGTTTGTTGAGATCCGATGAATTTTGAGTTCATGATCAGTTTCTATCCATGAATATGATTTGAGTCTTTTGATCTCTTATTTGCATGATTACTTATAGCCTCGTATTTCTTCTTTGAATCTTTGGTTTAGTTAGGCCAACTAGATCGATTTTTCTTGCCATGGGAAGAGGTGCTTTGTGATGGGTTCGGTATTACGATGTTCTTTCCCAGTAACAGAAGGAGTGGCAAGGCACGCATGTATTGTTGCCATTAAGCATAACAAGATGGGTTCTATTCCAACATGAATAGATCTTGTCTACATCATGTCACCCTTCTTATTGCATTACTCCGTTTCCCCATGAACTCAATACACTAGATGCATGTTGGACAGCGATCGATGTGTGGAGTAATAGAAGTAGATGCATAATTGTTTTGGTCTACTTATCTTGGACGTGATGCCTATATAATGATCATTGCCTGGATATCGTGATGATTATTTGATCTTCTATCATTTGCCCGATAGTAATTTGTTCACCCACCGTGCGCTATACTCATGAGAGAAGCCACTAGTGAAACCTACGGCCCCCGGGTCTACTTTTTGAACATATTGCTTTCCGTTCTACTATTTTGCCATTTTGTTTTCAGATCTATTAATCCAAAAAAACGAAAATACCCTGCTGCACTTTTTGTTTGCTTACTTTATTTTGTGTTCTTGTGAGATCTACTTGTCATACCTATTGCAATTGAATCTATCATCTTACCATAGAGAGATTGGCAACCTCTCTTTTCTGTCGAGTTACAAGTATTTATTATTTTTGCGCAGGTTTTGTTTACGTACGTGCTTGATCTTCATCTATAGATTGATACCATGGTTTCATAACTGAGGGAAATACTTACCGTGACTATGCTGCATCATCCCTTCCTCTTTGGGGAAATACCGATGCAGTCTCAAGCCACGTCAAAGGAATTTCTGGCGCCGTTGCTGGGGAGGAAGCAATCTCTTTGAGTGCCAATCTTGGTGCCGGGGAGACACCATCAACATCTACCTAGTTCCTTATCACAAATCTCATCTCCTTTCAATTTACATTATTTTCCATTTGCCTCTCATTTTCCTCCCCCCACTTCACAAATTTGCCGTTTTATTCGCCTTCTTCTTCGTTTGCCTTTTTCTCGCTAGATCTCCTGTTTGTCTACCTTTTCACTATGGCTAATTCTTACTTTATTGTTTGCACCCCCGAGAATGAGGTTCTTAACTTTGAACAAAGGGGAGGGGGGAATCTTAAAGATGCTTGGTATAGGATTTGCAATGCTCATAATAGATCTATTCGTAAGGAATCTACTGTTGTTCTTCTTCGCCATTTTTATATGGGTATCACCACTTGGTATAGATTCGTCCTTGATACGATTACTGGTAGGAGTTTCTTGATGTGCCTTACTTTGGATGCTGATAATGCAATGGGAAATTTAGTGGGTTCCCCACCTATGATTATCAATGAAACAATTTTAACTCTTGAGCATGTTATGAAAAAGTTAGATGCTACTGAAAAGGAAATGCTCACCAAGGAAAATATTGAAAATTTAGATAAAAGTATGCATAATATTACTAAAAAAATTAGGTCAAAGGTGGCAAATGCTCTTAAAGTACTAAAAGAAAAAGAACTCGTAGTCAATAAAAGAATGGAAGAGAGCCCCTCTAGAATCGATAAGTTGGAAGAAATCTTTAGTAACTTAAGTTCAATTTTTTCTACCGTTACGATTATTGAAAAAACTCCTATTAGTACAGATTGCAAGACTGCACATGTTTCTAAGAATAAGGGTACCACTTCTAGTAGAAACAATGAGGATCTTAAAATGATTAGTATTCACCCCAACTTTGTTGAAGTGGTAAACAACCTTAATGGCAAGAACAAAAATTAAATCCTATTCCTAAAAGTATTGCCATTCAAAGCATGCATGCTAGATCCTTGAAAATTTCTCGTTGCGTGCTTAAGGAGTTGGAAACTATCAATTCCAATACTTGATCTTTGCGTTATGCCTAGCTAGGGGCGTAAAATGATAGCGCTTGTTGGGAGGAAACCCAATGAATAAAATTTATTTTATCTTTTTCTTTCTGTTTTTTATGTTTGCACAATTATTCCTCTGTTATGATTGTGTTTTTATGTTTATTTAGTGTTTGTTCCAAGTAAAGCCTTTAGGATGATTCATAAGATGAGTAGAAACAATGCTGAATCAGAAACATAAACTTTACCTCAAGTGCACGAATTTTAATTTTTTATTGGAGAATTATATTGAGCTGAAATGTTAACATAGTATTTCTATACAAAGTCTTTACTTTTTTCCTAAGTTTTCAGAATTGTTAGAGGTCCAGAATTATGGTTAGAGTACAGATTACTACAAATTGTTCTTTTTGAGATAGATTCTGTTTTCGTTGCATTGTGTGCTTGTTTTGATGAATCTATGGCTTGTATTGGAGGGGGAGGGGTATAAGTCATGGTAAAGTTAAAATACAACAGATATAATGCAACAATAAAATATTAATGGATTTACAACAATACGTAGAGTGGTGATTTGCTTTATTATACTAACGGATCTCACGAAGATTTTGTTATTTTTGTGTGATTGAAGTTTTAAAGTTTTGGGTGAGATCAGGATGGATGAAGGAATAAGGAGTAAGAAGAGCCTAAGATTGGAGATGATACCGCACCCCAAGATAATATCCTAAGAGTAACAAACAACTTAGCTTAGGGATGCGCCCCCCGAGTGGCCTCCCCTCTTTCTTCTAACAATCATCGGTATTTTACTTGGAACTACATTTTTATTCGTCACATATCATGAGTTTTGCTTGTAGTGTCTTGTACCTTTATTTTTTTGCTTTTTATCCTTGATGGATACACCTATTTGAGAGAGCCAAAATATGCTATGATTTGTTAGAATTGCTCTTTATGCTTCACTTAAATCTATTGAGCTACGGAATTGCTCTAGTGCTTCACTTATATCTTTTTGAGCACGACGTGCTTTTACATGTTTGAAGAAATGCTCTCATGCTTCACTTAGATTATTTTGAGCGTTAGTAATTTTGAAGAAATTCTCTCATGCTTAACTTATATTATTTTGAGAGATGAAACTTTTATGCTCATGATCTTCACTTATATCCATGTGAGCTTGTAAAAAAAGCAATAGCAATATATGAAATTAGTCCCAAAGTGATAGATATTCAAGAGGGATATAATAAAAACTATCATGAAGATCATTGGACAAATTAAACTTGATTCTTTGTAATAGTTTTGAGATATGACGATAGTAATATGTGAGTTATGTTAGTGAGTAATTATGCTTAGTAAGAATATTGGTGTTAAGGTTTGTGATTCCCTATGCAAGCACGAAAGTCAAAAGTTATGCAATGGAATTACATCCTACTTATGGTGCATTATTCGGTGTTAGTTATGCTTAATGCTCGTTTATGTGATTTTTCGTTTCTTGGTTGGATGCTTCTCAATCTATTTTCTAGCCTTCACTTGTACTAAGTAGAAATACTACTTGTGCATCCAAAATCCTTAAACGCAGTTTTTCCATATGAGTCCACTATACCTACCTATATGCGGCATTTCCATGCCGTTCCACGCAAATTTGTATGTGTCATCTCCAATTTTCAAAATAAAATTTCCTTTTTATGTGCTCGTACCGCTCATGAAGCGGTAGGGGGTGACCGATATTTTTCCATGCTAGATGTTTTATTCTCAAGATAAGTGTTTATTCACTTCTAATTGCACGAGAGTACGATGGTAGTAGGGATGTCGAGCCCCGAAATGTAAAATAAATTTACTTTGTGTTGTCAAATAATAAATTCCTTGGAAAGTGTTAGTATGGAAGGCAACCGCGGATTCGGCTAGCCATGGAAAGTGAAAGTATGGTGGAAAAAAGAATAAACTCTATTTTCTGTTTGGGAACCGCCTATGATGTATCTAGGATGGAAAAATAATGAAATATCTCGGTCATTTTCGTTGACAGGAAAGGCATGCCACCCAAAATATTTTTCTCTATCAATTTAAACCTTGAGCTCTGGCACCTCTACAAAGTTCTACTCCCCTCTGTGAAGGGCCTATCTATTTACTTTATGGAATTTTTATTTTTATTTGAGTCTCCATCTTCTCTTATAAAGCACCAACTAGGAGGAACTATGATCGTACTTGAGCATCATGTGTAGCTAATATTGGAGTGTGTTTCATGAATGGATCAATGATTGAGCATGATGGGTTTGGGATAACTTGCTTTAGTGTTGATATTTTGAAAGACATGGTTGCTTGTTGATATGCTTGCGTATTAAGGTTTTCATGTCAAAACTAGACTATTGCTTTGAACCATCTAAAAGTCCAAATGTCCATGCTACAAAGAAAAGAATATGTGATGAACATGTTAGGCAACATTCCACATCAAAAATTCTGTTTTTATCATTTACCTACTCGAGGATGAGTAGGAATTAAGCTTGGGGATGCTGATACGTCTCCAACGTATCTATAATTTTTTGCTTGTTAAATGTTGTTATATTATCAATCTTGGATGTTTAACAATCATTTTAGGGCCATTTGCATTTCTATCCCTAACTCGAACCACCTACTCATATATGCCCCTAATTTCAAAGCCTGCTCAAATTTGCCCCTCCGCCGTTAGGTGCCCTTACAGAAATGCCCTTCTGCTCCGTTATCGTCCGGTCAAACAACTTTGACCGTCCTGGAAAAAATAGCAAAAATAATCAAAAAAATCTAAAAATTTGTGAGATCGAAAATACTCATGTGCGCAAGGTGCGTGCAAATTTTCGTGCTATGTGGACATTTTAAGAGCTCATGGCGAGGAAAAATAGTTAATTTGTACTCTTGTGAACAGTAAATTTGAAATAAAATAGCAAGAAAATTCAAAAAATACATCAAACATGCTTGGGTGCACAAGGTGCTTCCAAGTTTTTGTGATCAAATGACATGCGAGGAGCTCTAGCAAAAAAACAAAATAGTCATTTTTTCGAAAGTTTTTTCCCGAGACAATTTTTTTCTCCACGAGTTCCTACAGTGTCCAAACACAGCAGAAATTTGCACACAACTTGCAGACCCGAGCCTCTTTGATGCCAGAAAAATTAATATATTTTTAATTTTCTTGCTTTTTTTGAATTTACTATTCACAAGCGTACATATTTACTGTTTTTTGCCCCAATCTCCTGGAATGTCCAAACAGCACAAAAATTTGCACGCATCTTGTGAACCTGAGTATCTTTGATCCCACAAAATTTCAGATTTTTTAGATTTTTTTGCAATTTTTTCCAGGACGGTCAAAGCCCTTTGACCGCCTTTGACCCAACGGTAACGATGCAAAAGGGCATTTCTGTAAGGGCACCTAACGACGTAGGGGCAAATTTGAGCAGGCTTTGAAATTAGGGGTAAATATGATTACTGTGTTCTAGTTAGGGACACAGATGTAAAAGACCCATCATTTTATAGCAACTTTATATAATTTTCTGGGACTAACCTATTAACATAGTGCTAGTTGTTGTTTTTTACTTCGCACAAAATGAGTAACAAATGAAGCCCAAACACCATGAAATTTTTTGAGGAATGTTTTTGGACCAGTAGACACCACATGGGCCAAACAAGTGCCAGAGAGGAGGCCCGAGGTGGGTAACCCCCACCAGGGCGCGCCAAAGGCCCATGGCGCGGCCTGGTGGGTGGTGCCCACCTCGGGACCCCCTCCACTGACTATCGCCTCTATAGATTCTCAAATATTCAGAAAACCCTAGAGGAGTCGACGAAACAAAATTCCAGCTGTAACATCCCAAATTTTGGAATGTTATAATAAATATTAGAATGAATGTTTGTTTGTCTGAGTGATTGAATTGGCTGAAATTTGAAACTTTTTGAAAACTTTTGAATGAGAGGGAATAAAATGACTTTCCCCTTTTGTGATTTGAATTCAAAAATTCAATTCCATTTCAAATCAGTGAGAGAAGATAACATGACTTCTTCATAAACAAGGAATTTGAAAAGTGGATTTGAAAATCTTTGAATTATTCTTTTTTGGAATTCATTTCATATTTGGTTCCATTTTAAATTTTGAAAGAATTCAAATACACTTGACAAGATTTTTGAGAGGAGTAACATGACACTCCACACCAGGGTTATTTTTGTGAAGTTTTGAACCATAAAAACCGAGGGGGTTATTTGAAAGTTTATTGCAAAAGAATTAAATCAAATTTGGCATTTTTCTGAAAAAAAAATTTTTGAAGTATTTATTTTGGCCGTGGAAAAATGTTCATTAAATTTCATTAATTCCCCTGGTCATTTTGATATATAATCTTCGTTTTTGGAAATGATTTGATTGCCATAAAGATAGTTTCCATTCTCTGTTATTTTATAAAAGGAAAACAGTTTTATTAGGAAAGTCCACCGCGGCCCACCTCCTTCGAATCGGCCACCGACGCCGTGCCCTCTCCCTCTCTCTTTGACGTGCGGGCCCACCCGACTGCCAGCGCGATCTCCGCGGTCACCTTCCTCCTCCCGCTCTCTCCATTCACTCCCGAGCAGATCTCGCCGGAGCCCGATCCCCTCGACGACTCCCTTTCCTTTCTACGACCCCGAGACGCCCCCTATAAAGCCCGCCCCTCCCGCACCCCGTTCCCCCCAAGCCCCCCTCTGCCCGATGTCTCTCCTCGCCGCCATTTTTCACCGGAGCCCAAGCGCCGCCGCCTCGCCATTGCCCCACCCCGCTCGCTCCCGACGCCTTCGACAACCATCGCCACCAACACCGAGCTCTCCTCCCTCGCGCACACCTCCCCGTCCAGCCCCTTTCCCCATCGACACTCGAGCGCCGCCGCTGCCTCCGAGCTCGCCGCCATCAACGCCGTCGTCCCCGAGCCCCGCTGGCGCTACCGTCGTGCTCGCCGTCCTCGCCTGCGTCGACCGGTGCCATCACCAACGCCGGAGGACCACCAGAACGCCGTCTTCGTCGACCTCGCCACCGTCGGACATCGCCGGAGCTTCGCCGGAGAACCTCGACCCCCCCTGTGAGCTCTCCTTCCTCCTCGTCCGTCCGATCTTGTTCAACGGTGTAGATTAGATCTACATACCCCTTCGGTTTAGATCTGGTTTAGATTTAATAAACCAACCGGTTTTCTGTTTAGTCTTTTAGCCGAACCGTTTTTTCTGTTAGGAGTCGTCCGTCCGCTCGAATCATTAGAACGCGCACCCCCTTTACCCAATCAGAGAACGCCACGTAGCACCGTGTCCGTTAGTTAGATTTTTTCTTTTTCTGTTTTCTATTTTAAAAACAGAATAGTTCTGTTTTTGTTTTACTCATATATTTTATGTTTTTAATTATTTTAAATTGATTCTTTTTGCATCATGTCACAAATTTTATTTAGTTTCTGTAGATATAAAGTTTGACCATATTTGAAATTTTTAAAATTGAATTCAAACAGATTTGATTCAAATCTTATGTTTTGAATATCTTGAGTTTAAAAATATATTTTAAGTTCATTCTTTTGCTACTTGTCACTAGTGACTTTATTTAATAGTAGGTATAATTTTAGAATTTTTAGAATATTTTAAATTAGTATTTTTAACAATACAGATTCTGTTTTAGTTCTTTTAGGTTTATTTATATTTATTTTGTTTTAAATTGTTTTAATTTATTTTTCTTTTATATTAGTTGACAAGTTTTATTTTTTTCTGTTAGTTAGAATCAATATTTCAACCAAGTTATTTCTATGTTACTTATTAGTATTACTTGCATGGAATCAACTCTAGTTTAATTATAACTTGTAATTGATTTCCATTGCTAGTTGGATTTTGCTAATTGAAAATATCTTTAATAAAATAGTTTTATAAAATATACTTTCTGTTAACTTAGTTATTATATATTTTGTTTCTGTTATTTTAATATTTTATTGTTCTTCTTGTTGTTAGAGTATTGTTTTCTTAGTTCTTACTTGTTCTTCAAAAGTAATTCTTTTTGCTAAGTAAAATATTTACTAAAATACTATTGTTATATTTTACTTTGTTTTTGTTTTGTTACTTTTGAAAATAGGATTTATTTGTAGAGAAAACCAACCTTAGTTGTGTTGATGAAACTTTGTTGTTTTGAGTTTTGTCTTGAGTATTTCCTTCATCACAACCTTATTGCTTTTGGTTTTGTGTTACTTTTTGATTGTTAGAATTGATTGCTAGTATGATTGCTTATATGAATGCAATGTTTGATATTATAGATTTTTCATCGGAGGGTGACGAATAGTCTATCAAGTTATTTCTGAGAGCGATGTTATTCTTCATCAATAGTACAGGCAAGTTCACTTTGACCATCTATTTCATACCTATGTTTTATTGCATCTAGTGACCTCATTCAACAAAACCCTCCAGTAGTGTTATTGAAATTCTTGTAGTTGAGTAGAATGCATGAGGTAGGAACCCACCACTTGTTACAAAAGCCCCGGGAACGTTAGTTAGTTTTATGCTATGCTAAAGTAGACGGGGTCTGGTATGAGTGTTCATGAGTGGTGTGAGAAGGAGGACTCTACGTCAAGACGACAACTTCATGAAGGCATCTTCAAGTCCTACATCTTCCAGACTTCAAGACTTCGAGACTCGAGAAACAAGTTTTCAATACACACTACTGGGTGAAGGATGGTTGATTGGGCATCCCTGGAGTAACCAGTGGATGGCCGAGATGCATGGAGAAGCGCCATGACATCTTGTGGAAAGCTTCACCCAGACTCAAAGAGACGGATGAATACTTCATGCCCGGAAGCTTACCTGTGTAGCCACAAGTCATTATGGGCTCTGGCTTGGTTGATCTTTGTTGTGACTCTGGCTGGGCAGTGCTACGAGATGTAGTCGACGTAAGGATTGGATGGGCACTGACAATAGTCAGGGACACACTCTGAAAGACCATGTTTCGTTCGTCCTGTTCTCAAACACCCAGCAGTGCGAGGACTTACCAGGAGGGAACGAATCTTGTGGGTAAAGTACACAACACTCTACAGAGTCAAACCTAATCGATTAGCCGTGTCCCCGGTTATGGACAATTTGAGCCTCTGGACTTGGATCTATCTCTAAACTCTCAACACTGGACTGATAATTAATTGTGGGCAACCATTGATACTTGTGGGCATTAAGACATCGGTTGGCGGAACCATGTCATGTTAGGTAACTCTGTAGTGAAAACTCCTGATATTCCTTTGTTGTAGGAAAAGGAAATAAAACCAGCTTTTTTCTGCAAAAACTCAGACATAGAGCCACAAAGCCTTACTGCATATAGAATAGTTTTTATCTTTTGTTATGCTATGGTGATCTTGCCGCTACATTCAATGTACTGACCTACACGGCTGCAACGTCTTATGTTGCAGATAAGCTCTACAACGGGTAAGAGTACAATTCAGGGTTATGGTCTGCACTCAACCTGCCGTTGGTGTTATTGGGACTCCACCCCCGTTGACTGTTTCCGCTAAGATTTTAAGGTATATATCAGTTTTACGTTAATTACGTGTGATTGCACTTTGATATATACATTGATGTACTGTGTCTGCCAGCATACTGATCTAGGGATGGCACAGAACACACAGAGGCTTAACCTTTCTAGGTCGGGTCGCTACAGAAATGGTATCAGAGCACATGTTGACTATAGGACGTGACCGTAGGAAATGGATTAGAAATAGTAAGACCTTGATAGGAACAACTTTTGTTTTCACTACTCTCGTAACTTCTAAATTCTTTTACTGAACCCTCCCTGTTTCAAACTATAGATGGAGAACTACACCCTGAACAAAAGAGAAGACTATGAAGATGTTCTCGGAGGCTCATTCCTCATGGAGCTAGTGCAGATGGTGAAGCTGCCGATACCTGAGATCAAGGCGACTAAGAGGAAGTGTGGACTCTGGGGCATCAAAACTAAAGTTTTTGGACGTGAAGAAGACCCCAAGACTGAAGACATCAACTATGGCACATTGAGCCATGAATGTGAGATGGGCATGAACACTGCTGTCCATGATGCCATCGCACGTTTGAGCTATCGTCATCGTGCTAAGTTGTGCAACCACTACTTTGGAAGGCTTGGATGGCAGAAGCCTTATGGATCACTCATCGACCTGACCGACGAACAGAAGATGAAGTTTTCACCTGTACTTGTGTACAATAAAGAACTGGAGCACTACATCAAGAACCTTCAAATGGACCTTCTCTCAGAGTTATTTGAGAACGAAGCACTTCGTGAGAGCCTCAAGAATGAGAAGTTGAAGGTAGTCAATCTTAAGAAACATGATCTCGAGATTCAGAAGCTTCGTCAAGACTTGAAGAATAGTCAGGCCATGGCTCATGCTGGAGACGTTGAAATTCAGAAGCTCAAGAACCAACTCCTGGAACTATAGGGACGACACCGGAAACTCCGCATCAACAGGGAAAATCTGGTAGAAGAACTTGAGAATATCAAGCATGACTAGAAGAAGCACACTGAAGACGAAGACATGATATAGACTAGCTTAGTAGTAGCCCCACCATGAGAGAATAAAGGATAAACGTTTTTATGATTTGAGTGATTGACCATACCAACCTTATGTGGGTGGCGATACTATAGTTTGATTGAACTTTATGAATGTGTGGACTTGAGTTTGATGTTTGTGTCTTTGAGTTGTTTGTATCTCTTCTCTCTCTCTTACCCATCTCATACCCAAAACCTTGAACCCAATAGATGGTGAATGAAGCTGGACTTGAATTCTCTGGACCAATGACCCAACTGGAGGTAGAAGTATGGAATCAAAACATGGATGAAAATGAGTTGTGGATGCATAAACTGGGATTTTGCTAAAGTACAAGGAGATAATAGAATATGGTAAATGGAATAGAAGCTTGGTTTGGATGATATGGATGCTTACCCAAGAATGAACATATGTTATTCTGAGTACCCTTTTCTGACACCTGCAGATGACCACCCTTTATGAGTCTTTCCTCAAGGGCCCGGAGACGACCATGACCCTAACTAGTGATCATGATTACCCAAGGATCCTGAAGGATATGATGAAGCACATCCGTCTTGAAGGAGATGCAGTCTACAACGGCTACCCATTCATGGAAAAAGGAGTGGAACTCTGGTATGTGGAGGTACACCTCCACCGTGTGAAAGGAGTTTTCCCAAAGACTATGTGACAATACTTTTACATATCTCGTGTACCATGAGCAACTTTCTTTGACGCTGTTCGTGATGCTGCCATGGAAGCCATACGTCAGATTGGAGAAATACTTGAAGCAAGACTCCGTCATACTCAGGAATACCTGCATGAGGTGCATACGGAGATGATGGAGATGAAGCTCATGTCCACCCTGATCAAGCAAAATATGGATGATTTCAAGGAGCACATCACAAAGTTCCAGTGGTACTAAAATTTCTCCAAGGGGGGATAACTGAATAAAGTTGGGAGTGATGCTGGACCATGCCAAACTATGTGGATGGCAGCATTTGTAATAAAGTACTTTTAGGAGTTTTAAGAAGTGATTGAGGATGTGACAAAGGATTGAATACGAGAAGAAAGCGAGAATGGAGTAGTTAAGATGGCAATAACTGTATCATGAAGCACTCTGGTTTTCATGAGATTATTTTGTAACGGAAGTCTCAGAGTTTGTAATAAATTCATAAGTCAATGGAATTTATGGTGTCATGATTCTCCTGTGTTGAATTATATGAGTTGTTACTCTATGAACGAAGATCTCTGACCATTTTCGAGGATATGAGAAAACATGGTCTATGCAGGCATGTGTACATTTCATTTTAAGTGTGGTAGTAACCACAGGGACCAATGAATAAAGAAAGTACCATTCTTGTTAAGGAGTTTGGATAAGTGAATACAATTGAAGAGAATGTGGAAACATATCCAACTATGTGGATGGCAACACCTGAAATACTATACCTTGGATTGAATATGATGAACCAAAACTGTTATTGGTAAACAGACCAATGGAAATGAAAAACATATTCAAGGAATAGAACGTGTATCAAGGATGGATCTCATGGTTTCCTAAAGGTTGCCCAAAGATCATGAAGCAAGAAGTTGTGATTGGATCACCAAACGTTTCCTTAGGAGTATCCAAAAGCTTGAGAGATGGGAAGAAACGATAGATGTTTTTTGCTCAGCTTGCAGAATCAATGGATTTATCCGAACTTCGTTCGTGGACTAGAGAAATTTCTGCAATGCTTGTGAGGAAGCCCAAGTGTTAGAATACGAGATTCACTAAACCTTATACAAGGTAATGATTTCAGTGCGACATGGCTTGGCCACCATGACAACTTACTCTTATCATTCTCTTGCTATTCGGAATGGTACATCTGAGTGACTTACCCATAGTAAGGAGACGTCGTTCTTTTGTAGCTTTTATTCAAGCCTTAGAATGGTATGATGAAAACCCCTTGTACATGATAGTTGCTGTCACACGTAGAAATTTACGGTGAGGAATGAAGCCAAGACCCATTTCACTACAGGATACTCACTAATGGTAGACCCCCATGAGATCTTCGATAAGTTACTTAGAATGAATGCGAGACCTGTTAGCTAAGAAGACCCAGTATCGGAGGAAATACAATTTGTTACGAGAATACAAGATTTTAATATAATGGAGGATCGTCACCAAGGAAGTTACTGTGAAGAATGTGAACAGACAGATGCACCCACAGGATTGCCATGACTTTTGAAGGACTAGTAACTCTCATTTTAAGTGTGGTAGTCCCACACTTCTAGGTCAATGGATTTGCTAGAAGAACCCCAAACCCAAACCCTTTCTTTCTAGCCTCTTCGAATCTCGAGGACGAGATTCATTTTAAGTGTGGTAGGTTTGTAACATCCCAAATTTTGGAATGTTATAATAAATATTAGAATGAATGTTTGTTTGTCTGAGTGATTGAATTGGGTGAAATTTGAAACTTTTTGAAAACTTTTGAATGAGAGGGAATAAAATGGCTTTCCCCTTTTGTGATTTGAATTCAAAAATTCAATTCCATTTCAAATCAGTGAGAGAAGATAACATGACTTCTTCATAAACAAGGAATTTGAAAAGTGGATTTGAAAATCTCTGAATTATTCTTTTTTTGGAATTCATTTCATATTTGGTTCCATTTTAAATTTTGAAAGAATTCAAATACCCTTGACAAGATTTTTGAGAGGAGTAACATGAAACTCCACACCAGGGTTATTTTTGTGAAGTTTTGAACCATAAATACCCTTGGCGGAACCATGTCATGTTAGGTAACTCTGTAGTGAAAACTCCTGATATTCCTTTGTTGTAGGAAAAGAAAATAAAACCAGCTTTTTTCTGCAAAAACTCAGACATAGAGCCACAAAGCCTTACGACATATAGAATAGTTTTTATCTTCTGTTCTGCTATGGTGATCTTGCTGGTACATTCAATGTACTGACCTACACGGCTACAACGTCTTATGTTGCAGATAAGTTCTACAACAGGTAAGAGTATGATTCAGGGTTACGGTCTGCACTCAACCTGCCGTTGGTGTTATTGGGACTCCATTCCCGTTGACTGTTTCTGCTAAGATTTTAAGGTATATATCAGTTTTACGTTAATTACATGTGATTGCACTTTGATATATACATTGATGTACTGTGTGTGCTAGCATACTGATCCCGGGATGGCACAGAACACACAGAGGGTTGACCTTTCCAGGTCGGGTCGCTACACCAGCCGCCGAAAGTTCCAGAACTGTGAGATCCAATCTAACACCATCACGAAGGGGTGTACCGTCTTGATGGGTGCTTCTCCGATGATGCATGAGTAGTCCACCATAGACCTACGGGTCCGTACACAGTAGCTAGATGGCTTCCTCTCTCTCTTTTTATTGTCAATAGAATGGTCTCTCGGAGATCTATTTGATGTAATGACTTTTGTGGTGTGTTTGTTGGGATCCGATGAATTTTGAGTTCATGATTAATTTCTATCCATGAATATGATTTGAGTCTTTTGATCTCTTATTTGCATGATTACTTATAGCCTCGTATTTGTTTTTCGAATCTTTGGTTTAGTTAGGCCAACTAGATCGATTTTTCTTGCCATGGGAAGAGGTGCTTTGTGATGGGTTCGATATTGCGGTGTTCTTTCCCAGTAACAGAAGGGGTGGCAAGGCACGCATGTATTGTTGCCATTAAGCATAACAAGATGGGGTCTATTCCAACATGAATATATCTTGTCTACATCATGTCACCGTTCTTATTGCATTACTCCATTTCCCCATGAACTCAATACACTAGATGCATGTTGGATAGCGGTCGATGTGTGGAGTAATAAACATAGATGCAGAATTGTTTTGGTCTAGTTATCTTGGACGTGATGCCTATATAATGATCATTGCCTGGATATCGTGATGATTGTTTGATCTTCTATCATTTGCCCAATAGTAATTTGTTCACCCACCGTGCGCTATACTCATGAGAGAAGCCACTAGTGAAACCTACGGCCCCCGGGTCTACTTTTCCAACATATTGGTTTCCGATCTACTATTTTGCCATTTTATTTTCAGATCTATTAATCCAAAAATCTAAAAATACCCTGCTGCACTTTTTTGTTTACATATTCTATTTTGTGTTCTTGCAAGATCTATTTGCCATACATATTGCAATCTAATCTACCATCTTTTTGCGTCGGGTTGCAAGTATTTGTTATTTGTGTGTAGGTGTTGTTTACATAGGTGCTTGATCTTCCTCTATGGATTGATACCATGGTTTCATAACTAAGGGAAATACTTACCGTCGCTGTGCTGCATCATCCCTTCCTCTTTGGGGAAATACCAACGTAGTCTTAAGCCACACCAGGGAGTTGATATGTCTCCAAAGTATCTACGTTTGCAAAAACTTTTGATCTTGTTTTGGACTCTAATTTGCATAATTTGAATGAAACTAACCTGGAATGCCACTGTTTTCAGCACAATTACCATGGTTTTGTTTTGGTGCAGAAATTAAAGTTCTCGGAATTTGACAGAACTTTTTGGAGATTTTTCTAAAATTTATTAAAAATAATGGAGCGAAGACCCACCGAGGGGTACCTGTTGGTGCCAAGACAACATGGCGCGATCACCCCATGGGTGCACTCTAATGGCTTGGGACCAACTGGTGGCTCCGCATACCCTAGTTCTAGCCTTATAAATTCCTATTTTTGGAGAAAAAATAAGAGAGATGTTTTCATCGCGTTTTGCGAGATGGGTCCGCCGCCACTCTCATTCTTCCTTGGGAGGGATGCTCTGGAGTCCGTTTGGGGCTCCGGAGAGGGGGATTTGTCGTTGTTGTCATAAGCAACCCTTCTTCATCAACAGGCCCATAATGCTCACCATCGGGAGTGAGTAATTCCTTTGTAGGCTTATTGGACGGTGATGGGATTTCATGAGATTGATCATGTAATCATGTTATTTTGATAGGTCTTGATCCCTCGTATCCACTATGTTCTAAGATTGATGTTGCTATGACTTTTGTATGCTTAATGCTTGTCACTAGGGCCCAAGTGCCGTGATTTCAGATCTGAACCTATTGTGTTTTCATAAATATGAGAGTGTTTTGGATCCTATGTTACAAGTTGTATGCACCTATTACGTGTCATGATCCGCATACCCCAAGGTAACAATAATTGGGATTCTATCCGGTGATTTCCATAGTTTGAGGAGTTCATGTATTCACCATGTGTTAATGCTCTATTCTAGTTCTCTATTAAAAAGGGCCTTAATATCCCTTAGATTTCCTTATGGACCCCTCTGCCATGGGAGGGTAGGACAAAATATGCCATGCAAGTTCTTATTATAAGCACATATGACTATATACGGAATTCATGCCTACATTATATTGATGAATTGGAGCTAGTTTTGTGTCACTCTAGTGTGTAAATTTTACATGATGAATTTCATCTAAAACATTATCCATCACCGATCCATGGACTATGCTTTTACATACTGAATCTTGCTAAGTTACTATTGTTGCTACTGCTGTTACCATCATTACAAAACTTCTTATATTACTATTATTGTTACTGTTCCTATTACTATATTGTTGTGCTACTAAATCTTTGTGACAGAGATTAACCTAGTGTGGTTGAATTGACAAATCAACTACAAAGACCAATAAATATTATTTGGTTCCCCTTGTATCGAATCAACAAATTTGGGTAAAATACTTCCCTAGAAGACTGTTGCGATCCCCTACACTTGTGGGTTATCAACAACCTTGGTGTTATTTTTGTGCATAAATATAAGTGCTCAGAATTGGACGAAGGGGAGTCACCAAGCCTTGGTACATCTAGGTGGCACCCTCCCTGGGTGGGCTATGGTGGCGTGTCGGTCTCTCGGTTAGCTCTTTATGCCAATTCCACCGCCATAAATTCACATATACACCAGAAAAATCCAAAAAAATCACGCAAGCTTTTGGCGATAGGGAGATGCTGCTACATCATGTTCTTTCTCTCAAAATTTGATCTGGAGTCAATTTCTTGCTTTGGAGAGGGAGATTCGCTGTCGTCATCACTGACCCTTCTCCAACCATAATTATATGATGATTCCATCCATGTTTGACTAATTCCACTATAGGCACATGGAGGTCTATGTGAGTTGGATGATATTTCTTGTGTAATCGATGTGAGAGTTTTTAGGTTTGATGCCTAGTATCCACTATATTCTGAGATTGATGTTTCTATGACTTTGCTATGCTTAATGCATGTCATGAGGGCCCGAGTGCCATGATTTCAGATCTTAAATTTCTATGTTTTCATGAATATATTTGTGTTCATGATCTTATTTGCAAGTTGTATGCATTTGTTATTGTTCTGAACCATAGACCCCCAAAGTGATAACAATTGTTATATCGACGAGGATGACTTTACCTTTAGGATTACATGTATTCATCGTATGTCAATGCTTTGTGACGATTCTATATTAAAAGGATCACCTTAATTACCCTTAATGTACATTACAATCCCACTGCCAAGGGAGGGAAGGACAAAAGATGTTGTGCAAGTTCTTACGGCAACAACATACAACTATTTATGGAATGCATGCCTGCATATGATTGATGAATTGGAGCTAGTTTGTTTATGCTCTATGTTATTATTGTTGCATATTGAATCCATTTAAACAAAACTGACTATCTACTTCCATGCGTACTTTTCTACTACTGTTTCTATGGTTACAATTACTTCGGTTGCATGCCCTACTACTCTGCAATACTATTACTATTATTGTATTATAACTTTACCACTACCGCTATCATATCATCGTGCTACTAATAAATTGTTGCAAGAAAGTTATCTATCCAAGTGTGGTTGAATTGACAACTCAAATGCTAAGTCTTATAAATATTCTATGGCTCCCCTTGTGTCAAATCAATAAATTTTGGTTGAAATACTCCCCTTCCCTCAAACACTGTCGTGATCCCATATACTTGTTGGTTAGAAACAACCATCCACACATAGTATATTATTTCTGCCAGCAATACAAGATCATGCACACTAAGAGGATAATGCAAATTACTAGTTAACATTTTTTTCTGCCAACAAATCATACACACAAATGTTTGCTGCCAATAATCATGCACAGAAGAATAACCACAATGATTAAATTATGCGATTATGCCAAATGAAACAACCAGCCTGCTTGCTTCCGCCCAGAAAAAATGAATTTATTTTAGTGAAATGATTAGCATCTTCCATTAAATCTCTAACATGCTATGTGACAAACACCAATCATGCTAATTCTTACGTTAAGCCTAAATAACAACGTACCAGTGACCTTCCTCCATCCAAAATAGAGAAGGGAAGGGTATGCACTAATTTTTAATTGGCTGATCGGATGTCTGAACTCTCGTAGAGCAACCTCTGATTTGCTTCCGGTTTATAGAATTTCAGACAACTAAACTCGACCGTGAACCGATGGGACACACAATGATTCGATGCCCTAAGTTAAGCTTCATGCACTAGCCAATGAAACCAAAAGTACGAACTGGTGGAAAGGGGTAGGCAATCCACTATGCGCTTCAACACTCCCTCTCACGTGTGATGTAGGAAGTCAACATGTGCATAGGCTTGGAGGTATTAGCTCAAGAGGCCTATACATGCAAACAGAGGGAGGCAGGAACAATTTTTGGATAAATTGTGAAAGACAAGACTTGAACTCAAGACCTTAGGCTTTGACACCATGTTAAGCATCATGCAGTAGCCAACACAACCAAAAGTCCAAACTGATGTGAAAGGCTAGGCAATAGATAGCAACTCTAGGAGATCCCGCAAAAACACATCTCACAAAAACAATATATGGTCCCCCCTAAAAATGAATTTGTCGGATGGGTTTATTGGATTTGTTCCACCCGACGTCGACTGATACTTCAAATTTGTTTTAGGGAAATTGGCAAAATCATGATTTTGAATAATATAATCTCAATAGGACAATAATATAAATCAAACTAAGTAATATTTTAGCATCATACAATAGAATAATCCTCTCAAGAAGGATAATGTCCATGTAGTTGCAAGTGGGAGATTTTTCATTACATAGCTGTGCAAAAAGATGCGATCTATGCATTACATTGATATCATTGAGAGACCCCGAAAATCGAAAGAAGCAATGCCAAATCCACAAGTCATGCAAAGACACTTGTTCAAGCATAATAGTGGATTTAGTTTTATGGCTGGTGTACTGCCCGAACCAAGCCGTAGGCAATTATTCACCTTCAATGCATGCAATCCACATTCCTAATCATGCTCGGCCATCATCTTGCTTTTTTCATCATCATTGGTTAAAGAAAACTAGGGTAGTGGCAACATGACACATTGGGCTTAAACAAATGGGTAGTACAACTTATTCATGAGGGAAGAAAGTCTTTCAGAGATATTGTGATACTCACCGGGTTTTAACCTGCCCCGGAAGGGTGGCCCCTGATGAAGTGCCAAGCAAGCACATGCTACTTCGTGGGATCTGCCTAGGAGGAAGTGTAAGCTTCCAGTGCGGGTAATAAGTTGGTCCTACCTCAGTTAGTGGGATCCTTGCGAGGGAAGTCATCGGTAACGGCTACAGTAAGATTCGCCTGCTGCCTATGTTGCCATAGTGGTGGTACCATCTATCACCAGAAGAATACCAAAGGGGGAAGCGGAAGACCTTGGGGATAATGCATAGCCCCAGGAGGACGTCATCATCTCTCGTACAAGCACATCATGGGCGACCATGCAACCATGGTACAAGCTATACTAGTCTACTCAAGTATATCTTCATCCAATCAGAGCCTCCGACAAGGCCTCTTTGGACACCATACATTTGGGAGACCAAGTCCTTGGGGGGACCTTTCACCATTGTAACACATATTATAGCTCTCTACCATTGCAATACAACAAAGCAGGAGTAGGGCATTTGAGGGAGTCCTGGATTAAGGGGTCCTCGGGGGGCCAACCTATCTCTATGGGCCGGACTATATGGGCCACTTACCGAACACATGATTCATTGAAGACCCTATCTCCAAGATGGAAGCTTTGGGAAGTACAGCTTGCGCTCCACGTTTGATGTAGCAAATAGGCATGTTTATATCTCCGACGTGTAACCGACCATGTGTAAACCCTAGGTACCCCTGGCGTCTATATAAGCCGGAGGGTTTTAGGTTATAGGTAAAGAACAACTCATCTAGGGTTAGCTATTCGATATCGAGGTAAATCAACTCTATAACCCCCATACCATCAATGCAACCAAGCAGGTCGTAGGGTATTACCTCCATAGGAGGACCCAAACCTGGGTAAATCTGTGACCCTTCGTCTCCTGTTACCATTGGTTCTAGTCTCACAGTTTAGGACCCCCTACCCGAGATCCACAGGTTTTGACACCGACATTGGTACTTTCATTGAGAGTTCCTCTGTGAGCACCCAAGGAATCGATGTCTCACATTGTCATCAACGAAGAGGTCCGCAATATGGACACTTTCGTCCCTAGATAGATCTTTGCCTTTGGCAGCATTGTGCTGCACGCTGACCCGACCGGCCATCTAGGCCATGTCAAGAGCTTCGCCCCCGATTGAGAGGTCAGATTTGGGAACCTAGAGTTCTCCTTAGACTCTCAGGGCGACTTGTTACTAACCGGGCTCGCGACTTCGCCTGCCATGCCCGAAGACTCTAAGGCTTTAACCTCGAGCTCCTTCTCCGGTCACACCGGCAGGTTCAACCACTGATACTCCATCCTCGAAGCATATTGATGACGAGCTGTTGCCGCAATTTGATGACGAGCTCACTGATACTCCATCCCCGAAGCATATTCCATACGACAAGCCAAACCTCCCTCCTCGCAGGCGTGATCGTATGGCCGACGACGCCGGCTATAGACCGGCAATACCCCAAAGACGGGGAAAGGAGCCACTAGAGCCCAATGAAAAGTTCGACCTGCGAGATGACTTAGATCATAGAGCAGGCCGTACAAGATCCATCTAGGAATCCAGAGGATACTCACCCGATAGATGGGATGGGTACAGACCATGGCTCGACCGAAGAGATAACAGGGACCGGGAACGTAACCAAGCTATAGCATACGCCGATTACACACGCGACATAGCTCGGGTTCAAGGTGATGCTCACCTGCTATGTTTTACAGATGAGGTGATGCGGCATCAGTTCCCGGAGGGGTTTAAAGTCATGAACATCGAACAATACGATGGGAGAACTGATCCAACAGTATGGATCAAGGACTTCCTCCTCCACATCCACATCTCTCAAGGATACGATCTCCATGCCATCAAATACCTTCCCCTTAAGCTTAAGGGGCCAGCTCAGCACTAGCTAAATAGCCTCCCCGAAAACTCCATCGGATGATGGGAAGACCTGGAGGATGCATCCCGCTCCAACTTCTAGGGAACCTATGTTTGGCCACCGGATTCCTCCGACCTAAGTAATATCTTTCAGATGCCCGGAGAGTCTGCTTGGCAATTCTGGAATCAGTTTTTAACCAAGAAGAACAAGATCGTCGACTGCCCGGACCCTAAGGCAATAGCCTCCTTCCGACACAATATTCAGGACGAATGGCTGGCCAGCCAGCTCGGCTAGGGTAAACCTCGGACTATGTCCGCCCTTACTTCCCTGATGACCCACTTTTGCGCCGACGAAGACAATTGGCTAGCAAGACGCAGCCACAACTACGAAGAGCCCGGAACTTCTGAAGTACGGGACGGTAACGGGAATCCCAAACGCAAAAAGAACAAGCGCCGACACAATAACTGTGATGTTGATGATACGACCGGTAACGCCGGCTTCCGCAACTCCCACCTGGGCAGCGGAAGAAGACTCCTAAAGGCAATCACGATGGACCCACTCCGTTGGAAAAAATAATGGAGCGGACTTGCCAAATCCATGGGACTCAAGAGAATCCTGCCAACCGCACACACCGTAATTGTTGGGTGTTTAAGCAGGTTGGCAAGCTCCCATCCGAGGACCAAAGCAAGAGCCCTCATAGCGAGGATGAGGATGAGCCTCGGGGTCCGATTGGTGGCAACCGAAAGAAATTTCCTCCGGAAGTCAAGATAGTAAACATGATATACGCCACCCATATACCCAAGAAGGAGAGGAAGCACGCCCTTCGAGAGGTCTATGCTGTAGAGCCCATGGCCCCGAAGTATAACCCATGGTCGACATATCCGATCACTTTTGATCGGCACGATCAACCGACCAGTATCCGCCACGGGGGTTCGGACGCACTCGTCCTTGACCCCATTATCGATGGGTATCACTTCACAAAATTCCTAATGGACAGAGGAAGTAGCCTTAATCTGACTCACTCAAACATGGTGAAAAAGATGGGCATAGAACCGTCACAGATCAAACCCAGTAACACCACCTTTAAAGGGGTTATTCCAGGTATCGAAGCCCGATGCACGGGCTCCATAACCCTAGAAGTTGTGTTCGGCTCGCCCGATAACTTTCATAGCGAAGACTTGATCTTCGACATCATACCCTTCCGCAGCGGCTAGCACGCCCTGCTCGGCCGGACAGTGTTTGCTCGTTTCAACGTTGTCCCACATTATGCATACCTCAAGATCAAGATGCCTGGCCCCAAAGGGGTCATCACTATCAACGGCAATATGGAGCGATCTCTACGAACTCAGGTCATGCGCTAGCCTTGGCGGCCGAATTTAGTTACAAAGATGATCAACAGGTTCCGGCATCTGTCGTATAGGCACGCAAGGTTGGGAAGCGAGCTCGGCTGAAGGCCGAACTCTCTGAACCCTCCTCTACCCCAAATAGGGACTCACACCCCATCGCACGCCCTTAGGACCAGCCAAGCACGTGCCAAGAAGGCACAACTTTGCACTTAAAATCCCATGGGCAACGGTGGGGAAACAAAGGTGGGAGTCCGGCTGGACCAGACTACCAACACTAGATATGTCTTCGAACACAATGAAGGGACCATTGAAGGGCCCACCAAGGGTGTAAATCTTATCCATAATTCGGTGACTTTTCAAGATCTTGTTTGCAACATCCGCTCACCGAACAATGCCACCCATCGAGGTGCACCAAAGATCAGGAGTAAACTAGCAACAGGGCACATCAAGGACGTAAGGCCATCAATCGAAGACCCCTGGTACAACCACTCGTGTAATCTCTTTTCTTCACACACCTATAAGTAGTTGCTTCGACACTCCGAGTAATAAGAGTTGTTGAGAAAAAATATAGCATCATTTTACATGTTTGTCTTGTTGTCCTTCTTGGCACATATCTTCATTTTCTCCCTCTTCTTGCGAAATAATTCGATATGTTACGACGCAACCGGATAATACACCGGGAGCTCGAACTTACAAAGAAATCGCCTTACGTATTGTTCATTATGTGTTCGGCGTCTTGGAGTTCACTTTATATGCATTGGTTCCGAACTATGTCTTGGGTCAATAGTTGGGTTGCTTGGCTCCTGTGCTTGCCCCTTTACGTTCCGCTCGTTCGGCTAAAAGGGCAAAGGGAGAACCCCTACGATTGTGTTTCCGGATAGTCTAGTCAAGCACCTCAGGGGAGAAAGCCGAAAACTGGCCGTCATGGTATGCGAGAGCCGGTCTATGAATCCGAGCCTGAAGTGTTATACTTACATCCTCATCGGAGGATATTCCGTGTTGTGCGAGGGGTTTGCTATCCATGTGAACCATGTGATGCTGGCCTTAGCCGTAGTTCATCCGAACATCACAACACTCCGGGAGCTAGTCCTTAGCCCCCCGTAGTCCTTTTCGCGCCCCTACGGGTAAGTGAAAGAAATAAGGCACTATAGTCTGATTGCCTAGTCCACCGCACTCTAAGGCCTTCGGGTTTCGATCACTCGGCTAAGGAATATTGTGCAGAGACACCCCATGTAGTATCTACATGGGGGCTGAAGCCGATGACACGCATCTTTCAGTTTCAAACGGCCACACAGGAGTTATAAAGGAATGCAAAAACATCAAAGCATAATAACTTATAACATTAAAAACTTTGAAAAGTCTTCAAACACATTACAATTCATTCGAACACATTATCGCCGAAACACCAAGACACTATCGCCGAAACACCAAGACACTATCGCCCGAGGACCTTCCATAACTCCGACGAAGTATAGCTCGGGGCGCTATTCTCTTTCCTGGGAGGCGGCAGGGCAGTGGCTACCTTCATCGGATACAGCCCCGCCCAGTGCACCTTGGCCTTGGCAAGGGCCATCTGGACTCCCTTGATGCAGGAGGAATGCTTCACGGTGTCGAGACAGGGCGAAGCTGCAATTAGCTTCTGCACCAAGCCAAAGTAGCTGCTTGGCAGCAGCTCGCCAGGCCATAGGCGGATGCAGGTGTCCTTCATGGCCGGCTCCACCATCTGGTGCAGCTCCATCAGCTGCTCCGCGTGAAGAGGAGAGCACTCGGGGACTCCGAACTATGCCCAGAACAGACGAGCTTCGTCTCCTTCTTCCCTCGAGGCGAACAGTTGATTGGCGTCTGCCACGCTCTTTTGGAGATCGGAGGAGGTGCCCGAGGAATGCCACACCTAGGTAAGAAATTTGAATTTGCTATCCCCGAAGACACACTGTAGTAAGTATGGCTTACCATCCATCATGTCATTCGCGTGGCGGACTTGCTCCTCATAGAACTGCCTGTCCACCCGCTCCTTTTGCATATCGGTCTTCAGGGTGGACAGTTCGGCCGCGCTCTCCTTGTCCTTCAGCTCAAGAGCCCCACACTTCAGGCTGGCGTCCTTGAGCTCCTGCTGGACCTCTGCCACGCGAGCCTCATGCTTGTTGCTGGTGGCTCGCAGGGCAGAGAGGGCGGTAGCCGCTTCTTTGGCCGCCGCCCTCTCGACGACCACTTGATCTTTCGCCTGTTGGAGCTCGGCCTTGAGCCTCTCCACCTCTTTCGCCGAAGCTGTGTAAACATTAAACGCTGCGAAAAACTATACTGACATTGTTCGGGCAAAGGTATTCGAATTTTGTGTTGACCCACCTTGTGCTTCGTCAAATCTTCTGTTGAGGGCATCAACTTCATCTTCGGAGCATTTAAGCTTCCGATTCAGTTCGTCCAGTTCGGCGCCATTTATGGCCGCCGCCGATGACGAAGCCTACAATACACACGTAGTTGACATGTTACATGGGTTCTGTACTCCCAAACTATATTCAATCCGGTCATATGTTTGACCTTATTAGGGGATAATCTAACACTTCGGACACAAATTTGAATCTAGTCCGGAATCGGATACCTGATTAACCCCTAGGTAAGTTTTTTCAAACACACCTAGGGCTTGGGGGCTGCCATGTACATAGTAATAAAAATAAGTAAAAACTTGGCAAATAAGAGTTTCATGTGACGTACTTGAAAACCCGTCAGGAGACCTTTGAAGGCCTGCTTGAGTCCGTTGTCGATATACTGAATGCTCTATAATACCACACCCATAAGGGTGCGGTGCTCTTTGGACATGGAGGCGCTTGATAAAGTCTCCTCCATGACCGGCCACCCATTGGCCGGTGGTGATCGGATAACCCGATCACCAACCGGGGTCTCAACCAATACCTTTGGAGGCATAATGCGCTCCGGAGATGCCCTTGGAGGGGACTGAGTGACCGCTTGTGCGGCCTCCTCAGTATTCAGGCAGGTTACCTCCCCCGGTCTTCGGTGACCGAGGTGTTAGCATCGGCCATTATGTCATCTCCCCCGTCGCCATTTCCCGGCTCCATAGGAGCAAGCTGGGATGACACCTCTGCGATGTCCTTCGCGGCGCCTGGAGTGGCAGGGTGCGAGGCATTCCTGCTCTCCGCTAGTTCGGCGGGCGGGGTCTCCCCATACGATATTTAGTCGGTGGGAAGGAAGCGCGGGGGGCTGCAAAATCGATAAAGCACCCGTGTGTTAGTAAACTTTAAACCTGTTAAAAGACGAACAAGGGGTCTTCGAATCCTAACCTTCGGGCAGGGGGCTTGACCCTGAGGTTCCTTTGTGAAACCACCTTGAGGCCATCAGACTCAGTGTCTGAATCCGAACTATCATCGGACAGTACCACCCGTGCCTGCCACGCTCTCTTCTAGGCAGGAGGGGGTACCTCCTTTGGAGCGTCCGATGACACCGCCCTCTTTCTTGCAAGGGGGGAGTTGCATTCCCTCTCAACTTCTTCCTCCTACTCTTCCTTTTCCTCCTCACGCTCCTCTTGATTCGAGGAGGCATCCATTTCCCCGGACAAAGTCTCGGACTGGTCCCTAAAGCGAAGGCCACCCTGGCCTGGTTTCTTCTTCTTCTCCTTCCTCGTAGGGGCCTTGTACGGCTTCATCGCGAGCATCTCCGCTAACATCCCGGACCTAGCTTCTTTGGGCTGAGGGGCCGGACTGTTGATATTCACGATTTTCTTTAGCCATGACTGCAAAGGATGATCGGAAAGGGTGTTATAAATCCTCTCTATGGAAAATAAAGCCCGCCAAGCAAAGTTATAACGTACCTCAGAAGCGGGCTTGGCAGCGGGCAGACCCTTGTCTTCTTCTTCGGATGGCCCACTCTTTTATGACTTGAAGAGCGCCTTCCATAGCTTCTCCCGCATAGTGCAGAAGAGGTTCAAAATCATGGGCACGTCATCGAGCTGACAAGCCCACAAGGGAGTATCCCGGCACCGGCATGGGAGGATGCGTCTTCGGAGCATGACCTGGACCACATCGGTTAGTGTGATGCCCTGCTCGACTTTGGAGCTGACGCTCTTCTACAGGTCGCTCACCTCCTTGCTCGGTCCCCAGCTAAGGCCCTTTTCAATCCATGAAGCTAATCTGGTGGGGCGACCGGATCTGAATTCGACAGGGGGAGTCTGACCTTCTTCTTCTGGTTCTGTGATGTAGAACCACTCCTTCTACCACGCCTTGATGGTGTCGATGAAGTTGCCCGATGGCCACACGACGTGGGTGAGCTTGCTGATGATAGCTCCGCCACAGTTTGCGTGCTTCCCTCTGACGCACTACGTCTTGACATTGAACACTTTGAGCCATAGCCCAAAATGCAGCTTGACCTGCAGGAAAGCCTCACAGACGAGGATAAACGCCAAGATGTGCATGAAAGAGTTCGGCGGGAGGTCGTGGATGTCGAGGCCGTAGAAAAACATCAATCCCCTGATGAAGGAGTGGAGCGGGAAGCTCAACCCCTTGATGAAGTGGGGGAGGAAGACCACCCTTTCGCCCGGCAGGGGAGTGGGGATCACATGGCCCTCCTCCGGTGCGCGATGAGGGATGTCAGGGGAGAGGTAGCCAGCCTTCTTGAGGTCGAGGATGTCCCAGTCGGTAATCGTGGAGGCCTCCCACTAGCCGTTGGAGCCCGCCATTGATGAGCTTGGAGGTGGGGGGCAGAAGACCTAGATCGGTGTTTCGGAGGTGCAGAGGAATGGAAGACGGAGAAGGAGAATGGGAAGCGTGAATAGGCTTTAGGGTTTTCTTCCCCTTTTATGAGGCTTATCGGTTCGGTCTCCCCTTGTTGCGCCGTGAATCCCTCCACTTCCCGAGACATGCGAGTCATTGCACACGCGTGATTAAACATATCCCGTATAAAACGGGACACGATCGGTACATTGATAGATCGTGATGATTAAACGGACTCAAACCGCAAATCGAGTTTGTGTAATTGGCCTAGCGGTCGTGGTCGGCCATGACTTTCGTCAGGCAGGTCGTCGGAGGAATATTATTTACCCCTTGATGTTTTGCCTTCAAGGATGGCCTACTCACAATGTTCGGACGCGCCACTATGCGGAAAGCTATTTATCAACGGGGGCTGAACTAGGTTCAGTGGGAAGAACTCACCTCCCAAGCCGAAGATTCTGATCATGTAGAGCAGCCGAAGCTGGGACCCTTGTCGTTGGAGGCAAGTTCAGGGGCTACTGAAGGAGTCCTTGATTAAGGGGTCCTCGGGGGGCCGACCTATATCTATGGGCCGGACTATATGGACCACTTACCGAACACAAGATTCATTGAAGAACCTATCTCCAAGATGGAAGCTTTGGGAAGTACGGCTTGCGCTCCACGTTTGATGTAGCAAATAGGCATGTTTATCTCTTCGGCGTGTAACCGACCATGTGTAAACCCTAGGTACCCCTGGCGTCTATATAAGCCATAGGGTTTCAGGTTATAGGCAGAGAACAAGCTATTCGATCTTGAGGTAGATCAACTCTGTAACCCCCATACCATCAATACAACCAAGAAGGACATAGGGTATTACCTCCATAGGAGGGCCCGATCCTAGGTAAATCTATGTCCCCTTCGTCTCCTGTTACCATTGGTTCTAGTCTCACAGTTCGGGACCCCCTACCCGAGATCCGCTGATTTTGATACCGATAGCATTACACTAGGAAGGTGGCCCAAACTTGGGTAGTTCTTCGTGTTCATCCACTACATTACATCCATGACTTAGGATAGTTGGCCGTGTTCAGTCTCTGTCTGAACTCTCGAAGAGTTGTTGCTCACAACTCATATGTAGGTTCTTGGAAACTGACATTTGGCACACCAAGCAGGGGGCTGAGGAGTTCTACTAATCCTATCGGATGATCTTTGTCTCTCCAAGCATCACCGTCGACTGGCGTACCAATATGGCGTGAGCAATGGATCTCTCACATTACTCACCCTTGATGAAACACGCCCGGTCGGCGCCGCCCACTCCATGCAAGTGTTGTGAAAATAGTTTCACAGGCATACAAAGCACCCCGTGGCCCGACATATGATCAAGACACAGGATGCAAAGTGCGTCGCCAATTCTCGACCGCTCCGGCAAACGAATGAACAAGGATGCCTGCGCCTCCCGAGGATGAGAAGTTTTCACGTCAAAGGTGTGCTCACTGCCTATGCAGTGATGTATTCGATGGCGCAGAACGTGAACTCATCCTCAGAAGGCCACACCTACCCTCACCGGGCGACCAGGGAGTTTCTCGAATCCACGACCCGGCCTGCACCATGGGAAGGCATGCGCTTGTCTCCAAATTGCAGTCCCTCCGATCGTAGACATACCATGGGCCAAGGACGTCGGCATGGTGCGACCGGCTCGTTGGTCCCATGATCGTGACATATTCTGACGGAAGATGGCGCATGTAGATGACCCACGCATGTAGGTGGGCAATCGTAGTCCTTTCGATAAGTAAGAGTGTTGAACCCTACAAGGAGCAGAAGGAAATGACAAGTGGTTTTCAGCAAGGTAGTTTCTGCAAGTTCTGAAATTGTAGGTAACCGGTAGTTTGATAGCAAGATAATTGGTAACGAGCAAGTAATGGTAATAGTAAATAAAGTGCAGCAAGGTAGCCCAATCCTTTTGTGGAAAAGGACATGCCAAAACTAGCTCTTCTAATAAGCAAAGTGTTCTTGAGGGTGAACGGGAATTTCATCTACTCACTTTCATCATGTTGGTTTGATTCGTGTTCGCTACTTTGTTAATTTGATATGTGGGTGGACCGATGCTAAGGTGCTATTATTACTTGAGCTAACAACCTACTTATTATTAACCCCCTCACATGCATCCGCAACTATGAGAAAAGTATTAAGACAAAGTCTAACCACAACATTAAACATGTGGATCCAAATCAGTCCCTTATGAAGTAGCGCATAAAGTAGGGTTTAAGCTTCTGTCACTCTAGCAACCCATCATCTAATAACTACTCCACAATGCATTCCCTTAGGCCCAAGGATGGGGAAGTGTCATTTAGTCGATGTTCACATGACACCGCTAAGGGAGTCACAACATATTTATCATAAAAATATCGAACACATATCAAATTCACATGATTTCTTGCAACATGACTTCTCCCGTGACCTCAAGAACAAAGGTAACTAGTCACAAATAATACTCATGCTCAATATCAGAGGGGTATTAAATAGAATAATGGATCTGAACATATAATCTTTGTCAGGGCTCGATGCACTCGATCACCTATGGGGCTGTAAGCCCATTTGTGGTTTGGCAGGGGCAAGGTCACATGCACAAAGAGCAGAAATGGTGACACAACACGGCGATCGGCACACTAACATGTTACCCAGGTTCGGGCCGCTATGAAGTGTAAAACCCTACCCATGCTTTGGTGGATTGAGCAGAGGAACGCGAAGATCATGCAACGCCCAAGCCTGGCAAGAGTTTCCTTCGGGGGAGCTACTACGTGAGTACAAGTGCTCGAAGGCGTGAATCTTGAGCTCGGTTGCCCTGGGACTCCTTTTATAGCACAAGGTTTAACCACAGTTTCAAAACAGACATTTGTCTGATAATTAGATAGCTAACAGTGCTATCATACCTAACTCTGGCACTTAGGACAAAATACCATAAATGCAGCCTAGGTGGTGTGCGGGGATGCATCCCCGACAGGCTTCTAGCATCGCTCTAGCTAACTATTGCACCATGGATTGACACACCTCTGGACGAGTGTCAAGGGGGCATAATCTAGCTTCCAGCGTGTCATCACATGCTTAGTGAGAGCCACTTAGCCACCTGGGGGCTCGACACCGCATTGATAAGTGACAGGTATTACGATGCAGTGGAGCAGTGACCGATCATCTCGCGCTTGCTAGGGGATGGCTTGTCGGATCTTCTTGAAGGTGGGTGCGTCTCTGTCCCTAGCAAGCGCCATGGAGGTGCTTGGCACAGCTTGGGGCCATCCTGGGCCGTTGCAACGATATTTTTGGCATTGCTTGGCCTATTGTAGGTTGTTGTTGTCGGAGTCTTGGTCTTGGGTGCCTGCTTAGTTGTGGTAGCGACTTTTCCCGGTAGGCCCAGGCCATTGGGTAGGAGGCTTATCTTTCGTCCACAATTCAGGGGTAAACAAATACCCCTATTTGTATACCCCGATAGAAGCCCCCGAGCCTGAGCCATACGTGTCGCTTGGCATGTTGGGTTA
This sequence comes from Hordeum marinum, assembly GCA_022496015.1. Classification (NCBI taxonomy): domain Eukaryota; kingdom Viridiplantae; phylum Streptophyta; class Magnoliopsida; order Poales; family Poaceae; genus Hordeum; species Hordeum marinum. Next base: position 451,292,005 of record CM039673.1, on the reverse strand, counting down.
GGCCCCAAACAGTGCACGAACACGAGTCGAAGAAATGATGCCCTCTCGTCCCACGTCCACTCTGCGTAATTACCACAGGTCGTGGGGTTGTGGAATAGTAGCCATTTGGAGAGTAAAAACGCTAGTAAAAGAAATGGTAGTTTTCCAATAATATAGCAAAGAGCCAGCCCTTGCACGGGTCCCCAAATAAAAGGGGCAACACACAGGGGCGTTGCTCATTCGCATCCGTTTCTCCGTCCTTCATCTTCCTCTTCAAGCCAAGAAAACCACTTCCGCAGCTGCCTCTGGTACACCGAGCACTGCTAGATCATCATCCGCCCTCGATAGCTCAATAGATGGGGCGAAAGGCAGCTGCTATCGAGGGGAAGCAGACGGCCGTGCCTGCGGACCCAGTGGCCGAAGAGAGGAGGAGGAAAGCAGAAGAGCTGGAGAAGTGGCGACAGAGAGATGTGGTCATCTCCCCATCGAACTTGGACGACAATACCTTGATCAACAGGTATGCCTATATGTGGGGGAGAGAAACAAAGGGGCATAAAGCGCTTGTGGTTCTGCCGAACAACCCCAATGACAAGACACCGTCAGATTCATACCGCTTCTTCTGCACGTACTTCCTCTATGGCCTCTCCCCCCCCCTTTTCTGATTTCTTCTACACCATGATGGCGGCGCATGGATTCCACCTCCTATACTTCATGCCCAATGCAATGGTGTGCATGGTGATCTGTACCCATTTGTGTGAGAACTTTGTTGGAGTTGCCCCCAATGTAGACTTGTTCAAGCACTTCTTCCTCCCCTGGATAGAATACAAGTCCCACCACTCGTGGACGTAAGCTGGATTCCTTGGGGCAAGAGGGAGGATTGGGGTTATCTCGATGGCCAGCATTGCAGAAAGTGGGAAGAGAGGAGGGGTGATTGGTGTTGGACTACGGATGACAAAGCCCCTGAGTTCTGCTCGGCGCGGACTGGATGTGTCATGCACGAAAGTGATTGGAGTAAACCGGGCCTCACTAACAACAAGCTCTGCATGGTGTTGAACATGATCATCCGTCTCAAAGCTGCTAGGTTGTCCATCGAACATGTGGGAGCCGATTTCCTCCCCCGCTACATTGCGCTACTGTAGAAGAGGGACATGTTTGCATGGGAGTACAATGGTCCTGCTGAGTGGATGTGATTGTACCCAGGCCCCGTCAACAATGTGACAATTTATAGCCATGGTTGGTTGTGCGATCAGCTGTCCAGTCGCCTTGGGCCATTCCATTTGCAGATAGGAGTCGTCCCCTTGCACCTCAATTCCTCCCAGAACAAAATTCTATAGTGGATGCCTGATTGCGATGCCTCCGAGGTCAATCCTTATTGGGAATTGCCCACCACGGATGAAGAGATGGGGTGGGTCTCTAGCCTGGAGGAAAGAGCTTCCAGGGCGGAGGACAATATGATCGCGCCAACCAGGGCAGTGGAGAGGGCGTTCATCGTTGCTCGGATTGTGGAGGACAAAAATGTCAGGGCCGTCAAGGGATCGGACTCCGGAGAAGAGGGAGAGGAGGAATGTGAGGACGACGAATCTTCTGAAGAGGAGAGAGAAAAACTTTCTCTAGAGGGGATTGAGGTAGAGGAGGCGAAGGATCCGGAGGTGGAGGAAGAGGGGCTTGAGGTGGGCCCTCAAGCTCCAGAACAAGGGCACCGCCTTCATCAACACGCTAGCCGAGAGCCGACGACCCCTACATCTTCATGGGGTACCTTGAAGGTGAAGAAGATGAGTACCAAGGGAGTCGGATGTGAAGCAGCACGTCGCCAGTCCCTCTGCCTCTCTCAGGCCAAGGTTTCTCCCTTCAAGTAACATAGGGTTAAGGGGGTGGACCCCAACCCCCATCAAGCCCAACTTCCCCGCCAAGCTCGACCCCACTGGAGTTTCTGGTCCCTCCGCCAAGCTCGTCCTTACCGGAGATTCCGTCTTCTTCATCAAGCCTTGCTCCTCCAATTCTAAAGAGGGGTAGATCAACTCCGTCGCCTGCGTCATACGAGGTGGGCTCCATGATCGTTGCCTCGAAGTGAGTTATTCAATCACAAGTCTTGTCAAAGTTTTTAGTCCTTGATTTTCTTGACTGATTTTGTATAACTGAATCTTGACAGGGATGAGGATGAGGAGACCCTTGCGCATCGAGCCAAACGGGCCAAATCCATGGAAAGACCGGATTCCATGGCAGGCATGAGCCCGATAGGAGGCGTGGAGGAGAATCCCGTGCCTAGCCCCCTGCATAGCCCTCTTTGTGAAATCCAAGCACCGACCTTGTCCATGGGCAAGGACGAGGAAGGGCGTCACCCTACTCCCGACAGGGGACGGGAGAGAGCTATCAAGGAGAGGCTTGCCAGGAGGAACCTTGCCTCCAAGATCACTCGTCAACCGTCGTCTGTGGGAAGGAATTGCTGACAAGGGCCTCCACCAAAGAGTTTGCCCGTATTGAGGTCATCACAGAAAGGGCGGTGACAAATGGCATGCCGGCAACTGTTGTTGCCGGGGAGGGAGATGTCCCTTCGCAACAACTTCCATCGGGTATCCTGCTTTCTCGCGTTTTCACTTTCCTTTTTCTCTTTTGATATGTGCTTTGCTGACTTTTGATCTCCTTTTTTTTGTTTATTACTCTAGTCTGCAGCCCCGCTACTCGAAGAGCCTGAGTTGCTGGAGGAGGTGGCCAACATCAGGAAAATTGCTGCCGAGGAAGCGGTGAAGATTGCTACCGCGGAGGGGCATGCGTCAGTTTTTGGGGAACTTCAGGAATCCACCGAGAGAATGGAACCAAACCCCGGCAGCACGACTGGCCCGGGCATAGCTATTGAGGAGAAGACTCCTCTTTAGTCCCTGGGGCCCTCCCCTCTGAGCTATCCTTTGTTTCGACCTTGCAGGCTCCTATGAACAATCTAGCACCGGTCACCGCTCGACTGTGTACCCCAACTCTTGGTCCATCCTTCTCAATAGGCACGGACATTGATGAGGGAATCAAACGGGTGTTGGCACTGCTGTTTCAGAGGGTTGAAGAAGTTGATGATTCTGCTGACAGCGTCAAGGATTTGGCTTTCTTGGAATCAATGGTTACAGGGCTCAAAGACGTGTAGAACATGTACAACCACCAAGGGCATGCAGTGAAAGAGCTCTCGAGGCTTCCCTCCGTGGCAAGGACGAGGAGCTGGAGGTCCATGTTTAGCAGCGTACAAAAGAGCTAGAGGACAGCCATAAGACTGCTCTCTACGCGCTCTCCTCGACGTCCTCTGCTCCGTTGAAGAAGGTGTCCGACGAGCTAGCTGCCGCATCTGCCACCAAGGCAAGTCTTGAGACCCAACTGAGCAAACTAACGGAAGACCTCACTAGGAGTAACAAGGAGATCGATGTTGGAAATATGCCCTAGAGGCAATAAATAAAGTGTTTATTATTGTGTTGTTCATGATAATCGTTTATTATCCATGCTATAATTGTATTAATAGGAAACAGGATACATGTGTGGATACATAGACAAACACAATGTCCCTAGTATGCCTCTAGTGAACTAGCTCATTGATCGAAAGATGGTTAAGGTTTCCTAGCCATGGACATGAGATGTCATTTGATAACGGGATCACATCATTAGGAGAATGATGTGATGGACAAGACCCAAACTACAAACGTAGCTTATGATCGTGTCAGTTTATTGCTACTGTTTTCTGCATGTCAAGTATATGTTCCTATGACCATGAGATCATGCAACTCATAGATATCGGAGGAGTACCTTGTGTGTATCAAATGTCGCAATGTAACTGGGTGACTATAAAGGTGCTCTACAGGTGTCTCCAAGGGTGTCTGTTGAGTTGGCATGGATCAAGACTGGGATTTGTTACTCCGTGTGACGGAGAGGTATCTCGGGGCCCACTCGGTAATACAACATCACAATAAGCCTTGCAAACAATGTGACTAAGTGTTAGTTGCGAGATCTTGTATTACGGAACGAGTATAGAGACTTTCCAGTAACGAGGTTGGACTAGGTATGGCGATACCGACGATCGAATCTCGGGCAAGTAACATACCGAAGAACAAAGGGAACATCATACGGGATTAACTGAATCCTTGACATAGAGGTTCAACCGATAAAGATCTTCGTGGAATATGTAGGAACCAATGTGGACATCCAGGTCCCGCCATTGGTTATTGACCATAGAGGTGTCTCGGTCATGTCTACATAGTTCTCGAACCCGCAGGGTCTACACACCTAAGGTTTGGTGACGTTTCGGTAGTATAGAGTTATGTATGGTGGTGACCGAAGTCTGTTCAGAGTCCCGGATGAGATCCTAGACGTCACGAGGAGCTTCAGAATGTCTGGAGGTAAAGATTCATATATAGGAAGTCCTGTTTTGGTCGTCGGAAAAGTTTTGGGCTCATCGGTAGTGTACCGGGACTGCCGGTAGTGTACCGGGAGGCCACCGGGAGGGTATTTCGACCCAAGAGGCTACATGGGCTGTAGGAGATTGTAAACCAGCCCTTATTGGGCTGGTGGAACATCCACAAGAGGCCCATGCGACTGGAGGAAAAAAGGCCTAAGAGAAAAGTGAAGAAAGGCAAAATAGGGTGAATCCTAGTCCTACTAGGATTGGAGGTGGACTTCACCTCTCCCTCTCTCCTTCGGCCGAAGCAAGGAGGCCTTGTCCCTTGTGCCAAGGCCTCTCCTCCTCTCCTCTTATATATACTAGAGGTTTTAGGGTTTTTGCACTAGATTTTCAGCCACGTGTTACCCGTTCCTCCAGTGCAGAGTTTCTCCTCTAGATCGGATTTCCGCAGTGCTTAGGCGAAGCCCTACCGGAATTGCTCCACCACCATCGCCGGAGTGCCGTCAGGCTGCCGGAGAACTCTTCTTCCTCTCCACTCCTTCTTGCTGGATCAAGACGGTGGAGATCGTCATCAAGCTGTACGTGTGCTGAACGCGGAGGTGTCGTCCGTTTGGTGCTAGATCGGAAGGATCATGATCAAGTTCGTGGGATGGATCGTGATCAGATTGCGGGACAGATCGTGGTTGGATCGCGGGATGGATCGTGATTGGATCGCGAGATGCACGGCGATTTGGACCGCGAAGACGTTCGACTACACCAACCGCGTTTCTTAACGCTTCCCGCTTAGCGATATACAAGGGTATGTAGATCCACTCTCCCTCTCGTAGATGCTCATCACCATGGATAGATCTGCGTGCGCGTAGGAATTTTTTTGTTTCCCATGCAATGTTCCCCATCAGTGGCATCATGAGCTAGGTCTATGTGTAGATAAGATCTCGAGTAGAACACAAAAGGTTTGTGGGCTTTGATGCTTATATTGCTTCCTCCCTTGGTCGGATTTTGGTTCAACGGTATTGTGAGATGAAGCGGCCCGGACCAACATTACTCGTACGCTTACGAGAGACCGGTTCCCTCGATGCACCTTGTTGCCTAGATGGCTTGCGGATGGTAGTTTCTCTCACTTTAGTTGGATCGGATTCGACAAAGGCGGTCCTTGAGAAGGTTGAAAAGCAAATTATGTATCACCGTTGTGGTTTATGCGTAGGTGAGAATCGTTCTTGCTAGAAACCCGTAGCAGCCACGTAAAACATGCAACAACAATTAGAGGTTGTCTAACTTGTTTTTGCAGGGTATGTTGTGATGTGATATGGCCAATTACATGATGTGATATATGTGATGTATGAGATGATCATGTGATGTATAGAATTTCACGACTTGCATGTCGATGAGTACGGCAACCGGCATGAGCCATAGGGTTGTCTTTAATTATTGTATGACCTGCGTGTCAATCATTAAGCGCTATGTAATGCTTTACTTTATCGCTAAATGGTAGCAATAGTAGTAGAAGCATGTTGGGCGCGACAATCCCGATGGCGACACGTTGATGGAGATCAAGATGATGGAGATCATGGTGTCTTGCTGGTGACCATGGAGATCATGCCGGTGCTTTCAAGATGGAGATCTAAAGCACAAGTTCATGGCCATATCATGTCACTTATGAATTGCATGTGATGTTAATCCTATTATGCACCTTGTTTTGCTTAGTACGACGGTAGCATTATAAGGTGATCCCTCACTTAAATTTCAAGATAAATTGTGTTCTCCCCGAGTGTGCACCATTGCGAAAGTTAGTCATGTTGAGACACCACGTGATGATCGGGTGTGATAGACTCTACGTTCACATACAACGGGTGCAAGCCAGTGTTGCACGCGCAGAACACTCGGGTTAAACTTGACGAGCCTAGCATGTACAGACATGGCCTCGGAACACAAGAGACCGAAAGGTCGAACATGAGTCATATAGTAGATATGATGAGCATAATGATGTTCACCATTGAAGCCACCTCAACTCACGTGATGATCGGACTTGAGTTGGTGGATTTGGATCATGTGACACTCAGATGACCTGAGGGATGTCAATTTGAGTGGGAGTTTTAGTAATTTGATTAACTAAACTCATTATCTTGAACAATAGTCTAAGTAAACTTTGCATATTTATGTTGTAGATCAGTGGCTCGCGTAGTAGCACCCCTCAATTTTAATGCGTTCCTAGAGAAAGCTAAACTGAAAGATGATGGAAGTAACTTTGTTAACTGGGCCCGTAATCTGAGGATTATCCTCACGACTTCCCAGAAATCATATGTCCTTGATGCACCGCTTGGTGACCAACCAGAAGACATGACCTTCGAAGACGTTAAGAACGCTTGGGAGGCACGTACTTGAGATTACTCAATAGTTCAGTGTGCAATATTGTATGGCTTAGAACCGGGACTTCAAAGACGTTTTTGAACATCATGGAGCATATGAGATGTTCCAGGAGTTGAAGTTTATCTTTCAGAAGAATGCCCGGATCGAGAGGTATGAAACCTCCAATAAAGTTCTATGCTTGCAAGATGGAGGAGAACGGGTCTACCAGTGAACATATACTCAGAATGTCTGGGTATTCAACTTGTCTAGCGGAGTTGGGAATTGCCCTTCCGCCAGAGGCAATCACTGACAGAGTTCTTCAATCACTACCACCTAGTTACAAGAGCTTTTTGATGAACTATAACATGCACGGGATGAATAAGTCAGTCGCCGAGCTGTTTGCGATGCTAAAAGTCGTTGAGTCTGAAATCCAGAAAGAACATCAAGTGTTGATGGTCAATAAAACCACTAGTTTCAATAAGAATCGGAAGGTCAAGGGCAAGAAGGGTAAAACCAAGAAGGATGGCAAAGCAGTTGCTACTCCTGTAAAGATGCCCAAGCATGTACCCAAGCTAGAAACCGAGTTTTTTCATTGCAAGGGAACTGGTCACTGGAAGCGGAACTGCCCCAAGTACCTGGCTGACAAGAAGGCGGCTAACGACAAACAAGGTATATATGATATACATGTTATTGATGTGTACCTTACTAGCTCTCGTTGTAGTGCCTGGGTATTTGATACCGGTTCGGTTGCTCATATTTGCAACTCAAAACAGGAACTACGGAATAGACGAAGGCTGGCAAAGGATGAAGTGACGATGCGCGTGGGAGCTCTATAGCGTTTCTAATATTATAAGTGGATGACATATTGTTGATTGGAAACAATATAGAAATGCTGGAAAGCGTGAAGGAATATTTGAACAAGAGTTTTTCAATGAAGGACCTAGGAGAACCTGCTTTTATATTAGGCATTAAGATCTATAGAGATAGATCGAGACGCTTAATAGCACTTTCACAGAGCACATACCTTGATAAAGTTTTGAAGAAGTTCAAAATGGAACAGTCCAAGAAGGGGTTCTTGCCTGTGTTACAAGGTGTAAAGTTGAGTAAGACTCAATGCCTAGTAACTGCAGAAGATAGAGAAAAGATGAGTGTCATCCCCTATGCTTCAGCCATAGGCTCTATCATGTATGCAATGCTGTGCACAAGACCCGATGTCAGCCTTGCCATAAGTATGGCCGGAAGGTTTCAAAGTGATCCTGGAATGGAGCACTGGCAAGCGGTCAAGAATATCCTTAAATACCTGAAAAGGACTAAGGAAATGTTTCTCGTTTATGCAGGTGAAGAAGAGCTCGTCGTAAAGGGTTACGTCGATGCAAGCTTTGACACTGATCTGGACGACTCTAAGTTGCAAACCGGATACATATTTATTCTTAACGGGGAAGCGGTAAGCTGGTGCAGTTCCAAGCAAAGCGTGGTAGCTGATTCTACGTGCGAAGCAGAATACATTGCAGCCTCGGAGGCGGCGAAGGAAGGTGTCTGGATGAAGCAATTCATGACAGATCTTGGAGTAGTGCCCAGTGCACTGAATCCAATGAACCTGTTCTGTGACAACACTGGTGCCATTGCTCTGGCCAAGGATTCAAGGTTTCACAAGAGGACTAGACACATAAAGCGACGCTTCAACTCGATGCGCGATTACATCATGGAGAAAGACATAAATATTTGCAAAGTGCACATGGATCTAAATGTTGCAGACCCATTGACTAAACCTCTTCCAAGGGGTAAACATGATCAACACCAGAACTGCATGGGTGTTCGATTTATTACAATGTAAATCACATAGTGATGTGAACTAGATTATTGACTCTAGTGCAAGTGGGAGACTATTGGAAATATGCCCTAGAGGCAATAAATAAAGTGTTTATTATTGTATTTCCTTGTTCATGATAATCGTTTATTATCCATGCTATAATTGTATTAATAGGAAACATGGATACATGTGTGGATACATAGACAAACACAATGTCCCTTGTATGCCTCTAGTGAACTAGCTCGTTGATTGAAAGATGGTTAAGGTTTCCTAGCCATGGACATGAGATGTCATTTGATAATGGGTTCACATCATTAGGAGAATGATGTGATGGACAAGACCCAAACTACAAACATAGCTTATGATCGTGTCAGTTTATTGCTACTTTTTTCTGCATGTCAAGTATATGTTCCTATGACCATGAGATCATGCAACTCACAGATATCGGAGGAGTACCTTGTGTGTATCAAACATCGCAACATAACTGGGTGACTATAAAGGTGCTCTACAGATGTCTCCGAGGGTGTCTATTGAGTTGGCATGGATCAAGACTGGGATTTGTTACTCCGTGTGACAAAGAGGTATCTCGGGGCGCACTCGGTAATACAACATCACAATAAGCCTTGCAAGCAATGTGACTAAGTGTTAGTTGCAAGCTCTTGTATTATGTAATGAGTAAATAGACTTGCCAGTAACGAGGTTGAACTAGGTATGGAGATACCGACGATCGAATCTCGGGCAAGTAACATAGCGAAGAACAAAGGGAACATCATACGGGATTAACTGAATCCTTGACATAGAGGTTTGATCGATAGATCTTCATAGAATATGTAGGAACCAATGTGGACATCCAGGTCCCACCATTGGTTATTGACTGTAGAGGTGTCTCGGTCATGTCTACATAGTTCTCGAACCCGCAGGGTCTGCACACTTAAGGTTTGGTGACGTTTCGGTAGTATAGAGTTATGTATCGTGGTGACCGAAGTTTGTTCGGAGTCCCGGATGAGATCCCGGAAGTCGCGAGGAGATCTAGAATGGTCCAGAGGTAAATATTCATATATAGGAAGTCCTGTTTTGGTCGCCGGAAAAGTTTCGGGCTCATTGGTAGTGTACTAGGAGTGCTGGTAGTGTACCGGGAGGTCACCGGGAGGGGTATTTCGACCCAAGAGGCTACATGGTCTGTAGGAGGGTGTAAACCATCCCTTAGTGGGATGGTGGAACATCCACAAGAGGCCCATGTGGCTGGAGGAAAAAAGGCCTAAGAGAAAAGTGGGAAAAAAGGCAAAATAGGGTGAATCCTAGTCCTACTAGGATTGGAGGTGGACTCCACCTCTCCCTCTCTCCTTCAACCGAAGCAAGGAGGCCTTGGATCTTGTGCCAAGGCCTCTCCTCCTCTCCTCTTATATATACTGGAGGTTTTAGGGTTTTTGCACTAGATTTTCAGCCATGTGCTACCCATTCCTCCAGTGCATAGTTTCTCCTCTAGATCGGATTTCTGCAGTGCTTAGGCAAAGCCCTGCCGGAATTGCTCCACCACCATCATCGGAGCGTCGTTAGGCTGCCGGAGAACGCTTCTTCCTCTCCACTCCTTCTTGCTGGATCAAGACGGTGGAGATCGTCATCAAGCTGTACGTGTGCTGAACGCGGAGGTGTCGTCCGTTTGGTGCTAGAACGGAAGGATCGTGATCAAGTTCGTGGGACGGATCATGATCAACTTTGTGGGATGGATCGTGATCGGATCGCGGGACGGATCGTGATTGGATCGCGGGACGGATCATGATTGGATCATGGGACGCACGGCGATTTGGATCGCGAAGACGTTCGACTACACCAACCGCGTTTCTTAACGCTTCCCGCTTAGCGATCTACAAGGGTATGTAGATCCACTCTCCCTATCGTAGATGCTCATCACCATGGATAGATCTGCGTGTGCGTAGGATTTTTTTTGTTTCCCATGCAACGTTCCCCAACAATCGAGGCCCTCAAGGAGGAAGCGCAGAAGGTGCAAGCCACTCTAAAAGAGGCGCAATCGCAACTTTCCTCCAAGAGCCAAGATCTCAACACTGCTAATGACGCCATTTCCAACATGAAATCCAGGCTTGCCTCCTTGGAGAGGGATATCGACTCTGCCAGTGCTCGCGAGAAGCTATTGCAGACAGACTTGGCCAATGCGCAGACCCTCCAACAAGATGCAGATGACAAACTGGAGAACCAAATTTAGCAGCAGGACCTCTGGATCAGGAGCATGACCGATATCGCCGAGCATTTTACTGCCTAGATTGCAAATATGGAGATGAAAACCTGGGCCTTCTCTGTCGGCCAGCACGAAGTCCCAAGCGTCAGGATGACACTCTTCTTCGAGGGCTTGATCGAGGGGTTGAAGACATACGAGGAAGAAAGAGCCGCCTGCTTTGTCGACGAATCCCGGAAGCTGGCTCGCAACACTCTCTTCATGGTGCTGAGCAATCTTGCCTTCTTCCACCCGGAGCTCGACCTCTACACCGGTTCAAGAAGCCGCCGCCAGGTGCTGGCATCTCTGTTTCCATGGAGAAGGCTGATCCTCTTGTCGACAGGGTCCTCTTAGTCCCAAGGGTCCAAGGAAGTCATCGGAGTTAGCTTTGAATCACTCCTGCCGTTGTGTTGTACTATACTTAAGACATAATATGTATCGCGTATTAGACCATGCACTATCTTTGCTTTGATGTTTGCTCAACTGATGTCTTTTATGTAATTGTAAGCTATCCCCCTTTGCTTTCCTTATGGTATTAGTATGGTTACTTTTCTTCGTGCTTTGGTTTCCCTCTAACAACATACTGCTGCAATTGCTCTCAGGAACAGGTCTTAGCATTCTGCAGGCAAGGACACGCTGCCCGTGAGTTTTCCTTGGCAGTCTTTGATGCTGCCACAGGTTTTGTTGAGCTGGATCGACACAAAACAAGGGTGCAAACAAATATGGCAAGGTTCCATCACGCACAAGATTTGCCATACGAAGCCTCAATTGCCAAGGGGAGTATGCGAATGTAAGCTCTAACAAAAGTTGATATTTATGTCAACTTAGCTTTCGTTACGGCTTCTATTTCACCTCGACATGTGTTTATATACGTTCATCGTCCCTCCCTCCATCCATTGGTGCCTCTCCTCTTCGTGCTCCCCGAGGTGTACATGTGCGTGTACTCATTGTTGTCATGAGAAGGAGAGGAAACCAAGAGAGACGAAATGGGGAAACCTGGAGATCCTTTAGTCTTGAGTACAATCCGTGGCATGAGCCTGTCGAGTTAATGTAGACATGAACGGTCGGGCCTTCTCTCCTTTCCTATGCACCCAATAGTCCCGTAGCGACCAATGCGATGGATGCGTTATCGAATGGGACCTTGTCGTGGTTCATTTTCTGGGGGTGCCGACCAATGGATTGGCTCTACCATTTGGCTTGGGATTTACCCTTGACGGGATAAATACATGACCGTGCCGCACGTGAGCTTATCGACACTGGTGACACCGCCACTACACAGAACTAGTCATAGGCAGGGAAGGAGAGGAGAGGGAGACATAGCCGTGTACCTTCTTATTTGCCCATCACACTAAGCCGCACCTTCCTAGGACTAGGATGGCTAGCTTAATGACTGCGATAAGAATAACATCGTCGCTCAGCTCGCCTCCTCCTTGATACGTCTCCAACATATCTATAATTTTTGATTGTTCCATGCTATTATATTATCTGTTTTGGATGCTTTATATGCATTATTATGCCATTTTATATTATTTTTGGGACTAACCTATTTATCTAGAGCCTAGTGCCAGTTTTTGTTTTTTACTTTTTTTGAGAATTGCATATAAGGAATATTAAATGGAGTCCAAATGGAATAAAACCTTCGGAATGATTTTTCTGGACCGGAAGGAAACCACCAAGCTTGGAGACCAAGGCAGGAGAGCCACCATGGGGCCACAAGCCCTAGGGGTGCGCCCAGGGGGTAGGGCACGCCCTGTAGGCTTGTTGGCCCACGACAGCCTTCCTAACCCTAATCTTTGGCCTATAAATTCCCAAATATTCCCTGTATATCAGAAGGAGCCACGAAAACACTTTTCCGCCACCAGAGGCCTACGTTCCTGAGGGATCCAATCTTGGAGCCTTTTCCGGTAATATGTCGGAGGGGGATTCGATCATGGAGGGCATCTACATCAACTCCATTGCCCCTCCGATGATGCATGAGTAGTTCACCACAGACCTTCGGGTCCATAGCTAGTAGCTAGATGGCTTATTCTCTCTCTCTTTGCTCTTCAATACCATGTTCTTCATGATCTTCATGGAGATCTATCCGATGTAATACACTTTTGCGGTGTGTTTGTCGAGATCAGATGAATTGTGGGTTTATGATCAAATTATCTATGGATATTATTTGAGTCTTTTCTGAATTCTTATATTCATGATTTCAAATCTTTGCAAGTCACTTCGAGTTATTGGTTTGGTTTGGCCAACTAGATTGGTAATTCTTGCAATGGGAGAAGTGCTTAGTTTTGGGTTCAATCTTGCGGTGTCCTCACCCAGTGACATAGTAGGGGTAGCGAGGCACATATTTGTATTGTTGCCATCATGGATAAAAAGATCGGGTTTTCATCATATTGCTTGAGTTTATCCCTCTACATCATGTCATCTTACCTAATGCGTTACTCTATTCTTCATGAACTTAATACTCTAGATGTAGGCATGAGTCGATCGATGTGTGGGGTAATAGTAGTAGATGCAGAATCGTTTCGGTCTACTTGACATGGACGTCATGCCTATATGCATAATCATTGCCTTGGATATCTTCATAATTATTCGCTTTTCTATCAATTGCTCGACAGTAATTTGTTCACCCACCGTAATACTTGCCATCATGAGAGCAACCTCTAGTGAAACCTATGGCCCTCGGGTCTATTTTCCATCTTATACTTTCAGATCTAAAACCAAAAATACCAAAAATACTTTGCTGCATTACTTTTACCTTTTGTTTCACTTTCCGTTCAAACAATCTATCTCTATCAGATCTCATCCTTGCAAGTAGCCGTGAAGGGATTGACAACCCCTTTATACCATTGGGTGCAAGAGTTTGATTCTTTGTGTAGGTACTCCTATTGGGGACTTGCTTGTATCTCCTACTGCATTGATACCTTGGTTCTCAACAACTGAGGGAAATACTTATCTACTTTGCTGCATCACTCGTTCCTCTTCACGGAAACCAATGCATGCTCGAGAAGTAGCACTCCTCAACCATGGTCTACACCGCGGCTGCACTGTCCGCGTCGGATGCACCAGCTGCAGCACCGACGCTCCTCATCTTCGGCACCGCCATTGTGGCGACGACGACACGCGACGGGATCCGGCGATAGTCAGGCTTTAGGGAGCGGCATTGCTCTTCTCCTTGATGCTCCCAGCAGGGAGGGAATGATGACGACGATCAACGTGCCGCTCGTAATCTCAGGTTTGCGCAAATGACGCCCCCCTCCCTGGCGCGCCAAAGATGTGGGGGCTCGATGCACTCGATCACCTATGGGGCTGTAAGCCCCTTTGTGGTTCGGCAGGGGTGAGGTCACATGCACAAGGAGCAGAAATGGTGAGACAAAGTGGCAATCGGGACACTAGCATTTTACCCAGGTCCAGGCCGCTATGAAGCATAAAACCCTACTCCTGCTTTAGTGGATTGATCAGAGGAACACGAAGAAAACGCAGCACCCAAGCCCGACAAGGGTTCCCCTTGGGGGAACTAGTACGTGAGTACAAGTTCTCAAAGGTCCGAATCTCGAGCTAGGTTGCCTTGGGCCTCCTTTTATAGCACAAGGGGCAACCACAATGGCAAAAAAACATTTGTCTCATGATTAGATAGCTAACAGTGCTATCATACCTAACTCGAGCACTTAGGACAGAATGTCATAAATGCAGCCTAGGTGGCGCGCGAGGATCATCCCCGGCAGGCTTCTACCACCGCTCTAGCTAACTATTGCACCACGGCTTGACACGCCTCTGGACGGGTGTCAAGGGGGCATAATCTGGCTTCCAACTGTCGCCACGTGCTTAGCGAGAGCCACTTAGCCACCTGGGGGCTTGACACTGCATCGGTAAGTGACTGGTGTTACGATGCGGTGGAGCAGTGGCCGATTAGCTCGCGCTTGCCGGGGGATGGCTTGCCGGCTCTTCCTGATGGTGGGTATGCCTCTATCCCTGGCAAGCGCCAGGGATGTGCTTGGCATAGCTTGGGTCTGTCCTGGGCCGTTGCAATGATCTTGCCGGCATAGCTTGGCCTGTTATAGGTTGTTGCTACCAGAGTATTGGTCTTGGGTGCTTGCTTAGTTGTGGTAGCGAGTTTTCCCGGCAGGCCCAGGCCATTGGGCCGGAGGCTTATTATCCGTGCACAAGTCAGGGGTAAACAAATACCCCTATTTGTATACCCTGACAATCTTCCACCAAATAAACCATATAGTAATCAACTACGCAAGGTAATCAACACTACTAGTCACACACACGTACCAATCTGAGATTCTGGTACAAAGATTGAACACAAGAGATGAACTAGGGTTTGAGAGAAGATGGTGTTGTTGAAGATGTTGATGAAGAATGGCCTCCCAAAGATGAGAGGATTGTTGGTGATGACGATGGCTTCTATTCCCCCCTCCGGGATGGACGTTCCCCCGATAGAATTGCTCCGCCAGAGGGCAAAAGTGCTCCTGTTGAAGTTCCGCCTCGAGACGGCGGATCTTCATCCCGAAAGTCCCCTCCTGATTTTCCTACGTCAAAACACCTTATATAACAGAAGATGGGCTCCGGAGGTGGGTCGTGCTGAGCACAACCCACCAAGGTGTGCCTAGGAGCCAAGCGCGCCCTGGTGTCTTGTGCTCACCAGGGTGGTCCCCTCCAGTAGTTATTTCCTCCTATATTTATTATATATTCCAAAATAATTCTCCGTGAAGTTTCATCTCATTTGAAGATGTGCAGAATAGATATCTCTAATATGCTTTTTTAGGTCTAGAATTCCAGCTGCCGACGTTCTCCCTCTTTGTGCAAACCTTGCATATTATGAGAGAAAAGGCATTAGAATTTGTCCATGAAGCATTTTTATGCATAAAACATTGTAAATAACAGTAGGAAATCATGATGCAAAATGGACGTATCAACTCCCCCAAACTTAGACCTCGCTTGTCCTCAAGCGAAAAACCGATATCGAAAAACATGTCCACATGGTTTGAGAGAGAGGTGTTGATAAAAACAAAATACAGACATAGTAGCATCATGCTTATTATCATAGCAACAACAAACTTTATCATGAGACTCTTTCATATAACTTTTATTCTATAACATCATCATATAATTTCTCATGAACAAGTAACAATTCATCACAACATAGAAGTATAAAGCGTAAACCTTATTGAAAACCAACAAACTATGTTCTCAGCCAATTTTGCAACTACAATTCATTGTATTTTCAGGATGGGTATCGTGTCAGAGCCTTTTGGCAAGTCCACATACTCAACCATCATTCACTCTTCTATGATTGCTAACACTTACATCATACCCATGGGCAAAAAGTTTCAACCGGACACATAGAAAGATAGGGGCTTATAGTTTCACCTCCTAACGTATTCACCTCAAGGGTGACGTCAACAATAATAACTCATGATCATTCATATCCAACTGGATATATGTGCCTAAACTTTCCTCACCACATGACGCTTGCAAAAAGAGAAAAGTAAAAAAGGATAGGGAAGAATACTTTGACTTTTGCATGAAAGAAAATACATAAAAGTAAAAGATAGGACCTTCGTAGAGGGAAGAAGAGGTTGTCATGCGCATTTTATTTTGTATGCCAAATCCCTTAGCGCAAAAGAACGTCACATTGTATTGCCCCCTGTGATAGCAACCTTTATTATGCAATCCGTCGCTTTTATTACTTTGCCATCACAAGTTCGTACAACGCTCAATTTTCTCTTACACTAATTGATCAAACACATTTAGAAGCAATTTTTATTGCCTTAGTCCACCGATGACAACTTACTTGAAGAATCTTATTCAATCCATAGGTAGGTATGGTGGACTCTCAAAGCATGAGTTTGGGTTTAGGGTTTTTGGATGCACAAGCAGTATCTCTACTTAGTGCATAATTTTTGGCTAGCAAAGATATTGAGCAAGCACCACATGTTGAAGGATCTATGACAATATAACTTCTATGTGAATATGTGTCGGGACCCCGATCCTAAGTCATAGGAATCCAACCTGTAACACATCACATCACTTTGCGGGCTCACGCACGGTAACTCCACGGCTGCAGCCTTACCTTAGCCGGGACCGTTTGCGTCTTTTGGCTCACGTATGTGAATATGCCGCTAGCATTCAAACGACAGAGAACCCAGGCCGACATGACTAGTCATAGAACCTAAGGGGCACATCCGTACGAGAACAAGCATACATAACCCAACAATGTAGGTGTCGGTCTCAAGCGTGTGTAGACGAGTCATAGCAAGCTACAAGGACTCCATTATGTCTTGGGACATAAATGTCATCACTACATGTAGACGAGTCATAGCAGGCTATAGGGACTCCATTACACTGCGAGACATTTCCCCTAAGGGACAGACACAACAACAAAGAAAGATACATGCCGGTTAATCAATGTGTCTGGAGCAGTAGCAAGCTACCAAGGCTCGGTTGAAGCACAAAGAGGCAGTTCCCCGTAAAGAGTACTACTAAAGGCACATGGCTAGGTGTCGGATCCCATACATACCATTGCACGTCACACATACGCACAACATGCCCGGTATGCATAGATACAACTATGGCATCACAACATAACCATACAACAAAATAGCTTTTATTTAAGAGGCTCAGAGGAGCCTTGCATAATATGTTCTTACAGGTAGGGGTCACATGACCCGACACTCAAGTCATACAAGCAAGTTCATACAAACCAAGCGGAAGCATAAAGCTGCCGGAGTATAGACAGATGAAAGGGTAAAAGGGCACATGGCCTGACTATCTACAACCCGCCATAGGGCATAAGGTCGTAGCTGGGACACCAGCTATTCGGTGTCGTCGACATCTAGGTAGAACCCACCTGATGGGTCCCGAGTCTCATCTACAACATTTATTAAGCAAACATGAGTACAAATGTACTCATCAAGTCTTTAAAGAAGACCTAGTCTATTCATGCTCATGTATCAACAAGGGGAGTGGTGGAGTTTATGCAGCAATGCCAGCTTTGACTCTTGGCTAATCTATACTACACATATTAATTCTTTGTTCAAGTTTTAAATATCGCACACGAGTCCACTAACTCCACATCAATACACCACCATGGATTAACTTCCATCATCTACGAGAGTGCCATCCACGGTACTCACACTTGTCTTGAGAATTTTATGAGTATGCATCAAGTTATCTATGAACAGCATAAGTTCTCCAAGTAGTCCATATCCGAGGACGCGGCTATTCGAACAGATTCATACCCTGTAGGTGTGTACTCCTTCACACACGCTCTCACCACTTATCGTTGTGTGCTCATAAAACCATGCACCTCGGCAACCTTCAAGCGGAAGCCCAGTGAGGGAGTCGGCCATGACCGTCAAGCACACAAGACCTCTAGTCTAGGCTATCGCCTATTTGAGACTGAACCCGCACGAAAGTCCAGCCAAAGTTTCCACTATGGCCCCAAACGATGTGCGCAGGGTTCCCAAGCCCACCATTCGGGTGACCCTTGGTACACCGTGCCACTGCCTACCGCGTCAAAGCCCACCCCTAGGGTCAGCGTTACGCACGGCCTCCAACATACTATAAACACTAGAAACTACTTGCAACTCCTGGACCAAGGACTAAGCGATTGATATGTCGAGAGGGTCAATTAAGTATCCCAACGTGTGGTAGTACGTAGTCTTGGATCACAAACACGAAACTCGGTTCGTAAGAATGGTCCCAATGAGACAACCCACTATGTACTCCAACATAGCCTCTCATCACTACCTTTATCAAATCGGGTTCATCATTTAGCTCATCACATCAGAACAATATTGTTTCACTCTAGTTCATCACCTAGATGAATCGGACCTGACACAACTCTAAGCATAGCAAGCAAGTAGGTAAAGCACATCATGGCTCAAGCATCTACCAGGTATGCTAGGTTGCAAGGTTTAGCTATTTACTGTGACAATGACAGGTCATGAAGAGGTATGGGTTCAACTACCGCATATAACAGATAATTGAACATTTGTTCTAATGCAATAAACAAGAGCAGAAGCGATAGAATGGATGATATCGAAATGATCCATGGGGTTGCTTGCCTTGCTGGGAAGCGGGAAGGTACTCTCCTTCGTTAGGATACTCGGGGGTATCCTCGGAAGCAGGGCCTACTGCAATGCAGATAGGTAACAATCAATACACGACAAGTGCAACAATATGATGCATAATCATGACATGGCAACATGAATGGATGAGCTAATGCAACTATTATTCAAGTTAGATGGAGTGGATTTCAATATAGGTTCAAAATCATTCTCCATTTAATATTCCATATATTGTCCTATTGCTAAATGTCAATGTTCATCTACATATGTTGCACTAACATGCATGATAGTAGCGCCATTGGATTCATTGGATTTTTCTGATAAATTTTCATATATAAATTATTTCAATCTGAGTTACAGATTAATTTCTATGATTTTTCTAAGTTTTAACTATTTTTTGGAATTAATTTAAATCAGAAAATCCTTTAATGCATCAGCATGATGTCAGCTAGTCAACAACCCATTGACAGGTCAAAGCTGACCAGTGGGGTCCACTCATCAATGACTCAGCCACTAACAGAGGTTAATTATTTTACTAATCACTAATTAATTAGAAGGGGCCAACTATCAGTGGGTCATTAGGGTAATTAATTGAATTAATTAATTTTTTAAAAAACTAATCTTAATTAACAGGGCCGGACCCCACTTGCCAGTTGACCCAGGGGTCAACCCCCATGGTCAAACGGGTTGACTCACCGACGACGTCAAGAACGGCGGAGGGGGTCGGAAAACCTCCTCTAGTGACCATTTCGACGGCAGATGGCTCGTATAGAACCAGCACACACGCGTGCTTCGAACTAGACACACCCCAGCGGCTGAGGTGGAACGGAGCACCGGTTCATCGCTCTGGCATGCTAATCGACCAGGGCTGGGCACCTACGACCTCTACGCAGCCCCACAAACTCGATGGCGGCCTTGAAAGGACCACCTGCTCACCGGCGCGATGCAGGCATCGAGCTCGTGCGACGGAGCACCTCGGGTGCCGACGGAGTCGAGGGCTACGGTGGGGGAAACAGCCGGGGAAGATGGGGAAACGGTACGGGGGCTCATGGTGGGTGCAGAGCCGTCGAAACCGTGCTTGGGGAAGGCTCGGAGGGTCCTCTCATCGGCGACGGCGCTCGGGACCGAGGAGGAAGAAGAGGACAGGGTCGTCGCTCCAGGGGCTTCGGCGGTGCGTGGCTCGGTACAGAGGTCGAGGACGTCGAGGCGGAGCTCCTAGTAGGCTTAGAGGGGCACGGGAGGGGCTGTGGCTACGGCGGCGAGCGAGCGAAGGTGACGGCCATGGCAACGAAGGGAGAGGAGAGGCAGAGGCGGAGGGCGACTGGGTGGAGGGACGGATCGGGACGACAGCGGCATCCTTATCCGCCTGCCAGCGTGATGGGGGAGGCAGGCACGCAGGGAGCTGTGTGGCAGCTCCGGCGCGGGCGCACGATGACCACGCACTCATCCTCTTGGCCGCCAGGAGGACGATGACCTCCCTAGGCCAGGTGGGCCGGCCTGGCCTGGGCCTGAGGTGAGCTTCCTCTTTTTTTCTGTTTTTGTTTCATGTCTGACATTTGTTTTATTTTTTTCCAGGCCTCAAAATCTAATTCAAAATATGTTGAAATATTTTGCTAGGTTAGTTTGAATATTTCAAACCCACACAAAAAGTGTCAGAATATTTTTAATGGCTAAAATAATTATAATGCTTTATTTGACATTTTCAGTAGCTTTACTATTTATTTGAAAATGACAGATATGTTCTATAAATTAGAATGTCCCCTGATCTATTAATGTCAGCATTCATGGGGGGCATTTTTGATGGGCATTTTGGATTTGTTGATTTTTCACCACAGTTGAATTGGTTTTATTGATGTGAGGTGCTAGGGTTTATGTTAATCCACATTTTCAAATTGATGCAAAATGGAAACATGATGCACACACATGCTGACCTGAGCAAAGCTAACTAGGGATGTGACAATATGAACAAACATAAGTCATTACATTGGCTTCCTTGTCCAACATCAACAATTTTGGCATATAATATTTCATGGGGGCTCAGAACCATAAAAGATGTCCAAGATAGTGTACTTGCATGTGAATCTTCTATTCCCTAATTAATTATTTCATGAGTTGCATCATTGACCAATCCTATGTTTGTCAATCTCCAATAAATTTTACTACTTATACTTTTCCTATGTGATGCCATTACTCACCATAAGATTAGCATATGATCCTTTTTCATTTATTTTCTTTTATTATGTTTGCAACAAGAAAGTAAAGAAACAAAAGCTCAAACTAAAATTTATTATATAACTCTCACTCGATTACATAGATAGATAAATCACAAAACTAGCACTCGGAAATGATCATACTAAACTTTTATTCAACTAAATCATGAAAAAACTAAGGATCGAAATAATAAGTGAAGGTAAAAAGTGATGGTGATACGATACCAGTTCATGTCCCGCAAGCTTGGCTCTAGCCAAGGGGAGTGCCCATACCCGTGTACTCAAGTCTCCTTTGGTGGTGAAGATGATGAAGGTGGTGGTGATGAAGAAGCCTTCTTATTCATCTTATATTTGACCATAAAATTTTCCTCCCTTAGATCTTCGTTCTATAATTCAAGCTTTTATATCTTTTTGCATAATGCTGCCTTGCTCTCCTGCAGAAAACTATATGGAATAAACTGAACCTTTGGTTTGTATCCTTTAGGGGGGCTTGAATTCTTGAATTCCACATGCATATCTCCAGGATGAGGTAGTGGGTTATCCTCAGCTTCAGAGCTATCATCCTTTGTTTGCTTCATGTTGGCGTCTTCTTCCTCGTCAGTAGTCCATCCATAATGATCCACCTCTCCATAAACCTTAGGGTTTGCAATATAGTCAGCAACATAGCTCTCCCCTTCTGAATCTTGAGATGACATATTTTCAGACCAGCCAGGAAAACAACACGAAACAAGAACAAAGAATATTTCCGTGATACGATGGTCAAAACAATCGAGAATATATAGAGAGAATTTCTATTCTTGGAAAACAAGCACACAGAAGGAATACGGAGTACGGAAGGTTCCCGAGGTGGGCACAACCCACCAGGGCAAATGACAAGCAATAGATAGATGAGTTCTTTAATAGCCCAGAATGCCTTGTGTTCTAACTTTAGAGGCAAATGACAAGCTTTCCCATATACCATTTTGTATGGAGACATACCCATAGGATTTTTATAAGATGTTCTATAGGCCCGAAGTGCATCATCTAATTTTTTTAGACCAATTCTTTCGAGACCTATTGCCAGTTTTTCTTAATATTAGTTTTATTTCTCTATTGCTAAGTTCAACTTGACCACTAGATTGAGAATGACAGGGCAAGCATTTTACGGAAATCACCATGAATAAAGTGTGAACCACCATCAGTCATTAAATATCTAGGGACTCCAAACCTCGGGAAGATAACTTCTTTAAGCATTTTAATGGAAGTGTTATGATCAACACTACTAGTTAGAATAGCTTCTACCCACTTACTAACATAATCAACAACAACCAAAATATGAGTATACCCATTACAGGAAGGAAAAAGACCCATATAGTCAAATCCCCAAACATCAAATGGTTCAACAACAAGTGAATAATTCATAGGCATTTCCAGACGCTTACCGATATTACCAATTCTCTAACATTCATCACAAGACAAGACAAACTTACAGCCATCCTTGAAGAGAGTAGGCCAATAAAAACTAGATTGCAATACCTTGTGAGAGGTTCTATCTCCCGCATGATGTCCTCCATAGGCTTCGGAATGACATTTCCATAGGATTTGTTCCTGTTCATGCTCGGGGACACAATATCTAATAATACCATCTACTCCTTCATTATATAGATGTGGATCATCCCAAAAGTAATGCCTTAAATCATAGAAGAAATTTTTCTTTTGTTGGTATGTGAAACTAGGTGGTATATATTTAGAAACAATGTAATTAGCATAATCAGCATACCAAGGAGTGTTTTGAGAAACATTTATTACATCTAACTACTCATCAGAAAAACTATCATCAATAGGTAGTGGGTCATCAAGAATGTTTTCTAACCTAGACAAGTTATCAGCCACAGGGTTCTCAACTCCTTTCCCATCAGTAATATGTAAATCAAATTCCTGAAGCAAGAGAACCCACCTAATGAGTCTAGGTTTAGCATCTTTCTTTTCCACAAGATATTTTATAGCAGCATGATCAATATGAACAATAACTTTGGAATCAACAATGTAAGATCTAAATTTATCACAAGCAAACACAACTGCTAAGAATTCTTTTTTAGTAGTAGCATAATTTCTTTGGGCACTGTCTAGAGTTTTGCTAGCATAATGGATAAAATTTAATTTCTTATCAACTCTTTGTCCTAGAACAACACCAATAGCATAATCACTAGCATCACACATAATTTCAAAAGGCAAGTTCCAATCAGGTGGTTGAACAATAGGTGCAGTGGTTAAGGCTTTCTTGAGCTTTTCAAAGGCTTCTATATAGTCATCGTCAAAAACAACCAGAATATCCCTTTGTAAAATATTAGTAAGAGGCCTAGAAATTTTAGAAAAGTCTTTTATAAATCTCCTATAGAAACCAGCATGACCAAGGAAACTCCGAATACCTTCAATATCTTTAGGACATGGCATTTAATCAATTGCATCAACTTTAGTTTGATCCACCTCAATACCTCGTTCGGAGATTTTATGCCCCAAGACAATACCTTCATTAACCATAAAGTGACACTTCTCCCAATTCAAGACTAAATTAGTCTGTCCACATCTTTGCAAAACTCGATCAAGGTTGCTTAAGCAATCAACAAAAGAAGTTCCATAAATGGAAAAATCATCCATGAAAACCTCCACAATCTTTTCACAAAAATCAGAGAATATAGCAGTCATACATCTTTGAAAGGTAGCAGTTGCATTGCATAAACCAAAGGGCATACGTCTATAAGCATAGGTTCCAAAAGGGCAAGTAAATATGGTTTTCTCTTGATCAGATTGTGACACATATAATTGACAAAAACCAGAATATCCATCTAGAAAACAAAAGTGTATGTGCTTAGATAATCTTTCTAGCATTTTATCAATGAAAGGCAAAGGGTAATGGTCTTTTCTAGTAGCTTTATTTAGTTTTCTAAAATTAATTACCATTCTATAGCTAGTGACAATCTCTATGGGATAAATTCATTTTTATCATTAGGGACAACAGTAATACCTCCCTTCTTAGGGACACAATGAACGAGACTTACCCATCTACTATCAGCTATGGGATAGATTATACCTGCTTCCAAAAGCTTTAATATTTTAGTTCTTACCACTTCTTTCATCTTAGGATTCAATCGCCGTTGGTGATCAACAATGGGTTCAACACCAGGTTCCATATTAATCTTGTGTTGACATAGAGTGGGACTAATGGCCTTAAGATCATCAAGAGTATATCCAATAGCATCCCGGTGCTTCCTCGGAATTTTCAATAATCCTTCTTCGTCATGTTCTAAAAGGTTAGCACTAATAATAATCTTTTTCTCATTAATATGTCTCCAACGTATCTATAATTTATGAAGTATTCATGCCATGTTTACAATAATTCCGTATGATTTTGATATGATTTTATTAGAACTAACATGGACTGACGTTGTTTTCAGTAGAACTACCATGGTGTCATTTTTTGTGCAGAAATAAAAGTTCTCAGAATGGGCTCAAAATTCAGTATGATTTTTTGTGGACAAAAAGAGACCCCCGAAGCATTGGAGCTGGGCCAAAAGAGCCACGAGGAGGCGGCAAGCCTGCTAGGTGTGGCCACCCCCTAGCCCCCGCCTAGCAGGCTTGCCACCGCCTCGTGACCGCCCTTGATGTGAGATCGACGCCAAAAATTCCTATAAATATAGAAACCTCCAAAAAGAAATCTAGATCGAGAGTTCTGCCACCGCAAGCCTCTAGAGCCGCTAAAAACCAATCGGGAGCCCGTTCTGGCACCCTGTCGGAGGGGGAAACCATCACCAGAGGCCATCTTCGTCATCCCGGCAGTCTCCATGATGAGGAGGGAGTAGTTCACCCTTGGGGCTGAGGGTATGTACCATTATCTATGTGTTTGATCTCTCTCTCTCATGTTCTTAAGATGGCACGATCTTGATGTACCGCGAGCTTTATTGATATAGATGAATCATATTGAATTTCCCCCTCTCTATGTTCTTATGATGAATTGAGTTTTCCCTTTGAGGTTTTCTTATCAGATTGAGTCTTTAAGGATTTGAGAACACTTGATGTATGTCTTGCGATGAGATATCCGTGGTGACAATGGGATGTTCTATTGATCCAGTTGATGTATGTTTTGGTGATCAACTTGCGGGTTCCGTGACCTTGGGAATCTATGCATAGGGCTTGGCACATGTTTTCGTCTTGAAACTCCGGTAGAAACTTTGGGGCACTCTTTGAAGTTCCTTGTGTTGGATTGAGCATGATGAATATGAAATTATGTGATGCATTTCATATAATCAAGCCCATGGGTACTTGTGGTGACATTGGAGTATCTAGATGACATTAGGGTTTTGGTTGATGTGTGTCCTAAGCTATTATTTTAGTACGAACTCTAGGGTTGTTCGTGACACTTATAGGGATAGCTCATAAGATTGATCGAAAAAGATAACTTTGAGGTGGTTTCGTACCCTATGATAATTTCTTCGTTAGTTCTCAGCTATTTGTGACTTTGGAGTGAACTCTTTGTCGCATGAGATGTATTTCCATATGATTCAACTATTTTAGTATTGTGGAGAGAACTTGCACTAGTGAAAGTATGGACCCTAGGCCTTGTTTCTAAGCATTGCAATACCATTTGTGCTCACTTTTGTTACTTGTTACATTGCTGTTTTAACATTTTCAGATTACAAAAACCTATATCTACTATCCATATTACACTTGTATCACCATATCTTCGCCGAACTAGTGCACCTATACAATTTACCATTGTATTGGGTGTGTTGGGGACACAAGAGACTCTTTGTTATTTGGTTGCAGGGTTGTTCGAGAGAGACCATCTTCATCCTACGCCTCCCATGGATTGATAAACCTTAGGTCATCCACTTGAGGGAAAATTTACATTGTCCTACAAAACTCTACGCTTGGAGGCCCAACATGAGTCTACAAGAAGAAGGTTGTGTAGTAGACATCAAGCTCTTTTTTGGCATCGTTGCAGGGGAGGTGAGTGCTTGAAGGCATATCTTTAGATCTTGCAATAAAATCTTTTAGTTTCTTGTTTTTCACTAGTTTGGTTTTATAAAAGAAAACTACAAAAAAATGGAATTGAGGTTGCCTCATATGCTTAATCTTTTTAATGTCTTTCGTGAAAATGATGGAAAGGAAAATTGTGCTCAAGTGTTAGAAGAAGAACTTATTAAATGGTTTGGCACTAAATCCTTGAATGAAGAGCATAATTTCAATATTGTTCGTATGACACTAATGATATGCAAAGCCACAAGCTTGGTGATGCTATGTTTGATGAATATGATATTTCTTGTCCCCCAAGTCTTGATGAGCAAAACTATTATGGTTATGGCATGCCTCCTATATATGATGATTATGATGATGACACGTATGATATAAAGAGTGATAGTAACCATGAAACTTGTCATCATGATTTTAATATTCAGTGTGGTTATGTCAATCAAGTGTCACATGATAGTTATTTTGTTGATTTTGCTCCCACTACTATGAATGAGAAGAAGTTTGCTTATGTGGAGAGTGATAATTTTCTATGCTTGTAGATCATGAAAAGAATGCTTTATGTGATGGTTATATTGTGTAATTCCTTCATGATTCTACTGAAAATTATTATGAGGGAGTAACATATGCTTGTAGGAATTGCAATAATATCAAGTTTCCTCACTATGTGTTCAAAGTTTTGAATTTATGCTTGTTTTGCCTTCCTATGCTAGTCGATTCTTGCTCCCATAAATTTTTTGCTCACAAAATCCCTATCCATAGGAAGTGGGTTAGACTTAAATGTGCTTGTAATGAGATTCATGACGCTCTTTTGCATGTTTCAATTATTATTCCTATATGAGCATCATTGAAATCATCATGCCTAGCTAAAAGACATTAAAGAAAAACACTTGCTGGGAGACAACCCAACACTTTTACTTTTTGTTTTTGTGTGTTAACATTATTAAGCTACAGTAGTAATCATGTTTTGTGTCTTTTATTTCAATAAAGTGCCAAGTAAAGCCTTTGGGATAGTGTGGATACTTGCTTGTTTGATTCTGTGCAAAAACAGAAAGTTTTGCGTCCAGTACATGAATTATCTGATTTTACTGGAGCGTCAAAAAATTCTGAATTCTTTTAAAAACATTCATATGCAAATTCATTGAGTTGTCCTAATGTTTCAGAATTTTTAGAGTTAGGTAAGGTTGGTGATCATTCAGATCTTTACAGATTGTTCTGTTTTTGACATATTCTGTTTTTTGCATGCATAGTTTGCTTGTTTCAAGTGTTCGCATACAAAAACATTAGGAATGATGGAATGTGTTAATAATTATGAATCTTGTCTTGACAGTACCTAAGTGAATGATTTATCTTTACTACACTAACCCTTCTCACAAAGTTCCGTTAAGTTTTGTGTGATTGAAGTTTTCAAGTTTTGGGTGAGACACCGATATGAGGAGAATAAGGAGTGACAAGAAACTAAGCTTGAGGATGCCCAAGGAATACTCAAGGGTCTAAGCTTGGGGATGCCCCGGAAGGCATCCCCTCTTTCGTCTTCAACACTATCGGTATATCTCACTTGGAGCTATATTTTCATTCGTCACATAATATGAGTTTTGCTTGGAGTGTTATTTTATTTTATTTTTCTATTAGGTGTTATTTATAATATCTTTTTTTCAATAAAAAGTTCCAAGAATTTCCTTAGGATGCTTGCATTGCATGTTTTGATATGTGCTGGGTAAAAACAGAAACTTGTGTTGTAGTGTTTGAATTTTCATATTTTACTAGAACGTGGAAAGTTTCTGAAATTTTACAAAGTGTTGTAATGTAAATTCCTTAGCATGTCCTAAATTTTCATAATTGTTTGAGTTATAGAAGTACACTGTTTTCCTAAATTGCGAAAGACTATTCTATTTAGACAGATTGATGTCATAGTTTTGTTATCTACTTATCCTATAGTTTCCATAGCCTATATTGGTAGATATAAATTGTGGAAATGATATTACACGGTACCTAATGTTTGCAAATTATTGTGCAAATTGTCTTCGCAGTACATAATGAGTTGATTTATTATTATGTGTACTAACCTATCTCACGAGTTCTTTTCGAGTTGTGTGTGGATGAAGGTTTTGAGAATAGGTGAAACCGGGATATGAGAGGATTGAACGAGATACAAAAGCTCAAGCTTGGGGATGCCCAAGGCACCCCAAGTAAATATTTCAAGAAGTCTCAAGCATCTAAGCTTGGGGATGCTACGCATCCCACCTCTGTTCGTCAACTATCGGTTAGCCTATGTTGAGCCTAAATTTTTATTTGTTCACATGATGTGTGCTATTCTTGGAGTGCTATTTTTGTTTTGCTTGATGTTTAAATAAAATAATCAGATCTGAAAATCTTTATTGAGAGAGAGAGAAAGTCCTCACATATCTACTTAATTGTTTGACTACTCATTGATCTTCACTTATATGTTTTGGAGTAGTTTTGTCATTTACTCTCGTGCTTCACTTGTATCCTATGAGTAAATGGTTGAATGAATTGAATATCATAAATATGAAATTATATATGTTTTATATGCTTATCCCATGGGGAGTATTGACTTCACATATAAGAAGTATAGGTGGTAAAATTTATTGAAAGTTAGCAAACACCGCATCTTGAACCATTCATGAAAGAATATTGAAGGAAGGGTGATTTAACATATAAATATACTATCTTGGAAATCTTCAATGATTGTGAATACCCATTAATTATTTTCAAACTTCAGCAAATTAGTTGAAGTTGGACAAGGAATACAACATAATGAGTTATGCTTGGGTATATTTGTATAGAAGTTATATTGTTATGGATCCTCCAACATGTCGTGCTTGCTTCCACCTCATATTAGCCAAAACTTCCTAACCAAGTAGAAATACTACTTGTGCATACAAACACCCTTAAACCCAAAGTTGTTCCATATGAGTCCGCCATACCTACCTATATGCGGTATTTACCTACCGTTCCAAGTAAATTTGCATGTGCCGAACTCTAAACCTTCAATAATATTCTGTTTTGTATGACCTAATTGCTCATATAATGACTAGGGGTTGTGAGTATCTTCCATGGTAGGTGGGTTATTCTCACGCTATGTGTTGATTCACTATCATTTACGAGAAAGTGGCTCGTAATAGGGATTCCCAGTCCCGAAATCAAAGAAAAAATGCAAATAATTAAACAAAACTCCCCTAGGAATGTTGTTGGTATGGACGTTACCCGTGGATTCGGCTCGCCGTGGAGTGTGATTGATTGGTGGAGGGGGAGTAAAAACTATACCATTCTGTTTGGGAACCTATTGACCCAGTACCCAGTGTCGGTTGTTGTTTCTGCATGTTTTTCACTTTTCAGGTTTACAATACCAAACAAACTCCAATTGCCACAAAAAAATTGATGATTTTTTCTGGACCAAATGAAGACCTGGAGGCTTCGGGAGGAGGCCGGGAGGCACACGAGGGCCCACCACACATCAGGGCGCGCCCTGGGGGGCGCCCTGATATGTGGTGGCCCCATCGTGCGTCTCCCGATGTCCCTCTCTGGCCTATAAATTATCTAATATTCCAAAAATCCTAGAGGAGGTCCCGAAACACTTTTTACGCTGCCGCAAGTCTCTGTTCCAATGGGAACCCTCTAGAGCTCCATTTTTCCGGCACCCTGCCAGAGGGGGGATCGATCATGGAGGGCCTCTTCATCAACCTTGTTTCCCTCATGATGATGTGTGAGTAGTTCACCATAGACCTATGGGTCCATAGGTAGTACCTAGATGGCAATCTTTCACACTCTTGATCTTCAATGCAATGTTCATCGCATCTTTGCTTTGATCTATCTGATGTAATCCGTTTGATGGTGCGTTTGTTGGGATCTGATGAATTGTGGGTTTATGTTCAGATTATTCTTTATAAATATTTGAGTCTTCTCTGAATTCTAACATGATTCTTATGTGCATGATCATTATAGCTTTATAATGCTATCCGATCTATTGAAATAGTTTGTCCAACTAGATTGATATATCTTCGGTGGGAGTGGTGCGTTGTGGTAGGTTCAACCTAATGAGTTTCTATATCCCAGTGACAAAGTAGGGGTAAATATACGTCTCTGTGTCTTTGCTACTAAGGATAAAACGATGGATTTAATTCATATTGATTGGGTTTAATCTGTCTACATCATGTCATCGTTCACCAAGCATTACTCTGTTTTACGTAATACTCTAGATGCATGCTGGATAGCGATCGATGGGTGGAGTAATAGTAATAGGTGCAGGCAGGAGTTGACCTATTTTCTTATGGACGTGATGCCTATATACACATGATCACTGTCGCGAATATCGCAAAACTATTCGCTTTCTATCGATTGCCTAACAGTAATTTATTTACCCACCATATGCTATTTCTATGAGAGATGCCACTAGCGAACACTACGGCCCCTGGGTCTATTCACTTATATATTTACAAATGCCATCATTACCTTGCTATTCCTATTTACCTTTTATTTTATTTTACAATTTATAATTATCTACACACCTCACCTGCTTGCAAATAACGAGATCAAGGGGATTGACAACCCTCTTGTCGGTGTTGGGTGCAAGTTGTTTGCTCTTTTGTGTGCACCCGCTGAAGACGGTTGATGATTGCTATTCCTATTGGTTCGATAAACCTTGGTTTCATAAATGAGGGAAATACTTACCCACATTGTGCTGCGATAACCCGTTTGTCTTCATGAAAAATCCAACGCATATCACAAGTATCACACCCAGGGGAAGCAAATCCTGCACTACTGTGAGTGGGTGACCCTCTGTCACCCTTGCTCTTCATATTGGCCATCGACCCATTATATCGTTTTCTGGCTGCAGTGACTGATCATGGTATCATCGAGGTGCTACCGGGCAGGGACACAAGCCTGCGGGTTAGCCTATATGCGGACATCGCGGTCATCTTTTCCAACCCAATTAGGCAAGAGGTCGACACAATCTTGGGCCTGCTACAACCACTTGGTGAGGCCACTGGGCTCAAGTTGAACCAGTCCAAATCTTTAGTGGCTGCAATAAGATGTGAAGGGGTGCTATTGTCAGATGTGCTACGGTGCTTCGATGGCAACCTAGTGGATTTCCCTATGACTTACTTGGGGCTGCCACTTTCGATGATAAGGTTGCGAATTGTTCACCTGCAGTTCCTGATAGACGGGATTAGAGCTTGGTTGGCGGGTTGGAAGGGGAAGCTTATGAACATTGCGGGCAGGAGGGTTTTAGTTAGGCATGTGCTTATGACACTACAATTCTACGCTCTGACAGTGAGAAGAAAATTATTTTTGAGATCGACAAAGTGCAACGGCTTCCTATGGGCTCAAGAAGAAGAACTGTCGGGAGGCAAGAGTAAGGTGGGCTGGAGAAAGGTTTGCTCATCTGTTAACAAAGGCGGACTTGGAATACTCAATCTGACATGGTTTAGTCAGGCTCTACGGATGAGATGGCTATGATTTGCATAGCACGAACCATAACGACCGTGGGTGAGATTGCAACTCCCTTGCAACGAGGAAGACCTCAAGGCCTTCAGCAATGCCACATTGCTTTCCATAGGAAAACTGCTCTTTTCTGGAAAAGCAATTGGTTGGGGAACACAACACTTCAATTAGCTTTCCTCGACCTCTGCAATCTCGCACGCAGGAAGAACAGATCGGCTGTAAAGGCGCTTAACAATGATCGCTGGATTTTGGATCTTAGACATAGAAATCTTCCGAAAAATGTGCCTAGTTTCTTAAGCCTACATCGGTTGTTACCTGCAATGCCCATCTCAACGAGGAGTTCCGGGAACAACCAGATGAACTGCGAGCACAGACGGTCACTACTCTGCTAGCTCAGCCTACAACGCTCTGTTCCCTCCAAGCCCGGCTGAAGAAAGTTATAAGAATCTGGTTTGGAGGGTCAAGGTCCTAGGCAAGATCCGAATTTTCGCGTAGCTGTTGCACCCAAGGTTTTTAGAATCGCGACTCAAGTCTTAGAATCTTACGACCTTATGATCCAAACTAGCCCCTCTGATTCAACGATTTTGCTCATAAAATCTGTGTTTATACTATCCTGATAGTTATGATTCTACGATTCACGATCCTACCAACGGAGCTCCGATCCGATTTAGAATATCAATTCTCACAACTTTGGTTTCACCACAACTGCTTATGTTGTAATGACCGGCTACAATGTCGAGGATGGCCAAATGGATACTTCTGCCCTCTGTGTGTCATCAATCTCGAGATCTCTCTTCAGCTCATATGGCAATGCCCTTTCTTGAGGGGCATATGGCAGGAGGCGGCCAAATGGAGGGGATGCTTTACTCTGGAGCCACTCAACCAATTGCAATCTTCATCGATGAAACAAGTTAAGGAGTTGGTCAAGAAGTCTGCTGTCGGGCACAAGAAGGGAGTCAAAGCAATGATAATGATGATTGCATGGGAGACCTGTAAGCTGAGGAATGAGTGTGTATTCAAAGCCAAGGCCCCAAGATCAAGTTAACTCATCGTGGCGATCAGAACAAATTTAGAGCAATGGAGGCTGGCAGGTCTCAAATGAATAGAGCCCCCATTCGGGGATTTCATTACGAGATAAAAAAATAGATAGCTCCCGCAATGATGGGGCAACCCCTCTGTTGTACTATTTTCCCTCACACGATCACCTCATCAAATTATCTCTACTAGTGCTCGCATTTTTTGGATTTATTTCAGGCTCTTCGAATAGCGTTATAGGTGTAGGGTGTGCGTGCATGCATCCATAGAGATGAGTGTATGTAAGCATCTGCGTTATACCATGTTGAAAACAATAGCAAATACAAAAAGAAAAATCTGGTAGTAACCAAAAAAAAAAACATCACCTCTTATCTAGGAATGCAACGCATGGCATCAATGCTAACTTAGTAGCTAGCGATATTAGTTCACTAGTAGGAGATGTTCCCGTCACTATAAAGGCGTTTGCGGTGGCTTCACCAATCTTAAAATGTTGTATTGAGCTAGTATTTCGAAGGTTCTCGTAACCACATGATGTGCGTACATGTGTTTTTAGGGATGAGTGTATGTGCATATATGTGAGTATCTACGTTGTATTGTGTGAAAAGTTAGCAATCATGAAAGGAAAAAACTAGTAATAAACAAAATGAAAAACCAATGTGAGCATCTCCGTTGGCGTTTGTGCCCACATTTTTGTGAATTTATTTTAGTCTGTCTGGCAATATTTGTTTAGTTGAAGTAGACATTTTCATCGACTACGAAGATGCTTGTAATTATTTCACTAACCTTAATATTTGGCTTTCTATCTCAAATATTCTCATAAATATAGGTTATGCATGCGTGCATTCATAGACTGAATGTATGTGTTTATATATATGAGCATCTGCATTGTACTATGTTAAAAAAGATACAAATAAAAGCCGATAATAAAAAAATTGTACAACCAACATTGTCGATTAGAAAATTATGTAAGTATGGATGAGTCATAGCTCTTCAAAGCCCGACATGTAGCTTTCCACATGACAGTACATAAAGTTAGAAAAAACAGAAGATTGAAAAGAAATCGTGGTGGGCCAAGAAAAGAACCAAGAAGATATGTCCACGTGAGAGAGGACGCTAGCTAACATTGGAAAATCACGGGAGGAGGCCCTCCTTAGAACACTTTAATGGAAGGAGACGTTCTCATCCACTACGAAGGCGCCTACGGTGGCTTCGTCAATTTCATGATGTTGTATTGACTTAGTATCTTAAAGGTTCTTGTAATTACAGGGTGTGCGTACATGAGGTTTTAGGGGTGAGTGTATGTGCGTATATGTGAGCATCTGCGTTGTACTGTATGAAAAAGCTAGCAAACACGAAAGGAAAACCCCATTAATGAACAAAATGAAAAACCAATGTGAGCGTCGATGTTGGCGTTGGTGCTTACATTTTCAAGGATTTATTTCAGGCTCTGCGTCAATATTTGTTCTGCGGAAGGAGATGTATCCGTTGACTACAAAGACGCTCGTGATGATTTCGTCAATCTGAAAATGTTGTGTTGATTCTATATCTCAAAGATTCTCATAAGTATAGCGTATACATGTATGGGTTCATAAAATGAGTGTACATATGTATATACATATATATGAATATCCGTGTTGTACTATCTCAAAAATAGTAGCAAACACACATACACCTTTTAGAAAAAATTGAGGACACGTGTCCACATGAGAAAAGGTGTTAGCTACATGGGGAACTCACGAGAGGAGCTCTTCCTTAGCAACTTTAATATATGTTAATATTAATATGTGCTTTCTTCTACGGATTTTTATCATTTATGTCACTACTTGTGTTTCACTACTCACTTTTGTCACTAAAAGTTACAACTGCTCAAAAATACCATTGTTCTGTGAGATCATTGCTCAAAATGCCATTAGATATCTCAACAATGCCATTGTTCATTAGACGTTTTCTCAAACATGCCATTAGACATCGTTATTTTCAGATCAAATTCGTTAACCATGTTATATGACGAAAATACATCTATACCCACATGTCAACTCTCTCTAACTCAAATGATAAGTATGGATCCCACTTGTCAGGAGTAAGCAAGCAAATAATTTTAGAGGAAAATATAAACGATGTTGGGATCAAGTGGGACCCATAGTTTATTGTAGTAAGAAAGAGAGAGAACTGACATGTTGTTCTATATGTTTGGTCATTATAATATGACAAACGAGATTTGAGCTTAAAGTAATGGTGTTTAATGGCATTTTTGAGCATGTGCCTAACGAAGCGATGACATTTTTTAACAGTTAAAATTTCTAGTGGCAAAACTGCATAGTGAGACGCAATCAATGACATAAATGATAAAAATCCTTGTACTAAATCAATGAAGCCCGAAACTCCGGATCTTTAGAAACAAAAATAAACTGAGCTTTGAAAAATTATTTTCCGCGTGCAGGAACACGTGCTCTCGGGAGCCGAATTGGATTTCTCCCATCGGAAGCATTTGCTCCCAGATGAACAGTACCACAAGAATTTTCACAAAATGTTTTCAAAAAAAATTGAATTTTTTTGTAAATGTTGGTGTCGGTGTCACAAATATGCTTGACAAGTTTCATACGAAATCGAGCAGTGGTATTTTGTCGGTGAAAAAAACAAATTTAGATGACATTTTGAGGTAATATTTGGTGTTCAAATTTGTTATTTTTACGTAGACCGAATGTTTAATATTTTTTTCTAAAAATTTACGGATGATATTTAAATATGACTACAAACATATACAAATTTTGTTAATTTTTTTAATATTTGAAAAATTATTTTTCACGCACAGAAGCACGTGCTCCCGGAGCCGAATTGGATTTCTCCTGAGCTCTGCTATAACCAAAAGGCTGAGGCCACTGACCGAGCCCACTTATCCACTACACTACACTCCACGGGAGCTGCAGATAAGAGACAATGAGCGGCGGCGACACCACCTCCTCGGCTCCGGCGGACGCCTCCGCCATATGCGCCCAGATCGCGTCCGTCTTCTCCACGCCCTCCGCGTACCCCGCGGCGCGCACCGTCCTCGTCTCCGAGCTCGCCGCCGCGTCCTCCCGGAGAGGCCGCGTGTTCGTGCACGGCGTCGGGCGCGAGGGCCTCATGATGCGTGCCCTCTGCATGCGCCTGGCGCACCTCGGCCTCCCGGCGCACTGCGTAGGCGACGTCACGGCACCGCCGGCCTTATCTGGAGACCTCCTCGTCGCCTCCGCGGGACCGGGCGCGTTCTCGACAGTTGACGCCATCTGCGGCGTGGCCCGAGGCGCCGGTGCTCGCGTGGTGCTGCTCACCGCCAGGCCGGAGGGAGATTTCCCCAGGCGCCAGGCCGATGTGGTGGCCCATCTCCCAGCGCAGACCATGGCTGATGACGAGGATGGCCCGGCGGCGCAGGCGAAGCTGCCGATGGGGAGCCTGTACGAAGGGGCCATGTTTGTGCTGTTCGAGATGGTGGTGCTGGAGCTCGCGGGTGTTTTGGGCCAAAGCCCGGCCCAGATGAGGGCCCGACACACAAACTTGGAGTAGCCATATGTTTCAGCTTTTGTGGCAATTGTGGTATAAAAGAAAAACTTTTGTGGCAAATGCTATCGTTCTTGGCAGATGCCAAGTATATGTAGATTGGATATAAAGTAACAGTCAAAAATTGAGTTGTTGAAAAATGTGAAAGATTGTGATCAATGTATGCTTTCGAGTCTTGAGATGAGCTCGTATAATAGTTGCTGGAGTTTCACATGTTGGCTACTCCGAATCTGTCATGGTGGACATGTCTTTCCGACATAGCAATTTCCCGTTTTCCATAAAACATAGGAATACACCGGTACTTTACTCGAGCACGACCCATCTACCATGACAATTTAAATATTGTACAGTACTCCAAAATAATAATGGGTCACACGCAGTGTTGTAATTGTAGGAGGAATAATGGGAAGAGAATTGACATAATATGTGTGTATTACTGAGCCTCAGCCTCGAGGACCATTTTAAATATAAGGTGAAAATAATTCCTATCTCATCTGGTGTAATCTCTAACTACCAAATATATCTCCAGCATCCCCCTGCAGTCGTAGCGGTAGCGTTACGAATAACAGAGCGTCGCACACAATCAGAGTGGAGAGAATAGAAGTCAACGGGATGACATCCCTCCTACGGTCGTAGTGGGAGCGTTGTGGATGGTGTCGCGTCACGGGCGCGTTGACCGTAGAAGAAGCCGACGGGTTGCTCAAGCAAGGTGATAGCCCTTTGTGTCGATGTCAGGGTAACCGAGAGCGCGGGGACGGTGTAGCCATGGTCGAGGTAGCCGTGCAAGAGACATCGTGATCGATGTTGAGTCAGGGGTGGACGGCGTCAAGGTGGTCGTAGTGGAGCCACGGAGGCAAGGAAGCATTGTGTATTCAAGGTCGCAGTGGTGCGTTAGGAAGAAGATAGTGACGTGATCGAGGCAGTCATCAAGGAATGTGTCAATACTGTTGTTGACGAAGCGTCGCATCGAGTTTGCCAAGCCTGAGAACACATCATGGACAAAGGCATGCGCCAGTATTTCTAGCACCGGGCATACATAGACGGGAACCAGTGCAAACTGTATGCCATGTGAGAGGGACCAGCAAAGGAGGCCTCCAGGAGGGTTGCAGTGCAAATCGACATGGTTAGAAGGTGCCAATGTTGCCCACGGTTGCTGGAATAGACGAAGTGCTCCGGAAAGATTACGACGATGCTGGATATAAGCATGTGTTGGGTGAAGACGAAGATGTGGTTGACGAAACCAACAGTAGCCCGAGAGGGGCTCCGTCGGTCACCTGTAGAAGCGCAGCGGCGATGCTCGTAGTAGGCAAGGAAGAATCCAACAACGTGACGAACACCATGAGATGTCAACATGCGGCTGACAACAAGGTGGACCACGTTTCATGGCGCTACAACCCAAAGGGACGACACGGCAGCAAATGGCATGTCGATGCTACGGCGGGAAAGACCTCAGGGTGGTGGCGCCGCGGTCCAAAGGGACTACACAACAGTAACCCGTTGCTCGATGGGTAGAGGTGCGCATACTTGCTGATGATGTTCACAAATTTCCACAGTGACATGTGTATACGATTGCTCTGACCGAAAGAGCGACGAACAAAACCGAGAACATGCGATAGGACAATGAGGTAGCCACGCCAGGCGTCTGCGGTCCGACGCGTCAGGAGCTTGGGGGATGCTTACATGCAATGTGCTTGAGCAGTCACGGCATCATCGATCACCCAACACAGCCGCACGAAAAACCAATCTCGCACGTGGGTGCGAGACCACCATGCGGCATTGGATGACGACTAGGTAGGACCGCACAAGCAGCTGGGTACACGACCCAAGCTAGCGAGCGAGTACGCAGGCAACCACGATGAAGATGCCAAAGGAGTTGATGCTAGTGATGGAGTAGAGACACGTAGTAGATGATGAACGGTTGCGGGTAACGCAAACCGATCTTAGATCAGAAAACCAAGAAAAAGAAAGAACACTTATCAAACAACCAACGCGAGAGAAATAATTTACAATCAAAGGCTCGAAAAAAGGTCTGTCTAGGGAAGCCGATTAACACATTCGCTGAACGAACCCTAGCTACGGGTTGCACAACCCCCTAAGGAGATCATGGAGATCGACCTCCCTAGGGCGACGCACTGCGCAAGTAGTGGTGAAGCTAGGTCTAGGAACTTGTGGTTGATACCATGTAGGAGAAATAGTGGGGAAAGAATTGGCGCAATATGATGAGTGTATTATTGTGTTTACAGGGCAAGTGTATATTGAGGTGAAGACTTGAAAGACAAGACACCTCCTAGAGACAAGATGGATTGCTTCATGACACGCGTGTGGCACTTATCATTTGGGTATATGGAGCCTGATAAGTGTCACACGTGCGGCATGGACACATGGCAGCTCTGAATGCTTTTTATGGCAAGCTTAGTGACACCAGGATGACAAATTTTGTTGTCAAACATGGCAACTTCCTTTTAGGATGGTAAGTTTCAGTTTTCTTGGGTTTGTTTATTCTTTTCAAATGACAACTTTAATTGTAAAAAACAGTAGGATTAGACTGTTTCATGCCACACGTGTGACCCTTATCATTTGAGTATATTTAACAGTAAGCCAACAACCAGAATCAGGTCGAATCTCGGTCAAGCCCTAGGGCAAACATGTGTTACGATTCCAAGGAGTGGTATATTCATCCAAGAAATCATGTCTCTTAGGCCACGACCCAATAGCCAAGGCTATATTTCCACCTTTGTTGGAGCCTTCTAACCTGGACACCCTGCCCTCCCTCCTGCATTATCTTTGTTGCCTAGAATTCACACCTCCTTCATCATCAGGCTATCCACCATTATGTGTCGTCCTCCTTGCTCTACAATTATTGGTCCTTCTTTCTAGATATGTTGTGTGGTGCCACAACCCTCCATCCAATTTTTTTTGTTTTCTCCAATATATTTATTTTCCAAATAACATCCCAAATAGGAAAATACTATGGTTCCCAACATCTCTTGAAAAATCCAAGCTCTCGAAACAGGCTTTCACCCCGCTTTATAGATAAATCAACGGTCCATACAACCCACATACAAGTTCAATCACAGATAGCAGTCAGGGCAACGACACACTCTAGCCCAAAGGAAAAAAAAGAAAATAGAAAAAATCCACCTAGTGGCGGGAGAGCATAGGCCCTATAAGGAGGCAAGACATCGAGCCGTAGCCTAAAGCGCATCCAGCATGCCATCTAGACGATCCCGATCTCGCTGCCTGGAGAGGGGGTGCCAATGCTGCATAAAAGCAAGGAATTTGAAGAAGGGGTCAGACGTCTGCCTCGGGAAGATCCTTTCCATCACCATCTTATTGCGAGTCATCTAGAATAGAGGCAAAGATGAGCCAGAATAGGTGGCAGCGCCGCCGAGTGTGGTTGGCCGTGATTTGGAGAAACTTTGTGAGGTCTTGGGCCTCCTAGTCGGGTCCAAGAGCCTGGCGTATGAATTCCCGCATGGCCCATGCCGACATGCACGTAAATATTATGTGTGTCGCCATCTCTGGGACCACGCATAATGGGACCACGCATAAGGGGCACATGCTGTCTCCCGGTCCATGTCGGTTAAGCACCTTCGTCCCCAAGGCGGTGCAATTACAGAGCAACTGCCACACAAATTTTTTGATCTTCACGGGTAGGGGAGCCTTCCATAACGACGATAGCCAAGGTATGATGGGGAGAGGCACATGGCTTGATATGCTGAATTAACCAAAAATTCCCTAGATGGGTATAGACGCCATGCCACCGTATTTGGGTAATCCGGGAGCACCTGTGGCAAGGCATCTGGCAGGCAGTTCCACTTGACCGTTTCTATCGATCCAAATGGGAGTTGAACCTAATATCTATTGGGGAACGTTGCATGGGAAACAAAAAAATTCCTACGCACACGCAAGATCTATCCATGGTGATGAGCATCTATGAGAGGGAGAGTGGATCTACATACCATTGTAGATCACTAAGCGAGAAGCATTAAGAAACATGGTTGATGTAGTCGAACGTCTTCACAATCCAAATCGCTATCCATCCCGTGATCCGATCACGATCCGTCCCGCGATCCAATCACGGTCCTTCCTGTTGGGAGACGTAGTAGTAAATCAAAAAATTTCCTACGCGTTCACCAAGATCCATCTATGGAGAAACCAGCAACGAGCAAGGGGAGAGTGGATCTTCATACCTTTGAAGATCGCTAAGCGGAAGCGTTACAAGAACGCGGTTGATGGAGTCGTACTCGCAGCGATTCAGATCGCGGTGGATCCGATCAAGTGCCGAACGGACGGCACCTCCGCGTTCAACACACGTGCAGCCCGGTGACGTCTCCTACGCCTTGATCCAGCAAGGAGGGAGGAGAGGTTGAGGGAGAGCTCCGGCAGCACGACGGCATGGTGGCGGTGGAGCTGCGTGGTACTCCGACAGAGCTTCGCTAAGCGCTACGGAGAACGAGGGGAGGAGGAGGTAGGGCTGCACCAGAGAGAGAGGGAGAACCGCGTGTTGTGCAGCCCCAAATACCTCCACTATATATAGGAGAGAGGGAGGAGGGGTGGCTGCGCCCTAGGGTTCCACCCTAGGGGTGGCGGCAGCCACCAGATGCCATCTGGCCGGCGGCTAGGGCAAGGGAGAGGTGGGGCGCCCTAGGGTGGGCCTTAAGGCCCATCTAAGCCTAGGGTTTGCCCCCTTCCACCTTTGCCACGCCTTGGGCTGGGGTGGGAGGCGCACCAGCCCACCTA
Organism: Hordeum marinum; assembly: GCA_022496015.1. Lineage (NCBI taxonomy): Eukaryota > Viridiplantae > Streptophyta > Magnoliopsida > Poales > Poaceae > Hordeum > Hordeum marinum. The sequence goes on along the minus strand of CM039673.1, from coordinate 451,251,201 downwards.
GGGGCTGGATCCCTCCCACTCTTAGCCGACGGAACCTTCCGGGGCAGGTGGGCCCACTAGGTGGACCCCCGGAACCCTTCCGGTGGTCCCGGTACACTACCGGTGACACCCGGAACACTTCCGGTAACCAAATCCTCACTTCCTATATATCAATCTTCGTCTCCGGACCATTTCGGGACTCCTCGTGACGTCCGGGATCTCATCCGGGACTCCGAACAACCTTCGGTAACCACGTACACTATTTCCCTATAACCCTAGCGTCATCGAACCTTAAGTGTGTAGACCCTACGGGTTCGGGAGACACGTAGACATGACCGAGACACCTCTCCGGCCAATAACCAACAGCGGGATCTGGATACCCATGTTGGCTCCCACGTACTCCACGATGATCTCATCGGATGAACCATGATGTCAGGGATTCAATCAATCCCGTATACAATTCCCTTTGTCTATCGGTATGGTACTTGCCCGAGATTCGATCGTCGGTATCCCCATACCTTGTTCAATCTCGTTACCGGCAAGTCTCTTTACTCATTCCGTAATACATCATCCCGTGACTAACTCCTTAGTCACATTGAGCTCATAATGATGATGTCTTACCGAGTGGGCCCAGAGATACCTCTCCGTCACACGGAGTGACAAATCCCAGTCTCGATTCGTGTCAACCCAACAGACACTTTCGGAGATACCCGTAGCGTACCTTTATAGCCACCCAGTTACGTTGTGACGTTTGGCACACCCAAAGTATTCCTACGGTATCCGGGAGTTACACAATCTCCTGGTCTAAGGAAATGACACTTGACATTGAAAAGCTTTAGCAAACGAACTACACGATCTTTGTGCTATGCTTAGGATTGGGTCTTGTCCATCACATCATTCTCCTAATGATGTGATCCCGTTATCAACGACATCCAATGTCCATGGTCATGAAACCGAGACCATCTATTGATCAACGAGCTAGCCAACTAGAGGCTCACTAGGGACACGTTGTGGTCTATGTATTCACACATGTATTACGGTTTCCGGTTAACACAATTATAGCATGAACAATAGACAATTATCATGAACTAGGAAATACAATAATAACCATTTTATTATTGCCTCTAGGGCATATTTCCAACAGTCTCCCACTTGCACTAGAGTCAATAATCTAGTTACATTGTGATGAATCGAACACCCATAGCATTCTGGTGCTGATCATGTTTTGCTCGTGAGAGAGGTTTAGTCAACGGATCTGCGACATTCAGATCCGTATGCACTTTAAAAATATCTATGTCTCCCTCCTGAATGTAATCTCGGATGGAGTTGAAGCGGCGTTTGATGTGTCTTGTCTTCTTGTGAAACCTGGGCTCCTTCGCAAGGGCAATAGCTCCAGTGTTGTCACAGAGTAGAGTCATCGGGCCCGACGCATTCGGAATCACTCCTAGGTCGGTGATGAACTCCTTCATCCAGACTCCCTCCTTTGCTGCTTCCGAAGCAGCTATGTACTCCGCTTCACATGTAGATGCTGCCACGACGCTTTGCTTGCTGCTGCTCCAGCTCACTGCCCCTCCATTCAAAATATACACGTATCCGGTTTGCGACTTGGAGTCGTCCGGATCTGTGTCGAAGCTAGCATCGACGTAACCCTTTACGACGAGCTCTTCGGCACCTCCATAAACGAGAAACATGTCCTTTGTCCTTTTCAGGTACTTCAGGATATTCTTGACCGCTGTCCAGTGTTCCGCTCCGGGATCACTTTGGTACCTCCCTACCAAACTTATGGCAAGGTTCACATCAGGCCTGGTACACAGCATGGCATACATGATAGAGCCTATGGCTGAAGCATAGGGGATGACACTCATCTCTTCTCTATCCTTTGCCGTGGTCGGGCATTGAGTCGTACTCAATCTCACACCTTGCAACACAGGCAAGAACCCCTTCTTGGACTGATCCATATTGAACTTCTTCAATATCTTTTCAAGGTATGTGCTTTGTGAAAGACCAATGAGGCGTTTCGATCTATCTCTATAGATCTTAATACCTAATATGTAAGCAGCTTCTCCAAGGTCCTTCATTGAAAAACACTTATTCAAGTAGGCCTTTATACTTTCCAAGAGTTCTATATTATTTCCCATTATCAGCATGTCATCCACATACAGTATAAGGAACGCTATAGAGCTCCCACTCACTTTCTTGTAAATACAGGGTTCTCCATAAACCTGTACAAACCCAAACGCTTTAATCACCTCATTAAAGCGAATGTTCCAACTCCGAGATGCTTGCACCAGCCCATAGATGGAGCGCTGGAGCTTGCATACCTTGTTAGCATCTTTAGGATCGACAAAACCTTCCGGCTGCATCATATACAGTTCTTCCTTGAGGAAGCCATTAAGGAATGCCGTTTTGACGTCCATTTGCCAGATCTCATAATCATAAAATGCGGCAACTGCTAACATGATTCGGACAGACTTTAGCATCGCTACGGGTGAGAAAGTCTCATCGTAGTCAACTCCTTGAACTTGTCGATAACCCTTAGCGACAAGCCGAGCTTTATAGGCGGTGACATTACCGTCTGCGTCAGTCTTCTTCTTAAAGATCCATTTGTTTTCAATGGCTCGCTTATCATTAGGCAAGTCCACCAAAGTCCATACTTTGTTCTCATACATGGATCCTATCTCGGATTTCATGGCATCAAGCCATTTGTTGGAATCCGGGCCCGCCATCGCTTCTTCATAGTTCGAAGGTTCACCGTTGTCCAACAACATGATCTCTAGGACAGGATTGCCGTACCACTCTGGTGCGGAACGTGTCCTAGTGGACCTTCGAATAGCAACTTGATCTGAAGTTTCATGATCATCATCATTAACTTCCTCTCTAGCCGGTGTAGGCTCCACAGAAACAACTTCCTGTGCTGCGCTACTCTCCGGTTCGAGTGGAGGTACAATTACCTCATCAAGCTCTATTTTCCTCCCACTTACTTCTTTCGAGAGAAACTCTTTCTCGAGAAAGGATCCATTCTTGGCAACAAAGACTTTGCCTTCGGATCGTAGGTAGAAGGTATACCCAATAGTCTCCTTGGGATATCCTATGAAGACGCACTTTTCCGCTTTGGGTTCGAGCTTCTCAGGTTGAAGTTTCTTCACATAAGCATCGCATCCCCAAACTTTTAGAAACGACAGCTTAGGTTTCTTTCCAGACCATAATTCATACGGTGTCGTCTCTACGGATTTAGACGGTGCCCTATTTAAAGTGAATGCGGCAGTCTCTAATGCATATCCCCAAAATGATAGCGGTAAGTCGGTAAGAGACATCATAGATCGCACCATATGCAATAGAGTGCGATTACGACGTTCAGACACACCATTTCGCTGAGGTGTGCCGGGCGACGTGAGTTGTGAAACAATTCCACATTTCCTAAGGTGCGTGCCAAACTCGTGACTTAAATATTCTCCGCCACGATCAGATCGTAGGCATTTTATTTTCCTGTCACGTTGATTCTCGACCTCACTCTGAAATTCCTTGAACCTTTCAAAGGTTTCAGACTTGTGTTTCATTAAGTAGACATACCCATATCTTCTCAAGTCATCAGTGAGGGTGAGAACATAACGGTAGCCACCGCGAGCCTCGACACTCATTGGACCGCATACATCGGTATGTATGATCTCCAACAAGTCAGTTGCTCGCTCCATTGTTCCGGAGAATGGAGTCTTGGTCATCTTGCCCAAGAGGCATGGTTCGCATGTGTCAAATGATTCGAAATCAAGTGACTCCAAAAGTCCATCAGCATGGAGCTTCTTCATGCGTTTGACACCAATATGGCCAAGACGGCAATGCCACATGTAAGTGGGACTATCGTTATCAACTTTACACTTTTTGGTACTCACACTATGGATATGTGTAACATCACGTTCGAGATTCATCAAAAATAAACCATTGACCAGCGGGCATGAGCATAAAACATTTCTCTCATATAAACAGAACAACCATTATTCTCGGATTTAAATGAGTAGCCATCTCGCATCAAGCGAGATCCAGATACAATGTTCATGCTCAAAGCTGGTACTAAATAACAATTATTAAGGTTTAAAACTAATCCCGAAGGTAGATGTAGAGGTAGCGTGCCGACGGCGATCACATCGACCTTGGAACCATTCCCGACGCGCATCGTCACCTCATCCTTGGCCAGCCTCCTCTTATTCCACAGCTCCTGCTTGGAGTTACAAATGTGAGCAACTGCACCGGTATCAAATACCCAGGAGCTACTACGAGCGCTGGTCAAGTACATATCAATAACAAGTATATCACATATACCTTTAACGTTGCCGTCCTTCTTATCCGCTAAATACTTGGGGCAGTTCCGCTTCCAGTGACCGGTACCCTTGCAATAAAAGCACTCAGTCTCAGGCTTGGGTCCATTCTTGTTCTTCTTCTTCCCGGCAACTTGCTTACCGGGCGCGGCAACAGCTTTGCCGTCTTTCTTGAAGTTCTTCTTACCCTTGCCTTTCTTGAAACTAGTGGTCTTATTTACCATCAACACTTGATGCTCCTTTTTGATCTCGGCCTCCGCTGATTTCAGCATCGAGTACAACTCAGGAATGGACTTCTCCATCCCTTGCATGTTGTAGTTCATCACAAAGATCTTGAAGCTAGGTGGAAGCGACTGGAGGATTCTGTCAATGACCGAGTCATCCGGGAGATTAACTCCTAGCTGAGTCAAGCGGTTGTGAAGCCCCGACATCTTGAGGATGTGCTCACTGACAGAACTATTCTCCTCCATCTTACAGCTAAAGAACTTATCGGAGATGTCATATCTCTCGACCCGGGCATGAGCTTGGAAAACCAGTTTCAGCTCTTGGAACATCTCATATGCTCCATGTTGCTCAAAACGCTTTTGGAGCCCCGGTTCTAAACTGTAAAGCATGCCGCACTGAACAAGGGAGTAATCATCGCAGCGAGAATGCCAAGCATTCGCAACATCTTGTTCTGCTGGGAGAAGGGGTGGGTCACCTAGCGGTGCATCAAGGACATATAGTTTCTTGGAAGCTATGAGGATGATCCTCAAGCCACGGACCCAGTCCGCATAGTTGCTTCCATCATCTTTCAGCTTGGTTTTCTCTAGGAACGCGTTGAAATGGAGGTTGACATTTGCGTTGGCCATTGGATCTACAATATAGATATTAAACGCAATTTTAGACTAAGTTCATGATAATTGAGTTCACATAATCATATTATTCAATGAACTCCCACTTAGATAGACATCTCTCTAGTCATCCAAGTGATACATGATCCATGTCAACTAGCCCGTGTCCGATCATCACGTGAGACGGACTAGTCATCCATGGTGAACATCTTCATGTTGATCGTATCTTCTATACGACTCATGTTTGACCTTTCGGTCTTCCGTGTTCCGAGGCCATGTCTGTACATGCTAGGCTCGTCAAGTCAACCTAAGTGTTTCGCGTGTGTAAATCTGGCTTACACCCGTTGTATGCGAACGTTAGAACCTATCACACCCGATCATCACGTGGTGCTTCGGAACAACGATCCTTAGCAACGGTGCACAGTTAGGGTGAACACTTCTCTTGAAATTTTATTGAGAGATCATCTTATTTACTACCGTCGTTCTAAGCAAATAAGATGTAAACATGATAAACATCACATGCAATCAATATAGTGACATGATATGGCCAATATCATCTTGCTCCTATGATCTCCATCTTCGGGGCACGATGATCATCATTGTCACCGGCACGACACCATGATCTCCATCATCATGATCTCCATCATTGTGTCTTCATGAAGTTGTCTCGCCAACTATTACTTCTACTACTATGGCTAACGCTTAGCAATAAAGTAAAGTAATTACATGGCGTTTATGATTGACACGCAGGTCATACAATAATGTAAGACAACTCCTATGGCTCCTGCCGGTTGTCATAGTCATCGACATGCAAGTCGTGAACCCTATTACAAGAACATGATCAATCTCATACATCACAATGCATCACATCAGATCCTTCTGGCCATATCACATCACAAGGCATATGCTGCAAAAACAAGTTAGACGTCCTCTAATTTGTAGTTGCAAGTTTTTACGTGGTTGCTATAGGTTTCTAGCAAGAACGTTTCTTACCTACGCCAAAACCACAACGTGATATGCCAATTGCTATTTACCCTTCATAAGGACCCTTTTCATCGAATCCAATCCGACTAAGGTGGGAGAGACAGACACTCGCTAGCCACCTTATGCAACTGGTGCATGTCAGGTGGTGGAACCGGTCTCACGTAAGCGTACGTGTAAGGTTGGTCCGGGCTGCTTCATCCCACAATACCGTCGAATCAAGATAAGACTAGTAACGGCAAGCATATTAACAAAATCGACGCCCACAACTGCTTTGTGTTCTACTCGTGCATAGATTCTACGCATAGACCTAGCTCATGATGCCACTGTTGGAGACGTAGTAGTAAATCAAAAAATTTCCTACGCGTTCACCAAGATCCATCTATGGAGAAACCAGCAACGAGCAAGGGGAGAGTGGATCTTCATACCTTTGAAGATCGCTAAGCGGAAGCGTTACAAGAACGCGGTTGATGGAGTCGTACTCGCAGCGATTCAGATCGCGGTGGATCCGATCAAGTGCCGAACGGACGGCACCTCCGCGTTCAACACACGTGCAGCTCGGTGACGTCTCCTACGCCTTGATCCAGCAAGGAGGGAGGAGAGGTTGAGGGAGAGCTCCGGCAGCACGACGGCGTGGTGGCGGTGGAGCTGCGTGGTACTCCGACAGAGCTTCGCTAAGCGCTACGGAGAACGAGGGGAGGAGGAGGTAGGGCTGCACCAGAGAGAGAGGGAGAACCGCGTGTTGTGCAGCCCCAAATACCTCCACTATATATAGGAGAGAGGGAGGAGGGGTGGATGCGCCCTAGGGTTCCACCCTAGGGGTGGCGGCAGCCACCAGATGCCATCTGGCCGGCGGCTAGGGCAAGGGAGAGGTGGGGCGCCCTAGGGTGGGCCTTAAGGCCCATCTAAGCCTAGGGTTTGCCCCCTCCCACCTTTGCCACGCCTTGGGCTGGGGTGGGAGGCGCACCAGCCCACCTAGGGGCTGGCTCCCTCCCACTCTTAGCCCACGGAACCTTCCGGGGCAGGTGGGCCCACTAGGTGGACCCCCGGAACCCTTCCGGTGGTCCCGGTACACTACCGGTGACACCCGGAACACTTCCGGTAACCAAATCCTCACTTCCTATATATCAATCTTCGTCTCCGGACCATTCCGGGACTCCTCGTGACGTCCGGGATCTCATCCGGGACTCCGAACAACCTTCGGTAACCACGTACACTATTTCCCTATAACCCTAGCGTCATCGAACCTTAAGTGTGTAGACCCTACGGGTTCGGGAGACACGTAGACATGACCGAGACACCTCTCCGGCCAATAACCAACAGCGGGATCTGGATACCCATGTTGGCTCCCACGTACTCCACGATGATCTCATCGGATGAACCACGATGTCAGGGATTCAATCAATCCCGTATACAATTCCCTTTGTCTATCGGTATGGTACTTGCCCGAGATTCGATCGTCGGTATCCCCATACCTTGTTCAATCTCGTTACCGGCAAGTCTCTTTACTCGTTCCGTAATACATCATCCCGTGACTAACTCCTTAGTCACATTGAGCTCATAATGATGATGTCTTACCGAGTGGGCCCAGAGATACCTCTCCGTCACACGGAGTGACAAATCCCAGTCTCGATTCGTGTCAACCCAACAGACACTTTCGGAGATACCCGTAGCGTACCTTTATAGCCACCCAGTTACGTTGTGACGTTTGGCACACCCAAAGTATTCCTACGGTATCCGGGAGTTACACAATCTCATGGTCTAAGGAAATGACACTTGACATTGAAAAGCTTTAGCAAACGAACTACACGATCTTTGTGCTATGCTTAGGATTGGGTCTTGTCCATCACATCATTCTCCTAATGATGTGATCCCGTTATCAACGACATCCAATGTCCATGGTCATGAAACCGAGACCATCTATTGATCAACGAGCTAGCCAACTAGAGGCTCACTAGGGACACGTTGTGGTCTATGTATTCACACATGTATTACGGTTTCCGGTTAACACAATTATAGCATGAACAATAGACAATTATCATGAACTAGGAAATACAATAATAACCATTTTATTATTGCCTCTAGGGCATATTTCCAACACTTCCGATCTAGCGCCGAACGGACGGCACCTCCGCATTCAGCACACGTACAGATCGATGACGATCTCCACCTCCTTGATCCAACAAGCGAGGGTGGAGAGGTATATGAGTTCTCCGGAAGCACAACGGCGTGATGGCGGTGTTGGTGGAGCTGATCCCGCAAAGCTTCACTAAGCTATACCAAACAGATCTAGAGGAGAAGCAATCTAGAGGGAGAAAGGGCAGCATGTGGCTTTTTAGGTGGTGGCTACCCTCAAAACCTTCAATATATATAGGAGGAGAAGGGGTAGGTGGGAGGCGCCCTAGGGAAAACCCTAGGGGCTTGGCGCACAAGAGAGGGGAGGAGTCCACCTCCCACAAGGGAGGTGGAATCCTAATGGGACTCTTTCCCACTTAGCCTCCTCTTCCACCCCTTGCATACAGGCCTCTAGGGGCTGGTTTCCCAGCCCACCAGGGGCTGGTGCACCACCTCTTAGGACCTTGTGGCCCCTGGGGGGTGGGACCCGCTTGGTGGACCCCCGGAACCCATTCGTCATGCCCGGTACACCACCAATAGTGCCCAAAACTTTTCCGGAACACAAATAACACTTTTCTATATATCAATGTTTACCTTCGGACCATTCCAGAGCTCCTCGTGACGCCCGGATCTCATCGGGACTCCAAAAAACCTTCGGTCACAACCATACATAACTCAATACTACCGAAACGTCACCAAACCTTAAGTGTGCAGACCGTGCGGGTTTGAGAACTATGTACACATGACCGAGAAACCTCTATGGTCAATAACCAATAGGGGGACCTGGATGACCATATTGGTTCCTACATATTCTATGAATATCTTTATCGGTTGAACCTTGATGTCAAGGATTCAGTTAATCTCATATGCTATTCCCTTTGTTCTTCGGTATGTTACTTGCCTGAGATTCGATTTCAATCCTGTTATCGGCAAGTCTCTTTAATCGTTCCGTAATACAAGATCCCATGGCTAACACTTTAGTCACTTTGCTTGCAAGGCTCATTATGATGTTGTATTACTGAGTGATCCCTGAGATACCTCTCCGTCACACGGAGTAACAAATCCCAGTATTGATCCATGCCAACCCAATAGACACCCTCGAAGATACCTATAGAGCACCTTTATAGTCACCCAGTTACGTTGCGATGTTTGATACACACAAGGTACTCCTTCGTTTCAATGAGTTGCATGATCTCATGGTCATAGGAACAGATACTTGACATGCAAAAAACTATAGCAATAAACTGACACAATCATATGCTATGTCTATAGTTTGCGTGTTGTCCATCACATCATTCACCTAATGATGTGACCCCGTTACCAAATGACATCACATGTCCATGGCTAGGAAACCTTGACCATCTTTGATCAACGAGCTAGTCTATTAGAGGCATACTAGGGACATAGTGTTGTCTATGTATCCACACATGTATCTGAGTTTCTGATCAATAAAATTCTAGCATGGATAATAAGTGATTATCATGAACAAGGAAATATGATAATAAATAATTTATCATTGCCTCTAGTGCATATTTCAACAGTCCCCCACTTGCACTAGAGTCAATAATCTAGCTCACGTCGCTATGTGATTTACATTCTTATGAATCTCACACCCAATGAGTTCTGGGGTTCGATCATGTTTTGCATGTGAAAGAAGGTTTAGTCAATGGGTCAGCGACATTCAGATCCGTGTGTAATTTTTAAATCTCTATGTCATACTATAGATATTGCTACCACGCTCCACTTGGAGCAATTCCAAATGGCTGCACCACTATACGTATCTGGATTGCTACTAAGAGTCATCCGTATTGGTGTTAAAGCTTGCATCGACGTAACCCTTTACGACGAACTCTTTATCACCTCCATAATCGAGAAATATTTCCTTAGTCCTCTAGTTACTAAGGATGATTTTGACCGCTCTCTAGTGATCCACTCCCGAATCACTCTTGTACCCCTTGACAGACTCATGGCAAGGCACACACAGGTGCGGTACACAACATGTCATACTATATAGAGCCTATGGCTAAGGCATAGGGGACGACCTTCATCCTTTCCCTTTCTTTTGCCGTGGTCAAGCTTTGAGTCTTACTCAACTTCACACCTTACAAATCAGGCAAGAACTCCTTATTTGACTGATCCATTTTGAGCTCTTTCAAAATCTTGTCAAGGTATGTAGTCATTGAAAGTCTCATCAAGCGTTTTGATCTATCTATATAGATCTTGATGCCTAACAATTAAGTAGCTTTATCCAGGTCTTCCTTTACAAAACTCTTTTCAAACAACCGTTTATGCTTTCCAGAAATTCTACATCATTTCCGATCAACAATATGTCAACCACATATACTTATCAGAAATTCTATAGTGCTCCCACTCACTTTCTTGTAAATTCAAGTTTCTCATAAACTTTCTATAAACACAAAAACTTTGATCACCTCATCAAAGCGTATTTTCCAACTCCAAGATGCTTGCTCGAGCCCATAGAAGGATCGTTGGATCTTGCATACCTTTTAGCATCCTTAGGATTGAAAAAACCTTCTAGTTGTATCACATACAACCTTTCCTCAAGAAAACCGTTATGGAAACAATGTTTTGACATCCATTTGCCAGATTTCATAATTGAAAAATGCAGCAACTGCTAACATGACCTTCTGGAAGTCCAACTTTAGGGACACGCCAATTTGTCCATGTGAGTGCACCTCTTGTGCAATATCATGGAGGGCCAAGATCCCATCGTGGATTCATCATCCCTCCAGGTATGTAGTCTGAAGGGGGTGGTCAAGCCTCTCTGGCACACAGGCTAGCTGTGTCGCGCATACATTCAAGAATATGCATTCGAGCACATTGATCACTGTGATAGGTCTAAAGTGCCTAATATCCGTCACCCCAACTATTTTGGGGATCAGGGTAATCACGCCATAGTTGATCCGGTCCATGTAGGAAGTCCCAATATAGAACTCATGGAACATTGGCATTATCACTGGCTTAATGATGTTCCAGAACTTCTCGAACAAAACCACTAGCAGCCCATCTGGGCCTGGGGCCGAGCCCGCCTTCATAGAGGCGATAGCCGTGCCCACCTCATCCTCCGAGAATAGGAGGGTTAACTCCATGTTCTCGGCATCCGATACTCTATTAGCAGGAGACCATAATTTGTCGGCAAGCGAAACCCCAGTACGGGGTGCCACAGAAAATAGCTCCTTGTAAGAGGAGTAAATGTGGGACCAGATTTCGTCCGAGTGTTCCAGGAGGTTGTGCCTCAGATTTTTTTAGTGCCTCGGCTTTCTTGGCATCCAGGTGTGGCCTAAAGGGAAAATGTTGAGCTCCCCGGTGATTTGAAATTCGTCTGGGTGGATCCTAGCCAGCGGCCGATGTGCACCCCTGCCTCGTGCTCGTGCGTGATGGGGGCGCGTAGATGGTGCCTCCCCCAAGCGTGGGTGGACCTAGGCTCCCATGTCGACCCTGTTCTAGTGGGTGGATGTGGCGAATGGGGAAGATGCATCCATGGCGTCGCGCAGTTCCTCCGGTTAGGCCCCTTCTGGCGAGTTATCGCATGCCGTTGCCGCCAAGCTCGGGGGGCGGGCACATAGAGGGTGCCTTCCCCTCGCCGGCATTGACCAAAGCACCCAAACCAGCTCCTTTGCGGCGGGATGAGGTGTCGGGCAGAGACGCTGAGATGGAGACGGGACGGGTGGAGGTGTCGGTCCTGCTGGCACTGGCGATATTCGGCGAATATGTAGCCACGGCGTGGCTGAACCCTAGGCTGGGACGAAGGGCAGGTGTGCTGGTGGTGGCTGGGCTACTATCCTGGGCCGTGCGGTTAGCGGTGCTGCTACCGCTGGCTACGGGTGGTTCGATGGCGCGCATGCTGCATGGTCAGATGGGATCTGGCACGCTTGGCGTGGGGCGGCCCCTGGTTCGGCCGCCGATTCGGGCTCCTCCGTCGTGCATGAGCGTACGGCCGCTGCCGCCACCGCTGTTGGGCATGGCACATGAGGCGAGCGGGCGTCGCCTATTGGGTGTACTAGGGCGGCTAGGGCGGCGATGCTGGGCCGGCCCAGGTCTGAACGCCCAACCTGGGCCACGTGCCCCTGGCGGCCCACGATCTCGCCCGGTTCCCTACTGGCGCTCGAGGAGACCAATCGGACCCGGGCCCTAGCTCCTGTGGACCCAACCCGCTAGCTATGGATGCCGCGAGGCGCTGACGGGTCGGGCGGCGGTCATACGGTTTCACGGGCCGACGTCGCCTGGTTCGGCTGCAACTTGCGTTGCTTGACCCGACCACGTGATCTCCTGTGCCCTACCCTAACCCTTGCCCCCACTTGGTCTCCTCCACTACGCCAACACTGTAGCCACCCCCGACCCACTCCCCTTCCCGGCCCCACCACACCATCCCCACCGTCGGCCGAACGCCCCCGCACCTACACTTATACGCTGATGATGTCGCGGATCGTTGGCGATGCACCCCCCTGAAAGCACAATGTGCTCCCTTGGTTTTGATAATTCATGACAACATACATTGTCTCCTGGACTAATACTTTCATTTAGTGTATTTCAAATAAAGTCCATAGAGAGAGAAGGTTGGCTAAGGAGTGTGGAGAGTATCCCCATGAAGAAGAAGGAGAAAGAATACCATGCCAAGCTTCACTCAAAAGGACTCTACATTTTATCTTTAGTGAGAAATCACTTTGAGTCCATAGGAAATCCAAAACTATTAAAAGGGGGTAAGGTTTTGTTGCTGAACATAATGCTCATACGTGCACAAGTGATAGTCACCAAATACATCCACAAGATCTTCCACAAAAGTCTATCCAAAGACAAATATTCAAAAATTGGTGCAACCAACACTTTCCACTCAGTGCCACCGATTCTAAACCTCAGACAGACTCAGCCAAACCCTAGCATTTCGGTGCAACCGATTCTGCTTCGATGCCACCGAGTTTTGGTGGCCAACTTCCTATTACGCAAGTTTACAAAATTTGTCCCACCAAGTTTTGTGAATCGGCGTCACCGAGATTGGCAATCTGACCGTTGGTCACCTTATCGGTGCAACCGAGTTTTATGTATTGGTCTTATCGAGATTCAAAAGTTGCTACCTTTGAGGCAACTCAGTACCACCGAGATTTACACATCGGTGTCACCGGGTCTGACTTATTAGGTGTAACAGTTGTTTTTTTATAGATGCTTATATATACCCCTCCACCACCACTCACTCGTAAGAGAAGCACTCAGAATAGTTCCCCACTCATACCTACTGATTTTCTAAGAGAGAGCCACCTACTCATGTGTTGATATCGTGCCATTCCATTCTACCATATGATTCTTGATCTCTAGCCTCCCCAAGTTGCTTTCGACCCAATCAATCTCTTCTACCAAGCCAAATCTATGAGAGAGTGATTGTGTGTTGAGGAGTCTACCATCTTGAAGTAGAAGAGCAAGGAGTTCATCGACTTTATCGAGCCTAATACCTTTTGGAGGGTGGTGCCTCCTAGATTGATTAGGTGTCACTTGGGAGCCTCCTACTTTGTGTCGTGGAGTGAACCAAGAAGTTTGTAAGGGCAAGGAGATCGCCTACTTGGTGAAGATCTACCCCGAGTTAGGCTAGTCCACCGTGGACGAAGGCCATCATGGTATAGTCAAGGTTGCTTCTTCGTGGAACCCTCCGTGGGTAGGGCCCCTCGTGGACTCTCGCAACCGTTACCCTCCGTGGGTTGAAGACTCCATAAACATGGACGTACGATAGCACCACCTATCGGAACCACGGGAAAAATCTTCGTGTCCTTCATGTGTTTGATCTCTCTATCTCTACTCCTTACTTCATGTGCAATATCTTTACTTTCCGCTGCTATACTTGATGACTTACACATGTAGGGTGTTCTAGACTCGTTATATATGCTAAAAATGCCATCCCTTGAACTTATGCTTGAGGTAGTTTTAAATTCCTGCTTGTAGTCTATTCATCACCCTCTAGACATACACTTCTAGTGATCCCTCAATTGGCATCAGAGCTGTGGTCTCCATTGCTTCGGTTTCAACACCGTGGAGGAAGATGGATGTGTTTAGTGTGGAGAGTTTGTATTGTAGAGTGCCCATTCTTTATGGAGAGTACTATAGTCGATGGAAAAACGCCATGATTGATCTATTTTACAAATTCCACTTGAGAAAACATATTGAGAAGCCCTATGTGCTCCCCACTGATGAATTGCATCCCACACGTGAAGAGGAAATTAACATGCTTGGTAACCTTAGAACTGTCAATCTAATTGTTAGAGGTTTACCAAGATCTCTGCTTTCTCAATTGAAGAACTTTGCATGTGCTTATACTTTGTGGACTGATTTGGACAAATGATATCCAAATCTTTCATTAGGTAATCTTGATCAAATTCTTCATAAAATTGTTGTTTTTCACAAAATAAAGCATAGTGATCCAAACTTTGATAAATTCCTATTTGAGCTCCGTGATCTTAAGCGTGCTAAAGGAGATGTTACGACTATCAATAACATTATCATCGAAGCCATTCGCATTCATAAACCTAAGCATTGTCATGGTTACGACTCTAACGAATCTCTTGGTTTTTATGACGAGGAGATTCCACCAAATGATGACAATGAAGAACATGGCTACTATGATGAAGATGAGTTGTTCGACATCGAGCATGAAAAGATCATGAAGAATCTAAGTCTAATGGCAAACTTCAAGGATTACATGTCTGGTGGAAAAGAGTGGATTCTCGATAGTGGATGCACGGATCACATGACTGGTGATAAAGACATGTTCCAAGAGATCATGCCTAATCAAGGTCCTTGAAGGTACGTGACCTTTGGAGACAACTCTAAGGGTAAGGTACTTGGCCTTGGTAAGGTGTCCATATCTCATGATAGCTCTATTCAAAATGTGATGCTTGTTGAATCCCTTGGCTACAATCTTCTTTTCGTATCTAGACTAGCAGACTTCGGTTTCAAGGTGCTATTTACCAAAGTAGATTGCCAAGTGTTTCGATTTGATAATCATAAAATTGTCTTTACCGGTATTTGTAGAGGTGATCTATACGTTGTTGATTTCACTAAAAAGGCCCAACCTCGTACTGTCTCATTGCAAAATCATCTAAAGGTTGCCTATGGCATAGAAGGCTTGGACATGTAGGCATGCGAAATCTAGATAGGCTTATCAAGGGCGATCACATTCTTGGTGTTAAATATGTTATCTTTCACAAAGATAGACTTTGTAGCGCTTGTCAAGTAGGAAAGCAAGTAGGTGGAAGTCATCCGGTCAAAAACATCATGACCACTAGGAGACCACTCGAGTTACTTCATATGGATCTCTTTTGTCCCAATGCTTACAAAAGTCTCAGTGGAAACTCTTATGGTCTAGTCATAGTTGATGATTTTTCTAGATTTACGTGGGTATTATTTCTTGATGATAAGTCGCAGGTACAAAAGATCTTCAAGAACTTCGCGCGCAAAGTGCAAAATCAGTTTGAAGTGAAGATCAAGAAGGTTCGAAGCGATAACGGATCAGAGTTCAAGAACACCCATGTGGATGCATTTCTTGACGAAGAGGGTATCTCACATGAGTTCTCGGCTACGTACACGCCTCAACAAAATGGAGTTGTTGAGAGAAAGAGCTGAACCCTCATTAAGATGGCAAGAACAATGATTGACGAATACAAGACACGAAGACACTTTTGGGCAAAAGCCGTGGAAACAACATGTCATGCCACAAACCGACTCTACTTGCACGAGCTTCTCGATAAAACGGCATACGAGCTTATCACCGGTAATAAACCCCAAGTTGGATACTTTCAGGTATTCGGCTCGAAGTGTTACATTCTTGATAAGCATCGCCGTGTTATATTTGCTCCTAAATCTCATGAAGGTTTCCTACTTGGTTATGGATCAAACTCTCACACCTACCGGGTCTACAACAACTTCACTCAAAAAGTTCAAGAGACGATAGATGTGAAGTTTGATGAGTCTAATGGTTCGCGAGTCAAACAATTGCCAAATGATGTAGGTGATAAAGATCCTTCGGAAGCTATCCAAGACTTGCCCATCGGCAAGATTCGTCCCATGGAGGTGAAGTAAAGTACTTCATCAACCCAAGTGGAAGCTCCTACCTCGAATAAAGGCTACCGACAGTATGACATGGAAGCATCCACAAGCAGTACAAAACAAGATGAAGAGGAGGAGGAAGTACATCATGAAGATCCACCACAATCTCCGTCACCACCACCTCAAGGAGATTACCACTTCGACAACAACGGAGATGAATGAGATGATGAATAAGAAGTAGCTCCACCAACTAACAAGACAAAGCTACCCCGAGTTCAAGATCAAGTGACCAAGAACCATCCCCTAAACCAAATCTTTGGTGACATACAAACAGGGAGGATCACTCGCTCTAAAACTTGCTTGGCTAACTTTTGTGAGCATTATTCTTTCATCTCTAGCATTGAACCCCTGAACATTGAACAAGCTCTTGAAGATGCGGATTGGGTGAATGCTCTGCATGAAGAGCTTCACAACTTCG
The DNA here is from genome assembly GCA_022496015.1 of Hordeum marinum. Lineage (NCBI taxonomy): Eukaryota > Viridiplantae > Streptophyta > Magnoliopsida > Poales > Poaceae > Hordeum > Hordeum marinum. Next base: position 451,234,456 of record CM039673.1, on the reverse strand, counting down.
AGAGGAACAAAGTGTGGACACTCGTGGAGAAGCCCAAGGACGAGAAAAACATCATCGACACAAAGTGGGTATTTCGGAATAAGCAAGATGAAGACGGTCAAGTCGTTCGCAACAAGGCTCTCCTCGTAGCCCAAGGATATACGCAAGTCAAAGGTATGGACTATGGTGAGACCTATGCCCCCGTTGCTAGACTAGAAGCTATTTGAATTCTTCTTGCTTATGCTAATAACCATGATATCACGCTTTAGCAAATTGATATTAAAAGTGAATTTTTAAATGGTGAGATTGAAGAAGAGGTCTATGTTAAGCAACCACCTGTTTTTGTAAATCCTAAGAAACCGGACCATGTTTACAAACTTTGCAAAGCTTTATATGGTCTTAAGGAAGCTCCTTGTGCTTGGTATAAATGCCTAACAAAGTTTCATGTAGAAAAAGGATTTGAAATTGGTAAAATTGACGCAACCTTATCCACAAAGAGAGTTAATGCTGAATTATTTGTGTGCCAAATTTATATGGATGATATTATCTTTGGATCTACTAACTTACAATTTAGTGAGAAGTTTGGAAGGTTGATGTCACAGAAGTATGAGATGTCTATGATGTGTGAGATGAAATTCTTTCTTGGTCCGCAAATCAAGCAAACGAGAGAAGGTACATTCATCTCAAACAAAGTACACCAAGGACTTAATCAAGAAGTTCAACATGAAAGAGTGCAAAGGTATGAAAACTCCCATGCCCACTAGCGGACAGGATGATCTCACTAAGGAGGGTGAACCGGTTGGTCAAAAGGTTTATCGATCAATGATTGGTTCATTGCTTTATCTATGTACCTCCCGTCTTGATATTATGCCTAGTGTTTGCATGTGTGCTAGATATCAAGGTGCACCCAAAGAATGTCATCTTAAGACTGTGAAATGCATTGTGAGATACTTGATACATACACCAAACTTTGGCATTTGGTATCCCAAGGGATCTTCTTTTAATCTTGCTGGCTAATCCGACTCGAACTATGCCAGTGACAAGGTTGATATAAAATTCACCTTGGGTACATGTCAATTTCTTGGTAGATCTCTTGTGTCTTGGTCCTCGAAGAAACAAAACTCGGTATCTCCATCTACTGCCGAAGCTCAATATATTGTAGATGGATCATGTTGTGCACAATTATTATGGATGACACAAACACTTAAAGATTATGGAATCTATGTGAAAAATGTGCCATTACTTTGTGACAATGAATGTGCTATTAAGATTGGTCATAATCCTGTGCAACATTCTCGAACCAAGCATATTCAAGTTTGACATCATTTCATTTGTGATCATGTTGCCAAAGGAGATATTAAACTTAAGCATGTTCGTACTAACAAGCAATTGGCCGACATCTTTACTAAGCCACTTGATGAAAAAAGTGTTTTGTCATTTGAGGAGTGAGTTGAACATAATTGATGCTTCAAACTTGAGCTAAGATCACTCGGATGCAAGGGGATGAGCTTCACTGTTTATTCCATGCTATTACCTTGAATATCATATATCTTGGAGTTCTATGCTCCGTTGTCTTGCATCTAACCCTTTTGTAGGTACTTGTAAGAACAACACTCGACAAGATTGCAACGAACTCATAAATTAAGCAATCTTGTCATGACCAAGTTGTTGGGGAACGTCGCATGGGAAACAAAAAACTTCCTACATTCACGCAAGACCTATCCATGGTGATGAGCATCTACGAAAGGGAGAGTGGATCTACATACCATTGTAGATCGCTAAGCGGGAAGCGTTAAGAAACGCGCTTGGTGTAGTCGAACGTCTTTGCGATCCAAATCGCCGAGCACCCCACGATCCAATCACGATCCGTCCCGATCAAGCACCGAACGGACGACACCTCTGCGTTCAGCACACGTACAGATTGATGATGATCTCTGCCTTCTTGATCCAGCAAGAGGGAGCGGAGAGGTAGAAGAGTTCTCTGGCAGCATGACGGCGCTCCGGCGATGGTGGTGGAGCTATTCCGGCAGGGCTTCGCCTAAGCACTGCAAAAATCCGATCTAGAGGAGAAACTATGCACTAGAGGAACGGGTAGCACGTGGCTGAAAAATCAACTGCAAAAACCCTAAAACCTCCAGTATATATAGGAGGGAGAGAGGAGGAGGCGTGGCCCTCAAGGGACCAGCGCTTGGTTCAGCCAAATCAAGGAGGAGAGGAGGACTCCTCCTCCAATCCTAGTAGGACCAGGATTCCTCCCTATTTTGCCTTTTTTCCACCTTATCTCTTTGGGTTTTCTCTCCTAGCCGCATGGGCATTGTGTGGGACTTCCACCAGCCCACAAAGGGATGGTATTCACTCTCCCACAGCCCATGTAGCCTGTTGGGTCGAGATACCCCTCCCGATGGTCTCCCGGTACACTACCAGCACTCCCGGTACACTACCGATGAGCCCGAGACTTTTCAGGTGACCAAAATAGGACTTCCTATATATCAGACTTTACCTCCGGACCATTCCGGAGCTCCTCGTGATGTCCGGGATCTCATCCGGGACTCCGAACAACCTTCAGTCACCATCATACACAACTCTATACTACCGAAATGTCACCAAACTTTAAGTGTGCACACCCTGCGGGTTCGAGAACTATGTAGACATGACCGAGACACCTCTACGGTCAATAGCCAATAGCGGGACCTGGATGTCCATATTTGTTCCTACATATTCTACGAATATCTTTATCAGTCGAACCTCTATGTCAAGGATTCAGTTAATCCCGTATGATGTTCCCTTTGTTCTTCGGTATGTTACTTGCCCGAGATTCGATCGTCGGTATCTCCATACCTAGTTCAACCTCGTTACCGGCAAGTCTCTTTACTCGTTCCATAATACAAGATCCCGTGACTAACACTTAGTCACATTGCTTGGAAGGCTTATTGTGATGTTGTATTACCGAGTGGGCCCTGAGATACCTCTCCATCACACGGAGTAACAAATCCTAGTCTTGATCCATGCCAACTCAACAGACACCTTTGAAGATACCTGTAGAGCACCTTTATAGTCACCCAGTTACGTTGCGACGTTTGATACACACAAGGCACTCTTTCGTTGTCCGTGAGTTACGTGATCTCATGGTCATAAGAACATATACTTGACATGCAGAAAATAGTAGCAATAAACTTACACGATCATATGCTACGTTTGTAGTTTGGGTCTTGTCCATCACATCATTCTCCTAATGATGTGATCCTGTTATCAAATGACATCACATATCAATGGCTAGGTAACCTTGACCATCTTTGATCAACGAGCTAGTTCGCTAGAGACATACTAGGGAACAAGTGTTGTCTATTTTCCCACACATGTAATGTGTTTCCAATCAATACAATTATAGCATGGATAATAAACGATTATCATGAACAAGGAAATATAATAATAAACACTTTATTTATTGCCTCTAGGGCATATTTCCAACATTCTCCCACTTGCACTAGAGTCAATAATCTAGTTCACATCACTATGTGATTTACATTGTAATGAATCAAACACCCATGCAGTTTTGGTGTTGATCATGTTTGGCCCTTGGAAGAGGTTTAGTCAACGGGTCTACAACATTCAGATCCATGTGTGCTTTGCAAATATTTATGTCCTTCTCCTCGATGTAATCGCTGATAGAGTTGAAGCGTCACTTTATGTCTGGTCCTCTTGTGAAACCTTGGTTCCTTGGCGAGAGCAATGACACCAGTGTTGTCACAGAACAGATTCATTGGATTTAGTGCACTGGGCACCACTCCAAGATCTGTCATGAACTGCTTCATCCAAACACCTTCCTTCGCCGCCTCCGAGGCTGCGATGTACTCCGCTTGACACGTAGAACCGGCTACCACACTTTGCTTGGAACTGCACCAGCTTACCGCTCCCCCGTTGAGAATAAATACGTATCCGGTTTGTGACTTAGAGTCATCCGGATCAGTGTCAAAGCTTGCATTGACGTAACCCTTTACGACGAGCTCTTCATCACCTCCATAAACGAGAAACATGTCCTTAGTCCTTTTCAGGTACTTCAGGATATTCTTGACCGCTGCCCAGTGTTCCATTCTAGGATCACTTTGAAACCTTTCGGCCATACTTATGGCAAGGCTGACATCCGGTCTTGTGAACATCATTGCATACATGATAGAGCCTATGGCTGAAGCATAGGGGATGACACTCATATTTTCTCTATCTTCTGCAGTCACTGGGCATTGAGTCTTACTCAACTTCACACCTTGTAACACAGGCAAGAACCCCTTCTTGGACTGATCCATCTTGAATTTTTTCAAAACTTTATCAAGGTATGTGCTCTGTGAAAGTGCTATTAAGCATCTCGATCTATCTATATAGATCTTCATGCCTAATATGAAAGCAGCTTCTCCTAGGTCCTTCATTGAAAAACTCTTGTTCAAATATTCCTTCACGCTTTCCAGCACTTCTATATTGTTTCCAATCAATAATATGTCATCCACTTATAATATTAGAAATGCTATAGACCTCCCACTCACTCTCTTGTAGATACAAGCTTCTCCATAAACTTGTATAAACTCAAACGCTTTGATCACCTCATCAAAGCGCTTATTCCAACTCCGAGATGCTTGCACCAGCCCATAAATGGATCGCTGGAGTTTGCAAACTTTGTCAGCATTCTCTGGGTCGACAAAACCTTTTGGTTGCATCATATACAACTCTTCCTCAAGGAAACCATTGAGGAACGCTGTTTTGACATCCATCTGCCAAATTTCATAGTCGAAATAAGCAACTATTGCCAACATGATCCTGACAGACTTAAGCATCGCTACGGGTGAGAAGGTCTCATCGTAGTCAACTCCTTGAACTTGTGAAAAACCCTTTGCCACAATTCGAGCTTTATAGACGGTGACATTACCGTCCGTGTCTGTCTTCTTCTTAAAGATCCATTTGTCCTGAATGGCCTTTCGCCTTTCAGGTAATACTTCCAAAGACCATACTTTGTTTTCATACATGGATCCCATTTTGGATTTCATGGCCTCTAACCATTTTTCGGAATCCGGGCCCATCACTGCTCCTCCATAGCTCGTAGGTTCATTGTTGTCCAACAACATGACCTCCAAGACAGGGTTGCCGTACCACTCAGGACTAGTATGCGCCCTTGTCGACCTACGAGGTTCAATAGCAGCTTGGTCCGAAGCTTCATGATCATCATCATTAACTTCCTGTTCAACCGTCGTAGCTTCCATAGAAACATCTTTCTGTGCTGCGCTATTTTCTGGTTGAAGTAAAGGTTCAATAACCTCATCAAGCTCTATTTTCCTCCCACTCAATTCTTTCGAGAGAAACTCTTTCTCAAGAAATGTTCCGTTCTTAGCGACAAACACTTTGCCTTCGGATCTGAGATAGAAGGTATACCCGACTGTCTCTTTCAGGTATCCTATGAAGACGCATTTCTCCGCTTTGGGTTCCATCTTTTCAGGCTGAAGCTTTTTGACATAAGCATCACATCCCCAAACTTTAAGAAACGACAACTTTGGCCTTTTGCCAAACCATAGTTCATATGGCGTTATCTCAATGGATTTCGATGGTGCCCTATTTAAAGTGAATGCAGCTGTCTAATGCATAACTCCAAAAATATAGTGGCAAATCAACAAGAGACATCATAGAATGCACCATATCTAATAAGGTTCGATCACGATGTCCAGGACACACCATTACGCCGTGGTGTTCCGGGAGGTGTCAACTATGAAACAATTTCACACTGTCTTATGTGACTACAAAACTCATAACTCAGATATTCACCTCCTCGATCAGATCGCAGGAATTAAATCTTCTTGTTACGATGATTCTCAACTTCACACTGAACTTGCTTGAACTTTTCAAACGTTTCAGACTTGTGTTTCATTAAGTAAATATACCCATATCTACTTAAGTCATCAGTGAAGGTGAGAAAATAACGATATCCACCACGCGCTGTAACATTCATTGGACCGCACACATCAGTATGTATGATTTCTAATAAGTCACTTGCCTGTTCCATTGTTCCAAAGAACGGCGTTTTAGTCATCTTGCCCATGAGACATGGTTCACATGTGTCAAGTGATTCAAAATCAAGTGACTCCAAAAGTCCATCAGCATGGAGCTTCCTCATGTGTTTTACACCAATATGACCTAAATGGCAGTGCCACGAGAAAGTGGTACTATCATTATCAACTCTACATCTTTTGGCATCAATGTTTGAACATGTGTATCATCACTATCAAGATTCAATATGAATAAACCCCTCGCATTGGGTGCATGACCATAAAATATATTACTCATATAAATAGAACAACCTTTATTCTCTGATTTAAATGAGTAACCGTCTCGCAATAAACAAGATCCAGATATAATGTTCATGCTTAATGCAGCACTAACTAACAATTATTCAGGTTCATCACTAATCCCGATGGTAATCGAAGATAGAGCGTGCCGACGACGATCACATCAACCTTGGAACCATTTCCCACGCGCATCGTCACTTCATTCTTTGCCAGCCTTCGTCTATTCCGTAATTCCTGTTTTGAGTTGCAAATGTGAGCAACCGAACCGGTATCAAATACCCAGGCACTACAATGAGAGCTAGTAAGGTACACATCAATAACATGTATATCATATATACCTTGTTTGTCGTTGGCCGCCTTCTTGTCAGCCAGGTACTTGGGGCAGTTTCACTTCCAGTGACTAGTTCCCTTGCAATGAAAGCACTCAGTTTCTGGCCTGGGTCCATGCTTGGGCTTCTTTATAGGAGTAGCAACTACTTTTCCATCCTTCTTGGTTTTACCCTTCTCGCCCTTGCCCTTGCCATTCTTCTTGAAACTAGTGGTTTTATTAACCATCAACACTTGATGTTCTTTCTGGATTTCAGACTCAGCGACTTTTAGCATCGCAAACAGCTCGGCGACTGACTTGTTCATCCCGTGCATGTTATAGTTCATCACAAAGATCTTGTAACTAGGTGGTAGTGATTGAAGAACTCTATCAGTGATCGCCTTTGGCAGAAGGGCAATTCCCAACTCCGCTAGACGAGTCGAATACCTAGACATTCTGAGTATATGTTCATTGATAGACCCGTTCTCCTCCATATTGCAAGCATAGAACTTATTGGGCATTCTTCTGAAAGATAAACTTCAACTCCTGGAACATCTCATATGCTCCATGACGTTCAAAACGTCTTTGAAGTCCCGGTTCTAAGCCATACAATATTGCATAGTGAACTATTGAGTAGTCTCCAGAACGTGCCTCCCAAGTGTTCTTAACGTCTTCGGAAGACATGTCTTCTGGTTGGTCACCAAGCGGTGCATCAAGGACATATGATTTCTGGGAAGCCGTGAGGATAATCCTCAGATTATGGGACCAGTCAACAAAGTTACTTCGATCATCTTTCAACTTAGCTTTCTCTAGGAACGCATTAAAATTCAGGGGTGCTGCTGCGTGAGCCATTGATCTACAACATAAATATGCAAAGGTGACTTAGACTATTGTTCAAGATAATGAGTTTAGTTAATCAAATTACTAAAGCTCCCCACTCAAATTGACATCCCTCAGGTCATCTGAGTGTCACATGATCCAAATTTGCCAACTCAAGTCCGATCATCACGTGAGTTGAGGTGGTTTCAATGGTGAACATCATCATGTTGATCATATCTACTATATGACTCATGTTCGACCTTTCGGTCTCTTGTGTTCCGAGGCCATGTCTGTACATGCTAGGCTCGTCAAGTTTAACCCGAGTGTTCTGCATGTGCAACACTAGCTTGCACCCGTTGTATGTGAACGTAGAGTCTATCACACCCGATCATCATGTGGTGTCTCGACACGACGAACTTTCACAACGGTGCACACTCGGCGAGAACACAATTCATCTTGAAATTTAAGTGAGGGATCACCTTATAATGCTACCCTCGTCCTAAGAAAAACAAGGTGCATAAAAGGATTAACATCACATGCAAATCATAAGTGACATGATATGGCCATGAACTTGTGCTTTTGATCTCCATCTTGAAAGAACCAACATGATCTCCATCATCACCGGCACGACACTATGATCTCTATCATCTCGAGCTCCATCAACGTGTCGCCATCGGGATTGTCACGCCCATCATGCTTGTACTACTATTGCTACCGTTTAGCGATAAAGTAAAGCATTACATAGCTCTTAATAATTGACACGCAGGTCATACAATAATTAAAGACAACCCTATGGCTCCTGCCGGTTGCCGTACTCATCGACATGCAAGTTGTGATATTCTATACAACACATGATCATCTCATACATCACATATATCACATCATGTAATTGGCCATATCACATCACAACATACCCTGCAAAAACAAGTTAGACGTCCTCTAATTGTTGTTGCATGTTTTACGTGGCTGCTACGGGTATCTAGCAAGAACAATTCTCAACTACGCATAAACCACAATGGTGATACATTAGTTGCTTTTCAACCTTCTCAAGGACCGCCTTTGTCAAATCCGATCCAACTAAAGTAGGAGAAACTGCCACCCGCCAGCCATCTTTTGCAACAAGTTGCAGTTGAGGGAACCGGTCTCTCGTAAGCATACGAGTAATGTTGGTCCGGGCCGTTTCATCCCACAATACCGCTGAACCAAAACGCGAACAAGGGAGGAAGCAATCTAAGCATCAATGCCCACAAACTCTTTGTGTTCTACTTGAGATCTCATCTACACATAAACTTGGCTCTGATACCACTGTTGGGGAACATTGCATGGGAAACAAAAAAAATCCTACGTTCACGCAAGACCTATCCATGGTGATGAGCATCTATGAGAGGGAGAGTGGATCTACATACCCTTGTAGATCGCTAAGTGGGAAGCGTTAAGAAACGCGGTTGGTGTAGTCGAACATCTTCGTGATCCAAATCGCTGAGCATGCCGCGATCCAATCACGATCCGTCCCGATCAAGCATCGAACGGACGGCACCTCCGCGTTCAGCACACGTATAGCTTGATGACGATCTCCTCCTTCTTGATCCAGCAAGAGGAAGCGGAGAGGTAGAAGAGTTCTCCGGCGATGGGGGTGGAGCTATTCGGGCAAGGCTTCGCCTAAGCACTGCAGAAGTCCGATCTAGAGGAGAAACTATGCACTGGAGGAACGGGTAGCACGTGGCTGAAAAATCAACTGCAAAACCCCTAAAACCTCCAGTATATATAGGAGGGAGAGAGGAGGAGGCTTGGCCCTCAAGGGACCAGCCCTTGGTTCGGCCGAATCAAGGAGGAGAGGAGGACTCCTCCTCCAATCCTAGTAGGACTAGGATTCCTCCCTATTTTGCCTTTTTCCACCTTATCTCTTTGGGTTTTCTCTCCCAGCCACATGGGCCTTGTGTGGGACTTCCACCAGCCCACAAAGGGCTGGTATTCACTCTCCCACAGCCCATGTAGCCTCTTGGGTCGAAATACCCCTCCCGATGGTCTCTCGGTACACTACCGATGAGCCCGAAACTTTTTCGGTGACCAAAATAGGACTTACTATATATCAGCCTTTACCTCCTGACCATTCCGGAGCTCCTCGTTACGTCCGGGATCTCATCCGGGACTCCTAACAACCTTCGGTCACCACCATACATAACTCTATACTACCGAAACGTCACCAAACCTTAAGTGTGCAGACCCTGCGGGTTCGAGAACTATGTAGACATGACCGAGACACCTCTATGGTCAATAACCAATAGCGAGACCTAGATGTCCATATTGGTTCCTACATATTCTACGAAGATCTTTATCAGTTTAACATCTATGTGAAGGATTAAGTTAATCCCGTATGATGTTCCCTTTGTTCTTCGTATGTTACATGCCCGAGATTTGATCGTCGGTATCTCCATACCTAGTTCAACCTCGTTACCGGCAAGTCTTTACTCGTTTCGTAATACAAGATCCTGTGACTAACACTTATTCACATTGCTTTCAAGGCTTATTGTGATGTTGTATTACCGAGTGGGCCCTGAGATACCTCTCCGTCACACGGAGTAACAAATCCCAGTCTTGATCCATGCCAACTCAACAGACACCTTCGGAGATACCTGTAGAGCACCTTTATAGTCACCCAGTTACATTGTGACGTTTGATACACACAAGGCCCTCTTCCAGTGGCCGTGAGTTACATGATCTCATGGTCATAGGAACATATACTTGACATGCAGAAAACAATAGCAATAAACTTACACGATCATATGCTACGTTTGTAGTTTGGGTCTTGTCCATCACATCATTCTCCTAATGATGTGATCCCGTTGTCAAATGACATCACATGTCAGTGGCTAGGAAACCTTGACCATCTTTGATCAACGAGCTAGTTCACTAGAGGCATACTAGGGACAAAGTGTTGTCTATTTACCCACACATGTAATGTGTTTCCAATCAATACAATTATAGCATGGATAATAAACTATTATCATGAACAAGGAAATATAATAATAAGCACTCTATTTATTACCTCTAGGGCATATTTCCAACACAAGTATTCGCAACCTCGCTTTCATGATGAAAGGAAGAAGACAACAAAACATATCCTTGACATATATTTCTCAATTGATATCAACTCACAATTGGTATCAAGTCATTTGGATATATCATGTTGTTTCTTGTGTGACTAACCCATGTAGGTGAAAAATGAACGAAAATAACAAGGATTGCTCCCAACTCAAGATGACCCTCATCAACTTCGAGCATCCTCGTCAAGTTCACCTACAAGCTATGTCAACAACATCACTCAAAATTATGTATTCATATCCTTGAAAAAGGCTTTACTCCAAGAAATGAGATAAAGCAACTCAAGTGATATGGAGACATTAAAATGCTTAATCGAAAAAATGGTAACCCCATTTTGAGCTTAATGATGAGTATGACCTATGATCAAGTATTCTTGCTTGTCTCCTATGTCAATATACTCTAATATAGGTGACCTGGTCACCGCCCATCATCTAGTTAAGAATCTTGTTTGGTCCATTCTCTATTGCACAATTTCATGGAACCATACAAATATTTTCGAGTTGATACCTTTTTGTAAATTACATGTATATTATTTGCAATAGGTATCCCTTAATTTGAAAATCATTTGTTTTTCTTTCCTAGTTGATTTTCATTTACAACTTTGTCTTTGGTTCAAATTTTCACATTTGCCAAGTTTTTGTTTTATGCATCGAAGCCTCCAATTCAAAAGACTCGGTTCTACCGATTTAGCAGATAAGCTGCACAACACCACATCGGTACCACCCACAATTTTGCCTTGGAGCCATCAACTTTCTATTTTATTTCAGTCTATATTTGTATCTGTAAATCCTTGTGTTTCTTCTATAATTTCTCAATCCTTCGATGATCCCTTATCTTAAAAAAATCTTTGAAAGGGGGAGAAATACATTCAAGGATCCCTAACTCAAAGGAGGAAAAGTTCTGCAAATTCTCAATTTATTCTAAGGGAGAGAAATTATTTTCAATGATTTCCTCATTTTTCTCATGATTTTCATATTCTATGAATCCTACATTCTACCACCCTTGTTCTCAAGGATCCCTTGTTATTCAGTGATCCCTGTATCTGGCCCTAGCATTTTTTTGGTAATTAATGCCAAAGGGGGAGAAATATACAAAGCTTCAAAGCTAAAAAGGGAGATACATGCTTATGCAAAGGGGGATATATATTTTAGGGGGAGAGGTGAATATCATAAGTTTACACTTATATATAAACAAGGGGAGAATACCAAAGTAGGGGGAGAAAAATATGTTTTGGAGAAAGATCTGTTTATTGCATTTGATTTTCTCATGTTAGAATTTTCTACTCTATCCAATCCCAATATCTAAATGCTAAGATTTAGAGGGAGAGGATGACCTACATTTTCATATCTAAAGGGGGAGAAAGTTCTAAATGATTTTGGAGACATATCAATTCTAAGGAATACTATCTTCCATATGTTCTCGATATCTTGGTATTTACTTTTGAGTTCTATTGCATTTGATTGGTACAATAATCTTGTGTTTCCTAACATTTTTTTCTCAAGTGTATCTCTACTACTAGAATGCTCAAGAACTCAAGGTAAGTATATGCATCATATCTTTGATTAACATGATCTCTTGCTTCTTGCACATATTGTTTGCCAGAGTGAAGTCTTGATCAAGCATACATCTCATTCATATACATTTGATGCATACAGCCAAGATACACGTGACTTATTATATCCTTACTACTACATGTGTGTCCATGCATTCCAAAGCAACTATCCTTTAGAGGGATTGCACACATTTAGGGGGAGCAAGTCTATGTCATGTGTCTCTCAAAGTCTTCATTATTTACATGCATATCTTTACTTAAAACTTTGATTGTATGTTGTCATAAATTACCAAAAAGGGGGAGATTTAAAGCACAATGTGCTCCCTTAGTTTTGATAATTCATGACAACATACATTATCTCTTGGACAAATACTTTCATTTAGTGTATTTCAGATAAAGTCCATAGAGAGACAATGTTGGCTAAGGAGTGTGGAGAGTATCCTCATGAAGAAGACGGAGAAGGAATAGCATTGGCCAAGCTTCAGGCAAAAGGACTCTACATTTTAACTTTAGTGAGAAATCACTTTGAGTCCATAGGAAAGCCAATACTATTAAAAGGGGGTAAGGTCTAGTTGGTGAACAAAATGCTCATACGTGCACAAGTGATAGTCACCACATACACCCACAAGCTCTTCCACAAAAGTCTATCCAAAGCCAAATATTCAAAATCGGTGCAACCAACATTCCTAGTCGGTGCCACTGCCACCAATTCTCAGCTTCAGACAGACTCAGCCAAACCCTAGCATTTCGGTGGAATTGATTCTGCTTCGATGCCACTGAGTTCGGGTTGCCAACTTCTTGTTATGCAAGTTTACAAAATCGGTCCCACCGATTTTTGCGAATCGCGTCACCGAGATTGGCAATCTGACTGTTGGTCACCTTATCGATGCAACCGAGTTTTATGTATCGGTCTCATCGAGATTCAAAAGTTGCTACCTTTGAGGCAACTCGGTACCACCGAGATTTACACATCAGTGTCACCAAGTCTGACTTATTAGGTGTAACATTTGGTTTTTGGAGATGCCTATATATACCCCTCCACCACCACTCACTCATAAGAGAAGCACTCAGAACAGTTCCCCACTCATACCTACTGGTTTTCTAGGACAGAGCCACCTACTCATGTGTTGAGATCATGCCATTCCATTCCTACCATATGAATCTTGATCTCCAGCGTCCCCAAGTTGCTTTCCACCCAATCAATCTCTTCTACCAAGCCAAATATGTGAGAGAGTGATTGTGTGTTGAGGAGTCTATCATCTTGAAGCACAAGAGCAAGGAATTCATCGACTTTATTGAGCCTATTACCATTTGGAGGGTGGTGCCTCCTAGATTGGTTAGCTGTCGCTTGGGAGCCTCCTACTTCGTGTTGTGGAGTGAACCTAGAAGTTTGTAAGGGCGATAAGATCGCCTAATTCGCGAAGATCTACCCCGAGTTTGTAGGACATATGCCCTAGAGGCAATAATAAATGTTATTGATTATCTCCCTGCTCATAATTAGGTTTATGTTCCATGCTATAACTGCTATGGTTCTCGAGTCTGCAATAACCATGAGGCTCAGAGGAAGACTCATATGCACGTGTGGAATAATAAATGGTAAAATGTATTCCTAGTCTGTCCTCTAAGACTGGCTCAAGTATTGCATGACGATCATGTTTTCCTGATCATGGGCATGGCTATGCCGGCAATTTTGAGGGCACAATGTTATAAGAACATTTGTGTTGAATCGACCCGAATTGATGTTATGCTATGAGATACATTTGTCACAAGTTAATGGTTACTAACACAGAGATGGTTAACGTTTGCATGATTCCTTAGACCATGAGAGTATCAAGTTTCTTCATGCTTGCTTCATGAACTTTGGGGTTTGTTAAACGTCATCCGTAAATGGGTGGCTATTATGGCGGCTTACGGGTTCATGGAAAGGTATGTCAAGTAACTTGATAGCTCAAGATTGGGATTTGCTCCTCCGACGATGGAGATATATCTCTGGGCCCTCTCGGTGTTACGGTATACATCATCGTCTAGCGAGACACTTTGTGATTTGATCACGGGGATGCCGAAAGTCGGGAACAAGAAAAGAGAACAATACAGGTAAAGAGGTAACTGGCATAGTGGACAAGTTGTTGATCCACAGGGATGCCAACATGTCTCACCTTGGGTATTTGTAACATATCACGAAGCAACATGAATAGCACATGGCAACTAGAGGTTCACTCGAATATTCATTCGTGCGGGTATAGGGGTCGATATGGGTGTCCACGGCTCCGATGTTGATCGTTGATCGGAAGGGATTCTAGGTGATGTCTATAATTCACCGAACCTATAGGGTCACACACTTAAGGGTCATCTATTTGTTGAATACTAGACACGGAGTCTGAGAGAAATTCACCGAAAAAGTTTCGGAGAGAGAACACCGGAAGAGTTTCGGTTAAACTGAAAAGTTGTTTCGATGTGTAACATTAAGTCAAATTGGTTTCGGAACATGCCTAGAAATTATTGAAGGGTACCAGAATTGTTCCGGTAATTTCTGAGATTTTTTAGGGACAAAAACTAGAAATGTTCCGGACTACCGGAACCACTTTAGTTGCTTTTGACAGATGAAAATCACTAAACCGAAAAGTTCTTTCGGAGTACACCGTTAAGTCAAATTGGTTTCGGCACACGCGTGATAATTCTTGGAGGGTACCAGAATCATTGTGGAAACTTCTGGAATTTTCCGGAAGAAAAACCGGAAATGTTTCGGAGCTGCCGGAACCGCTTTGTTTGCTTTTCGCGGATGAAAATCACTAATTTGGAATTGTTTCAGAACGCGTCAAAAATTATATTAGTGGGTACAGGAAATTTTCTAAGCCCACATAAATATTTTCGGTTCAAACGGACGCTGAAAAATGTCGTCGTGAATAGTGAAAGTGATTTTGGGGTGATTTCTTGGAGAAGCCACCTTGAGGGCCCTTTGGTATTTTCCTCCTTGGCTTCTCGGAGAAGCCACCCTTTGGCTTGGCCTATAAATAGGGGTGGAGTGGGATGCCTAAAGACTTACTCTTTCTCACATACAAGTGTCATGCATGATCCAGCTTTCTCTCTCCCTCCTAGCGAAATAGTTTCATAGAGCCGAAAGGTTGTCTGGGTTCCGGTGGGAACTAGTTCTGGACGGCGAAGCCCTACTGGATAGATGACACCGTATGTGTACAAATCTATAGATAGATCGTAGTTTCGGTCTTAGTTCGAGAGTGCCTCCCGAAGGGCTGTCCGAGTGACTGTCCGAGTTTCGAGGGTCCTCCCGAAGGGCTGTCCGAGTGACTGTCCGAGGGGCGGATGAGGGTATACATCCTCGCAGTTGCGAGTTTGTAAATCCTATCTGCGGGGATCTGTACCGGCAATCATCATCGACTCTTCTTCCGCTCCGCTACGAGTCGGTAACGAAAAGATCAAACCTTGTATGTAGTCTCCATAGTGGTCCTTGGTTGGTGTGTAGGTCAGAATTTTTTTGTTTTCTGCTGTGTTCCCCAACAATGCCATCATGAGCCATGCTATGCGTAGATGCAGGTTGCACAATATAATTAGGTAGTAGATGAGTTCTATTACTGAAAATTATTTGTGCGGGTAGGAGATGAAATCTGTTACCACATGTTCTTCTTGCTTCTTTGGAATTTGCATATTGCTGATCTTGATAATAGTATGATGGAGTTTCAATGTTCTGGCAATCCGTGATCCTAGTTGATCAACGAAGTGCTAACAGTTCATTGAATTCCGCCGTACTTAAAAAGAAAGATGAAATTTTGCAGACAAAAGGGCAATGCAGATATGATCTGCACGGGGGTCATGCTTATGAAGAAGTTTAGTATGGGGCTCGAGATTTTATTATCTCATGTTTCATACACCCCACAATGTTAATCTAGCGACTTGGATTATCATGCTTGATGATGGACGTTGGTAGCTTCGGTTTGTTTCGAAACCTTAGAAGCCACGTAAAACAAGTTTTTGCATGAACCGATTAGAGGCGTCTAACTTCGTTTTGCAGGATGGTTTGCATGTGCATAGGATGTGGTATAGCAGTGCTCATATTAATTTGATTATGTATGAGATGACTATATGATGTAAATTAATTAACATGACCTGTGTGTCATGATTCGGCATGATGGCTGGAGCCATGTGATTGTCACTTTTAATGACCTACGAGTCAACCTTAAGTAATGCATTTATTTTATTTGCTATGGAGATAGAAATATTATCTGGTGCATCGACAAGGTGGTGGCAATCTTCGCGAAGGTGAACACCAACGCGAATGCCAAAGAAGAAGAAATGAAAGACTTCTCCATCAGAAAGGGCTATACCATATCATGCTAATATGAATTGCGTGAGATGTTTATCCCTTATGATGCACCCTTCTTGATTGCGTGCTAGTCACTTTTTATTAGGGTGATCTCTCACAAAAATATCAAGTAGTTAGTGTTCTCCCAAGTGTAGCACCGTCACGGCACCTAACTTTTCGGGGTGCGCCATGTCCACATGGGTTCGAACGATTAGAGAAGTGTGAGGCTGGTGAGGTCAGACCTCGCAGAAAGATCACTTGGTTGTCTTGACGTTCTGGCTTGATCATCCTGAGCTCAGAACACACCCATCGAAATATGAACAGGAGTCACATAGAGATGTGATCGGCATGTTTTCCCACCAATTGAAATTCTCGTCATCAATGATGTCCACATCAATGGCGTTGAATTGAAATGTGGATCTTGTATCACTCACAATCAATTATGAGAGATGTTGATTTGAGTGGGAGCGCACTGTGGAATTAACTTGTTTAATTCTTAGTGCAATTAATTATGAACTTTGTCTAAGTGTGATTTGCATAATACTTGTAGAATAATGGCTCGTGTTTCCACCTTCCCTGTTAAAATTGAATAGCTATTAAATATCTGGTTAAAACTTTATGGTTGGTAATGTAATATGAGGATTGTCCTCAAGAGTGTCGAGAAGGACTTTGTCCTATCACATGCTTTCGGTATTCTCCCGCTAATGCTATGGATCATATGACTCTCGTCCTTCGATCCAAAAGCTAGAATTCCTTTCCAGTCAAAGTGCAATATGTTTGCTTACATGAGACCCGAACTTCAGAAGTTTTGATAGTTATGTGATATTCATGGAATCTGAAAATCATTTTCAGAGACAGACAAAGGCTAAAAGATATGAGATATCCAAAGCAATGTTTGTTTGCAAACTATTAGTAAAGGAGTTTACTATACATTAGACTGATAAGAAAGGGATCCAGGAGAACGCCTGTCATATGATGAAAGGTGAATAAAACAACAACTTAAATAGAA
Organism: Hordeum marinum; assembly: GCA_022496015.1. Taxonomy (NCBI): domain Eukaryota; kingdom Viridiplantae; phylum Streptophyta; class Magnoliopsida; order Poales; family Poaceae; genus Hordeum; species Hordeum marinum. Next base: position 451,217,050 of record CM039673.1, on the reverse strand, counting down.
AGGAAGTGTCCGAAGGGTGTTAGTAAGACTTTCACGCCTATGAAGTCCGGGGCTAACGCCACTCTTAATTTGGATGCTTCTTATGAGAGTAGGAGAAATACTAGAAGTTAAACTGTTAGGAGTATAAAGGCAAAAGGAAAGAAGACTCGAATATCCAGCTCATGTATGAATCTCATACAAGTTTTTGATGTATAGAAGGCTGGTCAAAGATATAGTTCTTGGGAATTATAGTTAAACATGTTAATCACTAATTATTGGGTATTGTGAGTTAATCACAAAGATACCCGCTCGATTGCATTCTGTTGTAACTCGATGTAAGAACTACTATGGCCTGAAAGACTAGCCAGGGATGAGGTTTAGATACACGCAGGGAACAGAGTAAATGTTAATATGCCTTCCATCGGTGTATTACCTATGTATTTATTTTCATAATTCATTTGGAGTTTCACACTCTAGCCCTTTGCATAAGGTATCTTGCAAGAAGGTTGTTCGTAAGAGAACTTCTGATGTTTGGTGTTATGAATAACATAAGAGCCATACTTTCATTATGAATGAGACGTGTGTTATGAATATTGATAATAATACATTACCTCTGGGTTTACTTTCATAATTCATTTTAGAGTTTCATACACTCTAGCCCATTGCACAATGTTTGTTGCAAAAGAGTTGTTCATAAAAAACAACAATTGTTGTTCAGTATTATGAATAACATGAAGGGCCATGCTTCCATCAAAGTTGGGATGTATGTTATGAATATTGATGGAAATATGATACATCCATAACACTGATGCTAAATTTTGTAAGACTAAAAGAATTCCACATATGTGTGGCACTGCATTTGGTCACATTGGAGAAACCCGCATGGAAAATTCCATTCTGTTGGATTTTTAAGTCGTTTGATTTTGAATCATCTGACACTCGCAACTTTCCTCCAAAAGGCGAAGTGACTGAAATACCATTCACAGGCCATAAGGAACAAGCAAAGAACATATTGGTGATCATACATTATGATGTGTGTAGTCCAATAAATGTTGTTGCAAGTAGTGGATTTATCTATCTTCAGAAATGAATCAAGTAGATATATGGATATTTACTTGATGATACGTAAGTCTAGATCTTTTGAATTCAATCATAAGGTTTTCAAAAATGAAGTAGAAGTTATTGTAACAAGAAAATTATGTTTCTGCAAATTGGTTGTGGAAAGGAATATTTGAGTTACAAGTTTAGCAAATGTCTGATGAATTGTGAAAGGGGTTTCATGACTTGCACCTCCCGGAACACCACTACAAGTGAAAAGTCCGTGAAGATGTAATCAAACCATTTATGACATGGTAAGATCAAAGATGACATAAATAAATTTGCCATTATCCCTTTTAAAGTGATGCTTTAGAGACTGTGGCTTTTACATTGAAAAGAGATCCATCTGGTCTGTTGAAATGATGTCATGGTATCGTATGCCCAATCATGTTATATCTTTTCTTAACATTTGGAATAACGGGCTTGTGTAAAAGGTTACAAATTTATTCCAAATCAGACAAGTGCTACTTTGTAGGTTATCCCAAAATATAGGGTATTCCTCCCTCACTATACTGAGGCAAATAGGTTTGCCACAAAGAACGGTATGCTTTTTGAAGAAAATGGTTCTTTCAAAAAGGTGAGTGGGAGCACAGTGCAACTCAACAAGATAATCAGTATCTTCGTCATTAGATCAAACGAAAGGAACCTTGGAAGTGATTCCGGAGTTTCCTACTGCGATTGATATGGAAGTCTCTACAATAAAATGTATGGACTTCGGTCGATCTTGCAGCTAAACCACGTAGACAAGGCTCGTGCAAACCTCTTAGGTGCGCAAACGAGATATTGTTGTTGGAGAACAGTATACCTATGATACATAAGAAAGCGGTGATGGGCCCTGACTTCGGAATTGGATAAATGCCAATACAATCCGAGATGGTATCCATATAAATGTTTCAAGATTAAAATCTTGATACACCTTTCGGAAGGCTTAGAGTCTAACGAATATTTTTGGAACTAAAAACTGATACGGATAAAAATGTTTTATCCATAAAGCTCGACTTGTTGAAATAAAGGTTCAAGGAGTTGACTACGCTGAGGTTGTTTCACCGTAGCGATGCTTAAAGTTGGTTCGGGTTGAACTAGCAATTAATTCATATTTCAACCATGAGATATGAAATATGGATGACGAAAGGATTTCCATCTGATGGAAATGTAACCAAGGACTTGCATGTGTTACAGTCCAAGGTATTTTGTTAGTCCAGAGGATGCTAGTAAGTATGCAAACTTTAGAGTTCCAGCAATGGACAGAAGAGAGCAAAATGGAGTTGGAATCTTCGTGTTTTGATGAAATGGTCGAAAAGGGTTTTTGACTTCATCAATGGGTAACGAAGATGCTTGTGATTCAAGAAAATAAGTGGGAGCATAATAATATTTCTAAAAACATTGTGTGCTTGACACATTGTTAATTGGAAATAAATTTCTTGACACAAATTAGGACTTCATTTGAAAATAGTTTTTCGATGAAGTGCTTGGGCTAAATAGCCTCAATATTAGGCATGCTCATCTATGGAGATAGATTTACCTAATAGAACTAAGCAATGAATACATATTGACAAGATGCTAAAACCTTTTAGCATTTAAAACGCCAAGGAGTGATTCTTGCCGAAGTCACATGGAAAGAGTTTTTGCAAGACTCGGTGTCCCAAAACACTAATGAGTGCAATACATGATGGAGATTCCACACACTCTTGTGTATGGATTAATCATGTATTCCATGGTATGTAAAACAACCAGATATGTTCGATGCTCCAAATTTGTTGCGAGTATGGATACCAAAGTGATCAAAGTACTGATCATAGGACAACAATGAAAGATGTCATTGAGTACTAGAGTAGTACCGATGACATGTTTTCTCGCAGGGAGAGATTATGAAGTGCTCATTGTAAGAAATTACATTGATACAGTCTTCATCAATGCTCCATGCGATTTTCGATTTAAATTAAGGGTTTTTTGTAATACACAATATGGTGGCATGGTAGTTGGAAGATGTTCCAAACAAGATATCGTGGCGAATTCTATAACAAAGGCTAAGTATGTTGACGCTTTAGAAGCGACAAAGAAGTTGTTGAATCATATAGGTGATTCATGAACTTAGTATGGTTCCAAGATGGTTTTGGTCTATGGGACACTATTGCAGATAGTTGCTCCATAGATCAGTCTAAGGAATCAGGTTTCGACCAATGATTCACACATATGCAAAGCCAAGTCCACACAAAATATGGATTTTGTGAAAGCGTGAAAACGCGAGGATATGCAAAGTTACACACGAAGCTGAAGTTGTGAGATCCGTTGGACATCAGGCTATACCACAAGCGAAACATATTTTACACCAGTATGCCATAGGTGTAAACTGCATTAGCATTGACTAGATTATTGACTCTAGTGCAAGTGGGAGTTTGTGATAGCCCAAGTGTTGTCCCTACCTTGTTGGGCATGTAATCTTAAGTGAACCTTGTTGCCATGAGTTTAAGTGAATGATTTTGCTCCTTGTCATGCCTTGTCACATGCTTTCATGCATCATGCATCATATCATTCATCATCATGCCATGTTTTTGTTTGTGATGTGCTTTGTGACCTTGTTGTGTTGGGAGTGATCTTGTTGGTGTTGTGGTTAGAGTGTGGGTGGTGCAACACTCCTTATCTTCTCCCTCTCTTATTCTTTTCAAACATCCCAAACTTCTCTCTTATTCCATTGCCATTGATCAACATAAATTAATTCCTAAATTAAATTGTTTAAAAAGTTCAGGAGGTAGTCTTCAATGTTTTAAAATTGTGTGTCTTGTTCTTTTGATGTTTTGAGCTTTATGTATTTGAGGTTTTAAATAACCAGGGGCTATTGTTTAATAAACCATTTAATTTATTTTCTCTATAAAAATCAACTAGTTATTTTATAAAAACAGGTCTTCATTTCTTGTTTGTAAAAGTGTTTTTCTTTTGACAAAAACCCTTTTAGATAATTCTATGGGGTTTTGTAAGTGTGATGTTTTTTTAATAAATAAAACCCTCTTGTGTTTTTCCCAGTGAGAGAGTGTGTGAGTGGTCCGAGTCCTTCTCTCGTGCGGCCCAGTCCAAGGTGGCTAGCGGCTACCTGCTCCCATCGCGTTGTCCGTCAGTTTCAGTGAGTGCGGGAGCAGAGAGCGAGCGTCGCCGTGAGCGTTGCTGTCGTCTCACCGTCAGCCCGCGGCTATTTAGGTCCCCTCGGTGTGCGTGCCTCCCCCCTAGGGTTCCGTGCTATCCTCCCGCGCCACTGCCATCTCCTTCCTCTCCCTTCTTCTTCTTTCGGTTCAGAGAGAGCAGAGAGGGTTCAGGGAATTGCGTCGGTCGTCCTCGCCGCCGTCGCCGCGACTCCGATGGCCCTCGTCACTGGTGGACATGGTGTGGAGCTCGGGGTCATCGCCCGCGTTCCGTTCCCGCCACTAGGAGGTGAGGAGCACGTCCCCCGTGGTGTCGCGTCGTCATCATCCGCAGGATCGGGTCATTGCCGGCGTTCTTCTTCCCCTTCATCGCCACCGCGTCTTCGAGCTTCTTCCTCCCCTTCACCGCGTCTAGATCGTCGTCGTCCTCCCCTCGATGAGCGCCGCGTCCCCTTTTCTTAGCCGCTCGTCACCGTAGCCTGCTCGTCGCCGCCGTCATGCAAGGTGGGGCCTTGAGCTCGCCGCCGTCCCCCTCGTCGCGAGTCAAACGGGGGAATGGACTCCCCATTGTTCCCCGGTCCTGCGTGCAGCTCCGCGTTGTCGGAGAGCCCATGTAGACGCCGTAGTTCGCCGCCGCCGTGGCCTGTCACCGTAGGTGTTGTTTTCTTCAGTTTCGTGAGTAGCCGCTCATAGTGATAGTACTAGTTGCGCTCGATGCCTCCTTTGTTGTGATCCGGAGTAGTAGCACAGTGGTAACGCTCGGGGGTGTCGACCGTGAGGTCTGGGGTTCGACCCCGCAGACCCCCCCCCTTTTGTTTTGATTTTTTTCCTTTTGTTTTGTTTTCTCCTTTAGATGTGTATGTGTATGTGTATACATACATGATAGATGATTGTTTTTCTTTCCTTTCTGTTTAGATATATATGTGTATGTGTAGTGTATGTGTGTGTGGGCTTGAATGCATATATGTGTGTGAGTGTATGTGTGTGAGGTGGTGATACATGCATGTATATGTGCATATATGCACTTGTGCATATATGTGTGCATATGTGTGTGTGTGATGAGCACCCACACACATAGGTGTGTGTGTTTTCATGAGTGTATGTGCCATATGCACTTGTGTATATGTAGTTAGATATGGGTGCTTGCCATGTGTGTGTGTATGTGTGGTAGTGGTGGTAGGTTTGGGGTGTGTGTGTGTGTGTGACAAGTGGGCCATGCCCCACTTGTCATACCCTATCTATGTTGATGTGTGTCATGTTGTTTTTAGTGATAATTAGCTCTTTTCCTGTTATAGCAATATTACCAAATCTGGATAGGTCCATTTATCCTCATGTACATTTGGGGTAAGTTTTCACTTATAAGAGTGGATGGTGATTTTGCTATGTAGTTTTTGTCATGATGCTTCATGGGACTATATGAGTGTGATACATGGTTTTGGGGTAGAAAGATCCAAGGAATCCAATGGTGCAATTAGATTTCACTTTTGAGCAAGTTTTCAAAACTGCTATTTTCTGCTGTGATGCTACTTTGTCATTTTTGCATGAATTAATCCATGCTTGCTTTGGGGCATGTGCCAACATGGAAGTATTAGTGTTTTATTCCTATTATGCCATGGTATTCTGTTGACATGAGAATCACCCATATAAGTGGGAAACTTGCTGCAAAGTAGCTAACTTAATGTTACTGTTTTCACCATGTTAAATATTTCTAAGTCTGTGAATCTGCTGTTATTTTTATGCCATGAAGAGTGGTTGCCATCTTGTGATATGTTGAGAATTAGCTCAAGCTTGGTGCTAGTGTTTTGGAGTATATGTTGTCTTTTAGCATCCTGTTAATTTTCATGCCATGAGGTGGTCTCTATGACCATTAGTTTCTGCTGTCAACTTGCCATCAGGTTAACTCAGATTCCAGAAAACTATTATTTTCACTTAGTCCCAGATTTCTGTTTCATCATGCCAACTTGTGAGCTTCATGCTTATTGATGTGTGCCTCCTTTCCAGATGGTGTAGTTGGCTAAGTTGATAAGCATGTTATTTAGTTTCTGTCAATGCCTTGTTTGTCATAGTAGGATTCCTGTAGCTCAAGTTGTTGGCAAAGAAAGTTGCTATGTTGCTGTTTTGTGGCAGATTGTTTGTTTTATTGTATTGTGACTTGTGGGAGCTATACTCCATGGAATATCTTGATCTTTGGCTCTATTGTTGTTGGTTTTTCATTGCCTAACTAGTGGCTACCTTGAAATGCCAAGGAATAGCCCAGGTCCTTCTTGTCTTGTGTTTTGCCTTTGAATCTTGTCATGAGCGTAGCATGGGAACCGTAATTCCGTTTCTTACGTTCTTCATATGCATTTTTATCATTTTTGCATGATGCATCCATATTTTCCATGTTCATGCATGTCTAAATAACTCAACATAAGGTTATGTCCATATTCATTAATAACCAATCCTTTGCATGTGAAACATGACTAGTAGGATTGATATGCTAAAACTCTTTCAATAAGCATGCATCATTCTTGATTGTGCATTGCACCATGGTTGTTTGTTTATTCTTGATGTTTCTTTTGGGTAGACGTGAATGTTGAACCAGAGTATGAAGAGCCAGGCGAATACACCTATGAGGATCCCGCTACTTGTTCCACTGAAGAACCAACAGGCAAGATGATCGTACCCGGATCCCGATACTATTTTTGCTTGCTAGTTGACTCGCTCTTATTGTTACAATTGCGCTACCTACCAGTTCAATGTCATCCTCCTAATTGCCATGATAGCCTCTAACCCTCCACATCCTAGCAAACCATTGATTGGCTAAGTTACCGCTGCTCAACCCCTCTTATAGCATTCTTAGTTGCAGGTGCAGGATGTATCCATGTGATACCATGGATTTGGTATATCACAATATTATCTGTTATTTAATTTAATGCACATATACATCTTGGTATTGGTGGAAGGCTTGGCCTTTTGCTAGGTGTTTTGTTCCGCTGTTACCGCCATAGTTTCTTGTTATCGGTGTTATGTTTCCATACTTTGCGCTCCTAACATGCTCGGGGTTCTTATGGGGACCCCTTGTTTATTTGGTTGAGATTAAAACTTGTCTTGCAAGACACAACTTTGGTACTACATTTTCTTAACAACTTAATAAAATTTGCATAGGGCTTTGCAACCCCGTGGATAATTAATCAACAACCCGGGCCAGTGCTCCTCATGAGTGTTGGTCCAAACTAGAGCACTGTGCGGGGCCAACCCAGGGCAACTTGGGAGATTTCTATCAGGCCACCGTACACTAGCTTATCCGGTCGTGTCCTAAGAACGAGATACGCGGCTCTTATCGGGTTCGTCGACACGTCGGGTGGTCTTGCTAGATTTGTTTTACCTTTATCGAGTGTCTTGCGTGTGGGATCTGACTTTCTTCGGGTTATCTCGAGGTGTTGGAATCCCTTTGGAGTTTCCTAGGATGATCACGAGATATGTGGTCGAGGCTATTCCCGCGGAGTGTGGTTAATTTGTGATGGACTAGTCGGAGCACCCCTGCGGGGTCAAATCTTTCAAAAAGCCGTGTCTGCGGTTATGTGGCAACTTGGATATTTCTTTAACACCCGGTTCTAGTCAACTTGAAGTAAACTCTAAATAAAATGCACCAACTGTGTGAGTAACCGTGATCGTCTTTGCTTGTGAACATGATCCAAGAGAGAACACGGTGGGGTTATGATTGACGTAAGTAAGTGTTCAGGATCTCATAGAGGTCATTCTAGTTTCGATCGTTCATCATAGGCCACATATATTTATCTTCATGTTACTTAAGTTTAGCCACCATAAATGGTTAGTGCTGCTGCAAACTAAACACATACCGCATCCCAACCTTTAAGCTTGAATAGTCTTGGTACCTGGATGCATGATTGCTGAGTCCTTGTGGATCACAGGTTACTACAACAATCCAGGTACAGGTACAAATGAGTACGTGCAGGATGATCTGACGCAGCTCCAATGGGAGTATGACGAGGAAAGAGGCAGGATGTACGTGACTTATCCGGATGAGTAGAGGGACATGGTCATGATCTTCGAGATAGCGAGATAGTATCATTGCATCTGCTTTTTCTTTTGTTTTCGTCCATAGTCGGACCCTGTCTTCATATTGATGTTTGAACTCTTGTGTGGAATTGTAATTTAGTATGTGGCGATTGTAAGCCAACTCATATACTCATCCCTTCTGTAATGTATGATGTAATGATGCTATACTTGCGAACGACAAGATGCGCCTCTATCCCTTGCGAGGCCCCGTGCCTAAATATGGATAGGCGCGCATCTTGGGCGTGCCAGAGTGTGTAGGAGATATGCCCTAAAGGCAATAATAAATGTTATTGATTATCTCCCTGTTCATAATTAGGTTTATGTTCCATGCTATAACTGCTATGGTTCTCGAGTCTGCAATAACCACGAGGCTCGGAGGAAGACTCATATGCACATATGGAATAATAAACGGTAAAATGTATTCCTAGTCCGGCCTTTAAGACTGGCTCAAGTATTGCATGATGATCCTGTTTTCCTGATCATGGGCATGGCTATGCCGGCAATTTTGAGGGCACAATTTTAGAAGAACATTTGTGTTTAATCGACCCGAATTGATGTTATGCTATGAGATACATTTTTCACAAGTTAATGGTTAATAACACAGAGATGGTTAACGTTTGCATGATTCCTTAGACCATGAGAGTATCGAGTTTCTTCATGCTTGCTTCATGAACTTTGGGGTTTGTTAAACGTCATCCGTAAATGGGTGGCTATTATGGCGGCTTACGGTTTCATGGAAAGGTATGTCAAGTAACTTGATAGATCAATATTGGGATTTTCTCCTCCGACGATGGAGAGATATCTCTGGGCCCTCTCGGTGTTATGATATCCATCATCGTCTAGCCAGACACTTTGCGATTTGATCACGGGGATGCCGAAACATGGGAACGAGAAAAGAGAACAATACTGGTAACAAGGTAACTGGCATAGTGGACAAGTTGTTGATCCACGGGGATGCCAACATGTCTCACCTCGGGTATTTGTAACATATCGCGAAACAACAGGATAACACACGGCAACTGGAGGTTCACTCGAATATTCATTCGTGTGGGTATAGGGGTCGATATGGGTGTCCACGGCTCTGATGTTGATCATTGATCGGAAGGGATTCCGGGTCATGTCTATACTTCACCGAACCTATAGGGTCAAACGCTTAAGGGTCATCTATCTGTTGAATACTAGATGGGGAGTCTGAGAGAAATTCACCGAAAAAGTTTTGAAGACAACGAAAGAGTTCCGGAGAGAGAACACCGGAAGAGTTCCGGAGAGAGAACACCGGAAGAGTTTCGGTTAAACTAAAAAGTTCTTTTGGGGTGTACCATTAAGTCAAATTGGTTTCAGCACATGCCTGGAAATTATTGGAGGGTACCAGAATTGTTCCGGTAATTTCTGAGATTTTTCAGAGACAAAAACCAGAAATGTTCCGGATTGCCAGAACCGCTTTAGTTGCTTTTGAGAGATGAAAATCACTAAACCAAAAAGTTGTTTCGGAGTACACCATTAAGTCAAATTGGTTTCGGCACATGCGTGATAATTCTTGTAGGGTGCTAGAATCATTGTGGAAACTTTTGGGAATTTTCCAGAAGAAAAACCGGAAATGTTCCGGAGCTACTGGAACCGCTTTGTTTGCTTTTCGCACATGAAAATCATTAATCCGGAATTGTTTCTAAACACGTCGAAAATTACATTAGTGGGTACTGGAAATGTTCTAATCCCACATAAATATTTTCGGTTTGAACGGACGCTGAAAAATGTCGTCGTGAATAGTGAAAGTGCTTTATGGGTGGCTTCTTGCACAAGCCACCTTGAGGGCCCTTTGGTATTTTCCTCCTCGGCTTCTTGGAGAATCCACCCTTGGGCTTGGCCTATAAATAGGGGTGGAGTGGGCTGCCTAAAGACTTACTGTTTCTCACATACAAGTGCCATGCATGATCTGGCTTTCTCTCTCCCTCCCAGCGAAATAGTTTTGTAGAGCCGAAAGGCTGTCTGGGTTCCGGTGGGAACTAGTTCTGGACCACGAAGCCCTGCCGGATAGATGACACCATATGTGTGCAACTCTGTAGAGATATCGTAGTTTCAGTCTTAGTTTGAGAGTGCCTCCCGAAGGGCTGTCTGAGTGAGTGTCCGAGTTTCGAGGGTCCTCCCGAAGGGCTGTCCGAGTGACTGTCCGAGGGGCCGATGAGGGTATACATCCTCGCGGTTGGGAGGTTGTAAATCCTATCTGTGGCAATCTGCACCGCCGATCGTCATCGACTCTTCTTCCGTTGTGCTACGAGACTGTAACAAAAAGATCAAACCTTGTATGCAGTCTCCATAGTGGTCTTGGGCTGGTGCGTAGGTCAGAATTTTTTGTTTTTTGCTGCGTTCCCCAGCAGAGTTAGTCTAGTCCTCTGTGGACGAAGGCCATCATGGTATAGTCAAGGTTGCTTCTTCGTGGAACCCTCCATGGGTAGAGCCCTCTGTGGACTCTCGCGCCCGTTACCCTCCGTGGGTTGAAGACTCCATAAACGTGGATGTACGATAGCACCACCTATCGAAACCACCGGAAAAATCTTCGTGTCTTTCATGTGTTTGATCTCTCTATCTCTACTCCTTACTTCATGTGCAATGTATTTACTTTTCTCTGCTATACTTGATGACTTGCATGTGTAGGGTGTTCTAGACTCGTTATATATGCTAAAACTGCCAACCCTTGAACTTATGCTTGAGGTAGTTTTAAATTCCTCCTTGTGGTCTATTCACCCCCCCCCCTCTAGACATACACTTCTAGTGATCCCTCACCCCCACCCGAAGCGCCCCCTCAAGCACCTGGAGTCCTCCTGGTCACTCTGTGGCCCGCCTCTCCCGGCTAGCGTCGGCACCCATCGCCTGGCATCCTACGAGGACTGGAGCGCCTCGCATCGCCCCCCAGCTCGCACACTTATGCTTAATGTAGGGAGCAGCTGTCGCGCTAGCCAGCAAGGACCAGACCCTCATCTCCCCATCCTCGGGTGTTCGGGTACTCGTCGGCGGGAGACCAAGGAACGATAGTGCGAGTAGGACCTCCAGCGTGAGCCATCATAAAAATTTCAGGCTTCCATGGAATTATTGCACTCTAAGGTTGTCACAAGTTTGTATGCACTTCGTAAGTGAACACTTCGTTTTTTATGATGCCAAACCACACAATCATCCACATCAACCAAGGTCTTTTTGCAAATCTCATAAGCATCAAAAGGGTAGAAAATTGGCCCTATAAGCTCCTTGTTCCATTCTTTGGTCTCCGGAGCGACAAGTTGATTTACCCATCTCAATCTTGATCTTTCTATGAATTTTCCGTCCTTAATACTTATTTTTTAGAAAATCCATTGATCCCTCTAAAATTGTATGCTCTTACCTTTCTAAACAGCCAAATGATTCCTTTCTAGAGAAGCTCAAACCCATGTTCAGTTCCTCTCCAAACTGGAGAAGCATCTGAGCAGAACACAATACTTAAAAGATCACCTTTATGGTGTGATGGTGTCCTGGACAAGGGGGTGTTTACCATGTCTTCTACCGGTCATACGGGTCGGGCCGAGGACCCCATGACGATTAACTAGTGGGCCATGTTTATTGGGCCCATGAGCGCGAAGGTGGATATCTTTCGAAGACTTGATGCATACTCCAAGACTTAGAAGTCATCTTCTTTATGATTAACCTAGATGTAATCGACCTATGTGTAAACCATACGCATCCCTAATATCTATATAAATTGTGGGGTGAGGACCGTGACGACAACCCCGTACACATGATCTCATGGCAGATCAATGTGTAACTTGTACTCCCTCGAAATCAATACATCAAGCAAGAGGTGGGCTATTATATCTTTGAGAGAGCCTGAACTTGGGTAACCCCTATGTGTCATGTTACCATTGCACCAAGGCTACCAGCTCGAACCCCTACCCTTGATCTGTTGGGTTTGACTCCATCATTGGTGGCCCGTGCAGGTTCGTCTAAGTAGTCATCATGTTTCGATGGCACGCTTCGAGATCGACTATCAAGTCAGTTGCGGCATGAACTTTTTGCCGGGATATATATTTGTCTTCGGCATCATTGCCCTCTTCGCCGACTTGGCTGGCCCCCTCGCCAGGTCAAGAACTTCAAGCCCTGACATATCATCAGATTCAGCAACCTAGAGTATGCCGCGGATTCTCGTGGCGATCTCGCCTTGTCAGACTTGGTGTCATACCGTCTCGAGGTGCATGATGATGTGTCCATCCATGCCTTGAAGTCACCCCTGGCGCTGGACGGTGGTAGAACCCATACCTCGGATCGGACCTCGAGTTTGTAGGAGATATGCCCTAGAGGCAGTAATAACAGTTATTTTGTATCTCCAAAGTTTGTAATGAATGTTTATGTTCCATGCTATAACTGCAATGATTCTCGAGTCTACAAATTAAACGAGGCTTGGAGGGAAACTCATGTGCACGTGTGGTATAATAAACGGTAAATTGTATTCCTAGTCTTGCCTCTAAGACTAGCTCAAGTGTTGCATGATGGTCCTGTTTTCCTGATCATGGGCATGGCTATGCCGGCAATTTTGAGGACGCGATGTTGGTAGAACACTCGTGTTGAATCGATCTGAATTGATGTTATGCTATGATATACATTCGTCACAAGTTAATGGTAAATAACACAGAGATGGTTAACGTTTGCATAATTCCTTAGACCATGACAGTATCGAGTTTCTTCATGCTTGCTTCATGAACTTTGGGGTTTGTTAAACGTCATTCGTAAATGGGTGGCTATTACGGCGGCTTACGGGTTCATGGAAAAGTATGTCAAGTAACTTGTTAGCTCAAGATTTGGATTTGCTCCTCCGACGATGGAGAGATATCTCTGGGCCCTCTCGGTGTTACGGTATCCATCATCGTCTGGCCAGACACTTTGTGATTTGATCACGGGGATGCCGGAACACGGGAACGAGAAAAGAGAACAATACCGGCAACGAGGTAACTGGCATAGTGGACAAGTTGTTGATCCACGAGGATGCCTACATGTCTCACCTTGGGTAATTGTAACATATCGCGAAGCAACAGGAATAGCTCACGGCAACTAGAGGTTCACTCGAATATTCATTCGTGTGGGTATAGGGGTCAATATGGGTGTCCACGGCTCCGATGTTGATCATTGATCGGAAGGGGTTCCAGGTCATGTCTATGCTTCACCGAACCTATAGGGTCACACGCTTAAGGGTCATCTATCTGTTGAATACTAGACAGGGAGTCTGAGAGAATATCACCGAAAAGTTTCGGACACCGGAAGAGTTTCGGACAGCGGAAAAGTTTCGCAGACAGGTCACTGGAACAGTTTCGGTAAAACTAAAAAGTAGTTTCAGGGGATACCATTAAGTCAAATTGGTTTCGGCACATGCCTGATAATTCTTGGAGGGTGCCAGAATCATTCTGGAAACTTCTGGGAATTTTCCGGAAGAAAAACCGGAAATGTTCCGGAGCTGCCGGAACCGCTTCAGATGCTTTTCGCAGATGAAAATCACTATTCCGGAATTGTTCCGGATCGCATTGAAAATTATTTTAGTGGGGTACTAGAATTGTTCTAAGCCCACATAAATATTTTCAGTTCGATCGGACGCTGAAAAATGTCGTCGTGAATAGTGAAAGTGCTTTTTGGATATTTATGGAAAAGGACCTTTTTGGATATTTCCAAAAAGGCTTCTAGAAGGGATTGGGGAGCAAGTTAGCTCCTCATGGGGGGGGGCAAGGGTTGGCCGGCCAAGGGTGGAGCTCCTCCATGGAGCTCCACATGGCACCCCTTTTTCCTTCTTATGTTTTTTATGTGTGACATAAAGTGGGGGTAGTTTGGTATTTTCAAGTCCCAACCCTACCCTTGGTTTTCCTATAAATATAGGAGATGTGGGCTGTCATATCTTCATCCTTGTGCTCTCATACACATGCTTTGCTTTGCAAGCTCTCTCTCTCACTCCCACGAAAAGAGTCTTTCGTAGAGCCGAAAGGCTGTCTGGGTTCCGGCAGGAACTAGTTCTGGACGGCGAAGCCCTGCCGGATAGATGACACCGTATGTGTGCAACCCCATAGAGAGGTCGTAGTTTCGATCTTTTGCCCGAGGGGCTGTTCGTGTGTCCTCCCGTAGGGCTGTCCGAGTCTTCGTTCGGGTTTCGAGGGTCCTCCCGAAGGGCTGTCCGCGACATCGTCCGGAGGACTGTCCGACCGCCTCCCGAAGGGCTGTCCGACGAGGGAGTACATCCTCGCGGTTGGGAGGTTGTAAAATCCTAGCTGCGGGGATCTACACCAACGATCTCCACCGACTCTTCTTCCGCTGCGCTTCGAGTCGGTACGGATCAGATCAAACCTTGTATGCAGTCTCCATAGTGGTCCTGGGCGTGCTCGCTATACCGGAATTTTTTTTTCCTGTCGCGTTCCCCAACAGAGTTGTGATATGAGCACAACTCCGAAAAACCAGACATCAGTAAAGAACCCGGGTCTATCTCAGATTGAATCTTTGGGAAGCTTCCTCTGGTCCTGATTCTCGATCGGACCATCGATGAAAGCGATAAGGCTCTTCTGAACAAGATGTTAGATTGGATTCAAAAACTTATATCTCGAACAATCAAAACTCGATTTATGATCGGATCTGGAGAAAGTCGAAAGAGGTTGGAATTATGACCGACCCACCACCCACCTAGTCGCCAACCTTCATGGACGACGACATTGGAGGATCCACGGACAATACACCACCGGTTGTCAAAAACACAGGCCGATGGACTGCAATGGGGGAGGAGACACCCCCAGTAAAAATGATGACGGCAATGGCGCTGGTGGCCCTCCCAAGAATGGCAACGACGACGAAGAACAACAAAAATGGGGGAATAACATCGAAATAGGGACTATAACCCAACATGAGGTGCTAGTATGCAGCTAAGGTCAATCGCACCACAACGAATGGGCAAAGCCAAAGGCAGCACTAGAGTTTGACCATCTACGCATCTCTCTTAGAGGGGTTGATGAAAATCGCTAAGTCATCGGCATAAAAAGAGCACCTCATCATATGTCTATGTTCAAGCAATCTCGAGAGAAGACCGTGATCGGTGGCCAAGGACATCAATCTCTGCAGCGGAGTTGATCTAAAAAATCTTTGCAACGGATCCATCCCGAGAATGAAAAGGAAGTGGGAGATAGGGTCCCTTGCCTCAAATCTCTCCTCCGAAGAACAGTCCCTGACAACTCCTCGATAAGCATGCGCAACGAGGACGTGCACAACAGAATTGCGATCCACTCACACCATCGATGGCCAAAACCCTTAGCCTCGAACATGTCAAGGATGCATGTCCAAGAGATGGACTCATGCCTTTGCGATGTCGAGCCTCGGTGATTTCTTTGTCGTATGAAGGTATGGAGCAGTGTTCTAGATCTTCTTGATGAGCTCGTCTGACACTGGTTTACTCTCCGTCTAACACTGGTTTCCTCCCCGTCTTACGGAATGTCCGTGTGTGAGAATTTTTGAGAAAATTTTGATCAAGCTTTGCAACAGTGAGATGGGACGGAAATCCTGCAAATTATCAACTCCAAGCAATTTAGGGATCGTGAGGCCAACCAAGTGGGCGCTCCCACAACGGTGCCCCTGCAAATTTGTCGTCAAAAACGTGCAAATCTTTGATGCACTACAACTTTCAATACATGTCTCAAATTTTCTTGCCCCACACAAGAAGCAAGGAAAAGTCACCAAGAGTAAATACTTAAATCGCCTTCTAAAAAAAAAGAAGCTTAATGCGAAAGCAAATTTATTTTTCTTTCTTCCATTTTTGCCAACCTCGAGAAAGAAACGAAACAACAAAAATTCTCAACCGAGCCGAGCTCTCGGCGGTCAGCACCTCCCGCGCTCCTTCACTGGTTCCTCCTAATCACTTTGGGAATGATACAGATCATCGTCGTCCGAATCGTCGTCGTCAGAGTCCTCCTCGGAGGACATATCGTCGAACGCCTCCTCGTCCTCCTCGTCTTCCTCCTCCTCCTCGCCGACCGTCTTCACCTTCCGAGAACTGCCGGCGTACCCGCGCCGCGCACACAGAGTCGTCGCGGCAGCAGCAACAACAGTTGGCTGGAAGGATAATCGCGTGGTGCCGTTGACCACCGCCGCGGCAGACCGAAGAGGCGCCGGGCCAGTTGGGATCCCCTGGCGGGTGGCCGACGCAGCAAAGCGGCGGATGGCCTGGGAAGCAGCCCTTACGGCGGCGCGCTGCATGGCGTACGCCGTCCGCGCGTAGCTGTGATGGGTGCGGTGGGTTGGTGCCTTGGTGGAAGGTGGCGGCTAGGGTTTTGAGAGTGCTTTGGGTATGGCGCGGCTGGGCTTTTAATGGAGCGAGGGTGCGCGAGATGCGAGGCCGAGGGCCGAGATCAAGAAATGAGAGCGCCCTGACTGCCGGCGGCTAGGAGGGCTTCTAGTTGCCCGCTCGTGTGGGTCGGCTGCAAGTGTCTTCGCTGAAGCATACACAAATGAGCCGGCCCACTTTACCAACAAAGCTATGTTATCTTTTACTCTTCGTTTTTTTAGTCTGTTTTCAGCCAAAAACCAGCTGTTGTTTTCTAGTCTATTTTGGAAAAAATGAACAAATCAAAAAACTTGAAAAAATTCTTCAAAATTTTGTTAATTCCGAATTTCTTTTTGAAATGTGCGCAAACATTTTAAAAGTGAAGAATTTTGTAAACGTGAACAAATGTGTCAAAAACTTGATTGGTTTTTGAAATTGCAAAAAACAATCATATTCCGACCAATTTTTCTGAAATGTGAACAATCTTTTAGAAAAGTGAATTTTTTTTAAATATATGAACAGATTTTGAAAACATGAAAAAATGTGAAGACTTTTTAATATTGAGAAGAAAAAATTAATTCCCAGCATTTTTGTAATTCTGAATTTTTCTAAAAAATGCACAATTTTCGAAAACATGAACAAAATCTTCCAAAAAGGTGAACATCGTTTAAAATTGTGAAAAAAAAACTTGAAAAAAAATCATGAACAAAATTTGGAATTCCTCAAATTATTTTCAAAATTTAAATAATTTTTTACCTGAGCATTTTTTGAAAATTTTGAATGTATGGCAAAATAAAAGATAAAAACGAAAACATCGAGCCAATGAAGGACACTTGGGTCAGCCCGTTCGTGCCTGCCCTTCAGCAAAGGCTCGTGTTGGTTTATATTCTCATTCCATTTTAGGGGAATTTGTCATGGCTTGGATTGGTAGTGTTGTCGGGCTTTGCACGTGTAACTGGGCTTGGGTGTGAAACATCTTTGGACTATGGAATGAAGTATATAAATCAGTTGAATGGTACGTATCAACCTTAGGCAGTTAGGGTTAGACCTACTTCGTCGGGTTTCCACCGATGTTGAGTTTTTCTACCGACAACTGCGGGGTGGTCTTGATCTTTGCTCTCACGTAGACTCTCAGACTGATCATCGGGCCCCTTGTCTGCCTTCCCGGCCTTGGAGACTTGATGCACATGAGAGACACGGGTGCAACGCATCTACCAGTTCTACTAGTGTTTTCGTCAGATTCTCATGGTGGCTTCAGGATCTTCCAACGTTGCGAGAAGGGGTGATGGTTGATTTTGATATTGTCAAGCTGAAAGGGAACATGGCTAATCATCACGGGATGGAGATAAAGACAGTCCACGAGATGACTTGAAGGTCTAGAATATGAAGAACCAGTCACCATAGAAAGGAAATCAATTGTCATTATTGGCAACCTCCCTTAAGGGGGACTGTCAAGCCCAATGAGTACACTCTATTGAAACTATCACAGGTTGTGTTGGGGATATAACCCCGTGGTAAGACTCGCCCAGGAGGGACCGGGTCATACCTGGCGGCTCGTTGGTGTATGGGCTGGAAGGGGAAGATTGGGATGCATGGCGGTTCACCAGATGGGCTAAGACGGAGGCCTAGAGTCGGGAAGAAGACCCGAGACCCGAGCGGGTAAGCCACCCGCAGACAGCCTGTCTGAGTAGGCAAGGTGGCTTAGAGACGGAATCAGACACGTTGTAAGAGTCGGTATGAGATTTATGTAACCCAGGGTCTTGACCTCTTATATAAAGGCGAGACCCGGGGACGACTGAGACAGAGACCAACCGATTGAGAGCTAGGTCAAGTGAATACGCTCCCTTGTAATCGATACTCCAATCAAGACACACAAAGCAGGACGTAGACTTTTACCTCATATCGAGGGGCTGAACCTGGGTAAATCTGTGTCTTTTGTCCCGACCAACCCCTTTGAGTCCACCGCCTTAGCAATGGCCTCAAACCTAAGTCTTCGGACATCTGCCGTGACAAAACCACGATAGTTGGCGCACACCATGGGGCTAGCGCATGGTGGTGTTGAGTTCTCAAAGGGCTCTCCCCCAGGAATCGAAGGATACGACGTCGGCTTGATGACGAAGAGTTGCCACAGCAAACTCTACATCGACGATTCAGGATGGGGGCCTGAAGCCGGCTCAATCGAGTACGGCTATCGGGTTCCCATTGGCAAGATGCACATGTTTATCGTCAAGCTTGACGGATCTACACCTGGGACGGACATCTGCACCGACCTCGTCGAGCCGGCCCGGCGCATGACACCCGCCCGTGTTCAACCCGGGCGGAAGAGTGTTTTCGTCGGTTTTACACAGGACAGGGGGATTCCTTGTCGGGAGAGACCTTGGCTTTCTCAGATGAAGGATCTTCTAGCGAGGATGCGGAGTCAATCTATCAACTTCATGATGGCAGGTTAGGGGGCTATGCTGATGGTGACAGTATTCCGGAGCCCTATGACCCACCGAGTCGAGCAGCCGTGTTCATGGCAGGTCCGGTGCCGGCTACCAACAAAGCGACTTCAGGAGCAGCGGCAGCAGCGGACCCACCTGATGCGGAGCCTACTAAGACGCCGGCTCAAGTTTTATTGGAGCTCATAGAGGAGCTAGCGACTCTGATGACGACAGATGTGACAGCCGAGAATCAGGCGGAGCACAATGCCGAGATTAACTAGATCAAGGGACAGATGGCTCAGGCCTAGGAGGATATCAATGCAATGCAAGCTTAGATGAACGCTGAGTCGGAGCGCTTGAGGGTGGAGGCTCTCCATTTTGATCTGCACCAGTGGGCATTGGAGGCGGTTCAGCGTAGAAGGACTCAAGTCGGACTACCTATTCAGCCTCGGAATCTTTTCAATACTCCTGGGGCTAGGCCAAGTATGCCGCCGATGGTGACCAGGGCAGCACAGGCGTCGCGGCAATTAGACCCGCCACGAATGAACAAACCTTTCTCGTGGCATGTTGTGACACCGCCTGGCCATTATTCCAATCCGGTGGAGAACATTAGAGCGGCGGCTGCCAAGCTTGATGCCCTCCCCTTGGCTGAAGGAACGTCGTTTGCTGAAGAGGCAAGGAATGCATTCAACATGTTGCAGACAGCGGTGGCTCAGCAAGAAAGATACACGCACAGCCGGAGCCAGGTGCATTCCACGCCGGTTCATAGCTGTAGCTACAGCCGGCGCATTGAGTCGCCAACAGTTTCTAGCAGTGAGCGGAGGCGGAACCCGCCCAATGATAACACGCTTGAGATGGATATTCATGGGCCTATGGATAGGGGTCGGGCTCCTCGAGGATCAACACCGGTGATGGATTACCCGGAGATCCCTGAGCCGGCACCAGCGACCCCAGTCAGCGCTTCTTCCAAGGTAATCAGTGTGCAATGTCTCATGTTGGATCTAAGGAATGCACGTTTGCCCAAGGACTTTAAAGGGTCGTGGAAGGTGCCCAATTACATAGCGGATCTGCCCTAGAGGCTTGGGTCAAAAGCTATGAGCTTGCTATGGAGATGCTGGATGTCAATGATGCAGTTTGTGCAAAATACTTCGTCATGATGTTGGAAGGACCGGCCCACACTTGGTTAAAGGGGTTGCCACCCAACACCATCACATCTTGGGCCGAGTTGAAAGCGCGCTTCATCAAAAATTTCAAGGGAACTTGCAAGCAACCTATGATGATCGTAGATCTGGATCTTTGTGTGCAACAAGAAGATGAGTCGGCCCATCATTGGGTGCGGCGGGTCTCGACGGTGATCCACTCGTCTGAGAATATTTCAGCATCCCAGACAGTTCTGATTTTGGAAAGGAACTATCATTTTGTGCCCCTAAAACAGAAGCTCGAGCGGTTGAAGCATTCTTGTCAGGATATGGGTGAGCTCATGACGGCTCTCACCAAATATGCGGATTCAGACACTACCAAAGACCCAGACCATGACGATGAGAAGTTAGCTCAGGGTAAGAGGGGCGGCAATGATAAGAGCCGGTAGAGAGGTGCTGGGAACCACAACCAAGGCAACCAGAAGAACCCGGAAGGCGGGTCAGAGTTTGTGGCGAGCACCAACGCTGGGAATGGTTGTCCTAGGGGTAACGGAAACTTTAGGCCACCGTTTAAACGAAATAAGGCACCTATGCCTTACAACTTGGAAGAGGCACCGAACAGACCTTGCCCAGTGCACCGCCGGCCAGATAAGGAGGCCACCCACACTTGGAAGGATTGTAGCATTATGCGCTAGTTTTGGGAGCATAGCCTTCGTCAAAGCCATAATAATGGTAACGACCCATCAAGCGGTTCAGGTTCGGACGGCTCAGGAGCCGTTTTTGTTGCTGGTGGGTCAGGTTATCAAGGTCAAAGCGATTAGAATCGAGGAAACCAAGGAAATCATCAGCAATAGTGCAATGGTGGTCAACAACAGAATAACCACTCAGGATATCAGAGCAACCCAAAATAACTTAGTGGGGGCAGTATCATGTCTTCACTATGAGCCTGGACAAGCAGGATCAGAAGCTGCACAAGAGGGCGGTCAATGCGGCCACGCCGCTCTCCCATGATACTTAAAGTGGTCAGAGTACCCGATTACGTGGAGCCGGGAGGATCACCCGCCATAGGTCGACAATTCGGGTCATTTAGCTTTGGTGGTCGCTCCTCAGGTTGGAGGATACAAGTTCATAAAAGTGCTCATGGACGGTGGTAGCAGTATCAATATCCTATACCACGACACCTTCCAGTGGATGGAGTTAACTAACAAGCTCTTAAGCCGTCATCGACCGTTTTTCATGGGGTGGTGCCAGGCAAGTCGGCCTACCTAGTAGGGAAGATTTCCTTGGAAGTGGCGTTTCGAGACGAGTACAATTACAGGGTGGAAACCTTGTGGTTCGAGGTGGTGATAATTAAGAGCATGTATCATGCTCCTTGGCCGACCGGCTTTCACAAAGTTTATGGCCAGGCCCTATTATGTTTATCTGCAGCTCAAGATGCCGGCTCTCATCGGAACAATCACGGTCCATGGTGATCGGAAGATCGCTATTGAATGCGAGGAAGGAGATGCAGCTTATGCATAGTCAAGCTGTGCAAAGGCAGAGCTTAAGTTCTACACGGATAACGTTGACCTGGCGGATATGACTCCGTTGAAGAAGCCTAGTACGGAGTCTGAGCCGCCCCTGAAGTTTGCGGCGGATGACACGAAGCTGGTGGATTTTACTCCGGGTGACTCGTCTAAGCAGTTCACTATTAGGGCTAACATGGACCCCACATAGGAAAGCGCGCTCATCGAATCCATCCGCGAGAATCGGGACATCTTTGCATGGAAGCCATCTGACATGCCGGGTGTACCGAGAGAGTTCGCTGAGAACCACCTTAATGTGGATCCTAAGTTTAAACCAATTAAGCAATTCCTCCGCCATTTCAACGAGGAGCGGCATAAAGCGATTGGAGAACAGGTAGCCCGGCTCGTGGCGGCAGGGTTCATTGTGGAAGTATTTCACCCAGAGTGGTTAGCCAATCCTGTACTGGTACTCAAGAAGAACGACACATGGCGTATGTGTATAGATTACACGGATCTTAACAAGGCCTGTCTAGTTGACCCATTTGCTCTCCCTCGTATCGACCAGATTATTGATGCAACAACGGGTTGTGAGAATTTATGCTTTCTGGACGCCTATTCAGGCTATCATCAGATCAAGATGGTAGTCAAAGACCAAGAGAAGACATCGTTTATAACACCCTTTGGAGCTTTCTGCTATGTGTCTATGCCATTTAGGCTCAAAAGTGCACATGCGACTTACCAACGTTGTGTGCAGAATTGCCTTCACGGTCAGATTGGGCACAATGTTCATGCTTACGTGGATGATATTGTGGTTAAGTCAAGGAAGGAGACATTGCTGGACGACCTGAAGGAGGCATTTGATAACTTACGGGTTTATAAGATGATGCTTAACCCGACTAAATGTGTTTTTGGAGTTCCTACAGGTAAACTTCTGGGATTCTTAGTCTCGGAACGAGGAATCGAGGCCAACCCGGACAAAATAAAGGCTATCACGTCACTAGCTAAACCGACAAGCGTCAATGATGTGCAGCGCTTGGCGGGTCGTATTGCCCCTTTAAGCCACTTCATCAGCCGCCTGGGGGAGAAGGCTATTCCTCTATACCAGATGATGAAAAAGACGGATGACTTTGTCTGGAGTAAGGCTGTGGATGAAGCTCTTGAAGCGCTTAAGAAGTAGTTGGTTGAGCCGCCGATCTTGGCTGCTCCGGATGAGAAGGAACCCTTGCTCCTTTATGTGGTGGCTAACAATAGGGCGGTCAGTGCTACGATTGTGGTAGAGCGCAAGGAGGTAGGGAAAGAGTATCCGGTCCAGAGGCCGGTTTATTATGTCAGTGAGGTGCTTATAGAGTCCAAGGAAAGATACCCACATTGGCAGAAACTAATATATGGGGTGTTCATGGAAAATCGCAGGTTGAAACATTATTTCCTTGGACACCAGATCACGATGGTTAGCTCTGCTCCGTTGGGAGATATAATTCAGAACCGGGAAGCCACTGGCAGAATTGCTAAGTGGGCGCTAGAGCTTGGGCCTCTCAATTTGAAGTATGTACCTCGCACAACTATGAAGTCTCAGTCATTGGTGGACTTCATAAATGATTGGACGGAGTGCCAGTCGCCGGAGGAAAAGCCAAACAACACGTATTGGACAATTCACTTTGATGGATCCAGACAGTTGGAGGGATCGGGGGCTGGAGTTGTGACGTCCGGGACCATTCTGGAGCTCCTCGTGACGTCCGGGATCTCATCCATGACTCCGAACAACCTTCGGTCACCACCATACATAACTCTATACTACCGAAATGTCATCAAACCTTAAGTGTGCAGACCCTGCGGGTTCGAGAACTATGTAGACATGACCGAGACACCTCTACGGTCAATAACCAATAGCGGGACCTGGATGCCCATATTGGTTCCCACATATTCTATGAAGATCTTTATCGGTCGAACGCCTATGTCAAGGATTCAGTTAATCCCGTATGATGTTCCCTTTGTTCTTCGATATGTTACTTGCCCGAGATTCGATCGTCGGTATCTCCATACCTAGTTCAACCTCATTATCGACAAGTCTCTTTAGTCATTCTGTAATACAAGATCTCGTGACTAACACTTAGACACATTTCTTGCAAGTCTCATTGTGATGTTGTATTATCGAGTGGGCCCTGAGATACCTCTCCGTCACACGGAGTAACAAATCCCAGTCTTGATCCATGCCAACTCAACAGACACCCTCGGAGATACCTGTAGAGCACCTTTATAGTCACCCAGTTATGTTGCGATGTTTGATACATACAAGGCACTCCTCCAGTATCTGTGAGTTGCATGATCTCATGGTCATAGGAACATATACTTGACATGCAGAAAACAGTAGCAATAAACTAACACGATCATATGCCACATTTGTAGTTTGGGTCTTGTCCATCACATCATTCTCCTAATGATGTGATCCCGTTATCAAATGACATCACATGTCAATGGCTAGGAAACCTTGACCATATTTGATCAACGAGCTAGTTTACTAGAGGCATACTAGGGACAAAGTGTTGTCTATTTACCCACACATGTAATGTGTTTCCAATTAATACAATTATAGCATGGATAATAAACGATTATCATGAACAAGGAAATATAATAATAAACACTTTATTTATTGCCTCTAGGGCATATTTCCAACAGTCTCCCACTTGCACTAGATTCAATAATCTAGCTCACATCACTATGTGATTTACATTGTAATGAATCGAACACCCATGTAGTTCTGGTGTTGATCATGTTTAGCCCTTGGAAGAGGTTTAGTCAACGGGTCTGCAACATTCAGATCCGTGTGCACTTTGCAAATATTTATGTCTTTCTCCATGATGTAATCGCGGATGGAGTTGAAGCGTCGCTTTATGTGTCTGGTCCTCTTGTGAAACCTTGGTTCCTTGGCCAGAGCAATGCACCAGTGTTGTCACAGAACAGGTTCATTGGATTCAGTGCACTGGGCACTACTCCAAGATCTATCATGAACTGCATACATGATAGAGCCTATGGCTGAAGCATAGGGGATGACACTCATCTTTTCTCTCTCTTCTGCAGTCACTAGGCATTGAGTCTTACTCAACTTCACACCTTGTAACACAAGCAAGAACCCCTTCTTGGACTGATCCATTTTGAACTTCTTCAAAACTTTATCAAGGTATGTGCTCTGTGAAAGTGCTATTAAGCGTCTCGATATATCTCTATAGATCTTAATGCCTAATATGAAAGCAGGTTCTCCTAGGTCCTTCATTGAAAAACTCTTGTTCAAATATTCCTTCACGCTTTCCAGCATTCCTTCAAATATTCTCTGGAATGACAAAACCTTCTGGTTGCATCACATACAACTCTTCCTCAGGGAAACCATTGAGGAAGACTGTTTTGACATCCATCTGCCAAATTTCATAGTCGAAATAAGCATCTATTGCCAACATGATTCTGACAGACTTAAGCATCACTACGGGTGAGAAGGTCTCATCGTAGTCAACTCCTTGAACTTGTGAAAAACCCTTTGCCACAAGTCGAGCTTTATAGACGGTGACATTACAGTTCGCGTATGTCTTCTTCTTAAAGATCCATTTGTTCTGAATGGCCTTTCGCCCTTCAGGTAATACTTCCAAAGTCCATGCTTTGTTTTCATACATGGATCCCATCTCAGATTTCATGGCCTCTAACCATTTCTCGGAATCCGGGCCCATCACTTCTCCTCCATAGCTCGTAGGTTCATTGTTGTCCAACAAAATGACCTCCAAGACAGGGTTGTTGTACCACTCAGGAATAGTACGCGGCCTTGTCGACCTACAGGTTCAATAGTAGCTTGATCCGAAGCTTCATGATCATCATCATTAACTTCCTATTCTACCGTCGTAGGTTCCACAGAAACATCTTTCTGCGATGCGCTACTTTCTGGTTGAAGTAAAGGTTCAATAACCTTATCAAGCTCTATTTTCCTCCCACTCAATTCTTTCGAGAGAAACTCTTTCTCAAGAAATGTTCCGTTCTTAGCGACAAACACTTTGCCTTCGGATCTGAGATAGAAGGTATACTCGACTGTCTCTTTCGGGTATCCTATGAAGACGCATTTTTCCGCTTTGGGTTCCAGCTTTTCAGGCTGAAGCTTTTTGACATAAGCATCACATCCCCAAACTTTAAGAAACGACAACTTTGGCCTCTTGCCAAACCACATTTCATGTGGTGTCATCTCAATGGATTTTGATGGTGCCCTATTTAAAGTGAATGTAGTTGTCTCGAATGCATAACCCCAAAACAATAGTGTTAAATCAGCAAGAGACATCATAGAACGAACCATATCTAATAAGGTTCGATTACGATGTTCGGACACACCATTACGCTATGGTGTTCCAGGCGGTGTCAACTGTGAAACAATTCCACACTATCTTAAGTGACTGCCAAACTCATAACTCAGATATTCACCTCCTCGATCAGATCGCAGGAATTTAATCTTCTTGTTACAATGATTCTCAACTTCACTCTGAAGTTGCTTGAAATTTTCAAACGTTTCAGACTTGTGTTTCATCAAGTAAATATACCCATATCTACTTAAGTCATCAGTGAAGGTGAGAAAATAATGATATCCACCACGCGCTGTAACATTCATTGGACCGCACACATCAGTATGTATGATTTCCAATAAGTCACTCGCCCGTTCCATTGTTCCAGAGAACGGCGTTTTAGTCATCTTGCCCATGAGGCATGGTTCACATGTGTCAAGTGATTCAAAATCAAGTGACTCCAAAAGTCCATCAGCATGGAGCTTCCTCATGCGTTTTACACCAATATGACCTAAACGGCAGTGCCACAAGAAAGTGGTACTATCATTATCAGCTCTACATCTTTTGGCATCAATGTTATGAACATGTGTGTCATCACTATCAAGATTCAGTATGAATAAACCCCTCACATTGGGTGCATGACCATAAAAGATATTACCCATATAAATAGAACAACCTTTATTCTCTGATTTAAATGAGTAACCGTCTCGTAATAAACAAGATCCAGATATAATGTTCATGCTTAATGAAGGCACTAAATAACAATTATTCAGGTTCATCACTAATCCCGATGGTAATTGAAGAGAGAGCATGCCGATGATGATCACATCAACCTTGGAACCATTTCCCACGCGCATCATCACTTCATCCTTTGCCAGCCTTCGTCTATTCCGTAGTTCCTGTTTTGAGTTGCAAATTTTAGCAACCGAACCGGTATCAAATACCTAGGTACTACAACGAGAGCTAGTAAGGTACACATCAATAACATGTATATCATATATACCTTGTTTGTCGTCGGCCGCCTTCTTGTCAGCCAGGTACTTGGGGCAGTTCCGCTTCCAGTGACCAGTTCCCTTGCAATGAAAGCACTCAGTTTCTGGTTTAGGTCCATGCTTAGGCTTCTTTACAAGAGTAGCAACTACTTTGCCATCCTTCTTGGTTTTACCCTTCTTGCCTTTGCCCTTGCCATTTTTCTTGAAACTAGTGGTTTTATTGACCATCAACACTTGATGTTCTTTCTGGATTTCAGACTCAATGACTTTTAGCATCACAAATAGCTCGGCGACTGACTTGTTCATCCCATGCATGTTATAGTTCATCACAAAGCTCTTGTAACTAGGTGGCAGTGATTGAAGAACTCTATCAGTGATCGCCTCTGGCGGAAGGGCAATTCCCAACTCTGCTAGACGAGTTGAATACCCAGACATTCTGAGTATATGTTCACTGATAGACCCGTTCTCCTCCATCTTGCAAGCATAGAACTTATCGGAGGTTTCATACCTCTCAATCCGGGCATTCTTCTGAAAGATAAACTTCAACTCCTGGAACATCTCATATGCTCCATGACGTTTAAAACTTCTTTGAAGTCCTGGTTCTAAGCCATACAATATTGCACACTGAACTATTGAGTAATCTCAAGTACGTGCCTCCCAAGTGTTCTTAACGTCTTTGGAGGTCATGTCTTCTGGTTGGTCACCAAGCGGTGCATCAAGGACATATGATTTCTGGGAAACCGTGAGGATAATCCTCAAATTACGGGCCCAGTCAACAAAGTTACTTCCATCATCTTTCAACTTAGCTTTCTCTAGGAACACATTAAAATTCAGGGGTGCTACTGTGTGAGCCATTGATCTACAACATAAATATGCAAGGTTTACTTAGACTATTGTTCAGGATAATGAGTTTAGTTAATCAAATTACTAAACCTCCCACTCAAATTGACATCCCTCAGGTCATCTAAGCATCACATGATACAAATCCACCAACTCAAGTCCGATCATCACGTGAGTTGAGGTGGCTTCAATGGTGAACATCATTATGTTGATCATATCTACTATATGACTCATGTTCGACCTTTCAGTCTCTTGTGTTCCGAGGCCATGTCTGTACATGCTAGGCTCGTCAAGTTTAACCCGAGTGTTCAGCACGTGCAACACTGGCTTGCACCCGTTGTATGTGAACGTAGAGTCTATCACACCCGATCATCACGTGGTGTCTCAACACGATGAAGTTTCGCAATGGTACACACTCGGGGATAACACAATTCATCTTGAAATTTAAGTGAGGGATCACCTTATAATGCTATCGTCCTCCTAAGCAAAACAAGGTGCATAAAAGGATTAACATCACATGCAATTCATAAGTGACATGATATGGCCATGAACTTGTGCTTTTGATCTTCATCTAGAAAGCACCGACATGATCTCCATTGTCACCGGCATGACACCATGATCTTCATCATCTTGATCTCCATCAACGTGTTGCCATCGGGGTTGTCGCGTCCAACATGCTTCTACTACTATTGCTACCGTGTAGCGATAAAGTAAAGCATTACATAGCGCTTAATGATTGACACGCAGGTCATACAATAATTAAAGAAAACCCTATGGCTCCTACCGGTTGCCGTACTCATCAACATGCAAGTCGTGATAATCTATACATCACATGATCATCTCATACATCACATATATCACATCATGTAATTGGCCATATCACATCACAACACACCTTGCAAAAACAAGTTAGACGTCCTCTAATTGTTGTTGCATGTTTTACGTGGCTGCTACGGGTATCTAGCAAGAACAATTCTCATCTACGCAAAAACCACAACGGTGATACACTAGTTGCTTTTCAACCTTCTCAAGGACCGCCTTTGTCGAATCCGATCCAACTAAAGTGAGAGAAACTGACACCCACAAGACATCTATGCAACATGTTGCGGTTGAGGGAACCGGTCTCTCGTAAGCGTACGAGTAATGTTGGTCCGGGCCGCTTCATCTCACAATACCGCTGAACCAAAATCCGACGAAGGGAGGAAGCAATCTAAGCATCAACGCCCACAAACCTTTTGTGTTCTAGTCGAGATCTCATCTACACACAGACCTAGCTCTGACACCACTATTGGGGAACGTTGCATGGGAAACAAGAATTTTCCTACGCACACGCAGATCTATCCATGGTGATGAGCATCTACGAGAGGGAGAGTGGATCTACGTACCCTTGTAGATCGCTAAGCGGGAAGCGTTAAGAAACGCGGTTGGTGTAGTCGAACGTATTTGCAATCCAAATCGCCGTGTGTCCCGTGATCCAATCACGATCTGTCCCGCGACCCAATCACGATCCGTCCCATGAACTTGATCACGATCCTTCCGATCTAGCGCCGAACGGACGGCACCTCCGCGTTCAACACGCGTATAGCTTGATGATGATGTCTGCCGTCTTGATCCAGCAACAGGGAGCGGAGAGGAGGAAGAGTTCTCCGGCAGCATGACGGCGCTCCGGCGATGGTGGTGGAGCTATTCTGGCAGGGCTTCGCCTAAGCACTGCAGAAATCTGATCTAGAGGAGAAACTATGCACTGGAGGAACGGGCAGCACGTGGCTGAAAATTCTGTGCAAAAACCCTAAAACCACCAGTATATATAGTAGGAAGAGCGGAGGAGGCTTGACCCATGGGCCAAGCCACAAGGAGTCGGCCAGACCAGGTTGTGGAGGCGGAATCCACCTCCAATCCTAGTAGGACTAGGATTCACCCAATTTTTGCCTTTTTCCACCTTTTCTCTTTGGATTTTCTTCTCCAGCTGCATGGGCCTTGTTGGGGATATAACCCCGTGATATGACCCGGCTGGAAGGTTTCGGTGGATAGCATTGGTTATGAGCCGGCCCACGAAGACATGTATCAGCTGGAGGCCCAAGATGATTGGCGGCTCTTGATGTGGGCCGGATGACAGAGACCCGGATGCGCAAGACCTTCCAAAGGATGGTCTTGGCTAGTAAGATAGAGATAGATTCGGAGATGTAAACATGATCCGACTGTACAATTGTAAGACCCGACGGTTCTGACCTCATATATAAAGGCAGAGTCGGGGCGGCTTAGAGAGGGGTGATCAAAAACTAGGTCAAGCTTCTAGCCCCTTGTAATCGATACAACAAGCAATAACATCACAAGCAGGACGTAGGCTTTTACCTTGACTTGAGGGGCCGAACCTGGGTAAACTCATGTCCTTCGTCTCGATCAACCCCTTTGAGTCCACTACCATGGCGATAGCTCCGAACTCAAGTCTGGTAACCCGGACATCTGCCGTGACAAAACCACGACAGTTGGCGCCCACCGTGGGGCACGCGTTCGGTGGTGTTGAGTTCTCAAAGGGCTCCTTTCTAGAGCTCGAAGGATACGTAGTTGGGAGAATGAGCAAGAGTCACCGCGGCCGGCTCTACATCGACGACGCCGGCTGGGGGCTTGATGCTGCTTCCGTGGAGTATGGTTTCAGGGTTCCGTTCAGCGGGATCCAGGTGTTCACGGGAAGATCGACGGATCTACACCCGGGCCGGCCGTCTGCACCAACATCGTCGAGCCGGCTCGGCGTCTCCAGCTCGCACGTAAGGTAGGCCCTGCCCGTGTTAACCCGGTTCAGGAGCATGTCGTCATGGGCTTCACTCAAGGGATGGATCTGGAAGCATCCGGATCTCAAGGGACTCTCGTGCACTCCGATGATGAGTCGTCAAGTGGGGAAACTGAATCTGTGTACCAGCTCAGCAATGGTGGCCTTGGGGGCTACGGTGACACTCGCCCCGAGTCAGAGCACGGTCAGTCAGATGAGCCGGAACAGCCTTCTCACGCGGCGGTATTCATGGCAGGGCCAGGGGCAGCCGGGTCGGAAGCTAACCCTCCCCAGCCGCCGGCTTAGGGCCTTGTGGAGTTGATGGATGAGCTTGAGGCTTTCTTAGCTACAAAGGTCACGCCAGATAATCAGGTGGCTCGTAACGCAGATATCGCAAGGATCAAGGGCCGGATGGCCGAGGAGCGTCAGAGGCTAACTAATTTAAACTCCCAGATGGAGGCAAAGGCAGCACGGCTCAAGGCCGACGCTTTCCATTTGGGGCTAGAATAGTTTTCAGCGGCGGCTCTGCACCGCAGGAGGCATCAATCTCGTCTGCCGGAGCGCTATGAGGCGAGGAATCTCTTCAACACCCCCGGCTCTGGGAGAGCGGCGGCTGCCCCTGGGGAAGGGCGAGCAGCGGCTCACATGGCCCCACCCGGAGGGTTTACGACACCAGGGGGTCATTATTCTAACCCGGCCAAGAACATGGTAGCAGCAGCCACCCAGCTTGGAACGATCCCTATCCCAGATGAGGCACCCTTTGCGGAGGAGGTGAGGAACGCTATCGGATATTTACAGACGGCCGTGGCTCAACAAGAGAAATATACTCACAGCCGGAGTCGGATCCACTCCACCCCTCTCCATAGTCGAAGTTTCAGCCGGCGCTATGAGTCGCCGGCGGTTTCAAGCAATGGCCCGTATCATGGGCAAAGGGGACGCGCGGCGCTAGACGCGCCGGCCCTGGTGGACCGGGCAAGAAACAGGCGAGAACAAGAGGCAGCAATAGTTCCCTCGGGTCTTGGGCCCTCAGTGTTGACAGAGGCCGGAGCGGTTGGTAGCGCCAGAGCCGTGGGAGTTCCATGCTTAACTCCGGCTCTACGGAGCGAGAGGTTGCCTAAGGATTTCAAGGGGCCTCGGAAGGTTCCAAATTACACGGCGGATCTCCCTCCCGAGGCTTGGGTCGAGAGCTATGAGCTAGCTATGGAGATGCTAGACGTCAGTGAGGCTGTTTTTGCAAAATATTTTATCATGATGCTCGAGGGTCCGGCTCGCACATGGTTAAAGGGCTTACCACCCAACACTATAAGCTCTTGGGCCGAATTGAGGGCAAAGTTCATCAAAAATTTCCAAGGGACTTGCAAGCAGCCTATGACCATTGTGGATTTGGATCATTGCGTTCAGCAGGAGAATGAGTCGGCTCATCATTGGGTTCGGTGGGTGTCGACCGTCATTCACTCGTCGGAACAGATCACGACGGCTCAAGCGGTGCTCATTCTGGAGAAGAATTGCCATTTCGTTCCGCTAAAGCAGAAGCTTGGCCGGCTTAAATGTACGTGTCAAGACATGGGAGAGCTCATGACGGCTCTAACGAAGTACGCCGACTCAGACAACACCAAAGATCCGGGTTCGGATGAGGAGAAGTCGAATCAGGGAAAGAAGAACAACCAAGGCAAGAGTTTTGGGAACAATGGGAATCAAGGCAGACAGAGGAACGCTGGCGGCGGGTCAGAGCTGGTGGCAAATGCTAACATAGGGCTAAATGTTCCTAAGGGGAACGGGCGTTACAAGCCGTACCGGCGGGATAACAGGCCCCCTTTCAACTTGGAAGCGGTGCTTAAGAAACCCTGCCCAGAGCACAGCACACCTGATAAACCAGCAACGCATGCGTGGGGCGATTGTTTTATCATGCATAGATTTAAGAATCAACACTTTCAACCACCTCATAATCAAGGCGGTGGGCCGACCGGCGGATTAGGGCCTGGCGGTTCAGGCAACGGCGGGTCAGGTGCCGGCTTTGGTGCTGGCGGCTCAGGAGCAGGTCATCCGGGTCAACACCAACACAATAATCAGCAACATCAACAGCATCCTGGCAACAACAATCATAATAACCAGCAGCAACAGCAGCAGCAGCGCAATCAATCTGGATTCCAGAGTAACCCGAAGCAGCTCAGTTCGGGACAGTATCATGTGTTTACGACTAGTAATAGCAAGCGAGATGAGAAGCTACGGAGGCGAGCGGTTAATACGATCGCTCCGGCTCTCCCACGATACCTGCCGTGGTCAGAGTATGACATAACGTGGAGCAGGCAAGATCACCCGCCACGGGTGGATGACCCGGGCCGGCTTGCTCTGGTGGTGGCCCCTCAGATACATGGTTATGGAGTAAACAAAGTGCTCATGGACGGAGGTAGCAGTATCAACATCTTGTATTATGACACCTTCCGGCGGATGAAGTTGCTAGACAAAGATCTCAAAACTTCTTCTACTGTGTTTCATGGCGTGGTGCCTGGTAAGTCGGCATACCCAGTGGGAAAAATCTCTTTGGAGGTGGATTTTGGCGATGAGTATAATTACAGGGTGGAGACCTTATGGTTCGAGGTGGTCAAGATCAAGAGCCCTTATAATGCGTTGTTCAGGCGGCCGGCTTACGCCAAGTTCATGGCTAGGCCTTGTTATGTTTATTTGCAGCTTAAGATGCCCAGCCTAAATTGCATGATTACGGTTCATGGCAATCGAAAAACGGCTCTTGAGTGTGAGGAAGGTGATGCGGCTTATGCTGAGGCTAGCTGTGCACAAGAGGAGCTGAAGTTTTATAAGGAGAACGTTGACCCGGAGGACATGACCCCGTTGAAGAAACCAAATACAGAGGCAGAGCCGCCACTCAAGTTTTCAGCGGATGATACTAAAATAGTGGACTTTACTCTGGGCGACTCATCCAAGCAGTTCACCATCGGGGCTCATATGGATCCCAAATAGGAAAGCACGCTCATCGAATTCATCCGTGAGAATCGGGACATCTTTGCATGGAAACCTTCTGACATGCCGGGTGTACCAAGAGAGTTCGCTAAGCACAATCTTAATGTGAATCCAAAGTTTAAGCCGATCAAGCAGTTCCTGTGGCGGTTCAATGAGAGGCGCAAGGCTATTGGGGAAGAGGTTGCCCGGCTCTTAGCCGCTGGGTTCATAGTTGAAGTTTTTCACCCGGAATGGTTGGCTAATCTAGTATTGGTGCTTAAAAAGAATAGTACATGGCGTATGTGCATAGATTACACGGACCTCAACAAGGCTTGTCCGGCTGATCCCTTCGCACTCCCTCGCATCGATCAGATCATTGATGCAACAGCCGGTTGTGAGAATTTGTGTTTTTTGGATGCTTATTCAGGGTATCATTAGATCAAAATGGCAGTCAAGGACCAGGAGAAGACATCGTTTATCACACCTTTTGGGGCGTTCAGCTACGTCTCCATGCCTTTTGGGCTCAAGAGTGCCCAAGCGACTTACCAGCGGTGTGTGCAGAACTGTCTCCACAGCCAGATTGGTCGTAATGTTCATGCTTATGTGGATGACATAGTGGTGAAGTCTAGGAAGAAGGAAACCCTCTTGGAGGACCTGAAGGAAACTTTGGACAATCTCCGGGTGTAAAAAATGATGCTTAACCTGGCAAAATGTGTCTTTGGTGTCCCTGCAGGAAAGCTTTTGGGGTTCTTGGTTTCTGAGCGTGGCATCGAGGCTAACCGGATAAAATCAAGGCTATCACCTCTTTGCAAGAGCCGACATGCATCAATGACGTTCAGCATATTGCAGGCCGGATTGCGGCGCTGAGCCGGTTCATAAGCCGGCTTGGGGAGAAAGCCATCCCCTTGTATGAGATGATGATGAAGACGGACAAGTTTAAGTGGAGCAAGGCAGCCGCAGAGGCACTGGAAGCTCTTAAGAAGCAATTGAATGAGCCGCCAGTATTAGCCGCTCCGGCTGAGAAAGAGCCGCTACTCCTATATGTAGCAGCTAACAGCCGGGCGGTCAGTGTGGCGATTGTTGTTGAACGTAAGGAAGCAGGGAAAGAGTATCCCGTTTAGAGGCCTGTTTACTACATCAGTGAGGTCTTGGCTGAGTCCAAGTAGCGATATCCGCATTGGCAGAAGCTGGTATACGGGGTCTTTATGGCTAATCGTAAGCTGAAGCACTACTTTTTGGGCCATCCGATAACTGTAGTAAGCTCTGCCCCGTTGGGGGATATTATTCAGAACAGAGAGGCCACTGGAAGGATTGCCCAGTGGGCTTTAGAGTTGGGGCCTCTTAACATCAATTACACCCCTCGTACAGCAATTAAGTCTCAGGCCTTGGTGGATTTCATAAATGATTGGACAGAGTGCCAGGCGCCTGAAGAGAAGCCGGACAACACATACTAGACTATATATTTTGACGGGTCTAAACAGCTTGAGGGGTCTGGTGCCGGTGTGGTTCTCACCTCCCCGAAAGGTGATAAGTTTTGTTATGTGCTCCGGTTGATGTTCCCCTGTACTAATAATGCTGCTGAGTATGAAGCTTTGCTCCATGGTTTGAGAGTCGCTAAAGAGATGAATTTAAGCTTGGTTAGATGCTTGGGCGACTCAAACCTTGTGGCTCAGCAAGTTTCAGGTACTTGGGATTCTAAGGACCCACGGATGGCGGCTTATCGATGGGCGGTTGATGTTGTTGCAGGTTATTTCAAAGGGTATCAGGTGGATCATATTGATCGTCGGCGGAACGAGGCGGCGGATGCGTTATCACGACTCGGATCTGAGCGTAAGCCGGTGCCGCCTAATGTTTTTCTTGACGTGTTATATCATCCGACTGTCAAGATGCCTTCTGAGGAGGATTTGGCAATTCCTGACCCGGAGGCAGCTCTAGTGCTGGCTCTACATGTTATTCCGGATTGGACTACTCCTTATTTAGCGTACTTGACGTGCGGCGAGTTGCCGGATGATGAGAGCTGGGCTCGGGAGATCATCCGCCATTCTAAATCCATGACAATTATCAACGGTGAGTTACACAAATGCAGTGTGACAGGTGTCTTCCAACGCTGTGTGTCACCAGAAGAGGGCCAGCAGATCTTAAATGAAATTCATGCTGGCGACTATGGACATCATGCCGGGTCAAGATCTTTAGTGGCTAAAGCTTTTTGGCATGGATTTTTCTGGTTGACGGCTCACAAGGATGCAGAGGATCTGGTTCGTAAGTGTGACGCTTGTCAGAAATTTGGCTGACGTGCTCATGTTCCGGCTCAAGAGTTGAGGATGATACCTATCACTTGGCCGTTTGCGGTCTGGGGGCTTGATATGGTAGGACCCTTCAAGAGGTCCAAAGATAAGAAAACGCACCTCTTGGTGGCTGTTGATAAGTTTACCAAGTGGGTTGAGGCTGAGCCAGTAAGCAAGTGTGATGCAGCTACATCGGTTGAGTTTGTCAGGAAATTGATCTATCGTTTTGGCTATCCACACAGTATTATCATTGATAATGGTACAAATTTATCCAAGGGTGCTATGAAGGTGTTCTGTGAGAAGGAGCATATCCGGCTTGATGTTTTAGCCGTGGCACATCCACAGTCCAATGGCCAGGCTGAGCGGGCTAATCAGGAAATCCTGCGAGGGGTTAAACCCCGGCTCATGGTCCCTTTGAAATGGACAGCCGGGTGTTGGGTTGATGAGTTGCCTTCCGTCTTATGGAGCATCCGGACTACACCTAACAGTTCTACAGGTTTTACACCTTTTTTCATGGTCTACGGGGCTGAGGCGGTTCTACCCAGTGACATCCGTCATGATTCACCAAGGGTGGCGGCTTATGTTGAGACGAACAATGAGCTGGCACGTCAAGATGCGTTAGATGCCTTGGACGAAGCACGAGAGTTAGCAGCGACCAGATCAGCAATTTACCAGCAAGACCTGCGACGCTATCATAGCCACAGGGTGAAGACCCGGACGTTCCAGGAAGGTGACCTGGTGCTCCGGCTTATTCAAGACCAAACTGGGATGCATAAACTCTCTCCGTCGTGGGAAGGGCCCTTTGTGGTTAGCAGAAACCTTAACAACGGGTCATACTATCTCATTGATATTCGTGATGAGTCGGACACGGCGGGTCAGGAGACTTTACGACCATGGAACGTGGCACACTTGCGGCCATATTATACTTAAGAGATGATGCAGATCCAATATCGTTATACATATCATATTTATATAGAGCGGTACTACGACCAAAGATTGGAGCCCCGACTCTTATGGGTATCTTTATAATCTCAGGATGACATTCTTCAATACCAGCAAATTTGCGGTTCCTGTGGTTCTTTGACCCACCAAGGTCTTGCCGGTTAATCTCGCTTTAGAGACCCTGAGCCGGTTCACAAAGTGGACGGCCAATCTCGCTTCAGAGACCCTGAACTGTTGTAAGTTAAAAGTTAAGCTCTTATCAGTCAATCTTGCCTTAGAGACCCTGAGCCGGCTCATAGAGTTCACGGCCAATCTCGCTTTAGAGACCCTGAACTGGTATGGTGCGCAATTGGCTTTATGCCTAGTTTGAGTGCATTAAGCGCTGTTGTTGATGGAGGCTTCCTACCTTTGGTATAGCTTAAAAAATTCCCCTAAGGCAACAGCGTGTACATCAAATTCCAGTTGCTTATCAACTACGGCCATCGAAGGGGGCTTCTTACCGACGGGTATCGCTTATCTCACCCTAATGGTCGGCTTTATGCCACTTCCGGTTACTTATTAACCACGGTTGTCGAAGGGGGCTTCTTACCGACGGGTTCGCTTATCTCACCCTAACAACCGGCGTTTATGCCAAAAATAGTTGCGGAAGGAGGCTTCTTGCCCTTGGGTATAGCTTACATAAGCCCTTCACGCAGCCGGCTGGTACAATTACTAGCCGCGGCTGTCGAATGGATGCTTCTTGCCATAAGGTATAGCTTACATAATACCATCGGCAGCCGGCCCTATTCAACATTGGCTGATTGGAGGAGGCTTCTTGCCTTCGGGTATAGCTTACATCACCCTCCAACAGCAGGCTTTCTTGAGCTGCGGTTGTCAGTAGAGGCTTCTTACCTTTGGTATAGCTTACATAAACCTATTGACAACCGGTGTTGGAATACAATGGATAAAGTATTTGCTGTTAAAAGGAGGTTTTTTACCATCATGGTACAGTTTACATCACCCCTCATGCAGCCGGCTGTAGGCCGCTTTACAGTTTTCAACAGTCGTGATTGTCACATAGAGGCTTCCTACCGTCAGGTATAGCTTACTTTATCTTATGGAAGCCGACTCTTCCATGGCATCTCATTATAAGAAAAGGGAAGTCATGCTGCTCCGGTTGATGGAGTAAATGTCCCGGGTCTAATAACTTCGGGTGAAGGACAGACGTCTCGGACAAATTACGCGTTGGTTTATCAGCAGCCGCGTTTGTTCATGGAGGCTATTTGCCAACAGAGGTATTATCCGGTTCTAAAAAGAGTTTTGAAGAGTTTCAAGTGCCTCATGAATCATTGGCAGATTTATCAAAGATGGAAGCAAAGAGCTGAGAAAGATGATTGACAGTACTATAAAGTAAACCGCCGGCCAGTGTATTCAGATGTCAAAAGGCTGTTACAAAAGATGTTCTCAGAGGGAACAAACGATGTTTCTGACGAAGTTTCAAAACACCATGGGCGGATGATTACAAGAGCCAATACTTGCTCTAACTATTACAAGGTTCGGTCACTCGGCCGGCTCATCCTGCTCCGGATCTTCTGCGGTTCGGATCTGAAGATTGCCGAGTTTCCAGTTGCAGTTAGAGACGGCAGCAAATGACCCTTCAAAGAAAGGCGCGACGTTAAGCTCACCAGGGAAGAGATCTTTGCTTCGGGCGGGTGTTAGGTCTTTACACTCGTAAAGAGGCCCGCGGATCCGTTTATCTTCCTGGTCGTATGCTGCTTGGTAGTTCTTCAAGTCACCCTCCGCCTCATTAGCCATTACAGACGCTAGATAGCGAGAGTCCTTGACGACTTTGTAATAGTATTCGTCGGAGAATTCTGAGCCGTCCACCTTCTTCGAAGGATATCCACCCATCATCTCATCTGGTGTGAGATCCGACGCGAAGGCCATGGCCCGGCTCAAGCCCGCGACGGCTCCAGAGCGGAAAGCTGACTTCTTCAGCTCTTGGATTTGCTTGGGCACCGTCGAGAACAGCTCTAATACCCCTTTCAGGGCCTTGGGAATCTTCTCCTTATACTGTATACTTTTGATGGTGAACATTGCTCCACAATACTGCTGCTCTGTGAAGGTATATACGGCTTTCAGCGACAGGATGTTGTCGTCTGCAAGTTGCCGGCTCAAAGGTCCTGCATAAGCCGGAAGAGACATGTCAGTCGTCAGTTGTTTCATAAGAGATATTAAGTAAGGAGTACAAGAACGATTGACTTACCAAATAAGGCGGCAGGCATCTTAGCGATGTGCCTTTTAAGCCCTTGGAGCTCCTCAGCAATGGCAATGAGCCG
Organism: Hordeum marinum; assembly: GCA_022496015.1. Classification (NCBI taxonomy): domain Eukaryota; kingdom Viridiplantae; phylum Streptophyta; class Magnoliopsida; order Poales; family Poaceae; genus Hordeum; species Hordeum marinum. The sequence goes on along the minus strand of CM039673.1, from coordinate 451,178,002 downwards.
CTAATCGGCATCATCTGCCTGTTTGATCAGTGCAGCTTTCTCCGACTCAGCCGTTTCTTTCAATGTTGTTAGCTCGGCGGTGATCTTGGCTACTTCTTCGGCTAAGAGCCGACATCTCTCGTCAGCAAGGCTTCGTGCTTCCTGTTGAGCTGCCAAGTTGATTTTGAGATCCGCCAGCTGAGAGCCGGCTGTGTTAACAGCGTCCTGTGCATATCAAAGGCAAAGTATAAGCTATTGCAGCAACAAGAGTATTCATATGCATAAGGGTTCACAGTTCAAGTTCTACAAGTCTCAAACAGATTGCAAGCAATATGTTTGACACTTGGGGGCTAATGTATATTTGATCTGTTTACATCTACAGTTCCGGCTCATCTTCCTAGAAATTGACCCGGAGCTTGGGGGCTACACTATGGTTCTTTTCTAATCTCAAAAGTTCCGGTTCAAATAAATTTGAGCCGGCCCTTGGAGGCTACAGTTGGTAGTATGCAAGTGTTGACAGTATTTAAAGCAAAGTGTTTTCTACATAACCTTCGAAAGAAGACCCAAATTCAACTCTATGTTAGATTAAATCCAGCCCTTAGGGGCTGGGGAAGGTTATGGCTAAAGAAAGGTAACATACCTCATATTTTGCCTTCATCATGCTGACCAGCTGGAGTTCCAAGTCTCGGTTGGTGTTGAACCGGTTCATATAGCCGGAGTGGAGTTCTTCGGCTGTCATTGTGTTGTACGATGAGTCAAACTCAAGTTTCCGCGAAGCTTCAGACAGCTCCGTATGCCGGGTTAAGACATGCGCTGGTGAAGGAGGTTTTTGAGCGGACCCGGTGATGATAACATCCGGAGTCGCCGGGGTCCTGGCGGGTGTAACCGGCCTTGAAGGAGCAGCTAGGGAGTTCTCCTTTATAACGTCATCTGCCGCCGGCTCAGTAGAAGCCACTGGTGGAATTTCTTCTTCTGCTGGAGTTTCCTCTGGCTGTTCAATATTCGGTTGAGCCGGGGCTGGCTGTTCAGGCTCTTGATTGTCAACGACAGGGCTGGAGGAAGGTTGATGGGTCTTGCGGCGTTTCGCCTGAGCACTGCAAAGTAAAGGGTTAGCATTTAAAGGAGATTGGTATTTCATCAAGACATCTGGATATTTTAACGCTTACAAAGGATTAATCTTTGGTGGAGGTATGACTGAGGCTGAAGAGTCGCCCGATGAGGGTGTTTTCTGAAAAAGCAAGACACGGAAATGATAAGACATTTGGACATGAAGAGACAAAAAATGGAAGTACGGATACTAACCTCTGCAGGCCGCTTCTTAGGAGCCGGCGAATTTGGTAGTCCTGATGCAAGCTCTGTAGAGCCGGCGCTCCAGGTCTGACGTTGTTTAGTTTGCTATTGCTTTTTTGAAAGGAAATCAGGAGCCAGATGAGCGAGAGGGTGAGATAGAGGAAATTTTCTAAACAGCCCGCCACGGCTTTCGGAAGAAATATTCTGAATCGAAATACATGCAAGTTACCTCAGGAGCGTTGGCGTGACTGGTTTCTACTTCGTCCTGTGAGACACGGAAAGATATTATGAAAGAGCCAACAAGACAAAAAGTCAAGTAAGTAAAGTTCAAGGATCTTACCTCCGACTCTGAAGAAGTCGGGTGTTCGAACCAGTTCTCTTGAGGAGCTGCCTTCTTTGGTTTCTTGGTGGCGACTTTCTTCTTGGTTGTCTTCAGAAGAGGAACGTATTCCTTCTTCCAGAAGTTGGAGTCAGCCTGTACAAATTGAACCGGAGGAAGAATATCAAGCTTTGAAAAGGAGTATATAAATATACAACAGGCGGAGGAAAGATAAAAATACTTACAAGAGGCGCCGGGTTGGTCGCACGGAAGGGCGGTAGGCCGATGGTGCTGCATGAGCCAGAGGTCTCGTGCACAAGACTTCGGACGGTCATACAGATGTCATCCTCAGGCAAAGTGGTGGCGCTGAAGCACAGTTTGCTATCGTAAAATCCTGGGTATTCATACATGAGCCGGTTACGGCGGCTCAGAGGCATGATCCGCCATTGTACCCAGCAGCGGATAAGGTCCGTTCCAATAAGGCCATTGGCCAGGAGAGCCTTCACTCTGGCGTGGGGCTTCTCATATCTAGCACGCTCGACAGCTGAGAGCCGGTCGGGCAGTGAAGTGTCGGTTGAGAGCCGGGAAGGACGATAACCCGACAGATGATGTTCCGAGTCCGGAGATGTGTCTTTGCAATAGAACCACGTCTTGTTCCAATCCTTTGGGTGGCTGGGCATCTGAATAGCCGGAAAGGTGATACCCCTTCGGTGCTGGATGGTGATTCCCCCAAGTTCTAGACTTGGCCCGCTCTTGTATTCAGTCTGGCGGTTGGCGTAGAAGAACTCTCTAAAGAATCCAACTGACGGCCTTGATTGAATGCATGCCTCGCAGAGGACTTGAAAGTGGCAAATGTTTGATACAGAATTCGGCGCCAGATCTTGGGGATGCAGCTTGTACAAGTGCAGAATGTCGCAAAAGAATTTTGACCCGGGTGGCACGAATCCTCATTCGATATGATCTGTAAAGACTATAACCTCCCCTTTCTTTGGGGCGGGGCGGCTCTCACTAGTCGGAACACGCCAGTTGATCATTTCCTTTGGAGGAAGGGTGCCAGTGGCTACTAAATCAGATAAATAATCTTCGGTCACATAGGAGCCGACCCAATTGCAGGAATTAGTGGCACGTGTCATCTTGGCGGCTTAAAAGTACTATGCAAAAAGGAAATGGCGACTAATCAAACAAAGAGCAGATAGCAAATGGCGGCTTACAAATTACAGGGTTCTAAAAATTGAGGCCTTAAGAGGTCCGGCTGACAAAGAGCCGGAGGCGGTCTAGCGGTTCACTATGGGTGGAAGAGCCGGAAGTCATCAAGACTCGGACAAACAAGTTTCACAAATCGATACTAAAGTTTTGGATCTATCGAAGCGGAAAAGGGAGTTCTACGTCAACCTAAGACAAGAACAGTGAAGGTGAAAAATCGACCTACAGCCCTAACCGACCGCACATTGCGCACGGGCGGGCCACGTACAGTGGCGGCGATGACAATGCAGCCTAAAAGGATGCGTGGCGGGCCCCGAGACTTGGCCGTGCGGCCGTGCCGGAGAATGAAACACGTGGCGGAGGTCCACCGGCGGAAACCCTATTTGCTACCAATCTAAAGCTATGGGAAGAGGTACTTACAGGAGGTGGAGACGGCGGCGGGCGAGATTCTGGCGCAAACAGGTTGATGCAGCGGCCTAAGTTGGTGATGGACGAGCGGCGGCGCCGGAGCGGAGCGGACGAGCTGAAGCGATGGACGGGCGACAGGAAGAAGAAGAAGAGGCGCACGAGCGGGAATGCATTGGTTTGACCCATGTGGGTCCTATTTAACAGGGAAACGGTGCGGATTCCCAGGCATCAATACCGGTCTTGCCGAACGGACGCCTCGATTTTCGGTAAACGGTTAAATGCGAGAGATTTGGTGATACGTTAGCGTATCTGTGACGTCACGCCGGGTCATTCCTGGTAACTCTCAGACAATTGCAAGAGACGGATGAAATGAGCTGGCTCACTTCAGCCTGGGGGCTAATGTTGGGGATATAACCCCGTGATATGACCTGGCTGGAAGGTTCCAGTGGATAGCATTGGTTATGAGCCAGCCCACGAAGACATGTATCAGCTGGAGGCCCAAGATGATTGGCGGCTCTTGATGTGGGCCGGACGACAGAGACCCAGATGCGCAAGACCTTACAAAGGATGGTCTTGGCTAGTAAGATAGAGATAGATTCGGAGATGTAAACATGATCCGACTGTACAATTGTAAGACCCGACGGTTCTGACCTCTTATATAAAGGCATAGTCGGGGCGGCTTAGAGAGGGGTGATCGAAAACTAGGTCAAGCTTCTAGCCCCTTGTAATCGATACAACAAGCAATAACATCACAAGCAGGACGTAGGCTTTTACCTCGACTTGAGGGGCCGAACCTGGGTAAACTCATGTCCGTCGTCTCGATCAACCCCTTTGAGTCCACTACCATGGCGATAGCTCCGAACTCAAGTCTGGTAACCCGGACATCTGCCGTGACAAAACCATGATAGGCCTCGTGTGGGGTTTTCCACCAGCCCACTCAGGGCTGGTATTCACTCTCCCACAGCCCATGAAGCCTCTTGGGTCGAAATACCCCTCCCGAAGGTCTCCCAGTACACTACCGGCACTCTCGGTACACTACCGATGAGCCCGAAACTTTTCCGGTGACCAAAACAGGACTTCCTATATATGAATCTTTACCACCGGACCATTCCGGAGCCCCTCGTGTCATCCGGGACCTCATCCGGGACTCTGAACAACCTTAGGTCACCACCATACATAACTCTATACCACCAAAACGTCACCAAACCTTAAGTGTGCAGACCCTGCGGATTCGAGAACTATGTAGACATGACCGAGACACCTCTATGGTCAATAACCAATAGCGGGACATGGATGCCCATATTGGTTCCTACATATTCTTCGAAGATCTTTGTCGGTCGAACCTCTATGTCAAGGATTCAGTTAATCTCGTATGATGTTCCCTTTGTTCTTCGGTATGTTACTTGCCCGAGATTTGATCGTCGGTATCTCCATACCTAGTTCAACCTCATTAGCGGCAAGTCTCTTTACTCGTTCCGTAATACAAGATCCCGTGACTAACACCTAGACACATTGCTTGCAAGGCTCATTTTGATGTTGTATTACCGAGTGGGCCTTGAGATACCTCTCCGTCACACGGAGTAACAAATCCCAGTCTTGATCCATGCCAACTCAACAGACACCCTCGGAGATACTTGTAGAGCACCGTTATAGTCACCCAGTTACGTTGCGACGTTTGATACACACAAGGCACTCCTTCGGTATCCGTGAGTTGCATGATCTCATGGTCATAGGAACATATACTTGACATGCAGAAAACAGTAGCAATAAATTAACACGATCATATGCTATGTTTGTAGTTTGGGTCTTGTCACTCACATCATTCTCCTAATGATGTGATCCCGTTATGAAATGACATCACATGTCAATGGCTAGGAAACCTTGACCATCTTTGATCAACGAGCTAGTTTACTAGAGGCATACTAGGGACAAAGTGTTGTCTATTTACCCACACATGTAATGTGTTTCCAATTAATACAATTATAGCATGGATAATAAACGATTATCATGAACAAGGAAATATAATAATAAACACTTTATTTATTGCCTCTAGGGCATATTTCCAACACATACGTCATGATTCGCCGCGGGTGGCAGATTATGTGGAAGCTGACAATGAGACGGCGATTTAGGATGCATTGGATGCTCTGGATGAAGCACGCGATCCTGCAGCAGCTTGATCGATGATTTATCAACAGGACCTGTGTCGCTACCAGAGCCGCAGGGTCAAGACCTGGACGTTCCAAGAAGGCGACTTGGTGTTACGTTTGATTCAACATCATACAAATGCGCACAATTTATCCCCCCCATGGGAAGGACCTTTCGTGGTTAGCAGAAATCTGAAGAATGGGTCTTATTATCTCATTGACGTACGAGACAAGTCACGTACCTCTAGATAGGAGACTCACCGGCCGTGGAACGTCGCTCATCTGTGGCCTTACTATACTTGAGTCATCGACTCCCATCTTTGTACATACATGCTTCATTGTATTCATATTTCTCATATAATAAAGTTGGCATCCCTGCAAGACGGGGCCTCTCCATTTTCCTTTTAGCATTACAGGTTTGTGCAAAAGATGAACACTTCTACATGGTCACTTGGGGCCTTCCAACGCGTCGGGTTTAGCTTGCTCACCCTTTTTAACCGGCTCTTCGGCTAAAATAGCACCATTGTGCGACGACTTACAAGTTGGCGGTCCACACGATGGTGGCGTGCAAGGCGGCGAAAGGCTTAAAGCCACCCAAGAGGACGAGCCGCCATGTTGTGAACATTCAAACATGGGTGCACTACTTCATTGGTGAAAGATTTAAAGTCGCCCAAGAGGACGAGCCGCCATGTTGCGACCGTTCAAACATGGGTACCCGACAAGGTTGTTTGGGGGCTTTCAACATTCCGGGTTAAGCTTCAAACCCTCTCGATTGGCTTTTCAGCCACTGCAAGGCTGGTCTTGGACCCAAAATGTTGACTCCGTCAACAGGGTCAAGAGGGGGTGAAGGTCGCCCCCCTCCTGATCGGCTCTTCACCCACTATAAGGCGGGTCGTGGACCTAGAGTAAGTTCAAGAGTGGGTGAAGGTCTCCCCCCCTCTTGGTTGGCTTTTCAGCCGCGGTAAGGCCAAGTTATACCTGCCTATATGCAGATGTCGCTTGGCCAGGGGTGCAGCGAGCTGTCAACTCACCTCCTGCGAGGGCCTCGTACAGCGGCGAGGGAAACTCTCTCATCTGATACGTACTCTCCGCCAAGTGGCCCATCGTACTCTTAAGCAAGGGACACCCTTAAGGTTCAAATGATGGATTTATGTCACTTGGGAAGTAGCTTATGAGTCTGGGGCACTCACCCCGCTGCAAATTCTAGTCTGTTGCGCCCTTAACAATTAATCTCGCTTAGAGACCCTGAGCCGTGCAAGATTGGTTGTCACTCTCGTTAGAGACCCTGTATTGTTAGGCAGTTCAAAGCAACAGGTCCCCCCAGAAGGGCCAGTAATGAGTTTTTGAAAAACAAAGGAAGGGAAAGAAAGAACATCATGCATTACATCACATATTGCATCATACATTGCATTATAAATTACATCATATATTGCATCCTACATTGCATTCATGTCATAAGCCGGGCCAGAGCAAGATTGTGAAAGGCGAAGCAAGGCTATGCAGATATTGAGATCTTCGGGTTATGCTTTTCCAAAGCCGCCCATACAAACATTGTAGAGTATTTTCTGTTTTGTTTTTTGTAGGCTTTATCTCTAAAGATTAATCGCTGCTAAGACATTATAAGAAGATTGCAAGGTGTATTCCAAAGCTCTCCAAGAGCTCAAAAGATGAAGGACTTAAAGTTTTGGCATACATTTCGGCAGCTCAGCTGGCCGGGTTACATTCAGCAGAAAACAACAGGAAAATTAACTAGCTGGCGGGTCATCTTGCGCCGGGTCTTTGGGATCTTCGATCTGAAGATTATCCATGTCCTAGATGCAGTTTAGTAAGGATTGGAATTGAGCATCGTCGAAAAGTGGGGAGGGATCAATGTCAGGGGCGAAGAGCGGCTTACGATGTGCTGGGATTAAGTCCCTTGCTTCAAAGGTTGGGCAGCACAACCGTTGGTTGTTTTCGTCATAAGCCGCCTGATAAGGAGCCAGATCCATCTCATCAACCAGTATGGAGGCAATTATTCTAGAAGCCTTGACACATTTGGCGTAATCCGCCTTAGTAAAATCTGAACTGTCATCCTTCTTGGAGGGGAAGCCGTTCATCATTTCTTCAGCGGTTAGCTCAGGAGCAAATGCCAGGGACCGGCTCAACGCAGTTATGACCCCTCTCCTGGCGGCTGATCGCCTTATTTTGTCCACTTGCTTGGGCAAAGTTGATAAGACTTCTATGACACCCTTCATAAATTTGGGGACATACTTGGCCGTCATCATGGCCTTGATGTTACAGAGGACCCCACTGTAGAGTTGCTCCGTCAAAGTATAGAATGCTTTCTGTTTCATCAGACTATCCAAGGATAGCTAGCGGCTCCTCTCGCCTCGAAGAAGAAGGTCAAAGTTATAAGTTGTCTGGCTGGTATTATTTTCATAAGAACATTTTTTAAGCCGCATATGCTTACCAAAGATAGCGGTAGTCATCTTGGAGATATGATCCTTGAGAGTCTTCGGCTTAGCTGATACAAGATTGAGTTGTTCCTCTGTATTGCTCGCACGCTTCGCCAAGGCGGCTTGCTCAGTTTCGGCAGTCTTTTTATGCCCAGTAAATTCAGCATGGAGTTTCTCAAGTTTTTCAATAGCCACCCGCAGCTTCTCTTCTGCTGTGGCTCGCATGGTCTGTTGGGTGGTCAGGTTTTCCCTTAAGCCGGCCCGCTCAGACGGCCCGCTCAGACTCGGCAGCATGTAATGCTTCCTGCATTTCACAAGTAAAAAATTATAAATGTTAAGTTGCTAGGGTGGAATTATTCTTACAAGTCGCAAGCACATTGCAAGCAATATACTTGTCACTTGGGGGCTAATATCTGTGTTTTCATTTTCAAATCTACGGGGAAGTTCCAGCTCATCGCTAGCATAATGGTCCGGTCTTGGGGGCTACATACGTCGAGCTTCTCAAATATGAAAGATCCGGCTCATCATTATCATAATGCTCCGGACTTGGGGGCTACAATTTGATCTATGATTGAGTATAAAAGTACCAGCTTATATCCAATTCAACCCGTTACTTGGGGTTCATAGGTTAAGACCTACACAGTATGTTGAAGGTTTGGAAGACCCGGTCCAATATTTGCAATACTACACCAGGTCTTGGGGGCTACATAAGGGTATGAGAGAGATTCATTAGAGGAAAATTACCTCATATTTTTTTCTTCATCAAACTAACAAGTTTGGTCTCCATGTTGCGACTGGCAGCAAGGCGATTTAGATAACCGGCATGTAAGTCGTCTGCAGTCATCTTCTCAAGACAGGAAACTCGAAGTCAATCTTTCTGGAGAGCAAATATCAACATTTCTAGAATGCCTTGCCAGAGTATGATGTGTTTGGGATTGATAACCCATCCCAATGATGATAACGTTGGGGAGAGACGAGTCTTCAGCAGTTTGATTGGGCATCTTAGGGTTAGCCGCTGGACTATTGGAAGCCGCCGTATGAAGATCCGCCAATTCTAAGGGCGGGGGAGATTGCTCAGGTGCTTCCTTGTTAGCATCAGAAGGTTTAGGATGAGAGAGATGGCTCAATAGGATCCGGCTGTTGAACGGTAGGAGTGACGATAGACCCGCCTGTTTTCCTACGTTTGGCTTGCGCCCTGAAATTGCAAAAAGTCAGCACACAGTACAAAGGTAATACAGGTAATGTACACACGGCAGAGGTGAAGACATACTCTGGGTTGACTTTCATGGGAGGAAGTTTGGAGGTAGTTGAGTCACCGAAAGGAGGTGACTCCTGCAAATTAAGTCAATAAAATACAATAGTAAGACAACATTACGGAAAGAGAAGATGGATATTGAGTTCCTGATAAGTACCTCAGTGGGACGTTTTCGCGGTACCGGGGAGTTGGGTAAGCCGGCCATAAGATCTCCAGAGCCGATACTCCGGGTCTGACGCCGAGAGTCATGCTGTTGTTTTTTCACAGAAAATTCGGGATCTAAGTAAGCAAGAGGGTGTGAAAAAGGAACTTTTCAGATGACCCACCGTATCTTCTCTTGTGGTAAGATTTCCGAGTCAGAAGAAATATAATTTACCTCAGGGGCGTTGGCGTGGCTTGTTTCTGTCTCCTCCTGTGTACAATCATTGTCAATAAGTTGCATAAAAAGACGGCCAAGGGAGTCAAGTTCTACCTCTGAGTCATCATGTCACGCCCAAGATGCGCGCCTATCCATATTAAGGCATGAGGGCCTCGCAAAGGATAGAGGCGCATCTTGTCATTCGCAAGTATAGCATCATTGCATCATACATTACAGAAGAGATGAGAATACAAGTTGGCTTACACTCACCACATACTAAATTACAATTCCACACAGAGTTCAAATCATCAAGATGAGGACAGGGTCCGACTACGAACGAAATCAAACGATAAAATAGATGCAAATGACACTATCTCGCTATCCCAAAGATCACGGCCATGGTCCCCTACTCGTCAGGATAAGTCACATACATCCTGCCTCTCTCCTCATCATATTCCCACTACAACTGCATCATATCATCCTGCACGAACTCAGTTGTACCTGTACCTGGAGTGTTGTAGTAATCTATGAGCCACAAGGACTCATGAATCAAGCGCCCGGGTATCGAGACTATTCAAGCTTAAGGTTGGGAAGGGGTATGTGTTTAGTTTGTAGCAGCACTAAGCATATATGGTGGCTAAACTTACGTAACATGATAATAAATATGAGTGGCCTACGATGAACGATCGAATCTAGTATGACCTCTATGAGATCTTGAACACTTAGTTACGTCAATCATAACCCCACCGTGTTCTCTCTCGGATCATGTTCACGAGCACAGACGTTCATGGTTACTCACACAGTTGGTGTATTTTATTTAGAGTTTACTTCAAGTTAACTATAACCGGGTGTTAAAAAAATATCCAAGTTCCACATAACCGCGGGCACGGCTTCTCGAAAAGATTTAACCCTGCAGGGGTGCTCCAACTAGTCCATCACAAATAACCACACTCCACGGGAATGGTCTCGACCACGGATCTCGTGATCATCATAGGTAACTCCAAAGGAATTCCAACACCTCGAGATAACCCAAAGAAAGTTAGAGTCCACACGCAAGACATTCGATAAAGGTAAAACAAATCCAGCAAGACCACCTGACGTGTCGACGAACCCGATAAGAGCCGCGTATCTCGTTCTCAGGACATGACGAATAAGCTAGTGTACGGTGTGTTGGAAATATTCCCTAGAGGCAATAATAAAATGGTTATTATTGTATTTCCTAGTTCATGATAATTGTCTATTGTTCATGCTATAATTGTGTTAACCGGAAACCGTAATACATGTGTGAATACATAGACCACAACATGTCCCTAGTGAGCCTCTAGTTGACTAGCTCGTTGATCAATAGATGGTCACGGTTTCATGACCATGGACATTGGATGTCGTTGATAACGGGATCACATCATTAGGAGAATGATGTGATGGACAAGACCCAATCCTAAACATAGCACAAGATCGTGTAGTTCGTTTGCTAAAGCTTTTCAATGTCAAGTATCGTTTCCTTAGACCATGAGATTGTGCAACTCCCGGATACCGTAGGAATGCTTTGGGTGTGCCAAATGTCACAACGTAACTGGGTGGCTATAAAGGTGCACTACGGGTATCTCTGAAGGTGTCTGTTGGGTTGGCACGAATCGGGACTAGGATTTGTCACTCCGTGTGACAGAGAGGTATCTCTGGGCCCACTCGATAAGACATCATCATAATGAGCTCAATGTGACTAAGGAGTTAGTCACGGGATGATGTATTACGGAACGAGTAAAGAGACTTGCCGGTAACGATATTGAACAAGGTTTAGAGATACCGACGATCGAATCTCGGGCAAGTATCATACCGATAGACAAAGGGAATTGTATACGGGATTGATTGAATCCCTGACATCATGGTTCATCCGATGAGATCATCATGGAGCATGTGGGAGCCAACATGGGCATCCAGATCCCGTTGTTGGTTATTGACCGGAGAGGTGTCTCGGTCATGTCTACATGTCTCCCGAACCCGTAGGGTCTACACACTTAAGGTTCGATGACGCTAGGGTTATAGGGAAATGGTATACGTGATTACCGAATGTTGTTCGGAGTCCTGGATGAGATCCTAGACGTCACGAGGAGCTCCGGAATGGTCCGGAGGTAAAGATTGATATATAGGAAGTCCAGTTTTGGTCACCAGAAAGTTTTCGGGCTCATCGGTAGTGTATCGAGAGTGCCGGGAGGGTGCCGGAGGACCCCCGGGAGGGGTGTGACGACCATAGGACTTTGTGGGCCCTTATAGGAGGTGTGCCAGCCCTTATTGGGCTGACCAAGACCTTCTAGAAAGGCCCATGCGGCTGGGGATAAAGAGATAAAGGGCAAAAGGATTTAAAAGGAGGAGATGCACCTCCCTTGTGGGAGGTGGACTCTTCCCCACCTTCGGCCGAACCTCTCCTTGGAGGAGGGGCCAAGGCAGACCTCCCTCTCCCTCCTCATATATATATGCAAGGGTTTGGGATGATTTGAGACATGACTTCTCTCTCTCTCGGCGCAGCCCTACCCTTCCTCTTCCTCGTTCTCCGTAGCGCTCGGCGAAGCCGTGCCGGAGTTCATGTAGCTCGACCGTCACCACGCCGTCGTGCTGCCGGAGCTCTCCCTCAACCTCTTCTTCCTCCTTGCTGGATCAAGGCGTAGGAGACGTCATCGGGCTGCACGTGTGTTGAACGCGGAGGCGCCGTTGTTCAGCGCTGAGATCGGAATCCACCGCGATCTGAATCGCTGCGAGTACGACTCCACCAACCGCGTTCTTGTAACGCTTCCACTTAGCGATCTTCAAAGGTATGAATATGCAATCTCTCCCCACTCGTTGCTGGTTTCTCCATAGATAGATCTTGGTGATACGTAGGAATTTTTTTGATTTACCACTACGTCTCCCAACAGTGGCATCATTAGCTAGGTCTATGCGTAGAATCTATGCACGAGTAGAACACAAGTTGTTGTGGACATCGACTTTGTTAATATGCTTACCACTACTAGTCTTATCTTGATTTGGCGGTTTTGTGGGATGAAGCGGCCCGGACCGACTTTACACGTATGCTTACGTGAGACTGGTTCCACCGCCTGACATGCACTTGTTGCATAAGGTGGCTAGCGGGTGTCTGTCTCTCCCACCTTAGTCGGATTGGATTCGATGAAAAGGGTCCTTATGAAGGGTAAATAGCAATTGGCATATCACATTGTGGTTTTGGTGTAGGTAAGAAACGTTCTTGCTAGAAACCTATAGCATCCACGTAAAAACTTGCAACTACAAATTAGAGGACGTCTAACTTGTTTTTGCAGCATATGCCTTGTGATGTGATATGGCCAAAGAATGTGATGTGATGCATTGTGATGTATGAGATTGATCATGTTCTTGTAATAGGATTCACGCCTTGCATGTCGATGAGTAGAAGTTGTCTTATTTTATTGTATGACCTGCGTGTCAATCATAAACGCCATGTAATTACTTTACTTTATTGCTAAACGTTAGCCATAGTAGTAGAAGTAATAGTTGGCAAGACAACTTCATGAAGACACAATGATGGAGATCATGATGATGGAGATCATGGTGTCGTGCCGGTGACAGTGATGATCATGGTGCCCCGAAGATGGTGATCAAAGGAGCAAGATGATATTGGCCATATCATGTCACTATATTGATTGCATGTGATGTTTATCATGTTTACATCTTATTTGCTTAGAACGACGGTACTAAATAAGATGATCCCTCAATAAAAATTTCAAGAGAAGTGTTCACCCTAACTATGCACCATTGCTAAGGATCGTCGTTCCGAAGCACCACGTGATGATCGGGTGTGATAGGTTCTAACGTTCGCATACAACGGGTGTAAGCCATATTTACACACGCGATACACTTAGGTTGACTTGACGAGCCTAGCATGTACAGACATGGCCTCGGAACACGGAAGACCGAAAGGTCGAACATGAGTCGTATAGAAGATACGATCAACATGGAGATGTTCACCATGGATGACTAGTCCGTCTCACGTGATGATCGGACACAGGCTAGTTGACATGGATCATGTGTCACTTGGATGACTAGAGAGATGTCTATCTAGGTGGGAGTTCATTAAATAATTCGATTATGTGAACTTAATTATCATGAACTTAGTCTAAAATTATCTTTACAATCTATATTGTAGATCCAATGGCCAATGCGAATGTCACCCTCAATTTCAACGCGTTCCTAGAGAAAACCAAGCTGAAAGATGATGGAAGCAAATATGCGGACTGGGTCCGTGGCTTGAGGATCATCCTCATAGCTTCCAAGAAATTGTATGTCCTTGATGCACCACTAGGTGACCCACCCCTTCTCCCAGCAGAGCAAGACGTTGTGAACGCTTGGCATTCTCGCTGCGATGATTACTCCCTTGTTCAGTGCGGCATGCTTTACAGTTTAGAACCGGGCCTCCAAGAGCGTTTTGAGCAACACAGAGCATATGAGATGTTCCAAGAGCTGAAACTGGTTTTCCAAGCTCATGCCCGGGTTGAGAGATATGACGTCTCCGACAAGTTCTTCAGCTGTAAGATGGAGGAGAATAGTTCTGTCAGTGAGCACATCCTCAAGATGTCTGGGCTACACAACCGCTTGACTCAGCTGGGAGTTAATCTCCCGGATGACTCGGTCATTGACAGAATCCTCCAGTCGCTTCCACCTAGGTACAAGAGCTTTGTGATGAACTACAACATGCAAGGGATGGAGAAGTCCATTCCTGAGTTGTACTCGATGCTGAAATCAGCAGAGGTCGAGATCAAAAAGGAGCATCAAGTGTTGATGGTAAATAAGACCACTAGTTTCAAGAAAGGCAAGGGTAAGAAGAACTTCAAGAAGGACGGCAAAGTTGTTGCCACGCCCGGTAAGCAAGTTGCTGGGAAGAAGAAGAACAAGAATGGACCCAAGCCTGAGACTGAGTGTTTTCATTGCAAGGGTACTGGTCACTGGAAGCGGAACTACCCCAAGTACTTAGCGGATAAGAAGGACGACAACGTTAAAGGTATATGTGATATACTTGTTATTGATGTGTACCTAACCAGTGCTCGTAGTAGCTATGGGTATTTGATACCGGTGCAGTTGCTCACATTTGTAACTCCAAGTTGGAGCTGTGGAATAAGCGGAGGCTGGCAAAGGTCGAGGTGACGATGCACATCGGGAAAGGTTCCAAGGTCGATGTGATCGCCGTCGGCACGCTACCTCTACATCTACCTTCGGGATTAGTGTTAAACCTTAATAATTGTTATTTAGTACCAACTTTGAGCATGAACATTGTATCTGGATCTCGCTTGATGCGAGATGGCTACTCATTTAAATCTAAGAATAATGGTTGTTCTATTTATATGAGAGAAATGTTTTATGGTCATGCCCCGCTGGTCAATGGTTTATTTTTGATGAATCTCGAACGTGATGTTACACATGTCCATAGTGTGAGTACCAAAAAGTGTAAGGTTGATAATGATAGTCCCACTTACATGTGGCACTGCCGCCTTGGTCATATTGGTGTCAAACGCATGAGGAAGCTCCATACTGATGGACTTTTGGAGTCTCTTGATTTCGAATCATTTGACACGTGCGAACCATGCCTCATGGGCAAGATGACCAAGACTCCGTTCTCCGGAACAATGGAGCGAGCAATTGACTTGTTGGAAATAATACATACCAATGTATGCGGTCCAATGAGTGTCGAGGCTCGTGGTGGCTACCGTTACGTTCTCACCCTCACTGATGACTTGAGTAGATATGGGTATGTCTACTTAATGAAACATAAGTCTGAAACTTTTGAAAGTTTCAAGGAATTTTAGAGTGAGGTAGAGAATCAACATGACAGGCAAATAAAGTGCCTACGACCTGATCGAGGCGGAGAATATTTAAGTCACGAGTTTGGCACGCACCTAAGGAAATGTGGAATTGTTTCACAACTCACGCCGCCTGGCACACCTCAGCGAAATGGTGTGTCTGAACGTCGTAATGGCACTCTATTAGATATGGTATGATCTATGATGTCTCTTACCAACTTACCGCTATCATTTTGGTGATATGCATTAGAGACTGCCGCATTCACTTTAAATAGGGCACCGTCAAAATCCATTGAGACGACACCGTATGAATTATGGTTTGGAAAGAAACCTAAGCTGTCGTTTCTAAAAGTTTGGGTATGCGATGCTTATGTGAAGAAACTTCAACCTGAGAAGCTCGAATCCAAAGCGGAAAAGTGCGTCTTCATAGGATATCCCAAAGAGACTATTGGGTATACCTTCTACCTCATATCCGAAGGCAAAGTCTTTGTTGCCAAGAATGGATCCTTTCTTGAGAAAGAGTTTCTCTCAAAAGAAGTAAGTGGGAGGAAAATAGAACTTGATGAGGTAATTATACCTCCACTCGAACCGAAGAGTAGCGCAACACAGGAAGTTGTTTCTGTGGAGCCTACAACGGCTGGAGAGGAAGTTAATGATGATGATGATGAAACTTCAGGTCAAGTTACTATTGAACGTCGAAGGTCCACTAGGACACGTTCCGCACCAGAGTGGTACGGCAACCCTGTCCTGGAGATCATGTTGTTAGAAAATGGTGAACCTTCGAACAATGAAGAAGCGATGGCGGGCCCGGATTCCAACAAATGGCTTGAAGCCATGAAATCCGAGATAGGATCCATGTATGAGAACAAAGTGTGGACTTTGGTGGACTTGCCTGATGATAAGCGAGCCATTGAAAATAAATAGATCTTTAAGAAGAAGACTGACGTGGATAGTAATGTGACCGTCTATAAGGCTCGGCTTGTCGCTAAGGGTTATCGACAAGTTCAAGTAGTTGACTACGATGAGACTTTCTCACGCATAGCGATGCTGAAGTCTGTCCGAATCATGTTAGCAATTGCCGCATTTTCTGATTATGAGATCTGGCAAATGGACGTCAAAACGGCATTCCTTAATGGCTTCTTGAAGGAAGAACTATATATGATGCAGCCGGAAGGTTTTGTCGATCCTAAAGATGCTAACAAGGTATGCAAGCCCCAGCGCTCCATCTATGGGCTAGTGCAAGCATCTCAGAGTTGGAACATTCGCTTTAATGAAGTGATTAAAGCGTTTGGATTTGTACAGGTTTATGGAGAACCCTGTATTTACAAGAAAGTGAGTGGGAGCTCTATAGCATTTCTCATATTATATGTGGATGACATACTGATAATGGGAAATGATATAGAACTCTTGGAAAGTATAAAGGCCAACTTGAATAAGTGTTTTTCAATGAAGGACCTTGGAGAAGCTGCTTACATATTAGGTATTAAGATCTATAGAGATAGATCGAGAAGCCTCATAGGTCTTTCACAAAGCACATACCTTGACAAGATATTGAAGAAGTTCAATATGGATCAGTCCAAGAAGGGGTTCTTGCCTGTGTTACAAGGTGTGAGATTGAGTATGACTCAATGCCCGACCACGGCAAAGGATAGAGAAGAGATGAGTGTCATCCCCTATGCTTTAGCCATAGGCTCTATTATGTATGCCATGTTGTGTACCAGACCTGATGTGAACCTTGCCATAAGTTTGGTAGGGACGTACCAAAGTGATCCCGGAGCAGAACACTGGACAGCGGTCAAGAATATCCTGAAGTACCTCAAAAGGACAAAGGACATGTTTCTCATATATGGATGTGCCGAAGAGCTTGTCGTAAAGGGTTACGTCGATTCTAGCTTCGACACAGATCTGGACGTCTCCAAGTCGCAAACCGGATACGTGTATATTTTGAACGGAGGAGCAATCAGCTGGTGCAGCAGCAAGCAAAGCGTCGTGGCGGCATCTACATGTGAAGCGGAGTACATAGCTACTTCGGAAGCAGCAAAGGAAGGAGTCTGGATGAAGGAGTTCATCACCGACCTAGGAGTAATTCCAAGTGCGTCGGGCCAAATGACTCTATTTTGTGACAACACTGGAGCTATTGCCCTTGCGAAGGAGCCCATGTTTCACAAGAAGACAAGACACATCAAGCGCCGCTTCAACTCCATCCGTGATTACATTCAGGAGGGAGGTATAGATATTTGTAAAGTGCATACGGATCTAAATGTCGCAGATCCGTTGACTAAACCTCTCTCACGAGCAAAACATGATCAACACCAGATTGCGATGGGTGTTCGATTCATCACAATGTAACTAGATTATTGACTCTAGTGCAAGTGGGAGACTGTTGGAAATATTCCCTAGAGGCAATAATAAAATGGTTATTATTGTATTTCCTAGTTCATGATAATTGTGTATTGTTCATGCCATAATTGTGTTAACCGGAAACCGTAATACATGTGTGAATACATAGACCACAACATGTCCCTAATGAGCCTCTAGTTGACTAGCTCGTTGATCAATAGATGGTCACGGTTTCATGACCATGGACATTGGATGTCGTTGATAACAGGATCACATCATTAGGAGAACGATTTGATGGACAAGACCCAATCCTAAGCATATCACAAGATCATGTAGTTCGTTTGCTAAAGCTTTTCGATGTCAAGTATCGTTTCCTTAGACCATGAAATTGTGCAACTCCCGGATACCGTAGGAATGCTTTGGGTGTGCCAAATGTCACAACGTAACTGCATGGCTATAAAGGTGCACTACGGGTATCTCCGAAGGTGTCTGTTGGGTTGGCACTAATCGCGACTAGGATTTGTCACTCCATGTGACGGAGAGGTATCTCTGGGCCCACTTGGTAAGACATCATCATAATGAGCTCAATGTGCTTAAGGATTTAGTCACGGGATGATGTATTACGGAACAAGTAAACAGACTTGCCAGTAACGAGATTGAACAAGGTATAGAGATACCGATGATCGAATCTCGGGCAAGTATCATACCGATAGACAAAGGGAATTGTATACGGGATTGATTGAATCCCTGACATCATGGTTCATCCGATGAGATCATTGTGGAGCATGTGGGAGCCAACATGGGCATCCGGATCCTGCTTTTGGTTATTGACCGGAGAGGTGTCTCGGTCATGTCTACATGTCTCCCGAAGTCGTAGGGTCTACACACTTAAGGTTCGATGACGCCAGGGTTATAGGGAAATGGTATACGTGATTACCGAAGGTTGTTCGGAGTCCTGGATGAGATCCAGACATCACTAGGAGCTCCGGAATGGTCCGGAGGTAAAGATTGATATATAGGAAGTCCAGTTTTGGTCACCGGAAAGTTTTCAGGCTCATCGGTAGTGTACTGGGAGTGCCAGGAGGGTGCCGGAGGACCCCCGGGAGGGGTGTGACGACCATAGGACTTTGTGGGCCCTTAGAGGAGGTGTGCCAGCCCTTATTGGGCTGGCCAAGACCTTCTAGAAAGGAATATGCGGCTGGGGATAAAGAGATAAAGGGCAAAAGGATTTAAAAGGAGGAGATCCACCTCCCTTGTGGGAGGTGGACTCTTCCCCACCTTTGGCCGAACCTTTCCTCCTTGGAGGAGGGGCCAAGGCAGCCCTTCCTCTCCCTCCTCCTATATATATGCAAGGGTTTGGGCTGATTTGAGACACGACTTCTCTCTCTCTCGGCGAAGCCCTACCCTTCCTCTTCCTCGTTCTCCATAGCGCTTGGCGAAGCCCTGCCGGAGTTCACGTAGCTCCATCGTCACCACGCCGTCGTGCTGCCGGAGCTCTCCCTCAACCTCTCCTTCCTCCTTGCTGGATCAAGGCGTAGGAGACATCATCGGGCTGCACGTGTGTTGAACGCGGAGGCTCCGTTTTTCGGCGCTGAGATGGGAATCCACCGCGATCTGAATCGCTACGAGTACGACTCCACCAACCGCGTTCTTGTAGCGCTTCCGCTTAGCGATCTTCAAAGGTATGAAGATGCAATCTCTCCCCACTCCTTGCTAGTTTCTCCATAGATAGGTCTTGGTGATACGTAGGAATATTTTTGATTTACTACTACGTCTCCCAACACGGTGGCCTGATAGAAATCTCCCAAGTTGCCCCGGGTTGGCCCCGCCAAGTGCTCTAGTTTGGACCAACCCTCATGAGGAGCACTGACCCGGGGGTTGATTAATTAACCACAGGGTTGCAAAGCCCTATGCAAATTTTATTAAGTTATTAAGCAAATGTAGTACCAATGTTGGGTCTTGCCAGACAAGTTTTAATCTCAACCGAATAAACAAGGGGGTCCCCATAACAACCTCGAGCATGTTAGGAGCGCAAAATATGGAAAACATAACACCGGTAACAGCGGAACAAAACACCTAGCAAAAGGCCAAGCCTTCCACCAATACCAAGATATATATGTGCATTAAATTAGATAACATATAATATTGTGATATTCCAAATCCATGTTATCACATGGAACAACCTGAACCTGCAACTAAGAACGCTATAAGAGGGGTTGAGCAGCGGTAACTTAGCCAATCAAAGGTTTGCTAGGATGTGGAGGGTTAGAGGCTATCAAGGCAATTAGGAGGCTGATATTCAAGTGGTAGGTAGCGCAATTGTAACGATAAGAACGAGAAACTAGCAAGTGAAAATAGTATCGGGATTCGGGTGCGATCATCTTGCCTGTTGGTTCTTTAGTGGAACAAGTAGCGGGATCCTCATAGTTGTACTCGTCTGGCTCTTCATACTCAGGTTCAACATTTGCGTCTACCCAAAGGAAACAAAAAGAATAAAAAAACAACCCCGGTGTAATGCATAAACAAGAATGATGCATGCTTAGGTCAAGAGTTTTAACACGGCAATCCTAACTAGTCATGTTTCACATGCAAGCTCTGTTGGAAAAGGGGGTGCCTAAGAGGCTCTTAGGCACGCCTAGGCTCTAGGCGATGCCCAATCGCCTCGCCTAGGGCATAAGCCAAATTTGAGGCACATCAATCAAGAAATTTTCTAATCAAGAGAGAAATCATGGCATATTGTACTAATATGCTAAACGAGCCATATTCCAATGGTTGTAGCTAGTGGTTAACGTATATATATGCCCTAAATTAAGAGAACACACATATAATAACCACATATGCACCCTAGTAGTATAAACTATATTACCGCCTAGGTTGTGCCTAGGACGCTTAAGCATCGCCTAGGCATTGGGCGAAGGCCAACCGCCTTGCTTACGCCCACTACTTTTTCCAACTTTACATGCAAGAATTGGATATTAATGAATCTGGACAGAACCTTATGTTAAGTTATTTAGACATGCATGAACATGGCAAATATGTATGCATCATGTGAAAACGATGAAAATGCATATGAAGAACGTAGGAAACGGAGCTACGGTTCTCACGATACACTCACGACAAGGTATAAAGGCAAAACACAAGACAACAAGGAACTGGGCTATTCCTTGGCATTCCAAGGTATCCACTGGTTAGGCAATGAAAAACCAACCATAATAGAGTCAAATATCAAGCAATTCCATGGAGTATAGCTCCCACAAGTCACAAAACAATAAAACAAACAATCTGCCACAAAACAGCAACATAGCAAATTACACAAACCACAACTTGAGCTACAGGAATCCTATAGCCACAAACAAGGTATTGACAGAAACTACATAAAATGCTTATCAAATTATCCAACTACACAATCTGTAAAGGAGGCACACATCAATAAGCATGAAGCTATCAAGTTGGCATGATGAGACAGTTTTCTGGGACTTAGTGAAAATAACAATTTTCTGGAATCTAGGTTAATCTGGTAGCATGTTGACAGCAGAAGTTAAAGGTGTTAGAGACCACCTATTGGCATGAAAATTAACAGGATATTAGTAGACAGCATCTACTTCAAAATACTAGCACTGAGCATGAGCTAATTCTCAACATATCACAAGATGGCAACCACTCTTCATGACATAAAAATAACTGCAGATTCTCAGACTTAGAAATATTTAGCATGGTGAAAACAGTAACATCAAGTTAGCTACTTTGCAGCATGTTTCCCACTTATATGGGTGATTCTCATGTCAAACAAAAATACCATGGCATAATAGACATAAAACACTAGCACTTCCATGTTGGCATGCCCCAAAGCAAGCATGGATTAATTCATGCAAAAATGACAAAGTAGCATCACAGGAGAAAATGATAGTTTTATAAACTTGCTCAAAAGTGAAATATGATTGCACCAATGGATTACTTGGATCCTTCTACCCCAAAATCATGTGTCATACTCATATGTTCATGTGAAGCAACATGGCACAATATACTAGCAAGCAACCATCCACTCCCTTATAAGTTAAAACTTACTCTAAATGGACATGAGCATATATGGACATAACCAGATTTGGAAACTTAGTTTAACAAGGAAATGAGCTATCAATCCTACAAAGCATGCTTATACCAACAAACAAGTGTATGTCAAGCAGGGAAAGGCCCCACTTGTCTCCCACCCACCCACACACACACACTCTACACACACACTACTCAAGCATGCACCACATGGCTTCATATGCCTAAGGGCATATGAGCACCAACTCACCCATGACATACCACCTATGAGGGTGGTGTCCAACCACACCCACACGCGTGCACCATATATGCATAATGCATATAGGCACATACACACCACCACACATGCACAAGTGCACATGGCACATACACTCATGAGCACACACATGCTCTTGTGTGTGGGTGTGCATCCACACACATATGCACACATATGTGCACAAGGCATATATGCATATGCATATGACAACACACCACACACACTCTCACTCACACACACATGCATATGTGCACACACATGCACTACACACACTCTCACATACACATGCACATATGTATGTATGCATAAGCACACACACACATCATTCTACACATACACATATACACCACCTACACACATATATATAACAGAAAAGAAAAAAAATCAAACATGCTGGTTTTAATACACACACACATACATATAGCAAAAAGGAAAAACAAATAAAAAGAAAAAAAAGGAAAACAAGCAAAAAAAGGGGGAGGGGTTCGGGCTCGAATCCTCGACCTCACGGTTGATTCCCCGAGCCGGTTTCCACTCTACTATGACCGCGGTTGTTAATAGAGGAGGCAACGGCTGCTCTAATACACACACACACACGCGCACTATCTGACGGAACTGAAGAAGAACACCTACGGCGACAACAACGACGGCGGGAAAATTCCGACGAACACACGGCGTTCCTGCGACAGGAAACGGGCACACACGAAGAGGGGATATGCGGGGTCCCATTCCCCTACTCATCTTACGACGAGGAGGACGGGGGCGAGCTTCAAGCGCCCACCTTTCGACCGGCGACGACGGACACGACGGCGACTACACGATAGCCTACGCGGGGAGAAGGGCCTGTGGGGATCGGCTGCTCACGGAGGGGGAAGCGGAGACGCGGGGGAACGCGAACGACACGAGCCGAAGGGAATAAGACGAAGAAGACCGGTGGCGAGGCTCTCTGCTTGTGAACGGCGGCGACTAGCGGGGTGCTCTGCACGGGAGGTGCTTCTCACCTCCCTAGCGGCGGGAACAGAGCGCGACGACGACTCGGAGCTCCACGTCATGTCCACCGGGGACAAGGCCCACCGGAGACGCGGCGACGGCGGTAGAGACAACCGGCGCGGCACTGGCTCTCTCTCTAAATTCTCTGAATTCTTACCTGACAGAGGGGAAAGAAGAGAGGAGGGAGAAGAATGGAGAGGGAGAAGAAGCTGGCGGCGGCGCGAGGGGAGAGAGGAACCCTAGCGGAGGAGGCACGCACGCTGAGGGGATTTAAATACCCTCGGGGCTGACGGCGATGAACGGCAAAAAGGGGACAACGGAGGCGCGCTCTCTCTAGTCTCTGACACGCTCACTGACGGAGACGAAGGACGGGGAAGGTGGTCGTTCCCTCGAGCGGGCTGGGCTGCGGGGGAAGCAAGACCCACCTCTCTGCTCTCTCTCTCAGAAAAAAGGAAAACATAGGTTTTTGCCATTCAAACAAAACAACAAGAAAAAGGAAAAACCCCAGAGAAAAATAGAAGGGTTTTTGAAAAGACAAAAATATATTTGACTAAAATAATATGAGAACTATTTAAATAAATTGACTAGGTTTTTTTGAAGCAAGTAATATTAATAGTTTTAAAATAACAGCCCCTGGTTGTTTAAACCTCACATGCATACAACTCCAAACATCAAAATAACCCTACTCATAATTAATAATACATATTGGGGTACCTCTTGGACATTTTTAATCAATTGAAATAGCAACTTTAATCTGCTATTGAAATAACATAGAAGGAAAGGTTAATTTGGAAGGGTTGTTTGGAAAGGAAGTAAAGAGGGGGAAGAAGAAGGAGCTGCACCACATAACTCCAACCACATCACCCCACACAACACAAGATCACTACCAACCACACAAGGGTACATAAGAAACAAGCATGGCATGATGGATGAAATGATGCATGATGCATGAATGCAAAAACAAGACATGGTATGACAAGGTGCAAATCATTTCATTAAGCTCATGGCAACAAGGTTCATACAAGACACATGCCATAAAAGGTAGGGACAGCACTTGGGCTATCACACGTCAAGTTCAAGCAGGTTTTGAGCCGAAGTTTTTGGTTTGCGGCCCCAGGTGTTACCCGCTTGAGACTTCTTCTTCACAGGGGGCATATACTTTTTCTTGCAAAAGCTGGAGTTGTCCTATAGGCGTAGCCACCAAGAGAAGTTAAGGTTGCTATATACATAAAGTCAAGACGGAGAGAAAGGAAAATTGAAAGTCGTCCTTACATATGGGGCTGGATTTGCGGCGTAGAAGGGTTTTAACCCGACTGTATGGCAAGCCTCTTGGGATTCGCAAGTAAGTCCTTTGACAGCAGAGGCAATATATTCTTCTATCCGAGGTGTGTGGTTGAAGTAGAGAGGATCATTTCCATCGCCTGTGTACTCACACATAAGCCGGTCACGCCGGCTTAGTGGTAAGACCTTCCATGAGATCCAACAGAGGGTTAAGTCAACTCCCGTCAACCCGTTCACCAGAAGGACCTTGATTTTGGTGAAATCCAGAGCATACTTCGCTCATGCCATAGCTGACATCCGGTCTGGAAGTTCAGTGAAAGTACAGAGTCGGGTAGGACGGTAACCCGACAGTGGATTTTCTCCCTTTGGAGAGGTGTCTCTGCAGTAGAACCAAGTTTTGTTCTAGTATTTGGGATGGCTTGGCATTTTGACAGCCGGGTATCGCTTCATCTTTGGCTGGAGAGTCCACCGAGCTCCAAGCTTGGACCGACCGCCACTTCCGTTTGGCGGTTGACATAGAAGAAATCATGGAAGAGGTCGACAGATGGCTCTTCTTGCAAGTAAACTTCACATAAGACTTGAAAATTGCATAAGTTCGAGACGGAATTTGGGGCAATGTCTTGAGGATGCAGATTAAAGAAATGAAGGACATCTCGGAAGAATTTTGATCCGGGCGAGCTGAAACCACGCATAAGATGGTCGGCGAAGATAACAATTTCCCCTTCTTGTGGGATGGGTCTCTTCTCTAGCCTCAAAACCCGCCAATGAATAATATTCTAAGCCGGCAACGTGCCTGCCTCTACGAAATCCAGTAGGAACTGCTTAGTGACTCCAGAGCCGACCCAATCACAGGATGAAGATGCTCAAGACATGATAGCGTGTGAAAGCTGTGAAAGGGGAAGGGCACGGCGGGTCAGAAAGCGACCAGACAACCAAGACGACTGATGAAATTAAGTATTGTGATGTTAAGCCGTCGTTACAGTTTATCGAAAGAGCCGGTGATTTGGTGGCGGGTTAAGTAAGCAATGCCATGCTACAGATACTACTAAGGACATACAAACAGGTTTCATATATTATACCAACACTGCAAGAAAAGGAAAAAATCAAATTTAATTCAAAACCTAAAAGGGAGCCGAGGAAGAGCAAGCAATTAGCGCAAGAAAAGGAACAGAGTGCAGATCTAGGTTGAACTATCGCTGGCTTTGCACGGGTGGTCGTGGTGGATTAGTAGCATCACAAGATCTAAAGGACTACTCGTCAGTTGGCATTACACAAATGAACAAGCATGTTAATGGAGGTCCGGTGAACTCGAAAGGATTCGAGTAAGGAGCAACAGAGGATAAAAGGGTACCTCAAGGACGCGGCCGACGTAGGCGAAAGTCTAGAGCGTTCAGGTTGATGCAGCGGCCAAGGTCATTGACGACGACGTGATTCCACCGGCACGACGGAGCTCAAGAGCGCTGGCGTCGGGAGGAGAAAGAAGAACGGTGGTGGCGGAGAAAATGAAAAGACCCCTCGTGGCCCTATTTAAGGAGATGGGGAGCCAAACGGGGCACGCGAGAATCAAGGCATGAAATGATAACTGACCGAGACGGACGCCTCGATTTTCGGGCCGGCCGTTTATTGAGAAGATCTACCAGATACGTCACAGAATCTTTTCGGCATGTCTGAAGGTGACATCACGGCGGGTTGTGTACTCTTTTTTTCAGGTGACAAGGATGTAAGACTCGCTGCTGGAGAAAAATGGAGATTGACATGAGCAAGCTCAATTCAATCTAGGGCCTAATGTTGGGGATACAACCCCATGGTAAGACCCGCCCAGGAGGGCCCGGGTCATACCTGGCCGCTCATAGGTGTATGGGCTGGAAGAGGAAGATTGGGCTGCACGGCGGTTCACTAGATAAGCTGAGATGGAGGCCCAGAGTCGGGAAGGAGACACCAGACCCGGGCGGGTAAGCCACCTGGAGACAGCCTGCCTGAGCAGGCAAGGCGGCTTAGAGATGGAACCAGACACGTTGTAAGAGTCGATATGAGATTTGTGTAACCCAGGGTCTTGACCTCTTATATAAAGGCGAGACCCGGGGACGGCTGAGACAGAGACCAACCGATCGAGAGCTAGGTCAAGCGAATACGCTCCCTTGTAATCGATACTCCAATGAATACACACAACGCAGGACGCAGGCTTTTACCTCATCTCAAGGGGCCGAACCTGGGTAAATTTGTGTCTATCGTCCCGACCAACCCCTTTGAGTCCACCGGCTTAGCGATGGCCTCTGACCTAAGTCTTCGGACATCTGCCGTGACAAAACCACGATAGGTTGGGTGAGCCCCCCACCCCCCGACGGTTCATGACATGTGCGATCTTACATGGGAAAGTGCCTGAAAGATATTATGTGTGGTGGAAACTTAGATCGCTAAGTATCACATGGAATGATTGGCGAGTATTTTGCGTTTAATGGAGCTTATGCAGTTGCTAGCAATGGAAGGGGTGGTGGAGTAGGTATTTTTTGGAAGAGACCATATGATCTTGAGCTTCATAATTTCTCAGAATGACATATTGATAAGATAGCAATATAAGACGCAAGGACCCCTGGAGGATTACATGATGGTATGGAGAGACTACAAGGCATTTGAGGCACGAAACATGGGACATAATGTGACTTTTGAAGGCTGATTATGGCCTTCATTGGTTATGTATCGGTGATCCTAACAAGGTGTTGAGGAGGGGAGAGCAGTTTGAATCAAACCAAAGGGGCTCGACGGAGATCAAGTTGTTCCGGGGGCGCTGCCAATTATGTGACCAAGGCTACAAGGGCCTAGACTAGACTTTTGAGAAACGTATATAGGGTGATGGATTTTATATGGTCTGGTTATACAGGGCCTTGGCATCAAGTGATTGGTGTGGCATGTTTCCTCTTGCATTGGTTATACATCTATATGTCACAAAATCTGACCATGCCCCTATTTTGCTCATGAACCACATGGAAGCTACTCCCTCTATAAAGTAACAAAAGATCATTTAGCTCACTATTTTAGTTATCCAAACACTCTTGTATTTTTTTAAGGAGGGGGTACTAATCAGAGAGAACATGGGACTGTTTAGATATGAAGTCATGTGGGAGTGACTAACACGTCTCCAATGTATCTATACTTTTTTATTGTTCCATGCTAATATATTATCATTCTAGGATAGTTTTTGGGTATTTGTTTACCAATTTATAATATTTTTAGCACTAACCAATTGAGCCAGTGCCCAATGCTAGTTGATGTTTTCTGCATGTTTTTCACTTTTCAGGTTTACAGTACCAAACGTAGTCCAATTGCGACGAAACTTTTTGATGATTTTTTCTGGACCAAAAGAAGACGTGGAAGCTTCGGGTGGAGTCAGGGAGAGCCACGAGGGGCCCACAAGCCAACAGGTCACGCCACTAGGGGTGCACCCTGATGGCTTGTGCCTCCCTCGGGCGCCTCCTGACTCCCCTCTCTGGCCTATAAATTCACATATATTCCAAATATCCTAGAAGCGCCCCCAAAACACTTTTTGTACCGCTGCAAGTCTCTGTTCCGATGGGAGGCCATCTCCACTTCCGTTCCGGCACCCCGTCGGAGGGGAGATTGATCACAGAGGGCCTCTTCATCAACCTCACCATGATGTGTGAGTAGTTCACCACAGACCTACGTGTTCGTTGGTAGTACCTAGATGAAAATCTCTCTCTCTCTCCCTCTCTCTCTCTCGATCTTCAATACAATGTTCATCTCATATTTGCCTTGATCTATCCGATGTAATCCCTTTGTATGGTGTGTTTGTTGGATCCGATGAATTGTGAGTTTATGTTCAGATTATTCATGAAAAGTATTTAACTCCACCTATGTTGTCTCAACATAGCCGGTCCCAAGCCTAGGTAAAGGAGGAGGGTTGTGATAGGCTTGGCGAGCCAACGTCAAAACTCAGTCACTCTTATGGAGATGAAACCCAAAATATTTTTGTTGGGGTGTAACCCTCTTAGCGACGCACCAATCGGTGAAGGGGAACGTTGCATGGGAAACAAAAAAATCCTACGCACATGCAAGATCTATCCAGGGTGATGAGCATCTACGAGAGGGAGAGTGGATCTACATACCCTTGTAGATTGCTAAGCGGGAAGCATTAAGAAACGCGGTTGATGTAGTCGAACGTCTTCGCGATCCAAATCGCCGAGCGTCCCACGATCAAATAAGGATCCGTCCTGATCTAGCGCCGAACGGACGGCACCTCCGCGTTCAGCACACATACGACTCGATGACGATCTCCGCCTTCTTGATCCAGCAAGAGGGAGCGGAGAGGTAGAAGAGTTCTCCGGCAGCGCGACGGCGTTGCGGCGATGGTGGTGGAGCTATTCCAGCAGGGCTTTGCCTAAGCACCACTGAAACCGATCTAGAGGAGAAACTACGAACCAGAGGAGAGGCAACATGTGGCTTAGGGTTTATTGATGTGTCCCAAGTGCTAGCCCCGCCCCTTTATTTATATGCTGAGCCCCGGGGTTGAAACTTGGAGAAAATTGCTCCTCAAGGTCGGTTTGCTCGCAAGACAAGAGTCCTCCTCGGACTCCAGGACCAGACGCCAAGGTCCTTGGCGTCTCTCCCTAGACGCCAGGGTACCTGACGTTTGGCCCCTGGCCTCCGCAAAACACCTTTTGCACCTTCCTAAAGCCTCATGGGATTTACCCCTTGGCCCAAATAAAGTGTCCTTGTACCCCGAACATTTCAGGAAACATCCGAAACTATTTCCGGTGAATTCCAGAACCCTTGCGGAGACCAAACACTATTATCCCATATATCAATCTTTACCTCCGGACCATTCCAAAGCTCCTCTCGACGTTCGGGATCTCATCCGAGACTCTGAACAACCTTCGGTCACCACCATACATAACTCTATACTACCGAAACATCACCGAACCTTAAGTGTGCAGACCCTGCGGGTTCGAGAACTATGTAGACATGACCGAGACACCTCTACAGTCAATAACCCATAGGGCATATTTCCTCTAGGAGTCAACTATAATAACTATTTTATTATTGCCTCTAGGGCATATTTCCAACAGTCTCCCTCTTGCACTAGAGTCAATAATCTAGCTCACATCACTATGTGATTTACATTGTAATGAATCGAACACCCATACAGTTCTGGTGTTGATCATGTTTAGCCCTTGGAAGAGGTTTAGTCAACGGGTCTGCAACATTCAGATCCATGTGCACTTTGCAAATATTAATGTCCTCCTCCTTGATGTACTCGCGGTTGGAATTGAAGTGTTGCTTTATGTGTCTAGTCCTCTTGTGAAACCTTGGTTCTTTGGCTAGGGCAATGGCACTAGTGTTATCACAGAACAGATCCACTGGATTCAGTGCACTTGGCACTACAGCTAGATCTGTCATGAACTCCTTCATCTAGACATCTTCCTTTGCTGCCTCCGAGGCTGTGAGGTACTCCGCTTCGCATGTAGAATCGGCTACCATGCTATGCTTGGAACTGCACCAGCTTACCGCTCCCCCATTGAGAATAAATACGTATCCAGTTTGCGACTAAGAGTCATCCGAATCAGTGTCAAAGCTTTAATCGACGTAACCCTTTACGATGAGCTCTTGATCACCTCCATAAACAAGAAACATTTCCTTAGTCCTTTTTAGGTACTTAAGGATATTCTTGACCACCGTCCAGTGCTCCATTCTAGGATCACTTTGAAACCTTCCGGACATACTTATGGAAAGGCTGACATCGGGTCTTGTGCATAGCATTGCATACATGATAGAGCCTATGGCTGAAGCATAGGGGATGACACTCATCTTCTCTCTATCTTCTGCAGTCACTGGGCATTGAGTCTTACTCAACTTCACATCTTGTAACACAGGAAAGAACCCCTTCTTGGACTGATCCATTTTGAACTTTTTCAAATTTTTATCAAGGTATGTGCTCTGTGAAAGTCCTATTAAGCGTCTCGATCTATATCTATAGATCTTAATGCCTAATATGAAAGCAGCTTCTCCTAGGTCCTTCATTGAAAAACTCTTGTTCAAATATTCCTTCACGCTTTCCAGCATTTCTATATTGTTTCCAATCAGCAATATGTCATCCACATATAATATTAGAAAAACTATAGAGCGCCCACTCACTTTCTTGTAAATACAAGCTTCTCCATAAACTTGTATAAACCCAAACACTTTGATCACCTCATCAAATCGCTTCTTCCAACTCTGAGATGCTTGCACCAGTCCATAAATGGATCGTTGGAGTTTGCAAACTTTGTCAGCATTCTCTGGATCGACAAAACCTTCCGGTTGTATCATATACAACTCTTCCTTAAGGAAACCGTTAAGGAATGCTGTTTTGACATCCATCTGCCAAATTTAATAGTCGAAATATACATCTATTGCTAACATGGTTCTGACGGACTTAAGCGTTGCTACGGGTGAGAAGGTCTCATCGTAGTCAACTCCTTGAACTTGTGAAAAACCCTTAGCCACATGTCGAGCTTTATAGACGGTGACATTACCGTCCGTGTCTGTCTTCTTCTTAAAGATCCATTTGTTCTGAATGGCCTTTCGCCCTTCAGATAATACTTCCAAAGTCCATACTTTGTTTTCATACATTGATCCCATTTCGGATTTCATGGCCTCTAACGATTTCTCGGAATCCGGGCCCGTCATCGCTCCTCCATAGCTCGTAGGTTCATCGTTGTCTAACAACATAACCTCCAAGACAGGGTTGCCGTACCACTCAGGAGCAGTATGCGCCCTTGTCGTCCTATGAGGTTTAATAGTAACTTGATCTGAAGTTTCATGATCATCATCATTAACTTCCTCTTCAATCATTGTTGGCTCCATAGAAACATCTTTCTGCATCGCGCTACTCTCTTGTTGAAGTAAAGGTTCAATAATCTCATCGAGTTATATTTTCCTCCCACTCAATTCTTTCGAAAGAAACTCTTTCTCAAGAAATTTTCTGTTCTTAGCGACAAACACTTTGCCTTCGGATCTAAGATAGAAGGTATATCCAACTATCTCTTTTGGGTATCCTATGAAGACGCATTTCTCCGCTTTGGGTTCCAGCTTTTCAGACTGAGGCTTTTTGACATAAGTGTCACATCCCCAAACTTTAAGAAACAATAATTTTGGCTTCTTGCCAAACCAAAGTTCATATGGCGTCGTCTCAACGAATTTCGATGGTGCCCTATTTAAAGTGAATGCAGCTGTCTCTAATGCATAACCCCAAAGCGATAGTGGCAAATCGGCAAGGGACATATAGAACGCACCATATGTAATAAGGTTCGATTACGACATTCGGACACACCATTACACTGTGGTGTTCCAGGCGGTGTCAATTGTGAAACAATTCCACACTATCTTAAATGACTGCCAAACTCATAACTTAGATATTCACCTCCTCGATCTGATCGCAGGAATTTAATTTTCTTGTTACAATGATTCTCAACTTCACTCTGAAATTTCTTGAACTTTTCAAACGTTTCAGACTTGTGTTTCATTTAGTAAATATACCCATGTCTACTTAAGTCATCAGTGAAGGTGAGAAAATAACGATATCCACCGTGCACCGCAACGTTCATTGGACCGCACACATCAGTATGTATGATTTCCAACAAGTCACTTGCCCATTCCATTCTTCCAGAGAATGGCGTTTTATTCATCTTGCTCATGAAGCATGGTTCACCTGTGTCAAGTGATTCAAAATCAAGTGACTCCAAAAGTCCATCAGCATGGAGCTTCTTCATGCATTTTAAACCAATATGACCCAAATGGCAGTGCCACAAGAAAGTGCTACTATCATTATCAACTCTACATACTTTGGCATCAATGTTATGAACATGTGTATCATCACTATCAAGATTCAATATGAATAAACCCCTAACATTGGGTGCATGACCATCAAAGATATTACCCATATAAATTGAACAACCATTATTCTCAGATTTAAATGAGTAACCATCTCGCAATAAACAAGATCCAGATATAAAGTTCATTCTTAACGCAGGCACTAAATAACAATTATTCAGGTTCATCACTAATCCTATGGTAATCGAAGAGAGAGCATGCCGACGGTGATCACATCAACCTTGGAACCATTTCCCATGTGCATCGTCACTTCGTCCTTTTCCAGCCTTTGTCTATTCCGTAGTTCCTGCCTGAGTTGCAAATGTGAGCAACTGAACCGGTATCAAATACCCAGGCACTACAACGAGAGTTGGTAAGGTACACATCAATAACATGTATATCATATATACCTTGTGTGTTGTTGGCCGTCTTCTTGTCAGCCAGATACTTGGGAGTTCCGCTTCCAGTGACCAGTTCCCTTGCAATGAAAGCACTCAGTTTCTGGCTTGGGTCTAGCTTTAGGTTTCTTCACGGGAGGAGCAATTGCTTTGCCATCCTTCTTGGAGTTAACCTTCTTGCCCTTTCCATTCTTATTGAAACTAGTGGTTTTATTGACCATCAACACTTGATGTTCTTTCTGGATTTCAGACTCATTGACTTTCAGCATCGCAAATAGCTCAGCGACTGACTTGTTCATCCCATGCATGTTATAGTTCAGCACGAAGCTCTTGTAGCTTGGTGGCAAGGATTGAAGAACTCTGTCAGTGATCACCTCTGGCAGAAGGGGCATCCCTAACTCCGCCAAACAGGTCGAATACCCAGACATTCCGAATATATGTTCACTGAAGACCCATTCTCCTCCATTTTGCAAGCATGGAACTTATCGGAGGTCTCATACCTCTCGATCCAGGCATTATTCTTGAAGATAAACTCCAACTCTTGGAACATCTCGTATGCTCCATGACATTCAAAACATCTTTGAAGTTCCGGTTCTAAGCCATACAATATTGCACACTAAACTATTGAGTAATCTCCAGAACGTGCCTCCCAAGCGTTCTTAACGTCTTCGGATGACAGGTCTGCAGGTTGGTGACCAAGCGGTGCATCAAGGACATATGCCTTCTGGGAAGCCGTGAGGATAATCCTCAGATTACGAGCCCAGTCCACAAAGTTACTTCCATCATCTTTCAACTTAGCTTTCTCTAGGAACGCATTAAAATTCAGGGGTGCTACTACGCGAGCCATTGATCTACAACATAAATAAGCAAAGGTTACTAAGACTATTGTTCAAGATAATGAGTTTAGTTAATCAAATTACTAAACCTCCCACTCAAATTGACATCCCTCAGGTCATCTGAGTGATACATGATCCAAATTCACCAACTCAAGTCCGTTCATCACGTGAGTTAAGGTGGTTTCAATGGTGAACATCATCATGTTGATCATATCTACTATATGACTCATGTTCGACCTTTCGGTCTCTTGTGTTCCGAGGACATGTCTGTACATGCTAGGCTCGTCAAGTTTAACCCGAGTGTTCTGCACGTGTAATGCTGGCTTGCACCCGTTGTATGTGAACGTAGAGTCTATCACACCCGATCATCACGTGGTGTCTCGACACGACGAACTTTCGCAATGGTGCACATTTGGGTAGAACACAATTTATCTTAAAATTTAAGTGAGGGATCACCTTATAATGCTACTATCATCCTAAGCAAAACAAGGTGCATAAAAGGGTTAACATCACATGCAAATCATAAGTGACATGATATGGCCATGAACTTGTGCTTTTGATCTCCATCTCCAAAGCACCGGCATGATCTCCATTGTCACCGGCATAACACCATGATCTCCATAATTGTGTCGCCATCGGGGTTGTCACACCCACCATGCTCATACTACTATTTCTACTGCTTAGCAATAAAGTAAAGCATTACATAGTGCTTAATGATTAACACGCAGGTCATACAACAATTAAAGACAACCCTATGGCTCCTACCGGTTGTCGTACTCATCAACATGCAAGTCTTGATATTCTATACAATACATGATTATCTCATACATCACATATATCTCATCATGTAATTGGCCATATCACATCACAACATACCTTGCAAAAACAAGTTAGATGTCCTCTAGTTGTTGTTGCAAGTTTTACGAGGCTGCTATGGGTATCTAGCAAGAAAAATTCTCACCTACGCAAAACCACAACGGTGATACGTAAGTTGCTTTTCAACCTTCTCAAGGACCGCCTTTGTCAAATCCGATTCAACTAAAGTAGGAGAAACAGACACCTGCCAGCCACCTTTGTGCAATGAAGTTACACGTCAGTCGATGGAACCGGTTTTTCGTAAGCGTACGAGTAAGGTTGGTCCGGGCCGCTTCATCCCACAATATTGCTGAACCAAAACACGACCAAGGGAGGAAGCAATCTAAGCATCAATGCCTGTAAACTCCTTTGTGTTCTACTCAAGATCTCATCTACACATAGACCTAGCTCTGATACCATTGAAGGGGAACGTTGCATGGGAAACAAAAAAATCCTACACACATGCAAGATCTATCCATGGTGATGAGCATCTACGATAAGGAGAGTGGATCTACATATCCTTGTAGATCACTAAGCGAGAATTGTTAAGAAACGCGATTGATGTAGTCGAACGTCTTCGCGATCCAAATCACCGAGCGTCCCGCGATCCAATTACGATCTGTCCCGATCTAGCGTCGAACGGATGGTACTTCCGCGTTTAGCACACGTACGGCTCGATGGCGATCTCCGCCTTCTTGATCCAGCAAGAGGGAGCGGAGAGGTAGAAGAATTCGGAGCGCAACGGCGTTGCGGCGATGGTGGTGGAGCTATTCCAGCAGAGCTTTTCCTAAGCACCGCTGAAACCGATCTAGAGGAGAAACTACAAACTAGAGGAGAGACAACATGTGGCTTAGGGTTTCTTGATGTGTCCAAAGTGCTACCCCTGCCCCTTTATTTATATGCTGAGCCCTGGGGTCGAAACTTGGAGAAAAATCCTCCTCAAGGTGGTTTGCCCACAAGGCAAGAGTCCTCCTCAAACTCCAGGAGCAGACGCCAAGGTCCTTGGCGTCTGGCCCCATACGCTAGGGTCCCTAGCGTCTGGCCCCTAGGCTCCACAAAACACCTTTTGCACCTTCCTAAAGCCTCATGGGCTTTACCCCTTGGCCCAAATAAAGTGTCCCTATACCCCAAACATTTTGGGAAACATCCAAAACTATTTTCGGTGAATTTCGAAACCCTTCCAGAAACCAAACACTATCATCCCATATATCAATCTTTACGTCCAGACCATTCCAAAGCTCCTCGTGACATTTGAGATCCCATCCGGGACTCCTAACAAGCTTTGGTCACCACCATACATAACTCTATACTACTGAAACGTCACTGAACCTTAAGTGTGCAGACCCTACGGGTTCGAGAACTATGTAGACATGACCGAGACACCTCTACGGTCAATAACCAATAGCGGGACCTGGATGCCCATATTGGTTCCTACACATTCTATGAAGATCTTTATCAGTCGAACCTCTACGTCAAGGATTCAGTTAATCTCGTATGTTGTTCCCTTTGTTCTTCGGTATGTTACTTGCCCGAGATTCGATGGTCGGTATCTCTATACCTAGTTCAATCTTGTTACCGGCAAGTATCTTTACTCATTCCGTAATACAAGATCATGTGGCTAACACTTAGTCACTTTGCTTGCAAGGCTTTGTTGTGATGTTGTATTACCGAGTGGGCCCTGAGATACCTCTCCGTCACATGGAGTAACAAATCCCAGTCTTGATCCATGGCCACTCAACAGAAACTCTCAGAGATACCTGTAGAGCACCTTTGTAGTCACCCAGTTATGTTGCGACGTTTGATACACACAAGTCACTCCTCTAGTATCAGTGAGTTTCATGATCTCATGGTCATAGGAACAGATACTTGACATGCAGAAAACTATTGCAATAAACTGACACGATCATATGCTATGGTTATAGTTTGGGTCTTGTCCATCACATCATTCTCCCAATGAGGTGATCCCGTTATCAAATGACATCTCATATCAATGGCTAGGAAACCTTAACCATCTTTGATCAACGAGCTAGTCTACTAGAGGCATACTAGGGACAAAGTGTTGTCTATGTATCCACACATGCAAAGTGTTTCTTGTTAATACAATTATAGCATGGATAATAAACAATTATCATGAACAAGGAAATATAATAATAACTATTTTATTATTGCCTCTAGGGCATATTTCCAACAATCGGAACCCATGTGTGGTGGAAAATGGGCAAGGGCCGGGCCATCACCCCCCAGGTGGCACGCCGTATTGTGATCTGGATACGGTGGCAAGTGAGCAAGGATCGGATCGTTGCATCCTTAGTGGCACGCTACATCGGCACCCGGGTGTAGTGGAAATTGATAAAGGGTCTTCGTATTTGACACGACGAGGGCAAAGGGTACGTAAGCTAGACGAGCCTAGGAGGATTCGCTTAGGTAGCTGGAATGTAGGGTCTCTGATAGGTAAGCTTCGGGAGGTAATTGATACAACAGTGAGGAGACGCGTTGATGTCCTTTGCGTCCAAGAGACCAAATGGAGGGGACAAAAGTTGAAGGAGGTGGAGAGGACCGGCTTCAAGCTGTGGTACACGGGGATGGTTGCAAAAAGAAATGGAGTAGACATCTTGATCAGCAAGAGCCTCAAGGATGGAGTGGTAGACGTCAAGAGACGTGGGGACCGGATTATCCTGGTCAAGCTGGTAGTTGGAGACTTAGTTCTCAACTATCAGCGCGTATGCCCCGCAAGTAGGCACAATGAGAACACCAAGAGGGAATTCTGGGAAGGCCTGGAGGACATGTTTAGGAGTGTACCGATCGGCGAGAGGATCTTCATAGGAGGGGACCTCAATGGCCACGTGGGCACATCTAACACAAGTTTTGAAGGGGTGCATGGGGGATTTGGCTATGGCATCAAGAATCAAGAAGGATAAGATGTCTTAAGCTTTGCGGTAACCTACGACATGATCGTAGCTAACACCCTCTTTAAGAAGAGAGAATCACATCTCGTGACTTACAGTAGTGGGCAACACTCTAGCCGGATTGATTTCATCCTCTCGAGAAGAGAAGATAGGCGTGCATGCCTAGACTGTAAGGTGATACCTGGAGAGAGTGTTGTCCCTCAGCATAAGCTTATGGTTGCTGACCTCTGCTTTTGGATTCGTGTCCAGCAGGACAAGCGTACCAAAGTTGCCAGAACGAAGTGGTGGAAGCTCAAGGGGGAGGTAGCTCGGGCGTTCAAGGAGAGGGTCATTAAGGAGGGCCCTTGGGAGGAAGGAGGTGATGTAGACAACATGTGGATGAAGATGGCGACTTGCATTCATAGGGTGGCCTCAGAGGAGTTAGGAGTGTCCAGGGGAAGTATAAGAGAAGCTAAAGATACCTGGTGGTGGAACGATGATGTCCAGAAGGCAATTAAGGAGAATAAAGATTGTTTCAGACACCTATATCTGGATAGGAGTGCAGACAACATAGAGAAGTACAAGATGGCAAACAAGGCCGCAAATCGAGCTGTGAGTGAAGCAAGGGGTCGGGTGTATGAGGACCTCTACCAACGGTTAAACACGAAGGAAGGTAAAAGGGACATCTATAATATGGCCAAGATCCGAGAGAGGAAGACAAGGGATGTTTACCAACTCAAATGCATCAAGGATGGAGCAGATCAACTCGTGGTGAAGAACGAGGAGATTAAGCATAGATGGCGGGAGTACTTTGACAAGTTGTTCAATGCGGAGTGTGAGAGTTATACCATTGATCTGGACGACTCCTTTGATGATACTAGAAGGCGTTTTGTGTGGCAAATCCCGGAGTCAGAGGTCAAGGAGGCTTTAAAGAGGATGAAAGGAGGGAAGGCGATGGGCCCTGATTGTATCCCCATTGAGGTGTGGAGAGGCCTCGGGGACATAGCGATTGTATGGCTAACCAAACTTTTCAACCTCAATTTTCGGGCAAACAAGATGCCAAAAGAATGGAGATAGAGTATATTAGTACTAATCTTCAAGAACAAGGGGGATGTTCAGAGTTGTACTAATTACCGAGGAATCAAACAGATGAGTCGTACAATGAATCTATGGGAAAGAGTCATTGAGCACCTCTTAAGAAGAATGAAAAGCGTGACCAAAAATCAATTTGGTTTCATGCATGGGAGGTCGACCATGGAAGCCATTTTCTTGGTACGACAACTTATGGAGAGATATAGGGAGCAAAAGAAGGACCTGCATATGGTGTTCATTAACTTGGAGAAGGCCTATGATAAGATACCGCAGAATGTTATGTGGCGGGCCTTGGAGAAACACAAAGTCCCAACAAAGTACATTACCGACACTGATGACTTCCCGATTAAGACAGGACTGCATCAAGGGTCAGCTTTGAGCCCTTATATTTTTGCCTTGGTGATGTATGAGGTCACTAAGGATATACAAGGAGGTATCCCATGGTGTATGCTCTTTGCGGACGATGTGGTGCTAGTCGATGAGAGTCGGACGGGGGTCAACAGGAAGTTGGAGTTATGGAGGCAAACCTTGGAATCGAAATGTTTTAGGCTTAGTAGGACTAAAACCGAATACATGAGGTGCGCTTTCAGTACTACTAGGCGTGAGGAGGAGGAGGAGGATGTTAGCCTTGATGGGCAGGTGGTGGCTCAGTAGGACACCTTTTGATATTTGGGGTCAATGCTGTAGAAGGATGGGGATATCGATGAAGATGTGGACCATCAAATTAAAGCCGGATGGATGAAGTGGTGCCAAGCTTCTGGCATTCTCTGTGACAAGAGGGTGCCACAAAAGCTAAAAGGCAAGTTCTACAGGACGGCGGTTCGACCCACAATATTGTACGACGCTGAGTGTTGGCCGACTAAAAGGCAACATTTGTAACAATTAGGTGTGGTGGAGATGCACATGTTGAGATGGATGTGTGGCCACACAAGGAAGGACCAAATCAGGAATGATGATATACGAGATAGAGTTGGGGTAGCGCCAATTGAAGAGAAGCTTGTCCAACATCGTTTGAGATGGTTTGGGCATATTCAACGCATGCCTCTAGAAGCCCCACTGCATAGCGGACGGCTAAAGCATGCTGATAATGTCAAAAGAGGCCGGGGTAGACCGGACTTGACATGGGAAGAGTCCATAAAGAGAGATCTGAAGGATTGGAGCATCACCAAAGAACTAGCCATGGGCAGGGGTGCGTGGAAGCTTGCTATCCATGTGTCGGAACCATGAGTTGGTCGCGAGATCTTATGGGTTTCACCTCTAGCCTACCCCAACTTGTTGGGACTAAAGGCCTTGTTGTTGTTGTTGTCATCGTTGTTGTTGTTGATTTGTTGTTGTTATGATGATTCATGAAAATTATTTGAGTCAAACCTGAATACTAACATTCTTATTTGTACGATCATCATAGCTTCGTAATGCTCTCTAACCTATTGAGATAGTTTGGACAACTAGATTGATATTTCTTCGATGGGAGAGGTGCGTCATAGTAGGTTCAACATGGCGAGTTTCTATACCCCAGTGATAGAAGGGGACAAGTTGCATCTTTGTGTTGCTACTACTAAGGATAAAACAATGGGGTTTATTCATATTTATTGTGTTTACTTTGTCTACATCACGTCATCGTTCTCCAAGCATTACTCTGTTTTACTTAATACTCTAGATCCATGCTAGATAGCGGTCGATGAATGGAGTAATAGTAACAGGTGCAGACAGGAGTCATCCTATTTGCTTATGGATGTGGTGCCTATCTACACATGATCATTGTCGTAAAACTCGCATAACTATTCGCTTTTCTATGAATTGCCCAACAGTAATTTGTTTACCCATTGTATGCTATTTTTATGAGATGCCACTAGAGAACTCTATGGGCCCTTGGGTATATTCACTTAAAATGCTTTCAATACCTTGTTATTATTTATTTGCTTTTATTTTATTTTGCAATTTACAATTATCTACAACTATGTACACAACTCACTTGCTTGCAAATAATGTGATCAAGGGGATTGACAACCCTCTTGCCGACGTTGAGTGCAAGTTGTTTGTTCTTTTGTGTGCAGCCGGTGAAGACAGTTGAGGATTGGTATTCTATTGGTTCGATAAACCTTGGTTTCATAAATGAGGGAAATACTTACCCACTTTGTGTTGTGATAACCTGTTCCTCTTCATGGAAAACCCAACATAGATCACGAGTATCACAAAAGATTTCTGGCGCCGGAATACCATCACCAACTACCAAGTAACTTCGCACAAATTTTCATTCACCTGTTCTTATTTTATTTGTTGTTATATTTAATTTTTCTCATAAAAATCAAAAATACAAAAATATTTCGATTTGCTTGCTTGCCTACCTATGCTATCTTTATCTTTGTCACACCAAAACAGAAAGTAAATGCAAAATTTAAGATAAATGGATCATCATCCACTTGCCAATTTGTTCAAAAGATACAATTATGTTCAAACAATTGCTAGTGATAATTATCTATATTATCTTTATGAGGTCTTGCTTTAACATCATGAATCCAAATATTGTGATGAAGTGTTAAAAGAAACTTATAAAGTGATTCATTACATTTCCTTGAATGAAAAGCATGATTGCAATTTTGTTAGTATAAATTCTATGAATGTTAATTGTGATAATGATCATGATTGGGGTCATAATCATGATATTTCTTATGATCTTGATAATTCTTAGCTTCTTGATGAATCTATTATTGATTATGATATTTGCAACACTACTAAAAGTGGGTTTGGAAGAACGTCAACTTTAGGTAATAATGATCCCACTACCTTGGATGATTATAAGACTTGTATGCATATGGATTAAAGAGATTTTTTTACATGATAGTTATATTGTTGAGTTTGATTATGATCCTACATGTAATTATTATGAGAGAGGCAAATATGGTTATAGGAATTTTCATGTTATTTAGTTATCCCTCTTTGTGTTGAAATTATTAATGATTCACTCTTCCTATTTGCATGTGCTAGATATTTCTTGTCTTGATAATTTGTTTCCCTATAAAATTCATATACATAGGAAGTATGTTATACTTAATTAGTTTGTTAGATGCTATATTGTGCTCTCTTTGTGCTTTAATTCTTATCTTTTATGTGAGCATCATTGAAATTTCAAGCCTATCTTAATGGATATAAAGAAAGAGATTGTTGGGAGACAACCCAATAATTTCTATTATTTTGCGATAATATGATTGTTGCCTCTGTAATGATTATTTTTTATATTTAAATTAGTGTTTGTGCCAAGTAAAGCCTTTGGGGTGACTCACAAGATGAGTAGAAACAATGCTGAAACATAACAGGAACTTTGACTCCAGTACAGGAATTTTTGTTTTATTGCAGCGTGATAAGGATCGGAAAGTTTTACGAGTTATTTATATAGAAATTATTTAAGTTGTCCTACTTTTTCAGAATTGTTAGAGTTCCATAATTATGGGATCTTTACAGATTGCTACAGACTGTTCTGTTTTAAACAAGTTCTATTTCGCTTGCATAGTTTGCTTTTTTTGATCATGCCATGGATTGTATCGGGGGGTATAAGCCATGGATAAGTTAGAATACAGTACCTATTATGCAAAAATTAATTAAGAATAAATTTATCACAGTACCTAAAGTATGCAATATGTTGCTTATACTAACGGATCTCATGAAGTTTTGTTGAGTTTTCTATGATTGAAGTTTTCAAGTTTTGGGTGTGATCACGATGGACTACGGAATAAGGAGCAGCAAGAGCCTAAGCTTGGGGATGCCCAAGGAACCCCAAGTAAAATTCTAAGGAGACTCAAGCGTCTAAGGTTGGGGATGCCTCGGAAGGCATCCCCTCTTTCGTCTCAATCTATCGGTATGTCACTTGGAGCTATATTTTTATTCATCGCATGATATGTGTTTTGCTTGCAGCGTCGTTTGGTTTTGTTTTCTTTTACTTTCATTATGTCACAATCATCATTTTTTGGACACACCTATTTGAGATATACACACCTTCATGATAATTTGCTAGAATACTCTATGTGCTTCACTTATATCTTTTGAGCTTGGCAGTTGCTCTAGTACTTCACTTATATCTTTTTGAGCATGGTGGCATGTAGATTTTATAGAAATGATATGCTCTCAGTCTTCACTTATATTTGTTTGAGAGCTGAATAAATAGTGGAGGTAATTTGTATGGGTCATAAGACTAGTCCAAGAATAATTGGTATTCAATGAATGATAATCAAAACAATCATGTAGCACATATAGAGAAGTTGTGGGTTAGTGACATTGATGTGGTAATAGGAAAAAGGCGTGAGTCCACAATCGTTGATTCGTAGAAGTCTCAAGGTTAAAAGGTGTTAACTTGTTATTCATCTAAAAACTAAAGAGGCATTGTGATGATGTGTGAGCATTTTTATTCCTCGTTGAAATCCTAGTGTTGTTTCAAGTCGGGGGCGCGCGATGGTTAACTCCTACCAACCTCCTCCCTCGGGGCATGCGAGGAGTACTTTGATTTGTGATAAAATTAATTAAATTTTTCAATAAGTATGTGAGTTATTTATGACTAATGTGGCACCATGGACAAACGCATTCTCACCATCTCATATTTGCTAGCCTCTTCGGTACCATGCATAGCACATTCTCATGTCTAGGATCAGTGCAAATTTCGCCAGTGCATCCAAACCCCATGAAATGATACGCTCTGTTGCACATAAGCCTCATTATATCTTCCTCAAAACATCCACTATACCTACCAATTATGGCATTTCCATAGCCATTCCGAGATATATTGCCATCCAAACTCCATCGTCACTTCACATGACTAGTTCGTTCATCATCTTATTGCTTTGCATGATCATATAGATTTGACATAGTATTTGTGGAAAAGCCACCGTTCACCATGTTTTTGATACATGTCACCCTAGATCATTGCACATCCTGGTACGCTCTGAGAGGCATTCATATAGAGTCATATCTTCCTATCAGTTCTTCATATTGAGTTGTAAGTAAATAAAAGTGTTATGATCATCATTATTAGAGCATTGTCCCAGTGAGGAAAGAATTATGGAGACTATGATTCCCCCAAAAGTCGGGATGAGACTCCCGACAAAAAATAAAATAAAAATGGGGGAGGCCAAATGAGCCCACCATACAAAAAATATGAATGGGGAGGCAAAAAAAGATAAAAGCCCACCATGAAAAAAATAAAAATAAAAATAAATGAGAGAAAAAGAGAGAAGGGACTTTGCTACTATCCTTTACCACACTTGTGCCTCAAAGTGGCACCATGTTCTTCATATAGAGAGTATCGTATGTTGTCACTCCCATATGCTAGTGGGAATTACCTTTTCATATAATAAACTTTGCTTGTGTATTCCGATGATGGGTTTCCTCAAATGCCTGAGGTCTTCATGATCAAGCAAGTTGGATGCATACCCCCACTTAGCTTCAGTTGAGATTTCATACATTATAGCTCTAGTGCATGATTTGCATGGCAATCCCTACTCCTTGCATTGACATCTATCGATAAGCATCCCGATAGCTCCTTGGTACGCCTAGTCAGTGCGAGACTATCTTGTCCACTTTTTCATGCTCATGTATTGCATGAAGAATAAAAAGTTGATGCATATTGAAAAAGTATGATCCGACTGCCTGATTTGGACACCGTGGTGCTTAACATTTGTTCTGATGTGGTGAAGATGGAGTCATGCCTTGCTAATATAATATGATGAGTAGGGGTAAACATTCTTTTATGATCGTATACTTTAAAAAAATCAATGATTTTGTTTCTTATACTTATAAATATTACTATGTTAATGTTTATTAATTCATCATTTCTCAATGAGCATACATACAAAATAGATTCCATAATGGGTAGCATGTCAAATCAAAATTTTGGTTTTTATCATTTACCTACTGGAGGACGAGCAAGAATTAAGTTTGGGGATGCTGATACGTCTCC
Source organism: Hordeum marinum (assembly GCA_022496015.1). NCBI lineage: Eukaryota > Viridiplantae > Streptophyta > Magnoliopsida > Poales > Poaceae > Hordeum > Hordeum marinum. Next base: position 451,134,002 of record CM039673.1, on the reverse strand, counting down.
AATGTATCTATAAATTTTGATTGTTCCATGATAATATATTATCATTCTAGGATACTTTTTGGGCATTTGTTTACCAATTTATAATATTTTTGAGCATTAACCTATTGACCCAGTGCCTAGTGCCAGTTGTTGTTTTCTGCATGTTTTTGACTTTTCAGGTTTACAGTACCAAACGAAGTCCAATTGCCACACAAAAATTATGATTTTTTCTGGACCTAAATAATACCTGGAAGTTTTGGGAGGAGGTCAGGAGAGCCAAGAGGGGCCCACGAGCGAACTGTTGGAGAACATTACATGGGAAACAAAAAAATTCCTATGTACACACAAGATGTATCCATGGTGATGAGCATCTACAAGAGGGAGAGTGGATCTACATACCCTTGTAGATCGCTAAGCGGGAAGCATTAAGAAACACATTTGATGTAGTCAAACGTCTTCGCAATCCAAATTGTCGAGCGTCCCGCGATCCAATCATGATCCGTCCCGATCTACCGCCCAACGCATGACACCTCCGCGTTCAGCACACGTATAGCTCGATGACGATCTCCGCTTTCTTGATCCAGCCAGAGGGAGAAGAGAGTTAGATGAGTTCTCGGGCAGCACGATGGCGCGGCGGCGGCGGTGGTGGAACTATTCCGACAGGGCTTCGCCTATGCACCTTAGAAACTAGACTAGAGGAGAAAACGATCTAGAGGAAGAAGAGGGCATCATGTGGCAATTAGGGTTAGGGATGCCCTTAAATATTCTAGTATATATAGGAGGGAGGGGAGGGAGGCCAGCGCCCCAAGGGCTCCTCCTTTGGTGCGGCCAAAGTGAGAGGTGGAGGAGTCGTACTCCAATCTTACTAGGAGTGGGATTCCTCCTCTCCACTTGGAAACTTTTTCCACCTTCGGGTTTTTCCTTCCCCATACGCATGGGACTTAGTGGTGGCTTCGTACAGCCCACCAGGGGCTGGTTTGTCTCCTCCCACAGCCCGTGAGGCCCTTTGGGGTGTGAGGCCCCTCCCGATGGTCCCCCGGTACCCTCCCGACACTCCCGATACACTATCAAAGTGCCCGAAACCTTTTCGGTGATCAAAATAGGACTTCCTATATATCAATCTTTACCTTCGGACCATTCCGGAGCTCCTCATAACGTCCGAGATCTCATACGAGACTCCGAACAACCTTCGGTCACCACCATACATAACTCTATACTATCAAAATGTCCCCAAACATTAAGTGTGCAGACCCTACGGGTTCGAGAACTATGTAGACATGACCGAGACTCCTCTAAAGTCAATAACCAATAGAGGGACCAGGATCCCATATTGATTCCTGAATATTCTACGAAGATCTTTATCAGTTGAAACTCTATATAAAGGATTATGTTAATCCCGTATGTTGTTCCCTTTGTTCTTCGGTATGTTACTTGCCGGAGATTTGATCGTCCATATCTCTATACCTAGTTCAATCTCATTACCGGCAAGTCTCTTTACTCGTTCCGTAATACAAGATCCCATGGCTAACATTTTAGTCACATTTCTTGCAAGGCTTGTTGTGATGTTGTATTACCGAGTGGGTCTTGAGACACCTCTACGTCACACGGAGTAACAAATCCCAGTCTTGATCCATGCCCACTAAACAGACACCCTCGAAGATACCTATAGAGAATCTTTCTAGTCAACCAGTTACGTTGCGATGTTTGATACACACAAGGCACTCCTCTGGTGTTAGTGAGTTGCATGATCTCATTGTCATAGGAACAGATACTTGACATGCAGACAACTATAGCAAAAATCTGACACGATCAAATGCTATGTTTATAGTTTGGGTCTTGTCCATCACATCATTCTCCCAATGATGTGATCCCCTTATCAATTGACATCTTATGCCTATGGCCAGGAAACCTTGACCATTTTTGATCAACGAGCTAGTCTACTAGAGGCATACTAGGGACACAATCTTGTCTATGTATCCACACATGCAATGTGTTTCCAACCAATACAATTATAGCATGGATAATAAACGATTATCATGAAAAAGGAAATATAATAATAACCATTCATTATTACCTCTAGGGCATATTTCCAATAGTCTCCCACCTGCACTAAAGTCAATAATCTAGCTCACATCACTATGTGATTTACATTGTAATGAATCTAACACCCATACAGTTCTGGTGTTGATCATGTTTAGCCCTTGGAAGAGGTTTAGTCAATGGTTCTACGACATTCAGATCCGTGTGCACTTTCCCAATATTTATGTCCTCCTCCTTGATGTATTCGCGGATGCAATTGAAGCATCGCTTTATGTGTCTGGTCCTCTTGTGAAACCTTGGTTCCTTGGCCAGAGCAATGGCACCAGTGTTGTCACAGAACAAATCCATTGGATTCAGTGCACTAGGCACTACTCCAAGATCTGTCATTAACTCCTTCATCTAGACACCTTCCTTCGCTGCCTCCGAGGCTGCGATGTACTCTGCTTCGCATGTAGAATCGGCTACCACGCTCTGCTTGGAACTACACCAGCTTACCGCTCCCCCATTGAGAATAAATATGTATCCGGTTTGCGACTTAGAGTCATCTGGATCAGTGTCAAAGCTTGCATCGACGTAACCCTTTACGACGAGCTCTTGATCACCTTCATAAACGAGAAAACATTCCTTACTCTTTTTAGGTACTTAAGGATATTCTTGACAGTCATCCAGTGCTCCATTCCTGGATCACTTTGAAACCTTCCGTCCATACTTATGGCAAGGCTGACATCGGGGCTTGTCCACAACACTGCATACATGATAGAGCCTATGGCTGAAGCATAAGGGATGACACTCATCTTTTCTCTATGTTCTGTTGTCACTGGGCATTGAGTCTTACTCAACTTCACACCTTGTAAAACAGGCAAGAATCCCTTCTTGGACTGATCCATTTTTAACTTCTTCAAAACTTTGTCAAGGTATGTGCTCTGCGAAAGTCCTATTAAGCATCTCGATCTATCTCTATAGATTTTAATGCGTAATATGAAAGCAGCTTCTCCTAGGTCCTTCATTGAAAAACTCTTGTTCAAATATTCCTTCACGGTTTCCAGCATTTCTACATTGTTTCCAATCAGCAATATGTCATCCACATATAATATTAGAAATGCTATAGAGCTCCCACTCACTTTCTTGTAAATACAAGCTTCTCTGTAAACTTGTATAAACCCGAACGCTTTAATCACCTCATCAAAACATAGATTCCAACTTCGAGATGCTTGCACCAGTCCATAAATGGATCGCTGGAGTTTGCAAACTTTCTTAGCATTCTCTGGATCGATAAAACCTTCCAGTTGTATCCTATACAACTCTTCCTTAAAGAAACCGGTAAGGAATGTTGTCTTGACATCCATCTGCCAAATTCCATAGTCGAAATATGCAGCTATTGCTAACATGATTCTGACGGACTTTAGCATCGCTACAGGTGAGAAGGTCTCATTGTAGTCAACTTTTTGAACTTGTGAAAAAACCTTTGCCACAAGTCGAGCTTTATAGACGTTGACATTACCGTCCGCGTCTGTCTACCTCTTAAAGATCCATTTGTTCTGAATGGCCTTTTGCCCTTCAGGTAAAACATCCAAAGTCCATACTTTGTTTTCATACATGGATCCCATCTCGGATTTCATTGCCTCTAACCATTTCTCGGAATCCGGCCCATCATCGCTCGTCCATAGGTCGTAGGTTCATCGTTATCCAACAACATGAATTCTAATACAAGGTTGTCGTACCACTCACGAGCAGCACACGCCCTTGTCAACCTACGAGGTTCGATAGCAACTTGACCCGAAGCTTCATGATCATCATCATTAACGTCCTCTTCAACCAATGCAGGATCTATAGAAACATCTTTCTACGTCGCGCTACTCTCTGGTTGAAGAAAAGGTTCAATAACCTCATCAAGTTCTATTTTCCTCCCACTCAATTTTTTCGAGAGAAACTCTTTCTCAAGAAATGTTTCGTTTTTAGTGACAAACACTTTGCCTTCGGATCTGAGATAGAAGATATACCCAACTGTCTCTTTTGGGTATCCTATGAACACACATTTCTCTGCTTTGGGTTCCAGCTTTTCAGGCTGAAGATTTTTGACATAAGGATCACATCCCCAAACTTTAAGAAACGACAATGTTGGCTTCTTGCCAAACCACCGTTCATATGGCGTCGTCTCAACGGATTTCGATTGTGCCCTATTTAAAGCGAATGCAGCTATCTCTAATGCATAACCCTGAAACGATAGTGGCAAATCGGTAAGAGACATCATAGATCGCACCATGTCTAATAATGTTCGATTACAATGTTCGGACACACCATTACACTGTGGTGTTCCACACGGTGTTAATTGTGAAACAATTCCACACTGTCTTAAGTGAATGCCAAACTCATAACTCAGATATTCTGCTCCTCGATCAGATCGTAGGAATTTAATCTTCTTGTTATGATGATTCTCAACTTCACTCTGGAATTGCTTGAACTTTTCAAATGTTTCAGACTTGTGCTTCATTAACTAAATATACCCATATCTACTTAAGTCATCATGGAAGGTGAGAAAATAACGATATCCACCGTGCGCCTCAATGCTCATTGGACCGCACACATCAGTATGTATGATTTCCAACAAGTCACTTGCCCGTTCCATTGTTCCAGAGAACAGGGTTTTAGTCATCTTGCCCATGAGGCATGGTTCACATGTGTGAAGTGATTCAAAATCAAGTGACTCCAAAAGTCCATCAGCATGGAGCTTCTTCATGCGTTTTACACCAATATGACTGATACGTCTCCAACGTATCTATACTTTTTGATGATGTCATGCTATTATATTATCTGTTTTGGATGTTTTATATGCATTAATATGTTATTTTATATAATTTTTGGGACTAGCCTATTAATCTAGAGCCTAGTGCTAGTTACTGTTTTTTCCTTGTTTTTGAGTTTTGCAGATATGGAATATTAAACAGTGTCCAAACAGAATAAAATTTGTGGAATGATTTTTTCTGGAAGGAAAGAGATCTACCAGACTTGGAGTGCACGCCAGGGCACCTTCCAGGAGGTCGCAAGCCCTCCAGGCGCATCCACCCCCTGGTCACGCCTGGTAGGCTTGCCATCTCCTGGCTGATCTCCTAAGCCTATTCTTCATCCTATAAATACCCAAATATTCCCCCAACACCAAAAAGAACAATGCAAATACTTTTCCGCCAACAGAAGCCTCTATTCCCGAGAGATACAATCTTGGATCCTTTTCTGGTAATCTGCTGGAGGAGGATCCGATGACGGAGGGCATCTACATCAACTCCATTGCCCCTCTGATGATGTGTGAGTAGACCACCACACACCTATGGGTCCATAGCTAGTAGCTAGATGGATTCTCCTCTCTCTCTTTGATCTTCAATACAATGTTCTTCATGATCTTCATGGAGATCTATCTGATGGAATACTCTTTTGTGATGTGTTTGTCAAGATCCGATGAATTGTGGGTTTATGTTCAAATTATCCATGAATCTTATTTGAATCTTCTCTGAATTCTTATATGCATGATTTCATATCTTTTCAAGTCTCTTCGAGTTATTGGATTAGTTTGGCCAACTAGATTGGTAATTCTTGCAATGGGAGAAGTGCTTAGTTTTGGGTTCAATCTTGCGGTGTCCTCACCCAGTGATAAAGTAGGGGTAGCGAGGCACGTATTGTATTGTTGCCACCAAGGGTAACAAGATGGGATTTTCATCATATTGCTTGAGTTTATCCCTCTACATCATGTCATCTTACCTAATGCGTTACTCCGTTCTTCATGAACTTAATACTCTAGATGCAGGTAGGAGTCGGTCGATGTGTGGAGTAATAGTAGTAGATGCAGAATCGTTTCGGTCTACTTGACACGGACGTGATGTCTGTATGCATGATCATTACCTTGGATATCTACATGATTATTCGTTTTTCTATCAATTGCTTGACAGCAATTTGTTTACCCACCATGATATTTTCCTTCAAGAGAGAAGCCTCTAGTGAAACCTATGGCCCCCGGGTCTACTTTCCATAATATATTTCTAGATCTATAAACCAAAAATACCTTGCTACAATTTATTTATCTTTTACTTTCCGCAAACATTTACATCTATCTCTATCGGATCTAATCCTTGCAAATAACCGTGAAGGGATTGAGAACCCCTTTATAGTGTTGGGTGCAAGAGTTTGATTGTTTGTGTAGGTGCATCTATTGGTGAGTTTCTTGTTCCTCGTACTGGATTGATACCTTGGTTCTCATCAACCTAGGGAAATACTTATCTACTTTGCTGCATCACCCTTTCCTCTTCAAGGGAAAACCAATGCAAGCTCAAGAGGTTGCAAAAGGGATTTCTTACGTCGTTGCTGGGGAGGATACATAGCAAGTCAAGACAAGAACTCTCCCGTCAACTTGCCAATTCTGGCAGTGTTGCTGGGGAGATCTACATCAAGCCTACCAAGTACTCATCACAAAATCATCTCTTGCATTTACATTATTTGCCATTTGCCTCTTGTTTTCCTCTCCCCCACTTCTAAAACGATTTTCAGAAAATACCAAAAAGATTTGCCTTTTTATTCGCCCTTCTCCCGTTCTCCTTTCTTGTTTGCCTTTTGTTTTCTCTTGTATTGGATTGTTTGAACTCATGGCTAGCCTTACTACTATATCTAGCACTCCCGAGAATGAAGTTCTTTATTTTAAGCAAAGGAAGGGGAAAACTTAAAAGATGCTTGGTATGAAATTTGCAATGCTCAAAATAGATCTATTTGTAAGCAATCTACTACCGTTCTCCTTTGCAAATTTTTTGTGGGTATTTCTCCATGGAATAGATATGTTCTAGATACCATTATGGGAGGAAATGTCTTGGGAAGTCATACCTTTAATTCTTATAGCGCTTTGATAAATTTGGTAGGTTCACCTCCAATCATGGTTAATGGAACAATCTTGACTTTGGAACATGTGATGCGAAGGCTAGATACTATTGAAAAAAAGGTTGGTATTATTGAGTTGAGTTAAAAAATGGATAAAAAGATTCATAATCACATTACTCAATATGGATCTAAGGTAGGAGTTACTCTAAAAAATCTAAGGGAAAAGGAACCCATAGTTAATGAAAAATTGGATCAAGATTCCTCTAGAATTGGCAAGCTAGAGGACATTATTACCAACTTGGGATCCGCTTTTGCCTTGGTTCAAACCACTCCAAATCCTTCTCCTCCTAAATCTTCCAAGTTTGTTTATGTTCCTAAAAATAAGGGTCAATTCTCTAGTAAAGGAGATGAAGATCTTAAGATGATAAGTATTCACCCTAAGTTTTTGAACATTGTTAAGAAACTAATTGCCACAATTGAATTTATTAATTTCTTGCCTAGGAGAATTATTAATGATAATAACAACGAACCTCCTAGGACTTATAATTGTGCAATTGAGAAGTTGCATACCAAAGATGACAACACCTAGATCTATTGTGTTTTGCCTAGCTAGGGACGTTAAACAATAGCGCTTGTTGGGAGGCAACCCAATTTAATTTTTTGTGTTCTATTTTTGCTTCTGTTTTTGAGTGTTTCCCACATTATTACTTCTGTAGTAATTGTGTTTTGGTATTTAATTAGTGTTTGAGCCAAGTAAAACCTTTAGGGTGATCTATGGTTGTTGTTGATTTGGTCTTGCTGAAAAACAGAAACTTTTGCGCTCAGTCTAGGAATTTTCTAATATTTTAAGAGCGCCAAATGAGTCTTAAAGTTTTACAAAATATTGATATATAAATTTCCAGGTTTTCCAAATTTTTCAGAATTTTTTTAGTTACATAAGTATACGAAGTTTTCAAATTATTACAAATTGTTCTGTTTTTGATAGATTTTGTTTTCTTTGAAGTGTTTACCTATTTTGATGAACCTATGGGTTGTATCGTGGGGTCTAAACCATGGAGAAGTTAGAATACAGTAGGTATTACACCAATATAAATAAATAAGGAGTTCATAGCAGTGACTAAAGTGGTGATTTATTTTCTTATACTAACGGATCTCACGAGTTTTCTGTTAAGTTTTGTGTTGTGAAGTTTTCAAGTTTTGGGTAATGATTTGATGGAATATGGAATAAGGAGTGGCAAGAGACTAAGCTTGGGGATGCCCAAGGAACCCCAAGTCATATTAAAGTATGTCAAAGAGCCTAAGCTTGGGGATGCCACGGAAAGCATCCCCTCTTTCGTCTTCAATCCATCGGTAAATTTACTTGAGGCTATATTTTTATTCACCACATGATATGTGTTTTGCTTGGAGCGTCTTGTATGATATGAGTCTTTCCTTTTTAGTTTGCCACAATCACCCTTGATGCAAACATATTTTGAGAGAGACACACTAAATCATAAATTTATTAGAATACTCTATGTGCTTCACTTATATCTTTTGAGATAGGAAATTTTGCTCTATGTGCTTCACTTGTATTTTTTAGAGCACAGTGTTTGCATTTTATAGAAATAATTGTACTCTCGTACCTCACTTATATTATTTTGAGATTCTTTAAACAGCATGGTAATTGGTCTAGGTTATGAATTTAGTCCTAATATGATTGGCATCCAAGAGGGATATAATAAAAACTTCGATATTAAGTCCATTGAGTATTTTTTGAGAAGTTTGTTTCCTTGCATAAAGTTTTTTAGATATAAAGATGGTAATGTTAAGAGTAATGTTAGGAATTAACTGTGATTTGGTAAAAAATACTTATGTAAAGGTTTGTGATTCCCGTAGCATGCACGTATGCTGAACCGTTATGTGAGGAAGTCGGAGCATGATTTGTTTATAGATTGTCGACCTTTGTGTGAGGGACAGAAGCATGATGGTTAAATCCTACCAACCTCTACCCTAGGAGCATGCATCTAATACTTTGCTTTGATAACTAATAGAATTTTGCAATAAGTATGTGAGTTCTTTATGACTAATGTTGATTCCATGGATTATGCGTACTCTTACCCTTCCACCTTTGCTAGCCTCTCTAGTACCGTGCAACTTTCGCCGGTACAACAAATATACCTTCCTCAAAACAGCCACCATATACCTTCCTCAAAACAGCCACCATATATCTTTCCTCAAAACAGCCACCATACCTACCTATTATGGCATTTCCATAGCCATTCCGAGATATATTGCCATGCAACCTCCACCGCTTCTTTTTATCATGACATGCACCACCACTTTCATATTGCATATAGAGTCATATTTTGTTCTAGGTTTCGAGTTGTAATTTTCTTTTGGGTTGTAAGTAAATAAAATTGTGATGATCATCCTTATTAGAGGATGTACCATGTGAGGAAAGGATGATGGAAGCTATGATTCCCTCACAAGTGGGGATGAGATTTCGGACTTTATTAAAAATAAAAGAGGCCAGCGAAGCCCAAATACAAAATGATGAATAAAAGAGGCCTTGGATGCCCACCAAAAAAATGATGAGAGAAAATAGAGAAGGGACATTGCTACTATCCTTTTCCACACCTGTGCTTCAAAGTAGCACCATGATCTTGAAAGTAGAGAGTCTCCTATCTTGTCACTTTCATAGAACTAGTGGAATTTTTGTTCATGATGCATGTCCACGCATGTGTTGCATGGCAATCCCTACTCACTCACATTGATATCTATTGATGGGCATCTCCATAGCCCATTGATACGCCTAGTTGATGTGAGAATATCTTCTCCTTTTCCTTGACAACCTTCACCACATTATATTCCACCTATAGTGCTATATCCATGGCTCGCGCTCATGTATTGCATGAGAGTTGAAAAGGTTTGAGAACATAATAAGTGTGAAACAATTGCTTGACTTGTCATTGGGGCTGTGCATGATATAAATACTTTGTGTGGTGAAGATGGAGCATAGCCACACCATATAATATTAGAGGGATAACTTTCTTTTGCCATTATATTTTGAAGAGATACAATTGATTTGCTAGTATGCTTGAAATATTATTGTTTTTATATCAATATTGAGATTTGGTTTTGAGTCTTATGGATCTGAATATTCATGACACAATAGAGAATATTAAATGGATAAATATGTTAGCTAGCACTCCACATAAAAAATTCTGTTTTTATCATTTACCTACTCGAGGACGAGCAAGAATTAAGCTTGGGGATGCTGATACGTCTCCAACATATCTATAATTTTTGATGATTTCATGCTATTATATTATATGTTTTGGATGTTTTATATGCATTAATATGCTATTTTATATCATTTTCGGGGCTAACCTATTAATCTAGAGCCTAGTGTCAGTATTTGTTTTTCCTTGTTTTTGAGTTTTACAGATATGAAATATTAAACAGAGTCCAAATGGAATAAAATCTTCGGAATGATTTTTTCTGGAAGGAAAGAGATCTACCAGACTAGAAGTGCATACCAGGGCCCCTTCTAGGAGGTCACAAGCCCTCTAGGCGCGGCCACCCCCTAGTCGCGCCTGGTAGGCTTGCCGTCCCCTGGAAGGTCTCCTAACCCTATTCTTCGTCCTATAAATACCCAAATATTCCGCCAACACCAAAAAGAGCCACGCAAATACTTTTTCGCCGACAGAAGCCTTTGTTCCCAAGAGATCCAATGTTGGAGCCTTTTCCGGTAATCTGCCGGAGGGGTACGATCACAGAGGGCATCTACATCAACTCCATTGCCCCTCCGATGATGTGTGAGTAGTCCACCACAGACCTACGGGTCCATAGCTAGTATCTAGATGTATTATTCTCTCTCTTTGATCTTCAATACCATGTTCTTCATGATCTTCATGGAGATCTATCCGATGTAATACTCTTTTGCGGTGTGTTTGTCAAGATCCGATGAATTGTGGGTTTATGTTCAGATTATCCATGAATCTTATTTGAATCTTCTCTAAATTCTTATATGCATGATTTCATATCTTTGCAAGACTCTTCGAGTTATTGGTTTGGTTTGGCCAACTAGTTTGGTAATTCTTGCAACGGGAGAAGTGCTTAGTTTTGGGTTCAATCTTGCGGTGTCCCCACCCAGTGACAAAGTAGGGGTAGCGAGGCACGTATTGTAGTGTTGCCACCAAGGGTAACAAGATGGGGTCTTCATCATATTGATTGAGTTTATCCCTCTACATCATGTCTTCTTACCTAATGTGTTACTCTATTCTTCATGAACTTAATACTGTAGATGCAGGCAGGAGTCAGTCGATGTGTGGAGTAATAGTAGTAGATGCAGAATCGTTTCGGTCTACTTGACACGGATGTGATGCCTATATGCATGATCATTGCCTTGGATATCTACATGATTATTCGCTTTTCTATAATTGCTTGACAGTAATTTGTTTACCCACCGTGATATTTTCCTTCAAGAGAGAAGCCTCTAGTGAAACCTATGGCCCCCAGGTCTACTTTCCATAATATATTTTCAGATCTATAAACCAAAAATAACAAAAATACCTTGCTGCAATTTATTTATCTTTTACTTTCCGCAATCAATTTACATCTATCTCTATCAGATCTAATCCTTGCAAATAACCGTGACGGGATTAACAACCCCTTTATAGCGTTGGGTGCAAGAGTTTGATTGTTTGTGTAGGTGCATCTATAGGTTACTTGCTTGTTCCTCCTACTGGATTGATACCTTGGTTCTTATCAACTGAGGGAAATACTTATCTACTTCTCTGCATCACCCTTTCCTCTTCAAGGGAAAACCAACACAAGCTCAAGAGGTAGCAATGACCTAAGCGACAGTGCCACAAGAAAGTGGTACTATCATTATCAACTCTACATCTTTTGGCATCAATGTTATGAACATGTGTATCGTCACTATCAACATTCAATAGGAATAAACCCCTCACATTGGGTGCATGAACATAAAAGATATTACTCATATAAATAGAACAACCATTATTCTCTGATTTAAACGAGTAACCATTTCGCAATAAACAAGATCTAGATATAATGTTCATGCTTAACGCAGACACCAAATAACAATTATTTAGGTTCATAACTAATCCTGATGGTAATCGAAGAGCAAGCGTGCCGACGGCGATCACATCAACCTTGGAACCATTTCCCATGCACAATGTCACTTCATCCTTAGCCAGCCTTCGTCTGTTCTGTAGCTCCAGTTTTGAGTTGCAAATGTGAGCAACTGAACCGGTATCAAATACTCAGGCCCTACAATGAGAGCTGGTAAGGTACACATCAATAACATTTATATCATATATACCTTGTTTGGTGTTGGTCGCCTTCTTGTCGGCCAGATACATGGGGTAGTTCCGATTCCAGTGACCAGTTCCCTTGCAATGAAAGTACTCGGTTTCTGGCTTGGGTCCAGTCTTGGGTTTCTTCACGGGAGAGGCAACTGCTTTTCCACTCTTCTTGGAGCTACCCTTCTTGCCCTTGCCATTCTTCTTGAAACTAGTGGTTTTATTGACCATCAACACTTGATGTTCTTTCTGGATTTCAGACTCAGCGATTTTCAGCATCACAAACATCTCGGTGAATGACTTATTCATCCCGTCCATGTTATAGTTCATCATGAAGCTCTTGTAGCTAGGTGGCAATGATTGAAGAACTCTGTAAGTGATCGCCTTCGGTGGAAGGGGCATCCCTAACTCAACCAGACGGTTCGAATACCCAGACATTCTGAGTATATGTTCACTGACAGACCCGTTCCCCTCCATCTTGCAATCATAGAACTTATTGGATGTCTTATACTTCTCGATCTGAGCATTCTTCTCAAGATAAACTTTAACTCCTGGAACATCTCATATGCTCCATGACGTTCAAAACGTCTTTGAAGTCCCGGTTCTAAGCCATACAACATTTCACATTGAACTATTGAGTGATCTCCAGAATGTGTCACCCAAGCGTTCTTCGGCCTGGTGCAGAGGTTGATTGCAGCTTTGCCTCGCGTTGACACCGTGAAGCACTCCTCCTGTATTGAAGGAGTCGGGATGGCCCTTGCCAAGGCCAAGGTGCATTGGCCAGGGCTAAATCCGATGAAGGTAGCCACCGACCCTCCGCCACCCGGGAAGGAGCATCAACGCCCGAGCTATACTTCGATGGAGTGATGGAGAGTGCTTGGGTGATGGCGTTAAAGTGTTCGGGTGATAAAATATTTGAATGAGTTATAACGTGTCCGAAGACTTGCCCAAACTTTTAATGATAATAGTAGTTTGTTCTTACATGGTTTTGCATTCCTTTATAACTCCTATGTGGCTATTTAATACTGAAAGATGCGAGTCGTCGGCTTCAGCCCCCATGTAGATACTACATGAGGTGTCAATGCCAAGGCACTAAGACCCTTAGCCAAATTATCGGAACCCTAAGGTGGTATAGTGCGGTAGACTAGGCAATCAGACTATAGTGCTTTACTTCTTTCACTTAGCCATAGGGGCGCGAAAAGGGCTACAGGAAGCGTACGATTAGCTACCGAAGTGTTGTGATAGTTGGATGAACTGTGGCCAAAGCCGGTATCACAATGTTTGCACAAAGGGCAAGTTCCTCATATAACACGGAATAACCGCTTATGAGGAATGAAGTATAATACTTCCACCTCGGGGTTCACAGATCGGATCGCGAATACTACGACAGTTCATTTTTGGCTTTCTCCCCTGGGGTGCTTGACCAGACTATCCGGAAGCACAATTGCAGGGGTGATTCCTTTTCCCCTTTAGCCGAATGAGCGGAACATAAAGGGGCAAGCACGGGAGCCGGGCAACCCAACTTATTGACCAAAGACATAGTTCGGAACCGATGTATACAAAGCGAATGCCAAGACACCGAACACATGACAGATAAGGTGATTTATGTTTGAACTCGAGCCCCCGGTCTATTAGCCGGTTACCTCGCATCATACCGAACAGGTCCACGAGCAGAAGGATGGAGGAGAAAAAGATGCACAAAAGAAAGGATAGATGGGGCAAACTTGCGTCACGCAATTTTGTATTTTCTCAACAACTCTTATAGCTCGGATTGTCAAAGCAATTGTTTACAGATATGTGAAATAAAAAATATGCAAGAGTTGTTGTAGCAGGGGTCTTTGATTGATAACCTGACGTCCTCGATATGCCCCATTGCTAGTTGACTCCTGCTCTTAGATGCACCTTGATGGTGTTAGTGTTTGGCGGACGGATTTTGCAAACAAAGTCTTGAGAGGCCACCAAATTGTAGGTGAGATTTACACCATAGGCAGGCTTTTTTGAGGAGCGCATGCGTTTTGTCCGAAGACATGCTAATGGTAGAGGTTCGGGCCAGCCGAAAACCCATCTTTTGTTCCCCACCAGTGCCCATGGGATCTTGAGTGCGAAGTTGTGCCTCCTCGGCACGTACTTTTTTGGTCTTAAGGTTGGGCGATGGGGGCGAGTCCCTATAGAGGGGAGGAGGAAGGATCTAAGTTTTTTGTCTGAAGCCGAACTCGCTTCCCAGCCTTGTGTGCCTTTATGGCAGCTGTCGGGACTTGTCGATTTCCTTTGTAGCTGAATTCGGCCGCTAGGGCCAATGGATGTTCCTTAGTACTAAGGGAGTGCTCTGTATTGCCGTTTACGGTAATGACTCCCTTGGGGCCCGGCATCTTGAGCTTGAGGTATGTGTAATGTGGGACCACGTTGAAATGAGCAAACGATGTCCAACCAAGCAGCGCGTCATAGCCGCTGCGAAAGGGCACAATGTCGAAGATCAAGTCTTCGCTCGGAAAGTTATCGATTGAGCCGAACAAAACTTCCAGAGTTACGGAACCCGTACATCGGGCCTCAACGCCTGGGATCACTCCTTTGAAAGTAGTGCTGCTGGGTCTCATCCTTGACGGATCTATGCCCATATTTTTCACCGTATCTGAGTAAATCAGATTGAGGCTACTTCCTCCGTCCATTAGGACTTTTGTGAGGTGATACTCATCTATAATGGGGTCTAGGACGAGGGCCGCCGAACCCCCACGATGGATACTGGTCGAGTGATCACGCCGATCAAAGGTGATCGGGTATGCCGACCATGGGTTGTACTTTGGAACTACGGGTTCCATAGCATAGACCTCCTGAAGGGCGCGCTTCCTTTCCTTCTTAGGTATATGGGTGGCGTATATCATGTTAACCGTTTTTACTTTGGGAGGGAATTTATTCTGTCTGCCACCAATTGGACCCCGAGGCTCATCCTCGTCCTCACTGCGAGTGCTTTTGCCTTGGTCCTCGGGTGGTATCTTGTTGGCCTGTTTTAACACCCAGCAGTTGTGGTGTGTGTGGTTGGCGAGCTTCTCCGAGGTCCCGTGGATTTGGCAAGGCCTTTCCATGATCTTCTCTAGTTGAGTGGGTCCGTCACGATTGCCTTTAGGAGGCTTTTTCTGCTTCCTAGGTCGGGAGTTGTGGAATCCGGTGTTTACAGCCGTGTCATCGGCATCGCTATTATTGTGTCGACACTTATTCTTATTGCGCTTTGGTTTTAAGTTGCCATCCTGGGCTTCAGGTGCTACGGGATCTTCGGAATTGTGGTTGTGTCTAGCCAGCCAATTGTCTTCGCCTGCGCAAAAGCGGGTCATGAGGGAAGCAAGGGAAGACATGGTCCGAGGTTTATCCTGGCCTAGCTGGCGGGCCAGCCATTCGTCCCGAATATTGTGCCGGAAGCAGGCTATGGACTGAGCATCCGGACAGTCGATGATTTGGTTCTTCTTAGTCAAGAACCGATTCCATAATTGCCGAGCGGACTCGCCGGGCTTCTGGACGACGTTGCTGAGATTGGAAGAGTCCGATGGGCGGACATCGGTTCTCTGGAAGTTAGAGCGGAACGCATCTTCTAGGTCTTCCCATCATCCAATGGAGTTTTCGGGGAGGCTGTTTAGCCAATGCAGAGCTAGCCCCTTAAGCTTAAGAGGGAGATATTTGATGGCATGGAGGTCCTCTCCACGCGCCATGTGGATATGGAGGAGGAAGTCCTCAATCCATATGGTTGGGTCAGTGGTCCCATCATACTGTTCTATATTCATAGGTTTAAACCCCTCGGGGAACTGATGACGCATTACCTCATCTGTGAAGCATAGTGGGCGAGCGGCGCCTCTGACCCGTGCTATGTCGCGCTTGTACTCGGCGTCCGTATGGGGCCGGTTGCGTTCCCGGACTCTGTTGTTCTGGTCAAACCATGGTCTGTACCCGCCCCGTCTATCGGGTGAGTACTCTCTGTATCCATAGATGGATCTTGTACGGCATGCTCTGTGCTCCAAGTCATCTCGCAGGTCAAACCTGTCATTGGGCTCTAATGGCTCCTTACCCCGTCTTTGGGGCATTGCCAGTATATAATCGGTGTTTTCAGTCGTCCTGCCCGACCACGAGGAGGCGGTCCGTCTTATCGTATGGAGTACGGTTTGGAGATGGAGTATCAGTGAGTTCGTCATTGAATTGCGGCAACAGCCTTCTCTGAGGGTAGCTTTTGGGCTGGTTCCACAAACCGGTGACGTATGCTTCCTCGGCTGAGAGGACTTTCGTCCATCGATCATTGAGTTTGTCCTATTCGGCTTTGAGTTGCCGTTCTTTAGCCTTTAGGCTGCAAGCCGTTGCTATGAGTTGTTGCCTGATTTCCTCCTGATCTTCGAGGTTATCAGGGATGTACAAGTCATCGGCTTCTGGTATATCTTCCTCCTCGACAAGGGGAAGGTAATTGTCATCTTTGGAGTGGTTGACGTTATCGGGGTTATTGTGGTCCTCATGCCCTTCCGGACCCTCTAACAGGTGCTCGGGGATATCGGGATTGCCATGATCAGCGGGGGTATTACAGTCCCCGTTGTTGATAATCGCTTTTCTTCCCTTTTTTCCTTTCGACCGTTTATGCGGTTTCCGGCGCCTTGATGGCACATCACCCGATTTCTCGCCGTTGTTATTTCGCGTGTTATCGCCGTTAGCGGCAGGAGTATCTACCATATAGACATCGTATGTGGAAGTGGCGGCCCAATTCCCAGTGTTAACGGGGGTGGGAGCACGGTCCTCTTCATCCATGTATTCTGCTTCTTCGGAGGCGTAGTCCAGCATGTCGGTTAAATCCTCGATTGTGGCTATCAAGTGGGTGGTGGGTGGGTCAAAAAAATCGTCCTGATCCGCACCGCAACCGAACTGAGCATAGATCGAGATTGGATCGTCAGTGATCTTCATCGACGAGATTCGATCCAGGGCTTCATCGACCACTGAGGGCCCGATCAGATCCAGTTGTTCAGAACTTGTGGAGTTAACTTCAAAGTCGTCCGTACATGGGAAGTGTTTGGCAAGAACACGTGTCCGGTCATATGGCTTAATGGTCGGGCTGGGATAAAAGATCGGTTTACCGCTATGGGTGACCCCATCAGCATATCCGAAGTAAGGGATCGAGGTTAAAGCCTTAGAGTCCTCGGGGGCTACAGGTAGAGTTGCAAGCCCGATTAACGACAAGTCACCCCGAGAGTCGACGAAGAACTCTAAGTTTCCAAATCTAACCTCTCGATCCGGGGCGAAGTTCTCAATGCGGCCTAGATGGCCAGCGGAGTCAGCGTGCAGCACAACGCTGCCGAAGGCGAAGATTTGTCCGAGGACAAAAGTGTCCACATTGCGGACCTCCTCGTTGATGATAAGGTGAGACATCGATTCCATCTTGCTCACAGTGGAACTCTCAATGAAAGCACCAATATCGGTGTGAAAACCGGCGGATCTCGGGTAAGGGTCCCGAACTGTGAGACTAGAATCGACGGTAACAGGAGACGAAGGAGAGATAGATTTACCCAGGTTCGGGCCCTCCTATGTAGCTAATACCCTATGTCCTGCTTAATTGTATTGATGGTATGGGGGGTTAAATAGTTGATCGACCCCGAGATCGAATAGCTAACCCTAGATGAGTTGTTCTGTCCCTATACCCTAAAACCCTCCGGCTTATATAGATGTCGAGGATGCCTAGGGTTTACAAATGGTCGGTTACATGCCGAAGAGATAAACGTGCCTATTTACTACATCAAACGTGGAGCACAATTCGTGCTTCTCGAAGCTTCCATCCTGGAAACTAGGCCTTCAAATCATCCAGTGTTCGCCAAGTAGCACATAGAGTCCGGCCCATAAACAATAGGTCGGCTATCCAAGGACACCCTAATCCAGGACTCCCTCAATAACCATGAAACTTATCATCACAATTTTAATTTGCAATATGGTTGTGTCAACCAAGTGTCTCATGATAGTTATTTTGTTGAGTTTGCTCCCACTACCATGGATGATAAGGAATTTGCTTATGTGGAAAGTAATGAAAATTCTATGCTTGTGAAATATGAAAAGAATGATTTATGTGATAGTTATATTGTTGAATTACTTCATGATTATACTGAAATTCATTATGAGGGGGGACATATGCTTGTAGGAATTGCAATAATATCAAGTTTCCTCTCTATGTGTCTAAAGTTTTGAAGTTATGCTTGTTTTGCCTTCCTATGCTAGTTGATTCTTGTTCCCATAAATTGTTGGCTCACAAAATCACTATGCATAGGAAGTGGGTTATACTTAAATGTGTTTTTCATGCTATTCATGATGCTCTTTTGCATATATCAATTACTACTTTTTATGTGAGCATCATAGAAATCGTTATGCCTAGCTAGGGGCGTTAAACAATAGCGCTTGTTGGGAGGCAACCAAATTTTATTTTTATGTTTTTTTTGCTTCTGTTTTTGAGTGTTTCACACATTATTACCTCTTTAGTAATCGTGATTTGGTGTTTTAATTAGTGTTTGATCCAAGTAAGACCTTTGGGATGGTATACGGTGATTGTTGATTTGATCTTGCTGGAAAACAGAAACTTTTACACTCAGTCCAGGAATTTTATAAATTTACCAAAGCGACGAATGAGTCTGAAATTTTTACAAAAGATTTATATACAGATTTCCCAGGTTTTCCTAATGTGTCACAATTTTTGGAGTTACATAAGTATTCTAAGTTCACATATAGCTACAGACTGTTCTGTTTTTGACAGATTATGTTTTCTTTGTGTTATTTACTTATTTTGATGTATCTATGGGTTGTATCGGGGGGTATGAACCATAGAGAAGTTGGAATACAGTATATATTACACCAATATAAATATATAATGATTTCACAACATTAATTAAAGTGGTGATTTATTTTTCTTGTACTAACGGATCTCATGAGTTTTCTGATGAGTTTTGTGTTGTGAAGTTTCCAAGTTATGGGTAAAGATTTGATGGACTAAGGAATAAGGAGTGGCAAGAGCCTAAGCTTGGGGATGCACAAGGCACCCCAAGTAATCAAGGATGCCAAAGATCCTAAGTTTGGGGATGTCCCGGAAGGCATCCCCTCTTTCGTCTTCAATGCTTCGGTAAATTTACTTGAGGCTATATTTTTATTCACCACAAGATATGTGTTTTGCTTGGAGCGTCTTGTGTGATATGAGTCTTTGCTTTTTAGTTTGCCAAAATCATCCTTTCTGCACACATATTTTGAGAGAGGCACGCTTGAATCGTGAAATTATTAGAATACTCTATGAGCTTCACTTATATCTTTTGAGCTAGGCAATTTTGCTCTAGTGCTTCACTTCTATCTTTTTAGAGCATGGTGGTGTTTTATTTTATAGAAATATTTGAACTCTCATACCTCACTTATATTATTTTGAGAGAATTTAAAAAGCATGTTAATTGGTTTAGATTATGAATTTAGTCCTAATATAATGGGCATCCAAAAGGGATATAATAAAAACTTTCATATAAAGTGCATTGAATATTATGAGAAGTTTGATTCCTTGCATAAAGTTTTGAGATATAAAGATGGTGATATTAGGGTCATTCTAGTGAGTAATTGTGAATTGGTAAAACTACTTGTGTAAAGGTTTGTGATTCCCGTAGCATGCACGTATGGTGAACCGTTTTGTAATGAAGTCGGAGCATGATTTGTTTATTAATTGTCATCGTTTGTGTGAGGGTCGGGAGCGCGCGATGGTTAACTCCTACCAACCTCTTCCCTAGGAGCATGCATCTAATACTTTGCTTCGATAACTAATAGACTTTTGCAATAAGTATGTGAGTTCTTTATGACTAATGTGAGTCCATGGATCATACGCAAACTCACCCTTCCACCTTTGCTAGCCTATCTAGTACCGTGCGACTTTCGCCAGTGCATTATACCCACCATATATCCTTCCTCAAAACAGCCACCATACCTACCTATTATGGCACTTCCATAGCCATTCCAATATATATTGCCATGCAACTTCCACCGTTCCGTTTAGTATGACACGCACCATCATTTTCATATTGCTTTGCATGATCGTAAGATAGCTAGCATGATGTTTTCATGGCTTGTCTATTTTTTCATGTCATTTGCTATGCTAGATCATTGCACATCCTGGTACACCACCGGAGGCATTTATATAGAGTCATATTTTGTTCTAGTTTTGAGTTGTAATTCTTGAGTTATAATTAGATAAAAGTGTGATAATCATCATTATTAGAGCGTTGTCCCATGTGAGGAAAGGATGATGGAAGCTATGATTCCCTCACAAGTTGGTATGAGACTCCGGACTTTATGAAAAATAATAGAGGCCAATGAATCCCAAATAAAAAAGAGGCCAATGATGCCCACCAAAAAAGGAGATAGAAAAGAAGGAAGTGATAATGATACTATGTTTTTTCCACACTTGTGCTTCCAAGTAGCACCATGATCTTCATGATAGAGAGTCTCCTATTTTGTCACTTTCATATACTAGTGGAAATTTTTCATTATAGAACTTGGCTTGTATATTCCAATGATGGGCTTCCTCAAATTTCCCTAGGTCTTCTTGAGCAAGCGAGTTGGATGCACATCCACTTAGTTTCTTTTTGAGCTTTCATATACTTATAGCTCTAGTGCATTCGTTGCATGGCAATCCCTACTCACTCACATTGATATCTATTAATGGGCATCTCCATAGCCCGTTGATACACTTATTTAATGTGAGACTGTCTTCTCCTTTTCCTTACAACCTCCACCATATTCTATTCCACCTATAGTGTTATATCAATGGCTCACGCTCATGTATTGTTTGAGAGTTGAAAATGTTTGAGAACATAAAAGCTGTGAAACAATTGCTTGACTTGTAATCAGGGTTGTGCATGATATAAATACTTTGTGCGGGGAACATGGAGCATAGCCAGACTATATGATTTTGTAGGGATAACTTTCTTTTGCCATGGTATTTTGCAGAAACACAATTGCTTTGTTAGTATGCTTGAAATATTATTGTTTTTATGTCAACATTAAGCTTTTGTTTTGAGTCTTACAGATCTGAACGTTCATGCCACAATAAAGAATATTACATGGATAAATATGTTAGGTAGCATTACACATCAAAAATTCGGTTTTTATCATTTACCTACTCGAGGACGAGCAGGAATTAAGCTTGGGGATGCTGATATGTATCCAACGTATCTATAATTTTTGATTGTTCCATCCTATTATATTATCTGTTTTGGATGTTTTATATGCATTTATATGCACCCTAGTGCCCAGTGTCAGTTTTTGTTTTTTCCTTTTTTGAGTATTGCAGAAAAGGAATATCAAACGGAGTCCAAACGGAATAAAATTCTACGATGATTTTTCTTGGACTAGAAGAACCCAGCAGACTTGGAGAAGAGTCCAGAAGAGCCACGGGTGGGCCACAAGCCACCCTAGCATGGCCAGGGGGCGCCCCTGGCTTGTGGGTCCCCCGTAGCTCTTCCAACCCTAATATCTGGCCTATAAATTCAGAAATATTCCCCCAATACCAAAAAGAGCCACGATAATACTTTTCCACCGCCGGAAGCCTCCGTTCCCGAGAGATCCAATCTTGGAGCCTTTTTTGGTAATCTGCCAGAGGGGGGATTCGATCACGGGGTGACTCTACCTCAACTCCATTGCCCTTCCGATGATGACTGAGTAGTTCACCACAGACCTATGGTTCCATAGCTAGTAGCTAGATGGCTTCTTCTCTCTCTATGTTCTTCAATACCATGTTCTCCATGATCTTCATGGGGATATATCCGATGTAATACTCTTTTGCGGTGTGTTTGTCAATATCTGATGAATTGAGGGTTTATGATCAGATTATCTATGAATATTATTTGAGTCTTTTCTGAATTCTTATATTCATTATTTCATATCTTTGCAAGTCTCTTCGAGTTATTGATTTGGTTTGGCCAACTAGATTGGTAATTCTTGCAATCGGAGAAGTGCTTAGTTTTGGGTTCAATCTTGCGGTGTCCTCACCCAGTGACATAGTAGGGGTAGCGAGACACGTATTTGTATGTTTGCCATCAAGGATAAAAAGATGGGGTTTTCATCATATTGCTTGAGTTTATCCCTCTACATCATGTCATCTTACCTAATGCGTTACTATGTTCTTCATGAACTTAATACTCTAGATGCAGGCAAGAGTCAGTCGTTGTGTGGAGTAATAGTAGTAGATGTAGAATTTTTTTGGCCTACTTGACATGGGCATGATGCCTATATGCATAATCATTGCCTTCGATATTGTCATAACTATGCGCTTTTCTATCAATTGCTCGAAAATAATTTGTTCACCCATCGTATTATTTTCCTTCAAGAGAGAAGTCTCTAGTGAAACCTATGGCCCCCGGGTCTATCTTCCACATTATATTTCCAGATCTATAAACCAAAAATACCAAAAATACCTTGCTGCCATTTTATTTACTTTTTTACTTCTAGCAATCTTTTATATCTTTCTCTTTCAGATCTAATCCTTGCAAGTAACCGCGAAGGGATTGACAACCCCTTTATAGCATTGGGTGCAAGTGTTTGATTGTTTGTGTAGGTGCATAAATTGGGGCCTTGCTTGTTCCTCCTACTAGATTGATACCTTGATTCTCAACAACTGAGGGAAATACTTATCTACTTTTCTGCATCACCCTTTCATCTTCAAGGGAAAACCAGCGCAACCTCAAGAAGTAGCAACTGGCATGATACCATGATCTCCATCATCTTGATCTCCATCAACGTGTTGCCATCGGGGTTACCGCGCCGACATTGCTTCCATGACTATTGCTTACTCATAGCGATAAAGTAAAGCAAAAATGGCAAAAATAATTAAAGATAACCCTATGGCTCCTAGCAGTTGCCGTACTCATCGACATGCAAGTCATGATATTCTATACAAAACATGATCATCTCATACATCACATATATCTCATCATGTAATTGGTCATATCACATCACAAAATACCCTACAAAAACAAGTTAGACGTCCTCTAATTATTGTTGCATGTTTTACGTGGCTGCTACGGGTATCTAGCAAGAACAGTTCTCACCTACGCAAAAACCACAACGGTGATACAGAAATTGCTATTCAACCTTCTCAAGGACCACCTTTGTCGAATCCAATACAACTAGAGTAGGAGAGACACACACACCCGCCAGCCATCTTTATGCAACAAAGTCACATGTCAGTCGATGGAACCGGTCTCTCGTAAGCGTACAAGTAAGGTTGGTCCAGGCCGCTTCATCCCACAATACCGCTGAATCAAAAACCGACCAAGGGGGAAGAAATCTGAGCATCAACGCCCACAAACTCCTTTGTGTTCTACTCGTGATCTCATCTACACATAGACCTAGCTCTAATACCACTATTGGGGAACGTTGCATGGGAAAAAAATCCTACGCACACGCAAGATCTATCCATGGTGATGAGAATCTACGAGAGAGAGAGTGGATCTACATACCCCTGTAGATAGCTAAGCAGGAAGTGTTTAGAAACACGGTTGATGTAGTTGAACGTCTTCGCGATCCAAATGACGAGCGTCCCGCGATCCAATCGCGATATGTCCCGATCTAGCGCCGAACGGATGACACCTCCGTGTTTAGCACACACATAGCTCGATGACGATATCCGCCTTCTTGATCCAGCAAGAGGGAGCGGAAAGGTAGATGAGTTCTCCGGCAGCGCGACGGTGCGGCGACGGTGGTGGTGGAACTATTCTGGGAGGGCTTCGCCTAAGCACCTCCAAAACTAGACTAGATGAGAAAACGATCTAGAGGAGGAAGAGGGTAGCGCGTGGCAATTAGGGTTAGGTCTGCCCTCAATTCCTCTAGTATATATAGGAGGGAGGGGAGGGAGTCCGGCGCCCCAAGGGCTCCTCCTTTGGTGCGGCCGAAGTGGGAGGTGGAGGAGTCCTACTCCAGTCCTACTAGGAGTAGGATTCCTCTCTCCACTTGGAAACTTTGTCCACCTTTGGGTGTTTCCTCCCTAGTCGCAGGGGCCTTAGTAGGGGCTTTGGGCAGCCCACCGGGGGATGGTTTGTCTCCTCCCACAACACATGAGGCCCTTCGGGGCGTGAGGCCCCTCCCGATGGTCCCCCGATACCCACTAGGCACTCCCGGTACACTATCGAAGTGCCTGAAACCTTTCCAGTGACCAAAACGGGACTTCCTATATATCAATCTTTACCTCCAGACTATTTTGGAGCTCTCATGACATCCGGGATCTCATCCGAGACTCCGAAAAACCTTCGATCACCACCATACGTAACTCTATACTGCTCAAACGTCACCGAACGTTAATTATGGAATCCATGCGGGTTCGAGAACTATGTAGACATGACCGAGACACCTCTACGGTCAATAACCAATAGCGGGGCATGGATGCCCATATTGGTTCCTACATATTCTAAGAAGATCTATATGGGTTGAACCTCTATATCAACGATTCAGTTAATCCCGTATGTTGTTCCCTTTGTTCCTCGGTATGTTACTTGCCCAAGATTTGATCGTCGGTATCTCTATACCTAGTTCAATCTTGTTACCGGCAAGTCTATTTACTCGTTCCGTCATGCAAGATCTCGTGGATAACATTTTAATCACATTTCTTGCAAGGCTTGTTCTGATGTTGTATTACCGAGTGGGCCCTGAGATACCTCTCCGTCACATGGAGTAACAAATCCCAGTCAGGATCCATGCCCACTCAACAGACACCCTCGGAGATACCTGTAGAGCACCTTTATAGTCACCCAGTTCCGTTGCAACATTTGATACACACAAGGCACTCCTCCGGTGTCAGTGAGTTGCATGATCTCTTGGTCATAGGAATAGATACTTGACATGTAGAAAACTACAGTAATAAACTGACGCGATCAAATCCTATGTTTATAGTTTGGGTCTTGTTCATCACATCATTCTCCCAATGATGTGATCCCGTTATCAATTGACATCTTATGCCTATGGCCAGGAAACCTTGAACATCTTTGATCAATGAGCTAGTCTACTTGAGGCATACTAGGGACACAATGTTGTCTATGTATCCACACATGCAACATGTTTCCAATCAATACAAGTATAGCATGGATAATAAACGATTATCGTGAACAAGGAAATATAATAATAACTAACTTATTGTTGCCTCTAGTGCATATTTCCAACACCAGCGGGGCACGCCACCAGGGGGCGCGCTCTGTTGGCTTGTGCCTCCCTCGGGCGCCTCCTGGCGCCCCTCTCTGGTCTATAAGTTCACATATATTCCAAAAACCCTAGAAGCACTCCCGAAACACTTTTTCTGCCGCCACAAGTCATTGTTTCGATGGGAGGCCATCTACACCTCTATTCCAACACCCTGCCGGAGGGGAGATCGATCATAGAGGGCCTCTTCATCAACCTTGTTGCCCTCACCATGATGTGTGATTAGTTCCCCACAAATCTATGGGTCCATATGTAGTACCTAGATGACAATCTCTCTCTCTCTTGATCTTCAGTACAATGTTCATTGCATCTCTGCCTTGATCTATCCGATGTAATCCCTTTGTATGGTGTGTTTGTTGGGATCCAATGAATTGTGAGTTTATGTTCAGACTATTCATGAAAATTATTTGAGTCAAACCTGAATACTAATATTCTTATTTGCATGATCATCATATCTTCGTAATGCTCTCTCATCTATTGTGATAGTTTGGCCAACTAGATTGATATTTCTTCGGTGGGAGTGGTGCGTTGTAGTAGGTTCAACTTGGCGAGTTTCTATATCCTAGTAAAAGAAGGGGACAAGTTGCATCTTTGTGTTTCTGCTACTAAGGATAAAATGATGGGGTTTATCCATACTGATTGAGTTTAGTTTGTCTACATCATGTCATTGTTCTCCAAGCATTACTATGTTTTACTTATTACTCTAGATGCATGCTGGATAGCGGTCGATGAGTGGAGTGGTAGTAATAGGTGCAGGCAGGAGTCGGCCTATTTGCTTTTGGGCGTGATTCCTATATACACATGATCATTGTCGTGAAAATTGCATAACTATTCACGTTTCTATCAATTTCCCAACAATAATTTGTTTACCCGCCGTATGCTATTTTTATGAGAGATGTCACTAGAGAACTCTATGGCCCCGGGGTCTATTCACTTATATATTCATGGACACTTTCATTACCTTGTTGTTATTTATTTTATTTCATTTTATTTTGCAATTTACAATTACCTACAACTATGTACACAACTCACTTGCTTGAAAATAACGAGATCAAGGGGATTGACAACCCTCTTGCCGACGCTGGGTGCAAGTTGTTTGTTCTTTTGTGTGCAGCCACTAAAGATGGTTGAGGATCGGTATTCTTATTGGTTCAATAAACCTTGCTTTCATGACTGAGGAAAATACTTACCCATTTTGTGTTGCGATAACCCATTCCTCTTCACAGAAAACCCAACGCAGATCATGAGTATCAGCGACATGCAGATTCTAAACAATTGGTTAAAGATGCATGAGGAACTAATTTTGCGATATCGGTGAAGGAGGTGGCAAAAAATAAAGCATGTGGTTGCTGCGATCTTGAGCTGGGGCACGAATATATTTGATGTAGCCCGAAAGGATCCTAAGAAACTAAAGAAAAGGCTTGAAGAATTGCGCTCGACTCTTAGCCGTGTTGACCCCTCGTATGAAGATACCAAGGTCAAGGACCATATTGTGGAGATAAGTTTTCAAGAGTAGGTCTTGTGGAGGTAGTGAGACATTGTTTAGTGGTTCAGGGAAGGTGAATGAAACATATAAAATATCACGAAAGAGCTTCAAACAGGAGGAAGAAGAATTGGATCACTCATCCCACATGCGATAATGGCACCATTTGTGGGGACTGGGGACAGTTGAACACAAACACACGTTAATAAATTTATGAGAATTTATATTCTGTTTAAGGGGTGATTGTCATTGAGGAGGTATTGTCACATGTTCCTTGTAAAATCACAATGAAATGAATGTGTTGCTAACACGCCCGTACACGAAATCAGAGATAAAAAGTTCTCTTTTCCAAATGTTTCCCACATAAGAACCAGGGCCAGATGGATTCCGGACACACTTTTTATAAGCATTGGCATTTATGTGGTAAAAAGGTTACCAAGGTTGTTATTTGGATTTTGAATGGAGAAGATTCTGCAGAAGAAATAAATAGGGCATTCATTGCTATTATCCCTAAGGTATTGAACCCTACATTACTACATCAGTTTCGCCCCATTAGCTGGTGCAATGAGATTTTACAAAATCACTTACAAAGTACTCGCTCACCGTTTGAAGGAGATTCTGCTTGAAATTATTTATAAAGAACAATCGATGTTTGTGCCAGGTAGACTGATCACAAACAATGTCATAGTGCCCTATGAATGGTACATTTTATGAAGAAAAGCTGAAGTAAAAGGAACTCCTAAAGTGTGGTTAAATTGGATATGCAGAAGGCATATGATCAATAAGAATAGTCTTACATTGAAGCCATTATGAAGAAGTTAGGGATTTGCCATAGTTTTCTTGATGCGGTTATGAAAGTTGTGAAAATAGTATCCTTCTCGGTTCTCCTTAACGGTGGCCGTACTCGCGAGTTTATTCCTTTGAGTCATCAGACAAGGGGGGCCTAGATCCCCCTATTTGTTCCTACTTGCGGGAGAGGGTCCATATTGTATTATGCAATATGCCAGTTGATTAGGGGTATTGGAAAGCATCAAGGTTACCCCAATGGCCCCAATTGTTGAATTATTGCTTTTTGCACATGACTACATTATTTTCATTAAGGCGACAAAGGAAAAATCAGAAATCTTGAATACCATCCTCAGGAGATACTGTCAAGCCTTGGGTTAATGGATTAACCATGATAAATCATCAATATTTTAGAAAAAGTATGTCTGAAGGTGGTGAGGGGGCATATAAAAAGAAGTGTTGGGAGTGCACAATGAATCTCTCATGGAAAGTACTTAAGATTGCCTTTTGATGTTGGTAACGGGAAGAATGGAACCTTTACATACTTGAAATATTATGTATTGAAAATATTGCGGGGGTGGATGGAAAAATGATTGGCTAGTAGTGGGAAGAAAGATTTAATTAAATCGGTGGTACAAGAAATTCCTACTTATTCGATGTGTGTTTTTAAGCTGTCTAGGGGGCTCTATCAACATATCACATCATTAACCTACAAATTCTAGTGAGGGAGTAAGAATGTATAGAGGAATGAGGCATGGGTTTCATGGGAAACAATGACGATGTCAAGGTATAAAGGCGGCATGGGGTTTAGGGATATCGAGTTGTTCAACTTGGCATTGGTAGCTCGCCAATTGTGGAGGGTTTTACAAGAACTGGAATCTCTCAGCGCACGTATATTAAAGATTCTTTACTTTCCAATAAGTGATATTCTCTCTGCAGAAATTGGCAACAATTCCTCCCAGGTCTGGTACTTGTCATGTGAGGCAAGATATGCTCTCAAAGTGGGGTTTATTAGTGAAGGATCAAAGATAATGATAATGTCACCTAGAGGGGGTTGAATAGGTGGCTACCAAATTAAATTATTTTATTATTTGATTTTAGAGTCAATTGTGGAAATATAAGTTCTCTAGAAATGCAACTAGTTGATACAACCCTATATTATGTGTTACAAACAAGCTAGTAAGATACACAAGGAAACACACAAGCAAGTAGAAACAACAAGTAAAGCTAGGGTAAAGAGACAATGGAAAGCATGGAAGATGATGATGTAATCCGAAGTTCACACACTTGGGGTGTGCTAATCTCCGTTGGAGAGGGGGGGCAACAATGGATGTCCCACCTTCTTATCTGAGAACCACAAGCAACGAATGCTTTGGCTCCCTTCCACTAGGGGAATCACTCAGGGCGACCTCCAAACTTCCACGAATGATCCTAGGGCACAACCACATGACTTGAAAGTTCTCGGTAACACAAACCGCATCTAGGGATCCCCACAAACCCAAGAGTAACAAGATTTCCTAGGATCTCACGAGTAATCAAGGAACTCGAGTTTTTCTTTGATGGATTGATAGGTAAGGTGTTCCTCCTTATCTATCTAAAATATGGTGTGGGTTTATTGGCTAGCGAGGGAGGAATCGAAGGTTGAAACTTTAAATCAATGGAGGAAAGAGGAACGGAGTGATCCACTTCCCCATGGGGAAGAAAGGGCTATTTATATGTCACCCAATTTTCTACCCGTTACGTGCATCTCGGCAAAGTCGGAATATCTAGGCAATATCCAACGATTGTTTGACTTTAGAGAGGCTAGTGTCAAGTCAGATAAGTGGTTAGATAATATTCAGTAGTCGAACTAGTTAGATTATCTAGGCAATATCGAATGACTATCCAAATTTACATAGGCTTGTGTTATCAAGTGAGATAATGGACATATAAATATGTTCTAGAGGCAAATAACATGTGAAACAAGGGCTCTTTTCTTATGAGATGTGGGTGGTATTTTTGGCTTATCGTTTTCATTGATTCCACACACGACTCACGACGTATCCTCTTTTAATATTGCGGCATACCTATGACTCAAAATGACAAATCATCGGTAGAAAATTGATGCGTCGCCTTCTTTTTATCCTTTTAGCTTAGGGGGTCACCGACCAACTTCATTCTCGATCCCACCGGAACACATCTACTTGGACTCACCGAGACGCTAGGGTTTGTGCAGTGCATATGTCAAGTGTATCTCGATGAGTCTGGGTAGATGTGTTTTAGTGGGACCGAGAATGGATTTAGGGTTTTGTACATACATGGATGTGAGAGTGTAACTAGAGTTTTTGGAGCAATATATCTAAGCACTTGAGCAGTTAGAACATGATCAAATCTCATCCCCTTTTAAAAGTATTAGCTCTTCCATGGACTCAATGTGATGTTGGATGACTTAGCCAAAAATTTAGAGTCTTAAAGCTTTGTCAGCATCTCTCCTTTGTAGGTTGGGGGGTTCACATGGCATACCATATACTTGCCTAAGTTGTACTCTTCCTATAATTTACCCAAGGAAAACATTAGTCCAAAAATATGTATGTTGACATGAAATACCAAAATCACCAAGGGAGTGAATGTGCTTACAGTCTCCCTCTCTTTGGTAATTGATGACAACATACATCAAAGTTTCAAAGGAAGGATATATCATAGAAATACATTAAAGCTTTGATAGACATGTAACATGTATAAGCTCACCACTACAGTTGTGCATATTTGAACTTTTTCTTTTGGAATGCGAATGCACAATTGATTAGGTAAAGAGACTCTATATGTCACATGTATCTTGGCAGTATGCATAAGAGCAAAAATATAGCAAAAAAAAATTCATGTGTACATGACCCTTTCTTACAACCAAGTATATACAAAAAGCAAGGATCATTATGCACATGAGTATGATCACTGTTCGAGATATCTCCTCTCGTTAATGTATTGGTCGATCCAAGATGGTAGATAAATCAACTTATCGGATATGTCGACTATTTATCGACAAGGTTTTTCAAACATATTAGGTTTTCGTATCATCTGGATCAATGGAAAACACGTAAGCCATGTCATCTATATTCCTCTTAAGCAACCCGAGATGTACCAGAAGTAGTCATCTAAACAAATAGAAGGCATCACGACTACAAAACTCAACCGAAATAAAAATCGAGAGCTAAATCTGTTGGCTCCCACAGATTTACGGGTGAATATAAATGATATATTGGTCTACCAACCGATATATCGACCATACCAGTATACCCCGCGATCTCACCCCGATAAGGGATAAATCGTCCACGGCTTATCGGCCGATATTTTGAACAGTGAGTATGATGCATATGCTTACCTTAAAGTGCTTGAACATTATACCTGAAGAGACAAACTTGTAGAAACAAGGTTAGATAACATAAAAACATCTCTTCAGGAAATGTAAGAACTTCAAGAATACCAAGACTAGGATGACATGCAAAAAGGATTAACATCACTAGGTGAATACTTTGTGAAAGTTGGCATGTCCCTAGGAGATCAACATCAACATAGATTTGCAATAAAGTTCCAACATATTGTTCTCCCCTAAACTTGAAATTTCCTCTCCCCCTATATTTGATATTGTAGGCATGGGAGCAGGTAGAGCGAGACAAAACTCACAGCACAAAAATATCATTCGTATTAATATGTTTCTCCCCACTTAGAAACATACACTTCTCTCTCCTCTTATATTCCTCCAAAATATATGCTTTGAAGCATTTTAATGTGCATTTCTCTCCCTTTTAGATAACCTTAATGTGAATTTCTCTCCCCCCTTTGACATCAATTTCCAAGAAGCGTTGAAGGCCTTTTGATTGTATTGGTCAATAGGAAGGGTCTTGGATGAGCATACTTAGCTGAGATGACACTGAGAATGCAGTAGAGGGGAAATAAGCATTAAGTGCAGCTCGACAAAAACTGAAATTAATTTTTGGCAAACAATTATTTTCTTGTGCACTTTGGTGTCTCCAAAACAAACCAATTGGTCATTTCGAAGAAATCTTGGAATCACCTGTTAATCACATCGAAGGTTCTAAGCCAGTTCAATTTGTGCTGGCCGATGAACTGCTAAACAATGAAGCTTGTAGACTCGGTTGCACCAATGTTTTTGGATCGGAGAGACCGATTGCACAACAGAAAGAAAAATCCGTCAAACTCAACTTACTTTGCAATAACACCACGAAAAGATTTGAAAGAAATTCATATAAGATCTGCAATGAATTGATAGAAATAACTCGAAAGATAAAATAGAAGAAGATTTTGGTGTTTTGTTTTAAAGGTTTTCAAAAGGATAGAGAAACACAAGAACGAATGAGAACAAACAAAACACAAGGTAAAAACAACAAATGTAAAACTTCAACTAAGATAGTGTTGATGACTAGGTTGCCTATATTTGAGTGCATTGACTAAGGAGTCAAGTGATAACACTTGATCATATGCCATACTTATCGTTACGCTCAAAATGGGGTAGCCATTTTTCGGTTAAGCATTTGCATGTGTTCACGTCTTCTTGGGTTGTTTTGACTCGTGGCTTGAAGTAAGGTTTCTCTAAGATGTGAGAAGTTACATTTGGGTTTATTGTTTACACGGTCATGTAGGTGAACTTGTTGTGGATGCTCAAGTGTGATGTTATCCATCATGAGTTGGGACCTATCCATTGTTCTTTGAAGTCCATCATCCTACATGGATTAGCCACGCAAGGAATAACATGTATGTCCAAATTGACAAGAGTCAAGAGTTTAAACAATATGTTGTCAAAGGATATTTTTAGTGTTGTATTTTTCCATGATCACAACAAATGTGATATTTGATACTTGGTTCATATGAGATTGCTCAAGATGGGAGTTTGGACAAATATTGCAAGGTGTTGCTTGTCCAAGTACCTATATAGGGTTAGATGCAATACAAGGAGGCAATATATCCAAGACATGAGATAGATCATTCTAAGAGACAAATCAAGGATTATTAATATATCCTCATGTCCTCGCATGCATCCAAGTGAATTTCTAATTCACATTGAAGTCATCAAGAATGTTTAACTCACTCCTTAAGCGACAAAAGTCTTCTCATATGTCACTTGCTTCTCGATATGAACATGCTTAAGGTCAATGTCATCTTTAACCATGTGATCACGTATGAAGTGGTGACGAACATCGGCATGCTTAGTATGAGAATATTGACGGGATTATATGCAATGTTGATAGCACTCTAATTGTCACAAAGTAATGACACATGTTTCACACTTATCACATAGTGTTTGAGAGTTTATGTCACCCATAGTAGTCAAGCACAACATAATCCTTGGCGGTAGATTGAGATGCCGAGTGCTGCTTCTTGAAGGACCAAGACACAAGGGAACTTTCATGAAATTGACAAGTACCTGAAGTGGACTTTCTATCAAACTTGTCACCGACATATTCCGAATCGGAGTACCCAACAAGATTAAAATATGATCATTTGGGATACCGTATGCCATAGTATATATGGTGTATGTATCAAGTATGTCACAATTCTTTTCAAAGTCGATAAGTGACATTTTAGGTGTCACTTGGTACCGTGCCCATGCACACACTTAGCAATGACCCTATCACTGATCGATAGACCTTTTGATCCATGGTTTGTCCTCCCTAGTGAGGTCAAGATGTCCACTAATACACATAGATGTTTTTATGCCTTTGTACTCTTGCATGTTGAACTTCTTAAATAAGTCATTGGTATACTTTGCTTGAGAAATAAGAAATACCCTTTATTGTTTGCTTGATTTTAAATCAAAAATGTATTTAAGCTCGCACATCATAGACATCTCTTACTTATCTGACATTAATCTTTCAAACTTTTCACTAAAATGAGAGTTAGTGATCCAAATATGATAACATAAATTTGGCACAGAAATAATTCACCATTAAATCTCTTAGTGAATAGGGTTGCATCAATTTTACCAGCTTAAAATAATCAGTGAGAAGCTTTGACAAGCATTTGTACCAAACTCTAGGAGCTTGCTTAAAACCATAAAGAGCCTTACGAAGTTTATAAATGTGGTTTGATTTGTTAGTATCAGAAAGCCGGAGGTTGTTTAACATAAATTTCCTTGTTCAAGAAAATATTTTTAAGGTTCAATTGATAAAGGATGATATCATAGTGATTGACATAAGCGAGAATAATACGAATGTGCTCAAATCTAACAACGGCGGCATGGATCTAGATCATATTCAGTGTCACAAATATATTTTTAGTTCACAATTATTTGTCGCTCAAATAGAGGTATTTAGAGTGTCTACAACCAGGACCTACAAATTTGGGCCCTCAAATGCCCGCGCACGTGTCCGGGCGCGTACACGGGCACTAAGATCTATCCATGGGAAACAAAAAAATTCCTACACACACGCAGATCTATCCATGGTGATGAGCATCTACGAGAGGGAGAGTGGATCTACATACCCTTGTAGATCTCTAAGCGGGAAGCGTTAAGAAACGCGGTTGGTGTAGTCGAACGTCTTTGCGATCCAAATCGCCGTGCGTCCCGCGATCCAATCACGATCCGTCCCGTGATCCAATCACGATCCGTCCCGCGATCCGATCACGATCCGTCCCATGAACTTGATCACGATCCGTCCCACGAACTTGATCACGATCCTTCCGATCTAGCACCGAACGGACGGCACCTCCGCGTTCAGCACACGTACAGCTTGATGACGATCTCCACCGTCTTGATACAGCAAGAAGGAGTGGAGAGGAAGAAGAGTTCTCCGGCACCCTGATGGCTCTACGGTGATGGTGGTAGTGCAATTCCGGCAGGGCTTCGCCTAAGCACTGCAGAAAACCGATCTAGAGGAGAAACTATGCACTTAAGGAACGGGTAGCACGTGGCTGAAAATCTGGTGCAAAAACCCTAAAACCTCCAGTATATATAAGAGGAGAGGAGGAGAGGCCTTGGCACAAGGGCCAAGGCCTCCTTTCTTCGGCCGAAGGAGAGAGGGAGAGGTGGAGTCCACCTCCAATCCTAGTAGGACTAGGATTCACCCTATTTTGCCTTTTTTCCACTTTTTCTCTTAGGCCTTTTTTCCTCCAGCCGCATGGGCCTCTTGTGGATGTTCCACCAGCCCACTAAGGGCTGGTTTCCACTCTCCCACAGCCCATGTAGCCTCTTGGGTCGAAATACCCCTCCCAGAGGTCTCCCGGTACACTACCGGCACTCCCGGTACACTATCGATGAGCCCGAAACTTTTCCGGCGACCAAAACAGGACTTCCTATATATGAATCTTTACCTCCGGACCATTCCGGAGTTCCTAGTGATGTCCAGGTTCTCATCCAGGACTCTGAACAAACTTCGGTCACCACCATACATAACTCTATACTACCGAAACGTCACCAAACCTTAAGTGTGCAGACCCTGCAGGTTCAAGAACTATGTCGTTCCGACACACCATTACGCTGTGGTGTTCCGGGCGGTGTCAACTGTGAAACAATTCCACACTATCTTAAGTGACTGCCAAACTCATAACTCAGATATTCACCTCCTCGATCAGATCGTAGGAACTTAATCTTCTTGTTACGATGATTCTCAACTTCACTCTGAAATTGCTTGAACTTTTCAAACGTTTCAGACTTGTGTTTCATTAAGTAAATATACCCATATCTACTTAAGTCATCAGTGAAGGTGAGAAAATAACGATATCCACCACGCGTTGTAACATTCATCGGACCGCACACATCAGTATGTATGATTTCCAATAAGTCACTGCATGTTCCATTGTTCCGGAGAACAGCGTTTTAGTCATCTTGCCCATGAGGCGTGGTTCACATGTGTCAAGTGATTCAAAATCAAGTGACTGCAAAAGTCCATCAGCATGGAGCCTCCTCATGCGTTTTACACCAATATGACCTAAACGGCAGTGCCACAAGAAAGTGGTACTATCATTATCAACTCTACATCTTTTGGCATCAATGTTATGAACATGTGTGTCATCACTATCAAGATTCAATATGAATAAACCCCTAACATTGGGTGCATGACCATAAAAGATATTACTCATATAAATAGAACAACCTTTATTCTCTGATTTAAATGAGTAACCGTCTCGCAATAAACAAGATCCAGATATAATGTTCATGCTTAACGCAAGCACTAAATAACAATTATTCAGGTTCATCACTAATCCCGATGGTAATCACAGAGAGAGCGTGCCGACGGCGATCACATCAACCTTGGAACCATTTCCCATGCGCATCGTCACTTTGTCCTTTGCGAGCCTTCGTTTATTCCGTAGTTCCTGCTTTGAGTTGCAAATGTTAGCAACCGAACCGGTATCAAATACCCAGGCGCTACTACGAGAGCTAGTAAGGTACACATCAATAACATGTATATCATATATACCTTGTTTCTCGTTGGCCGCCTTCTTGTCAGCCAGGTACTTGGGGCAGTTCCGCTTCCAGTGACCAGGTCCCTTGCAATGAAAGCATTCAGTTTCTGGCTTGTGTCCATGCTTGGGCTTCTTTACAGGAGTAGCAACTACTTTGCCATCCTTCTTGGTTTTACCCTTCTTGCCCTTGCCCTTGACTTTGCCATCTTTCTTGAAACTAGTGGTTTTATTGACCATCAACACTTTATGTTCTTTCTGGATTTCAGACTCAGCGACTTTTAGCATCGCAAATAGCTCGGCGACTGACTTGGTCATCCCATGTATGTTATAGTTCATCACAAAGCTCTTGTAACTAGGTGGCAGTGATTGAAGAACTCTGTCAGTGATCGCCTCTGGCGGAAGGGCAATTCCCAACTCTGCTAGACGAGTTGAATACCCAGACATTCTGAGTATATGTTCACTGATAGACCCGTTCTCCTCCATCTTGCAAGCATAGAACTTATCGGAGGTTTCATACCTCTCGATCTGGGCATTCTTATGAAAGATAAACTTCAACTCCTTGAACATCTCATATGCTCCATGACATTCAAAACGTCTTTGAAGTCCCGGTTCTAAACCATACAATATTGCACACTGAACTATTGAGTAATCTCCAGTACGTGCCTCCCAAGCGTTCTTAACGTCTTCGAAGGTCATGTCTTCTGGTTGGTCACCAAGCGGTGCATCAAGGACATATGATTTCTGGGAAGCCGTGAGGATAATCCTCAGATTACGGGCCCAGTCAACAAAGTTACTTCCACCATCTTTCAGTTTAGCTTTCTCTAGGAACGCATTAAAATTCAGGGGTGCTACTGCGTGAGCCATTGATCTACAACATAAATATGCAAAGTTCACTTAGACTATTGTTCAAGATAATGACTTTTGTTAATGAAATTACTAAAGCTCCCACTCAAATTGACATCCCTCAGGTCATCTGAGTGTTACATGATCCAAATCCACCAACTCAAGTTCGATCATCACGTGAGTTGAGGTGGCTTCAATGGTGAACATCATTATGTTGATCATATCTACTATATGACTCATGTTCGACCTTTCGGTCTCTTGTGTTCCGAGGCCATGTCTGTACATGCTAGGCTCGTCAAGTTTAACCCGAATGTTCGCGCATGCAACACTAGCTTGCACCCGTTGTATGTGAACATAGAGTCTATCACACCCGATCATCACGTGGTGTCTCAACACGGCAAACTTTCACAACGGTGCACACTCGGGGAGAACACAATTTTATCTTGAAATTTAAGTGAGGGATCACCTTATAATGCTACCGCCGTACTAAGCAAAACAAGGTGCATAAAAGGATTAGCATCACATGCAATTTATAAGTGACATGATATGGCCATGAACTTGTGCTTTAGATCTCCATCTTGAAAGCACCGGCATGATCTCCATCGTCACCGGCACGACACATGATCTCCATCATCTTGATCTCCATCAACGTGTCGCCATCGACGTTGTCACGCCCTGCATGCTTCTACTACTATTGCTACCGTTTAGCGATAAAGTAAAGCATTACATAGCGCTTAATGATTGACACGTAGATCATACAATAATTAAAGACAACCCTATGGCTCCTGCCGGTTGCCGTACTCATCGACATGCAAGTCATGAAATTCTATACATCACATGATCATCTCATACATCACATATATCACATCATGTAATTGGCCATATCACATCATAACATACCCTGCAAAAACAAGTTAGACGTCCTCTAATTGTTGTTGCATGTTTTACGTGGCTGCTACGGGTTTCTAGTAAGAACGATTCTCACCTACGCATAAACCACAACGGTGATACATAATTTGCTTGTCAACCTTCTCAAGGACCGCCTTTGTCGAATCCGATCCAACTAAAGTGAGAGAAACTGCCACCCGCAAGCCATCTAGGCAACAAGTTGCGTCGAGGGAACCGGTCTCTCGTAAGCGTATGAGTAATGTTGGTCCGGGATGCTTCATCTCACAATACTGCTGAACCAAAATCCGACCAAGGGAGGAAGCAATCTAAGCATCAACACCCACAAACCTTTTGTATTCTACTCGAGATCTCATCTACACATAGACCTAGCTCTGATACCACTGTTGGGGAACATTGCATGGGAAACAAAAAAATTCCTACGCACATGCAGATCTATCCATGGTGATGAGCATCTACGAGAGGGAGAGTGGATCTACATACCCTTGTAGATCGCTAAGCGGGAAGCGTTAAGAAACGCGGTTGGTGTAGTCGAACATCTTCGTGATCCAAATCGCCGTGCGTCCCGCGATCCAATCATGATCCGTCCCGCGATCCAATCACGATCCGTCCCGCGATCCAATCACGATCTGTCCCACGAATTGATCACGATCCGCCCCACGAACTTGATCACGATCCTTCCGATCTAGCACCGAACGGACGGCACCTTCGCGTTCAGCACACGTATAGCTTGATGACGATCTCCACCGTCTTGATCCAGCAAGAAGGAGTGGAGAGGAAGAAGAGTTCTCCGGCATCCTGACGGTGCTCCGGTGATGGTGGTTGTGCAATTCCGGCAGGGCTTCGCCTAAGCACTGCAGAAAACCGATCTAGAGGAGAAACTATGCACTTGAGGAACGGGTAGCACGTGGCTGAAAATCTGGTGCAAAAACCCTAAAACCTCCAGTATATATAATAGGATAGGAGGAGAGGCCTTGGCACAAGATCCAAGGCCTCCTTGCTTCGGCCGAAGCAGAGAGGGAGAGGTGGAGTCCACCTCCAATCCTAGTAGGACTAGGATTCACCCTATTTTGCCTTTTTTCCACTTTTTCTCTTAGGCCTTTTTTCCTCCAGCCGCATGGGCCTCTTGTGGATGTTCCACCAGCCCACTAAGGTCTGGTTTCCACTCTCCCACAGCCCATGTAGCCTCTTGGGTCGAAATACCCCTCCCGGAGGTCTCCCGGTACACTACCGGCACTCCCAGTACACTACCGATGAGCCCGAAACTTTTCCGGCGACCAAAACAGGACTTCCTATATATGCATCTTTACCTCCGGACCATTCTGGAGTTCCTCGTGAAGTCCAAGATCTCATCCGGGACACCAAACAAACTTTGGTCACCACCATACATAACTCTATACTACCGAAACGTCACCAAACCTTAAGTGTGCAGACCCTGCGGGTTCGAGAATGTAACATCCCAAAATTTCAGTTTAGAATGTTATGAAATATAGCTATGCATCATCATCACTTTGTTTGAATGAAATGAATGGTTGAAGTGCTTCTTTTGAAATTCTAAACGGCCATTTCAATTTTTCCATGTATTTGTTTCACCTATTTGAAAACCTTTGGTAATGTTCAAAGAAAGAGGTTAGTAACATGACACTCCACACGAGGGGCATCTTAGTGAAATATTTGAGCAATAAAACCAGGGGGTTATTTGAAAGTTTTTCTCAAAAGGATTTAACATCAATTGGGCATTTTTCTGAAAATAAATTTTAAAAAGATATTCAATATGACAGAGGAAAAATGTTTATTAAATAGCATTTAATACCCTGATCATTTTGATATATACATTTCCTATGTTTGGAAATGATTTGAATGCATTAAAGATGTTTTAAACGCTCTGTAAATAAATAAGGAAACTAATTAAACAGAAACGGGCCGGCCCACAGCCTTTAAAACCTGAAATCAATCCGGGTCGGCCACCGGTGTGCAGATCCCGCATCCCACCCTCACTAACGCGCGGGACCCACCGTCCGACCACGGCGACAGTGCGCTCGTCTCCTTCATCGCGCCTCCGACGTCGCCGGCGATCTCTCCCCACAGATCTCGCTCCTCTCTCCCTCCCCGACCACTGCACCACCCCTATGAGAACCCCCATCCCTCCGCTCTCTGTTCCACCCCGAAACCCCCTCTACCCTCACCAGAACACCACCGCACGAACTCGTCGGAGTTCGGACGTCGACCGAATCTCCCCGAACACGAGGTCGTCGCCTCCGTCGTCCCCAGCCCTGGCCGACGCCACCAATCGACACCGGAACTTCGCCGCCGTCGCATGAGCACTTCGGACGCCGTCCCCGACCACCGCACCTTCGACTCCGACCACCTCCGATGTCCGGCCACCGTCAAATCTCGCCGGAACCCCGACCCCCTCCTCTGTAAGCCACCACCTCCACCCGCATCCGTTCGATCTAGATTCAACGCGCCAGATTAGAAGCTTTATAAAACGAATCGGTACGCGTTAAGTTTCGGTCGTCCGCTTGCTAGATCTCGCACGCTCACTCTCGCAACCAATCACAGCATGCCACGTAGACCCTATCCGTTCGATCAGATTTTTTTTTTCTTTTCTGTTTTAGAAAACAAAATGTATTCTGTTTTTGTTTTTATTATATCTTTTAAACTAATTAGTGTTTTTAATTGATTATTTTTGCATTAGGTCAAACATTTCATGTAGTTTCATCCTGTAGTCTTAGATTTTAAATTTTAAATTTTAAATTTGAATCTAACCAAATTTTCTTAAATTACTAAAATTTGTATAACTAGAGTTTAAAAATATATTTTTGAGTGAATCTCAAACACCCTGAAGTGAGAGAAATCCAACGGAGGCGATCAAATCTTGTGGGGAACGTGTGCAAAACTCTCTAGAGTATCCAAACCTAATCGATTAGCCGTGTCCACGGTCATGGACAGTTTGAGCCAAAGGAACTGAAACTATCTGGAACTCTCAACACAATTAATTACATTGATGTGGGTATAAATGTCAATTTGGGTTTGAGAATT
Source organism: Hordeum marinum (assembly GCA_022496015.1). Lineage (NCBI taxonomy): Eukaryota > Viridiplantae > Streptophyta > Magnoliopsida > Poales > Poaceae > Hordeum > Hordeum marinum. The sequence continues at coordinate 451,093,145 of CM039673.1, read as the reverse complement.
GGTTGGTGGAACCATCTCATTAATCAACCAACATTGTAGTAATAATTTTTTTGCCCTCTCTTGTTGTAGGAAAAAATTGGCTTTATGCAAAAACTCACTACCCCACCTGTCATATATGCATATAGACTAGATGATTACTTTACCCCCTCTTTTGTGACATTGCCGGCATATTCAATATGCTGACCTACACGGCTGCAACGTATCATGTTCCAGAGTACTTTTGCGACCAGGAGTGAGGATACGCTCTACGCTCGTTGAGATGCCCTTGGAGTCAGATGGACTCAACTACCTTTGAAGCTTACGCAAGATTAGTTGATTTCATGAGTTGGCCTTCAGCCACTTTATTGTAATTCTTAATGTAATAAAGGACTCAATATGAGATTATTATTTTTGATTATTAAAGTTGTGTGATTTCACTTTGATATATACATTGATGTACCGTGTGTGTACCAGCATGATCTTGGGATGGTACAGAAAAACCGGAGATTCGACCTTTCAGGTCGGGTCGCTACAAAGAACTATGTAGACATGACCGGGACACCTCTACGGTCAATAACCAATGGTGGGACCTGGATGTCCACATTGGTTCCTACATATTCTATGAAGATCTTTATCGGTCGAACCTCTATGTCAAGGATTCAGTTAATCCTGTATGATGTTCCCTTTGTTCTTCGGTATGTTACTTGCCCGAGATTCGATCGTCGGTATCTCCATACCTAGTTCAACCTCGTTACTGGCATGTCTCTTTACTTGTTCCGTAATACAAGATCCCTTAACTAACACTTAGTCGCATTGCTTGCAAGGCTTATTGTGATGTTGTATTACCGAGTGGGCCCTAAGATACCTCTCCGTCACACGGAGTAACAAATCCCAGTCTTGATCCATGCCAACTCAACAGACACCCTCGGAGACACCTGTAGAGCACCTTTATAGTCACCCAGTTACGTTGCGACGTTTGATACACACAAGGTACTCCTCCGATATCTGTGAGTTGCATGATCTCATGGTCATAGGAACATATACTTGACATGCAGAAAACAGTAGCAATAAACTGACACGATCATAAGCTACGTTTGTAGTTTGGGTCTTGTCCATCACATCATTCTCCTAATGATGTGATCCCGTTATCAAATGACATCTCGTGTCCATGGCTAGGAAACCTTAACCATCTTTCGATCAACGAGCTAGTCCACTACAGGCATACTAGGGACATTGTGTTTGTCTATGTATCCACACATGTATCCATGTTTCCAACTAATACAATTATAGCATGGACAATAAACGATTATCATGAACAAGGAAATACAATAATAAACACTTTATTTATTGCTTCTAGGGCATATTTCCAACAGTAGACCCATTCGAGGAGACGCACTTCCTCGCTGGGCTCCGCCTCCATCCCTCGACGTCGGCGCATGGATTATTCTGGCTCCCTCCTCTCCCTTTCCCGCTGTCGCTCACGACGGGCGGTGCGCGCGTCTGGGCAAGCGGGGTGGGCACAAGCGCCCACCTTTGCCCACGTGGGGGAGCAATAGCGGGCAGAGCCAGTGGACGGTAAAGGGGAGGGGCGGATTGTGCAGGTCGCCTATCGAAGCCGCGCACTGGCTAGGAGGGGCCAGTGCCGGTGTCAGAGCTGCGCCTCTAGGGAAACGGCGAGGCTGCAAATCCGAAGCTACCCCCGGATTGGCTTTATGCAAAAACTCACTACCCCACTTGTCATGGTTTTATCACGGCAGATGTCCGGGTGAATGGACTTTGGTTCGAGGCCATCGCCAATGAGGTGGACTCAAAGGGGTTAGTTGGGACGAAAGACACGGGTTTACCCAGGTTCGGCCCCTCAAATCGAGGTAACAGCCTACGTCCTGCTTGTGCTTGTATTACTTGCGTATCGATTACAAGGAGCTAAAAGCTTGACCTAGTTCTCGATTGCGTGTCCTCTAAGTCACCCCAGGTCTGCCTTTATATAAGAGGTCAGAACATCCGGGTCGTTACAATTGCTAACCGAGTCTCTCTCTATCTTCTTGCCCAAGCCGTCTGTGAGTCGGCTTGCACGCCCGGGTCTTCTCAGTCCGGGCCGTCGTACGGCCCACACCGTGAGCCGCCTATCTTCCTGGGCCACTTAATATTACAACTCACCTTCAGGCCGGTTCACGAGCAAATAACATGACCCGGAGCCTCTTCGGCGGGTCATATCCCCAACATTAGGCCCCAGGTTGAACTGAGCTTGCTCACTTCATCCTTCTCTTCCACTTTTGGCGAGTGGCCCGGAAATGAACCGGCATGACGTCATGAGATCTGCTGACGTGTCACCAAATCTTTAACTTATCTCTCATCCCGAGAATCGAGGCGTCCGCCTCGGTCGAACGGTGTCATCGCCTGGATTTTCGTGCCTTCCGTAACCCCCTTTTAAATATGACCCGTGCGGGTCAGGGTTTCCATTCTCCCGCCCGTGCCTCTGCTTCTTCGTCTTCTTCCTGTCACCGCCCCAGCGCCTTCGAGCTCTGCGCCAACGCCGTTCGTACATCGTCCCCGACCTTGGCCGCTGCATCACCCTGAACGTACCAGAGATCCATCTGCCTCCGCCGCGCCGCCTCCGGTAAGTTTTCCTGCTCCCTAGATGGTCGCCGCCGTAGTAGGGTTTTCACCGGTGCTCCGCTGCCGTAGTTCGGGCTCCAGCACCGTTATCGCCAGTGCATCTCGACGCCGCTAATGTCTTTAGGATGTGCTTTTGCTCCGCCGCCGCACGCGGGCCGGTCGCGCGTAATGCACGGGCCTCGATGGCCCTAGTCCGTTTTCTTTTTCCTCCGCTGTTCATCACTAGGTTAGAAAGAAAATTCATTTTCTCTGCTTTTGTAGATCCGTAGAGATAGTGACATCTTGCGGAATCTGTTTTTAGGACTTAGGTTATTTTTCGATCTTCCTTTTCCCTGTTGAGTCGCCAAACTCCTCCGGCTCTTACCAGCCGGGTCTTCAGCTTTATCCGTAGAGCCCTTAAAGTTTTAAGCCGTCAAAAATATTTGCTTGCACTTCGACTCATCGCACCTTTTATCTTTGCACAGCACTTAAGCCGCCAACATGTCTCCTGCGTCCAACTCATGCAACTAGGTTGGGTCATGCATTACGGAGGACTTTTTGTCGGATTTTGTTCACGCGGGTACTCTTCCTCCTAAGGAAGTCATTAGCTGGTGAGTCCCAGGTGATGAGACGCGGCCCAAACCTCAAGAAGGTGAAGTGGTGGTGTTCTCTGACCATATTGAACGAGGGTTCGTGCCTCTCGGCTCCAAACTCTTTCGGGGCGTCCTTCACTGTTATAAGCTTCACCCGCAAGACTTGGCCCCCAATTCCGTCTCAAACATATGCAATTTCCAAGTGCTCTGTGAAGCTTACCTTCAAATAAAGCCGTCGGTGGGACTCTTTCGGGAATTCTTTTATGCTAACCAGCAAACTGAAGTGAAAGCCGGCCCGAGCTTAGAACTTGGAGGCATATCCATCCAACAGCATAGGGATATCATCTTTCCAGCTACACAGATGCCGAGTCACCCCAAGGACTGGAACAGGACCTGGTTCTATTGCAAGGACACCTCTCCTGAGAACGAGCGTGCTTTGCCGGGTTATCGTCCTTCCCAGATCACAACAACATCAGAGCTTCCTGGCTGGCTACCAGCTTTAGAATGCGCAAGATATGAGCCGGCTCATGCAAAACTCAAGGCTCTCATGGCCAACGGCTTAATCGGGCTGGACCTGATCCGCTACTGGATTTCATGGCGGATTATGCCTTATAGCCATAGAAGCCGGCTCATGTGCGAATATAAAGGCAAGTATGACAGATCATTATGCTTCAGCCGATCTTCGTTGACAGAGAACGACATTACCCTCACCATCCGGAGCCTTGTCCATGAAGCTTCCGGATCATGTAGCGAAATTGGCCTGGCGCCTTTCAGTGCTAACAATCCGGCTCCCGATGTAAGTTTAATCTCTTCCCTTCCGTCTCTTAGACGTTGTTTGCATTTTGCTAATTTGATATTCACTCTCCAGGTCATCCTTATAGGCCGACTCAGAATTTTGGAAGAGGGAATATGTTGCCCCTCCGAAAAAATCTAGGAAGAAGGTCCCAACCAAGAAGGCTAAAAAACATGTCCCGCAAGATAATTTGTTTGACCCGCCACCATCATCTAGCTCAGAGGTAAAGTTTCAACTCTCTTGCTTGATCTTTTACCTTCCTATTTTAACACTTACTTTACTCACAGGATGAAGTGGAGACCAGTCGTGCCAATGCTCCTGAGGTAAATTACTTTTCCTCCAGTTCAGAATGTTTCATCCCCCGAAAGCCACGGCGGGTTATCAGAAAAGTTCCTCTTTCTCACCCTCTTGCTTATCTGGCTCCCGATTTCCTCTTAAAAAAGCAACAGCAAATCGAGCGTCGACAGACTCGAAGCACCGGCTCTACCGAGCTCAAGTCCGGGTTGCCAAATTCTCCGGCTCCCAAGAAACGCCCTGCCGAGGTTTGAACCCCTTCTTTTCCTTTATCTTTCCCTTTGTAAACTTGATACTCTCTTCACCTTTCTGTTTTATTTTTGCAGAAATCTCCTTCCTCCGGCGACTCTTCGGAGTCAATCATACCACTGCCTAAGATTAATCCAGTGTAAGCATCTTGATAGCCGGTTGTTACTATGATTAGCAATATCTTCAACCGCTGATTCTTCTTCTTTTTTTTGCAGTGCTCAAGCTAAACGTCGCAAGGCCAACAAGCCCTCCTCCGGCCCAGTTATTAAGGAACCGGAGCCCAAGCAGCCGGAAGAAACTCAACCAGAGGAAAACCCGCCATCTGCCTTTGCTAAACTGACCGCTGAAGATGTCATCATGGAGAGCCCTCCAAGGGCTCCTTCTAAGCCGACAACTCCTGCCAAGACCCCTGACACCCCGGATGTTGTTATCACCGGGTTTGATCATCAAACACCTCCGGCTCATGTGTTGACCAAACATACAGAGCCGGCTGAAGCTTCAAAGAAACTAAACTTCGATTCTTCATACGAGAAGATGACCGTTGAAGAGCTACACGCTGGGTACATAAACCGGGTTACCACCAGCCGGGACTTTGAACTTCGGTTGATCTCTTCCATGAAGACAAAATATGAGGTACTTTTCCTTCTTTACTATATCCTTTCTTAGCCCCCAAGATCCGGCTTAACGTATCAAATCGTGAGCCAGGTCTTTCTGTGACCTCTTGCAGAGATTGTCATGTCAAAATCCTTTAAAATTGCTTTAACTTTGTACTATAAGTAAAGTGAACTGCCAATCGTAGCCCCCAAGGGCCGTCTCAGATTACATTTGAGCCGGGTCAATAATGTAGACAACCTGAAGATGTAATCGTAGCCCCCAAGGGCCGGCTCAATCTTGATCAAGTTGAGTCGATGCTTCCATTATTAGCAAATTGAAGAGCCATTATATAGCCCCCAAGTTCCGGATCAACTTCGACGGAAATGAACCGGAACTACATACTTGCAAGATTAAATAGACATTAGCCCCCAAGTGTCAAATATATTGCTTGCAATCTGTTTGAGACTTGTATTTGCTTTTAACACCCGTCTTGCATTTTGGCTGCTTATCCTGTATTTTGATGTTTTATAGGAAGCTTTGAAGGAAGCCGGGTCTCAGCTGACAGATCTAAAGACCAACTTGGCAGCTCAGCAAGAAGCTCGAAGTATCGTGGATGAAAAATGTCGGCTTCTCGCAGAAGAACTGGCCAGTGTTACCGCCGAGCTCACCTCTCTAAAAGAGACGGTTGAATCTGAAAAGGCCGCCTTAACCAAACGGGCGGACGATGCTGAACAGCGGCTTACAGCCGTGGCGGATGAACTTCAAGGTCTGAAACAGCATATTGCGAAGATGTCAGCTGCCCTATTTGGTAAGCTTCCTTGTTCACTTTGTCCTTTTTAGCATTGCTAGTAAGAAAACTGGCGGCTCATTAATTTTATCCGACCCATCCAGGTCCCAGGAGCCGGCAGTTGGCTTCTGATAGCCTTCTGCCACTGAAGGCCATTTATACTTTTGCAGAGCAGTTATACTGTGGCGCCATCTTCACAATCAAGAGCGTGCAGTACAAGGAGAAGATCCCCACTGCTCTGAAAGGGGTCTTGGAACTCTTCTCTACAATGCTAAAGCAGATTGAAGAGCTCAAGAAGTCCGCCTTCCGCCAAGGAGCCGTTGCCGGTTTGAGCCGGGCTCTTGCCTTTGCTCCCGAGCTAACGCCGGCTGAAATGATGGATGGCTATCCGTCTAAAAGAGATGACGGCTCAGATTTCACCGAGGAAGATTATACCCGGTGTGTCAAAGAGTCGCGCTATTTGGCCTCTGTTTTGGCGGATGAAGCTGATTTGAAGACCTATCAGGCGGCTTATGACGCATAAGAGAAGAGAATCTGCGGGCCGCTCTACGAGTGGAAAGATCTGACACCCGCCCGCAATAAGGATCTCTTTCCTTGTGAGCTTGACGCGTCTCCGTTCCTTGAGGGGTCATTTGCTGCTCTGGCTGACTGTAACTCGGACTTGGGCAATCTTCAGATAAATCCAGCAGAAGACCCGGAGCAGGATGAGCTACCAACAACTGAATTGTAATCTCTTAGCCTTTCTGAGCACAGACTTTATGTAATGACCCGCTGTGGGCGGCTGACAATGCTTTTGCTCTTTCTGAGAGTATCTTTTGTAATAGAGTAACCATGACTCTGCCACTTGGTGGCCATATATATTTGCACCTCTCTGTGTTTTGATGTGTTGCCGGCTCTACCTTTGAAATTTTCTGATGAGGGGCATGTCCTTTAAGACGCCATTCCTTTCTCCAGAATATTACGGCTGGACAATCTCTTTGAGACCTTCAATTTTGTTGACCGAAGCCACATGGCTCCGGCTTTCATCAGACGGAGTTATTAAAGAGCCGGTTGTCTTTAGGATAATGTAAGCTATACCTGATGGTAAGAAGCCTCTATCGACAACTGCGGCTATTGATGAACCGGAACCTTTGAGGAGAGTTCAGCTGTGTAGCCCCCAAGTGCCGGGTAGTTTCGCCTGCGGCAACCCGGGACTTACAATTGCATGGCTTTGATAAGCCGGCATGATACCATATGCGATGATGATCTTTCCTTCCTCAAAAACTCATATGATGGCTCTTCTGCATGGATCCGAACGGTTAAACTCATACCAGTTCAGGGTCTCTGTCGAGATTGGCCGTCATTTATTTGAACCGGCTTAGGGTCTCTAGGCGAGATTGGCCGTCAATTTCTTGAGCTGGCTCAGGGTCTCTAAGCGAGATTGACTGGTAAGAGTATAGTGAACACCAGCTGTCAATGGGAGATGTAAGCTATACCTCAAGGCAAGAAGCCTCCATCGACAACCGCGGCCAATAATTAGCCTAAGACGGCATAAAGCCGGCTGTTTGAAAGGAGAAGTAAGCTATACCTGAAGGTAAGAAGCCTCTTTCAACAGCTACAGTTGATAAGCAACTGAATTTTGGCGTAAACGCCGGTTGTTAGGGTGAGATAAGCGAACCCGTCGGTAAGAAGCCCACTTCGACGATCGCGGTTAATAAGTAACCGGAAGTGGCATAAAGTCGGCCATTAGGGTGAGATAAGCGATACCCGTCGGTAAGAAGCCCCCTTCGATGGCCGCAGTTGATAAGCAACTGGAATTTGGTATACACGTTGTTGTCTTAGGGCACTGTAAGCTATACCAAAAGGTAAGAAGCCTCCGTTAACAATCAGCGCTTAATGTATCCAAACTAGGCATAAAGCTAACTGTGCAAGGAAGAAGTAAGCTATACCCGGAGGCAAGAAGCCTCCTTGCAACAGTTTAATGGCAGCTAGTTGTGCAAAGGAGAAGTAAGCTATACCCAAAGGCAAGAAGCCTCTTTGCAACAACGTTTAATAAGGCGTAAAGCCAAAAGGTAGATCAGCCGTTTTGACGGCAAACAACCCTCTTCAACTCAAACTTTTTGAACCGGAAGATTTTATCTTGATCGTACAAAGGTATACATAAGAGCAGAGGCCCTAGTCTTGTGCGAGGATGCTAGATTTTACTCATGTGCTCATGATATATACAATGATAGCGGCTTTCAACCCCTGTTAAGTAAAGTATGGTCGCAGATGTGCGACATTCCAGGGCCGCAACGTCTCTTGTCCCGCGGTTTCCGACTCATCACTAACATCCATGAGGTAATATGACCCGTTGTTAAGATTCCTGCTGACCACAAAAGGCCCCTCCCATGGTGGAGATAACTTATGCATTCCAGATTGGTCTTGAATCAACCGGAGCACCAGGTCACCTTCCTGGAACGTCCGGGTCTTTACCCTGCGGCTATGATAGCGTCGCAGGTCTTGTTGATAAATTGTCGATCTGGCTGCTGCTAACTCTCGTGCTTCATCCAAGGCGTCCAACGCATCCTGGCGGGCTACCTCATTGTCCGTCTCAACATAAGCCGCCACCCTTGGTGAGTCGTGCCGGATGTCACTAGGTAGAACCTCCTTAGCACCGTACACCATGAAGAAAGGTGTAAAACCTGTAGATCTGTTAGGTGTAGTTCTGATGCTCCATAAGACAAAAGGCAACTCCTCAACCCAACATATGGGTGTCCGTTTCAAAGGAACCATGAGCTGTGGCTTGACACCTCTCAAAATTTCCTGATTGGCTCGCTCTGCCTGACCATTAGACTGTGGATGTCCCATGGCTGAAACATCAAGCCGGATATGCTCTTTCTCATAGAACGTTTTCATAGCTCCTTTGGATAAATTTGTCCCATTGTCTGTAATAATACTGTGTGGGTAACCAAAGCGATAAATCAGCTTCTTAACAAATTGAACTGCCATAGCTGCGTCACATTTACTGACCGGCTCTGCCTCTACCCACTTAGTAAATTTATCAACCGCCACCAGAAGGTGCGTTTTCTTATCCTTAGATCGCTTGAAAGGTCCTACCATATCAAACCCCTAGACCGCAAACGGCCAAGTGATTGGTATCATCCTCAACTCTTAAGCCGGAACATGAGCGCGCCGACCGAATTTCTGACAGCCGTCACACTTGCGAACTAAGTCCTCTGCATCCTTGTGAGCCGTCAACCAGAAAAACCCATGTCGAAAGGCTTTAGCCACCAAAGATTTTGACCCGGCGTGATGCCCACAGTGCATGAATTTCACTTAATATTTGCCGGCCCTCCTCTAGTGAGATGCAGCGCTGAAAGACACCCGTCACACTACACTTATGTAACTCACCATTGATAGTCGTCATAGACTTAGAATGGCGAGTGATCTTCCTGGCCAGATCCTCCTCTTGAGGTAACTCGCCGCGTGTTAGATACGCCAAATAAGGAATAGTCCAATCTAGGTAGCATGCAGAGCCGCCACTAGTTCCGCCTCCGGGTCAGGAATAGCTAGATCCTCCTTAGAAGGTATCTTGACAGTCGGATGATACAATACATCCAGAAAAACATTAGGTGGTACCGGCTTTCGTTGTGAACCTAACCGTGACAAGGCATCAGTCGCCTCATTCCTGCGACGATCAATGTGATCCACCTGGTACCCCTTGAAGTGACCAGCAATGATATCCACCACCTGCCAGTAAGCCGCCATCCGCGGATCCTTTGAATCCCAAGTGCTTGAAACTTGCTGAGCCACCAGATCTGAGTCGCCTAAACACCTGAGCCAACTTAAGTTCATCTCTTTAGCGACTCTGAGACCATGGAGCAGTGCTTCATACTCAGCTGCATTATTAGTACAAGGAAACATTAACCGGAGCACATAACAAAACCTATCACCCTTGGGGGAGGTGAGAACAACTCCTGCCCCAGACCCTCCTAGCTGCTTGGATCCATCAAAGTGTATAGTCCAATACGTGTTATCCAGCTTCTCTTCAGGGGCTTGACATTCAGTCCAATCATTTATGAAATCCACCAAAGCTTGAGACTTAATTGCTGTACAAGGAACATACTTGATGCCAAAAGGACTCATCTCTAAGGCCCACTTGGCAATCCATCCTGTAGCCTCTCTATTCTGAATGATATCCCCCAACGGGGCAGAACTGACCACTGTTATTTGGTGCCCCAAAAAGTAATGCTTTAACTTGCGATTGGCCATAAAAACTCCGTATACTAACTTATGCCAATGCGGATACCTCTGTTTAGACTCTGCCAAAACTTCACTGATGTAATAAGCCGGCCTTTGCACAGGGTACTCTTTCCCTGCCTCCTTGCACTCAACCACAATTGCTATACTAACCGCTCTGTTGTTAGCCGCCACATATAGGAGCAAAGGCTCTTTCTCAACCGGAGCGGCTAACACTGGCGGCTCAGTCAACTGCTTTTTAAGAGCTTCAAGTGCTTCAGCCGCTGCTGCGCTCCATTTAAACTTGTTTGTTTTCTTCATCATCTAGTATAAAGGAATAGCTTTCTTCCCAAGCTGGCTTATGAAGCGGCTCAACGCAGCAATCCACCCTGCAAGGCGCTGAACGTCATTAATACACGTCGACTCACCCAAAGAAGTGATGGCTTTAATCTTATCTGGGTTAGCCTCAATGCCCCACTCAGAGACCAAGAAACCCAAAAGCTTTCCTGCTGGAACACCAAAGACACACTTTGTCAGGTTAAGCATCATCTTGTAGACCCGGAGATTGTCAAAGGTTTCTTTCAAATCCTCTAAAAGAGTTTCCTTCTTTCTGGATTTAACCACGATGTCGTCTACATAAGCATGGACATTTCGGCCAATCTGACTGTGGAGGCAATTCTGCACACAACGTTGGTAAGTCGCCTGGGCACTCTTGAGCCCGAAGGGCATGGAGACATAGTAGAACACGCCAAAAGGTGTAATGAACGTCGTCTTCTCCTGATCCTTTATTTCCATCTTGATATGATGATACCCTGAATAAGCGTCCAGGAAGCATAAACTTTCGCATCCGGTTGTTGCATCAATAATTTGATCGATACGAGGGAGCACAAAAGGGTCAGCCGGGCAAGCCTTGTTAAGGTCCGTGTAATCTATGCACATGCGCCACGTGTCGTTATTTTTTAGTACTAGCACCGGGTTAGCCAACCACTCCGGGTGAAAAACTTCCACTATAAAGCCTGCGGCCAAAAGCCGAGCAACTTCCTCCCCAATAGCTTTACGTCTCTCTTCGTTGAACCGCCGTAGAAACTGTTTGATCGGCTTAAACTTTGGATCCACATTAAGATTGTGCTCAGCGAACTCTCTCGGTACACCCGGCATGTCAGAAGGCTTCCATGCAAAGATGTCCCGATTCTCATGGATGAATTCGATGAGCGTGCTTTCCTATTTGGGATCCATGTGAGCCCCAATGATGAACTGCTTGGATGAATCACCCGGATTGAAGTCTACTGCCTTGGTATCATCCGCTGAAAACTTGAGTGGCGGCTCAACTTCTGTCATAGGATTCTTGAGCGGGGTCATATCCTCCGGATCAACATTCTCTTTGTAAAATTTCAATTCCTCCTGAGCAGAACTAGACTCTGCATAAGCCGCATCTCCTTCTTCACACTCAAGAGCCATTTTCCTATTACTGTGAACGGTAATTGTGCCATTTAAGCCGGGCATTTTAAGTTGCAGATAAATATAACAAGGCCTAGCCATAAATTTAGCATAAGCCGGCCTCCCAAATAGCGCATTATAGGGACTTTTGATTTTGACCACCTCGAACCACAAAGACTCCACCCTGTAATTATGCTCATCACCAAAAGCTACTTCCAATGATATCTGGCCCACTGGGTATGCTGATTTACCCGGGACCACACCATGAAAGACAGTGGAGGAGGGTTTGAGATCCTTGTCAAGCAACTTCATCCGCCGGAAAGTGTCATAGTAAAGGATGTTGATGCTACTACCTCCGTCCATGAGCACTTTATTCACCATATAGCTGTTGGAAATATGCCCTAGAGGAAATAATAAATTAGTTATTATCATATTTCCTTGTTCATGATAATCGTTTATTATCTATGCTATAATTGTATTGATCAGAGACTTAAATGCATGTGTGGATACATAGACAAAACCATGTCCCTAGTATGCCTCTAATGGACTAGCTCGTTGATCAAAGGATGGTTAAGGTTTCCTAGCCATGGACATGAGATGTCATTTGATAACGGGATCACATCATTAGGAGAATGATGTGATGGATAAGACCCAAACTACAAACATAGCATATGATCGTGTCAGTTTATTGCTACTGTCTTCTGCATGTCAAGTATATATTCCTATGACCATGAGATCATGCAACTCACGGATATCGGAGGAGTGCCTTGTGTGTATCAAACTTCGCAATGTAACTGGGTGACTATAAAGGTGCTCTACAGGTATCTCCGATGGTGTCTGTTGAGTTGGCATGGATCGAGACTGGGATTTGTTACTCCGTGTGACGGAGAGGTATCTCAGGGCCCACTCAGTAATACAACATCACAACAAGCCTTGCAAGCAATGTGGCTAAGTGTTAGTCACGGGATCTTGTATTACGGAACGAGTAAAGAGACTTGCCAGTAACGAGGTTGAACTAGGTATGGAGATACCGACGATCGAATCTCGGGCAAGTAATATACCGAAGAACAAAGGGAATGTTATACGGGATTAACTGAATCCTTGACATAGAGGTTCGACCGATAAAGATCTTCGTAGAATATGTAGGAACCAATGTGGACGTCCAGGTCCCGCCATTGGTTATTGACCGTAGAGGTGTCTCGGTCATGTCTACATAGTTCTCGAACCCGCAGGGTCTGCACACTTAAGGTTTGGTGACGTTTCGGTAGTGTAGAGTTGTGTATGGTGGTGACCGAAGGTTGTTTGGAGTCCCGGATGAGATCCTGGACGTCATGAGGAGCTCCGGAATGGTCCGGAGGTAAAGATTCATATATAGGAAGTCCCAGTTTGGTCGCCGAAAAAGTTTCGGGCTCATCGGTAGTGTACCGGGAGTGTTGGTAGTGTACCGGGGGACCTCCGGGAGGGGTATTTCGACCCCAAGAGGTCCATGGTCCGTGGGAGAATAACAACCAGCCCTTATTGGGCTGGAAAAACATCCACACCAAGGCCCATGGCGCATGAGGCAAAAGTCCTAAAGGAAAAGGTGGAAAAAAGGCTAAAAAGGAAGAGTCCTACTCCTACTAGGAGTGGAGGAGGAGTAGGACTCCTCCCCCTCTAGTTTGGCCGACTCCTATTGGAGTTTTTCCTTGCACCAGCCCTCATCTCTCTCCCTCCTTTATATACTGGTGGATTGGGTGCTGTTTGGACACAGTTTACGGCCACGTGCTACCTGTTTCACCGGTACTCCTCTAGATCGGTTTTCTGCAGCGCTTAGGCGAAGCCCTGCCGGAATTGCTCCACCACCATCACCGGAGCGCCGTCACGCTGCCGGTGAACTCTCTCTCCTCTCCACCTCCTCTTGCTGGATCAAGATGGTGGAGATCGTCATCAAGCTGCACGTGTGCTGAACGCGGAGGTGCCGTCCGTTCGGCGCTAGATCGGAAGGACCGTGATCGAGATCGCGAGACGGTTCGTGATGTGATCACGAAACGGATCGTGACGAGTTCGCGGGACAGATCGTGATCAAGATCGTGAGACGGATTGTGATGAGTTCGCGGGACGGATCATGATGTGTTCACGGGACGGATCGTGATTAGATCACGTGACGGATCGTGATGAGATCGCGGGACGCTCGGCGATTTGGATCGCGAAGATGTTCGACTACACCAACCGCGTTTCTTAACGCTTCCCGCTTAGCAATCTACAAGGGTACGTAGATCCACTCTCCCTCTCGTAGATGCTCATCACCATGGATAGGTTTGTGTGTGCGTAGGAAATTTTTTGTTTCCCATGCGACGTTCCCCAACAGTGGCATCATGAGCTAGGTTGATGGTTCGATGAGATCTCGAGTAGAACACAAAAGGTTTGTGGGCGTTGATGCTTAGATTGCTTCCTCCCTTGGTCGTATTTTGGTTCAGCGGGATTGTGAGATGAAGCGGCCCGGACCAACATTACTCGTACGCTTACGAGAGACTGGTTCCCTCGACGCAACTTGTTGCCTAGATGGCTTGCGGGTGACAGTTTCTCTCACTTTAGTTGGATCGAATTCGACAAAGGCGGTCCTTGAGAAGGTTGAAAAGCAAACTAGTGTATCACCGTTGTGGTTTATGCGTAGGTGAGAATTGTTCTTGCTAGATACCCGCAGCATCCACGTAAAACATGCAACAACAATTAGAGGACGTCTAACTTGTTTTTGCAGGGTATGTTGTGATATGATATGGCCAATTACATGATGTGATATATGTGATGTATGAGATGATCATGTGATGTATAGATTATCACGACTTGCATGTCGATGAATACGGCAACTGGCAGGAGCCATAGGGTTGTCTTTAATTATTGTATGACCTGCGTGTCAATCATTAAGCGCTATGTAATGATTTACATTATCGCTAAACGGTAGCAATAGTAGTAGAAGCATGCAAGGCATGACAACCCCGATGGCGACATGTTGATGGAGATCAAGATGATGGAGATCATGGTGTCATGTCGGTGACGATGGAGATCAAGCCGGTGCTTTCTAGATGGAGATCAAAAGCACGAGTTCATGGCCATATCATGTCACTTATGATTTGCATGTGATGTTAATCCTTTTTATGCACCTTGTTTTGCTTAGGATGACGGTAGCATTATAAGGTGATCCCTCACTTAATTTCAAGATAAATTGTGTTCTCCCCGAGTGTGCACCGTTGCGAAAGTTCGTCATGTTGAGACACCACGTGATGATCGGGTGTGATAGACTCTACGTTCACATACAACGGGTGCAAGCCAGTGTTGCACATGCAGAACACTCGGGTTAAACTTGACGAGCCTAGCATGTACAGACATGGCCTCGGAACACAAGAGACCGGAAGGTCGAACATGAGTCATATAGTAGATATGATCAACATGATGATGTTCACCATTGCAGCCACCTCAACTCACGTGATGATCGGACTTGAGTTGGTGAATTTGGATCATGTATCACTCGAATGATCGGAGGGATGTCAATTTGAGTGGGAGTTCTTAAGTAATATGATTAATTGAACTCATTATCATGAACATAGTCAACGTGTCTTTGCAAATTATGTTGTAGATTACTAGCTCGCGCTATAGCTCCCTTGTATTTTTATATGTTCCTAGAGAAATAGAATTGAAAGATGTTGGTAGCAAAACTGCGAACTGGGTCCGTGATCTGAGGATTGTCCTCATTGCTGCATAGAAGGCTTATGTCCTTAATGCACCGCTCGGTGCGCCACCCCATCTAGCGTCGTCTGTAGATGTTGTGAACATCTGGCAGGCACGTTTCGATGACTACTTGATAGTTTAGTGTGTCATGCATTACGGCTTAGAATTGAGGCTCCAAAACATTTTGAACGTCACGGAACATATGAGATGTTCAAAGAGCTGAGATTGTGATCTCAGGCTCATGCCCGAGTTGCGAGATATAGGATCTCCAACGAGATTCTTTGCCTACAAGATGAAAGAGAATAGCTCAATCGTTGAGCATGTGCTCAGACTGTCTGGGTACTACAATCGCTTGGTCGAGTGGGAGTTGATCTTCCAGATAAGATAGTGATTGATGTAGTTCTCCATGTCACTGTCACTGAGCTACTAGAACTTGGTGATGAACTATAAAATGCCAGGGAAAGAAATGTTGATCCCTGAGCTGTTCGCGATGTTTGACACCGCGAAGGTAGAAATCAAGAAGGGGCGTCAAGTGTTGATGGTTAATCAAACCACTAGTTTCGAGAAGGGCAAGAGCAAGGAGGGAAACTTCATGGATAGCAAGTCAGTTGCTGCTCCAGTGAAGCAACCCAAAGTTGAACTCAAACCCAAGACTAAGTGCTTCCGTTATGAGGTGAGCGGTCGCTGAAGCGGAACAACCCTAGATACTTGGTAGATAAGAAGGCTGGCAACATTGATAGAAGTATATTTGATATACAAGTTATTAATGTGTACCTTGCTAGTACTCTTAGTAGCACCTGGGTATTGGATACCGGTTCGGTTGCTAAATGTTAGTAACTCGAAATAAAAGCTACGGAATAAACGGAGAACTAGCTAAGGGTGAGGTGACGATATGTGTTGGAAGTGTTTCCAAGGTTGATGTGATTAACATCGCATGCTCTCTCTACCTTCAGGATTAGTGACGAACCTAAATAAATGTTATTTGGTGTTTTGCGTTGAGCATGAACATGATTAGATCATGTTTCTTGCAATACAGTTATTCATTTAACTTAGAGAATAAGGGTTATTCTGTTTACATGAATAACACCTTCAATGGTCATGCACCCAGTGAGAATGGTTTGTTGAAATCTTGATCGTAGTAGTACACATGTTCATAACATTGATGTCAAAAGATACAAAGTTAATAATGATAGTACCACATACTTGTGGCACTGCCGCTAAATGTCATATTGGTATAAAGCGCATGTAGAAACTCCATGCTGATGGATATTTGGACTCATTCGATTTCGAATCGGTTGAGACATGCGAACCATGCCTCTTGGGCAAGATGACTAAAGGACCCCGTTGGAAGGAGCGGGCAAGTGATTCATTGGAAATGATACATGTTGATGTATGCAATCTAGTGAGTCTTGTAGCGTGTAGTGGATATCGTTATTTTCTTACATTCACTGATGATTTGAGTAGATATAGTGTATATTTACTTAATGAAACACAAGTCTGAATCGTTTGAAAGGTTCAAGCAAATTCAGAGTGAAGTTTAAAGATCATCGTGACAAGAAGATAAAAATGACCGCGATATGATCGTGGAGGTGAATATCTGAGTTACGAGTTTGGCATACAACTTAAGACAACGTGAAATTTGTTTCACAACTAATGCCACCTGGAACACCAAGGTGTGATGGTGTGTCCGAACTTCATAGTCATGCTCTATTGATATAGTGCATACTGTGATGTCTCTTATCGTTTTACTACTATAATTTTTGGGGTTATGCATTAGAGACAACTACATTCACTTTAAATAGGGCATCATCTAAATCCGTTGAGATGACACCATGTGAATTACGGTTTGATAGAAACCTAAGCTGTCATTTCTTAATATTTGGGGTTGTGACACTTGTGTGGAAAATGTTTTCACCTAATGAGGTCGAACCCAAGGCGGACAAATGCATCTTCATAGAATACCCTAAGATTAGTTGGGTGAACCTTCAATCTCAGATCCTAGTGCAAAGTGTTTGTTGCTTAAATGGATCCTTTCTCGAGGAAATGTTTCTCTCGAAAGAATTGAGTGGGAGGAAGATAGAACTTGATGAGGTTGTTAAACCTTTGTTCAACCAGAGAGTAGCGCAGCGCAGAAAGATGTTTCTGTGAAGCCTGCGTTAGTTGAAGAGGAAGTTAATGATGATGATCATGAAGCTTCAGGATCAAGTTACTATCAAACTTCGTAGGTCGACAAGGATGTGTACTGCTCCTAGTGGTACGACAACTCTGTCTTGGAGATCATGTTGTTGGACAACGATGAACCTACGAGGTATGGAGAAGCGATGATGGGCCCGGATTCCGACAAATGGTTAGAGGCCATGAAATCCGAGATAGGATCCATGTATGAAAACCAAGTATAGACTTTGGTAGACTTGCTCGTTAGACGGCAGGTCGTTGAGTACAAATGGACCTTTAGAATGAAGACAGACACTCATGGTGAATGTCACCATTTGTAAAGCTCGACTTGTTGCAAAGTTGTTTGTGACAAGTTCAAGGAGTTGACTGCGATGAGGCTTTCTCACTCGTAGCGATGCTAAAAGTCTGTTGGAATTATGTTAGCAGTTGCTGCATTTTCAATTATGAAATCTGGCAGATGGATGTCAAAACATCGTTTCCTTAACGGTTTACTTAAGGAAAGGTTGTATGTAATACAACCAGAAGGTTTTGTCAGTCCTAAGGATGCTAAAAGATGAGCAAGCTTCAGTGATCCTTCTATGGACTGAAGCAAGCATCTCGGAGTCGGAATATACACTTTGATGAGGTGATCAAAGTTTTTGTAGTTTATACAAAGTTTACGAGAAACTTGTATTTGCAATAAAGTGAGTGGGAGCACTATAGAGTTTCTGATAAGTATATGTGGTTGACATATTGTTGATCGGAAATAATGTAGAATTTCTGGAAGGCATAAAAGGTTGTTTGAAAAGTGTTTTTCAAAGGAAGACCTGGATAAAGCTACCTAATTGTTGAGCATCAAAATCTATAGAGATAGATCAAGATGCTTGATGAGACTTTCAATGAGTGCATACCTTGACAAGATTTTGAAAGAGTTCAAAATGGATCAGCCAGAGAAATAGTTCTAGTCTGATTTGTAAGGTGTGAAGTTGAGTGAGACTCAAAGCTCGACAACGGCAGAAGAAAGAGAAAGGACGAACGTCATCCCCTATGCCTTAGCCATAGGCTCTGTATAGTATGCCATGTTGTGTACCGCACTTATGTGTGCCTTGCCATGAGTCCATCAAGGGGTACAAGAGTGATCCAGGAGTGGATCACTAGACAGCGGTCAACATTATCCTTAGTGACTAAAAGACTAAAGGAATTGTTTCTCGATTATGGAGGTGATAAAGGGTTCGTCGTAAGGAGTTACGTCGATGCAAGCTTTAACACTAATCAGGATGACTCATAGTAGCAATCTGGATACGTATAGTGGAGCAGCCATTTGGAAATAGTACCAAGTGGAGTGTGGTAGCAGTGTTTACGGTTTGACATAGAGATTTGCAAAGTACACACGGATCTGAATATCGCAGACCCGTTGACTATAAGACCTCTCTCACATGCAAAGCATGATCGATCCCCAGAACTCATTGGGTTTTAGATTCATAACAATGCGAATCACATGGTGATGTGAACTAGATTATTGACTCTAGTGCAAGTGGGAGACTGTTGGAAATATGCCCTAGAGGCAATAATAAATTAGTTATTATCATATTTCCTTGTTCATGATAATCGTTTATTATCCATGCTATAATTGTATTGATCGGAGATTTAAATGCATGTGTGGATACATAGACAAAACCATGTCCCTAGTATGCCTCTAATGGACTAGCTCGTTGATCAAAGGATGGTTAAGGTTTCCTAGCCATGGACATGAGATGTCATTTGATAACGGGATCACATCATTAGGAGAATGATGTGATGGATAAGACCCAAACTACAAACATAGCATATGATCGTGTCAGTTTATTGCTACTGTTTTCTGCATGTCAAGTATATGTTCCTATGACCATGAGATCATGCAACTCACGGATATCGGAGGAGTGCCTTGTGTGTATCAAATGTCGCAACGTAACTGGGTGACTATAAAGGTGCTCTACAGGTATCTCCGATGGTGTCTGTTGAGTTGGCATGGATCGAGACTGGGATTTGTTACTCCGTGTGACGGAGAGGTATCTCGGGGCCCACTCGGTAATACAACATCACAACAAGCCTTGCAAGCAATGTGGCTAAGTGTTAGTCATGGGATCTTGTATTACGGAACGAGTAAAGAGACTTGCCGGTAACGAGGTTGAACTAGGTATGGAGATACCGACGATCGAATCTCGGGCAAGTAACATACCGAAGAACAAAGGGAACGTTATACGGGATTAACTGAATCCTTGACATAGAGGTTCGACCGATAAAGATCTTCGTAGAATATGTAGGAACCAATGTGGACGTCCAGGTCCTGCCATTGGTTATTAACCGTAGAGGTGTCTCGGTCATGTCTACATAGTTCTCGAACCCGCAGGGTCTGCACACTTAAGGTTTGGTGACGTTTCGGTAGTGTAGAGTTGTGTATGGTGGTGACCGAAGTTTGTTCGGAGTCCCGAATGAGATCCCGGACATCACGAGGAGCTCCAGAATGGTCCGGAGGTAAAGATTCATATATAGGAAGTCCCAGTTTGGTCGTCGAAAAAGTTTCGGGCTCATCGGTAGTGTACCGGGAGTGCCGGTAGTGTACCGGGGGACCTCCGGGAAGGGTATTTCGACCCCAAGAGGTCCATGGGCTGTGGGAGAATAATAACCAGCCCTTATTGGTCTGGAAAAACAGCCACACCAAGGCCCATGGCGCAGGAGGCAAAAGTCCTAAAGGAAAAGGTGGAAAAAAGGCTAAAAAGGAAGAGTCCTACTCCTACTAGGAGTGGAGGAGGAGTAGGACTCCTCCCCCCTCTAGTTTGGCCGACTCCTATTGGAGTTTTTCCTTGCACCAGCCCTCCTCTCTCTCCCTCCTTTATATACTGGTGGATTGGGTGCTGTTTGGACACAGTTTACGGCCACGTGCTACCCGTTTCACTGGTACGCCTCTAGATCGGTTTTCTGCAGCGCTTAGGCGAAGCCCTGCCGGAATTGCTCCACCACCATCACCGGAGCGCCGTCACGTTGCCCGTGAACTCTGTCTCCTCTCCACCTCCTCTTGCTAGATAAAGATGGTGGAGATCTTCATCAAGGTGCACATGTGCTGAACGCGGAGGTGCCGTCCGTTCGGCGCTAGATCGGAAGGACCGTGATCGAGATCGCGAGACGGTTCGTGATGTGATCACGGACCGGATCGTGATGAGTTCGCGGGACAGATCGTGATCAAGATCGTGATATGGATCGTGATGAGTTCGCGGGATGGATCATGATGTGTTCGCGGGACGGATCGTGATTAGATCACGTGACAGATCGTGATGAGATCGCGGGACGCTCGGCGATTTGGATCGCGAAGATGTTCGACTACACCAGTCGGAAAGCGTCTGCCTTGATACGCTCCGCCTCTTCCTCCATCTGGGCTTTCAGCTCGTCCATCCTTTGTCGTTCCTCTGCCATCCGGCCCTTGATCCGTGCCACCTCTAGATTCCTAGCTTCTTGATTATCCGGGGTTACCTCTGTGGCCATGAGAGCCGTAAGTTCGTCCATCAGTTCCACTAGAACCTGAGCCGGCGGCGGCGGGCTATCGCCTGCTGCGGCGGCTCCCACAGCCGTGTCACCGGCGGCTGAAGCTGATCCTGCCATGAATACCGCTGCGTGAACCGGGGGGCTCATAGCATCCGTCTCAACGCCTTCTACCTCAGAATAGTCGTCATAGTAGCCCCCAAGGCCACCATTTCTGAGCCGATACACTGATTCTGTCTCCCCACTGGAAGACTCATCTTCCGAGCAAACGAGAGTTCCCTGTGACCCGGACGCTTCCAGATCCAAGCCTTGAGTGAAGCCCACGAGAACATGCTTCTGACCCAGACGGGCACGGGCAGACTGTGTAACATGCGCAGATTGGAGATGCCGAGCCGGCTCGATGATGTTGGTGCAGACGTCCGGCCCGGGTGTAGATCCATCAACCTTTCCGATGAAAACCTATATCCCGCCAAACGGAACCCGGAATCCATACTCCACAGAACCAGCATCAAGCCCCCAGCCGGCGTCGTCGATGTAGAGCCGGCCGCGGCGACTCTTGCTCATCCTTCCAACCACGTATCATTCGAGCCCTGGGAGAGAGCCCTTTGAGAACTCAACACCACCAAGCGCTTGCCCCACGGTGGGCGCCACTGTCGTGGTTTTATCACGGCAGATGTCCGGGTGAACGGACTTTGGTTCGAGGCCATCGCCAATGAGGTGGACTCAAAGGGGTTAGTCGGGACGAAAGACACAGGTTTACCCAGGTTCGGCCCCTCAAATCGAGGTAACAGCCTATGTCCTGCTTGTGCTTGTATTACTTGTGTATCGATTATAAGGAGCTAAAAGCTTGACCTAGTTCTCGATTGCCTGTCCTCTAAGTCACCCCGGGTCTGCCTTTATATAAGAGGTCAGAACATCTGGGTCATTACAATTGCTAACCGAGTCTCTCTCTATCTTCTTGCCCAAGCCGTCTGTGAGTCGGCTTGCATGCCCGGGTCTTCTCAGTCCGGGCCGTCGTACGGCCCACACCGTGAGCCGCCTATCTTCCTGGGCCACTTAATATTACAACTCACCTTTGGGCCGAATCACGAGCCAATAACATGACCCGGAGCCTCTTCGGCGGGTCATATCCCCAACACCACCTGTCATATATGCATATAGACTAGATGATTACTTTACCCCCTCTTTTGTGACATTGCCGGCATATTCAATATGATGACCTACACGGCTGCAACGTATCATGTTGCAGAGTACTTTTCGGACCAGGAGTGAGGATACGCTCTACGCTCGGTGAGATGCCCTTGGAGTCAGATGGACTCAACTACCTTTGAAGCTTCCGCAAGATTAGTTAATCTCATGAGTTGGCCTTCAGCCACTTTATTGTAATTCTTATTGTAATAAAGGACTCGATATGAGATTTTTTTTGATTATTAAAGCTGTGTGATTTCACTTTGATATATACATTGATGTACCGTGTGTGTACCAGCATGATCTTGGGATGGTACAGAAACACCGGAGATTCGACCTTTCAGGGCGGGTCGCTACAGAAATGGTATCAGAGCACACGCTGACCGTAGGACGTAACCTCTAGGATTGGAAAAGCCTTAGGATTTATTTCTCTTTTGTATTTAAAATTCTTATACTCTCATCTACTCGTTTCTGACTTCCCTCTGATTTATTTCAAAATTTATAGATGGCCACCTTCATCCCAGTTTTGATCACGGAGTTTTGTCAGCCTGACGCGACAATGCCCTTTGGCAAGGAGCTGATGAAGATCGTCAGGGACGTAAGGATTGCCTTGCCAAGCATCACTGGGACTCCTATCATGTCTTTTCCACAAGACGGTCGCTACAGGATCAAGGTGCACATCCCTGGGAAGACCTTTGGAAATCGTAAGGAACCCATCGACTTCAAGTTTGTGGCACCCAGCTGGATTCTTGGGACAGACATGGCAATTCACCGTGCCCTTGGACGTATTCACGAGGAATACAGGGGTGGACCCATTTCACCAGGACTCAGCGTGGTTTGTCGCAGGGATGCCAATGGAAATATCATAACCACTCCCACTAAAGACACCACCATTTCCTATATCCAGACTTTGGAGACGCACATCAGGACCTGGGAGCTTCGGGTATGTGCCGACACGAAGACGATCAAGAGGCTGATGAACCGCGAGATTGACCTCGAAGCTGACCTACGGGAAGCCAAGTACGAGCATGAGTATGAAGTGAAGGATCTCTTAGAGAGGATCGATAAGCTGAACACTCGCATGGCAACTCTGGAGGAATAGTTGGACATGGGTGAAAATCTTCATCCAGAAGGAGACATGGCTCCCTTGATCAGCAACAATGATGACTATGAGGAGAGCATCACCGGAGGAGGCCACTTCACCATGTACTTTTGAGGAGAACTTTAGTTATGCCCCATGTATCTTTATTCTCGTCGTTACAGCGTAGGTCGATGCTTAGTTTGATTTGGAGATTTGTATCTCGATGTTTGAACCTTGAGTTGAATAAATGAATGAGTGTTTGGTGTGATATGTTTGTTGCATTGCATATGGGTAGTGAAATTTCCTTTTAGGTCCTTGTTCTATTCTAATTCTCACCCCTCTGAAAACAGCAAGATGCCTCCGCAACGTGAGCCCGACTTCGCTTTCCGGCCGGAACTCACACAACTTCTCCAGCAGCTGAACGCCCTGATGCAACTGTTGATTCAGAACCACACCAACAACCACAACAACCACCCTCCACCTCAAGGTGACAACCTCACCCTTTTTTGAGGCTGAATCCACCAACTTTCTCCAGCAGCACTGAGCCCATTGTGGCAGATGATTGGCTCCGCAAGATGGAGAGGGAACTCACCACCGCTGGATGCACCGAGGCTGAAAAGGTGCGCTTTGCCGCCCATCAACTGGAGGGACCAGCAGCTTCATGGTGGGAGAACTACACCACCCCGTACCCCATTGCTGGTGTGACTTGGGAGCAGTTCAAGCTAGCTTTCCGCACTGCTCATGTCTCAACTGGAGCCATGAGTCTGAAGAAGCATGAGTTTCGCAACTTACGCCAGGGGAACCGTTCCGTGGCCCAGTATGTGGATGATTTCAGCATGTTGGCTCGTTATGCACCAGGAGATGTGGCCGATGATGCAGCCAAATAGGAGAAGTTCTTGGAAGGACTCAATGATGAGTTGAGCGTGCAGCTGATGGTGGCTACTTTCAGCAACTACCAGGAGCTGGTAGACAAGGCCCTCATCTTGGAAGGGAAGCAGCAGCAAATCGAAAACCACAAGAGGAAGTATGGACAGGGGAAGTCTCACTCTAGAGCTCAACAGAAGCCCCGATACTCCCTATACTCAGGAAATACCGGATCAGGGACCGGTAAGTATGAAGGACACATTCATCACGTGCACAACCATGGAGGCCATAACCATGGAGGAAATGGGAATAATCGTCCCAACAATGGCAACTTCAAGAATGGTAATGGAAGTGGGAATGGCAACCAACACCGTTGTGCTCCAGCTCAGAAGGATCTAAACCATATCACCTGTTTCAAGTGCCAGAAGACAGGGCACTATGCCACTGAATGCCCTCAGAACCAGCAAGGAAATGGAAACGGCAACAACAACGGCAACTCCGTAGCTAAGAAGCCAAATCCTTTTCCTCGTGCTCAGGTGAACCACCTTGATGTGGAAGAAGTCTATGATCAGCCCGAGACTATGGTTGGTAAGTTTTTATTGCATTCACATCCAGTTATGGTACTTTTTGATTCTGGTGCAACTCATTCATTCATATCAAGGGTAGTTGTGGAAAAGTATGGTTTACCCACCAGAACCCTTAGTCAGCCCATTAAGGTCAATTCCGCGGGAGGTATGATGATGGCAGGGATAGGATGTCATGCCTTGAAACTCCACATAGGAAACCATGTTTTTCCCACCGACCTCATCCTCTTAGAATCCCAGAGATTGGATGTAATCCTAGGCATGGATTGGATGACCAAGTATGAAGGAAACCTTGATTACCCCAGCAAGTCTATTTCACTCACCACTCCGGAGAACAAGAGGATTAAGTATGTATCCCGACGCACACAGATGAGTGCTCGGTTAAATTCCCTCACAGGAGTTGTTCAGGAGGAAATGCCGGTTGTACAAGACTTTCCAGATGTATTCCCGAAGGAATTACCAGGCATGCCACCAGATAGAGAGATTGAGTTTTTGATAGAGCTACTACCAGGAACCGCCCCAATTTCCAAGAGACCCTATTGGATGCCCACAAATGATTTAGTAGAAATCAAGAAGCAGATTAAGGAGTTATTGGATAAGGGATATATTCGCCCAAGTACTTCTGGTGGAGAAGAAAGATAAAACCTTGAGGATGGTAGTCGATTATCGTGCATTGAACGAGGTAACTATCAAGAATAAGTACCCTCTACCGATGATTAATGACCTATTTGATCAGCTAGTAGGCGCCAAAGTATTCTGCAAGATCGATCTTCGATCAGGGTATCACCAACTGAAAATTCGTGAACAGGATATACCCAAAACAGCCTTCACCACAAGGTATGGCCTATATGAGTATACAGTCATGTCTTTTGGTTTGACTAATGCTCCTGCCTACTTCATGGATATGATGAACAAAGTGTTTATGGAATATTTGGACAAGTTTGTCATGGTGTTCATCGATGACATTTTGATATTCTCCAAGAGCGAGGAAGAACACAAGGAACACTTGCGTTTAGTTCTAGAGAAGCTTAGAGAGCATCAGTTGTATGCCAAGTTCAGTAAATGTGAATTCTGGCTGACGGAAGTCGGATTCCTTGGACACATTATTTCCGGAGAAGGAATAGTAGTAGACCCCACTAAGGTTGAAGCAGTCACTGAGTGGAAGTCACCCAACTCAATTAAGGAGATCCGTAGTTTTCTCGGACTTGCCGGATATTACCGGAGGTTCATTGAGAATTTCTCAAAGATTGCCAAGCCCATGACAGAGTTGTTGAAGAAAGAGTCTAAGTATATCTGGACTGAGGAATGTGAGGCCAGTTTCCAGGAGTTGAAGAAATGTTTGGTCACAGCCCTAGTGTTGATACTGCCAAACATTCGGAAGGACTTCCAGGTTTATTGTGATGCATCACGTCAAGGACTTGGAGGAGTACTCATGTAGGAGGGAAAAGTTGTAGCCTATGCATCCAGACAGCTATGACCCCATGAGTTGAATTATGCCACCCATGATTTGGAACTAGCAGCCGTAGTGCACGCACTCAAGACCTGGAGACATTTCCTTATCGGAAATAGTTGTGATGTTTACACTGGTCATAAAAGCCTGAAGTATATCTTCACACGGAAGGAGTTGAACCTCAGACAGAGGAGATGGTTAGAGTTAATCAAGGACTATGACATGAGACTACATTACCATCCAGGAAAGGCAAATGTTGTGGCAGATGCTTTGAGTCGGAAGAGTTATGTGAACACACTCATAGCCGGAGGATTACCTCAGGAGTTAACCGATGATCTCAGAGAGCTTCGGTTAGAGATAGTTCCAAAAGGATATGTTGCCACACTAGAAATTCAATCCACCTTGACCGAAAGAATTCGTGAAGCCCGGAAATTGGACAAGGAGATAGCTGAGATAAAGCAGAGAAGGAAAGAAGGAAAAGCTAAAGACTTTCGTGAAGATGAACAAGGTACTCTATGGTTTGAGAACCGAATCTATGTGCCCAATGACCCAGAGCTCAGGAAGTTGATACTTCAAGAAGCCCACGATTCACCATACTCGATACACCCAGGCAACACCAAGATGTACCTGGATTTGAAGGAAAGTTATTGGTGGACAGGAATGAAGAAGGATATTGCCAAACATGTTGCGGTATGTGATGTTTGCCAACGAGTAAAGGCGGAACATCAGAAACCAGAAGGTTTACTCCAACCTTTGTCGATACCCGAGTGGAAATGGGATAAGCTTGGTATGGACTTCATCACAGGATTACCTAGGACCCGTTCAGGTTATGATTCCATCTAAGTAGTGGTCGATCCCTTGACCAAGGTGGCTCATTTCATTCCAGTGAAGACCACCTATACCAGTGCTAAGTTAGCCAAGATATATATGACCAGGATCGTATGTCTACATGGAGTTCCAAGGATTATCGTATCAGATAGAGGAACACAATTTACCTCAAAGTTTTGGCATCAGTTACATGAAACTTTGGGTACAAGGCTGGAATTCAGTATAGCTTTTCATCCATAGACCGATGGACAGACCGAGAGAGTCAACCAGATCTTGGAGGACATGTTGAGAGCTTCTGTGCTAGACTATGGGTCCAGTTGGGATGACAACTTACCTTACACAGAGTTCTCGTATAACAATAGTTATCAGACTAGTCTAAATATGGCCCCTTTTGAAGCTTTATATGGAAGGAGGTGCAGAACACCATTGATGTGGGATGGTGTTGGAGACCGAAAACTCTTTGGTCCCGATCTTATCCGAGATTCTGAAGAAAAGGTCAAACTGATTCGAGACCTACTCAAGATAGCTCAATCCAGGCAGAAGGGCTATGCTGATAACAAACGCAAGGAGGTGACATATGAAGTGGGAGATCGAGCATATCTTCGTGTGTCCCCACTCCGAGGAATCAAGAGGTTTGGTGTTAAAGGAAAGTTAGCACCCAGATTCATAGGCCCCTACAAAATTCTTGAATGTAGAGGCAAAGTTGCATACAAGCTGGAATTGCCGGAAGGACTGTCCGGAGTTCATGATGTTTTCCATGTTTCCCAGCTGAAGAAATGCCATGCTGAGATGGCTGATATTCCTTTGAGAGACACAGTGCCCCTAGAGGCCATACAACTTGACAGAGACCTGACCTACGAGGAGAAGCCTGTCAGAATCCTCGAGACTACCAACAGAGTTACCCGAAGCAAGACCATCAAGTTCTGTAAGGTTCTGTGGAGTCACCACACCGAGGAAGAAGCCACCTGGGAATGCGAAGAAGATCTTCGTAGAGACCACCCGCACCTATTTTCTAGCCAACCCGAATTTTGAGGCCGAGATTCATCTTAAGGTGGGTAGGTCTGTAACATCCCAAAATTTCATTTTGGATGTTATGAAATATAGCTATGCATCATCATCACTTTGTTTGAATGAAATGAATGGTTGAAGTGCTTCTTTTGAAATTCTGAAAGGCCATTTCAATTTTTCCATGTATTTGTTTCACCTATTTGAAAACCTTTGGTAATGTTCAAAGAAAGAGGGGAGTAACATGACACTCCACACCAGGGGCATCTTGGTGAAATATTTGAGCAATAAAACTAGGGGTTATTTGAAAGTTTATCTCAAAAGGATTTAAAATCAATTAGGCATTTTTCTGAAAATAAATTTTAAAAATATATTCAATATGATAGAGGAAAAATGTTCATTAAATAGCATTTAATCCCCTGGTCATTTTGATATATACATTTCCTATGTTTGGAAATGATTTGAATGCATTAAAGATGTTTTAAACGCTCTGTAAATAAATAAGGAAACGAATTAAACAGAAACGGGCCGGCCCACAGCCTTTAAGACCCGAAATCAATCCGGGTCGGCCACCGATGCGCAGATCTCGCGTCCCACCCTCACTGACGCGCGGGACCCACCGTCTGACCGCGGCGACAGCGCGCTCGTCTCCTTCACCGCGCCTCCGACGTTGCCGGCGATCTCTCCCCACAGATCTCGCTCCTCTCTCCCTCCCCGACCACCGCACCACCCCTATAAGAACCCCCCGTCCCTCCGCTCTCCGTTCCACCCCGAAACCCCCTCTACCCTCACCAGAACACCACCGCACGAACTCGTCGGAGTTCGGACGTCGACCGAATCTCCCCAAGCACGAGGCTGTCGCCTCCGTCGTCCCCAGCCCCGGCTGACGCCACCAATCGACGCCGGAGCTTCTCCGCCATCGCCTGAGCACTTCGGACGCCGCCCCCAACCACCGCACCGTCGACTCCGACCACCTTCGACGTCCGGCCGCCGTCAAACCTTGTCGGAACCCCGACCCCCTCCTTTGTAAGCCACCACGTCCACCCGCATCCGTTCGATCTAGATTCAACGCGCTAGATTAGAAGCTTTATAAAACGAATCGGTACGCGTTAAGTTTCGGTCGTCCGCTTGCTAGATCCCGCACGCACACTCTCGCAACCAATCACAGCATGCCACGTAGACCCTGTCCGTTCGATCAGATTTTTTTCTTTTCTGTTCTATTTTAGAAAACAAAATGTATTCTGTTTTTGTTTTTATTATATCTTTTAAAATAATTAGTGTTTTTAATTGATTCTTTTTGCATTAGGTCACAAATTTCATTTAGTTTCATCCTGTGGTCTTAGATTTTAAATTTTAAATTTTAAATTTGAATCTAACCAAATTTGCTTAAATTACTAAAATCTGTATAACTAGAGTTTAAAAATATATTTTTGAGTGAATCTTTTTGCCACTGTTTGTATTAGTTAGACCTATCATCTTACAAAGTTTGAGAATTTTTAGGATCAATTTGGTTAATATTTTTAACAAAAACAGAATATGTTTAGACTTAATAGAGTTTAGTTAATTTGATTTTTTTGTTTAGTTTGAATCTGAGTTAGTTTAACTTTTGTTTTTAGATTTCATTAGGTTCTGTTGATTCAACATTAGGTGTATTATTTTCTGTTAATAAAAAAATATTTTTTTCTTTGTTTTGTGCTCTAGTTTGAATAGGTACATCTTATTTTCACCTTTAGTATTGTTTAGAAAAAAAATTGTAGTAACTCTTTTTGCACAAATTTTTTATAATGAAAGTACTTTCTGTTTTCTAATAAAATTTTGTATTTACTTTTCTGTTATCTAAATGCCTAGTTGTTCAAAACAAATTTTTGACTTGTCATGTCTTAGTAGAGTTTTGACACCAAATTTTTTTTGAGTCTTATACTTTGAGTGATTCTTCCTTTTGATTGTGCTATTGTTTGTTGAAGTATTTGTTTACCTTGTTGTTGTATGAATTGTATTGTGTTTATGCTTATTGTGTGTTTTGTTTTATTCGTTAGATCATCCGGAGTGCGAAGCTTGTTATCTAGAGTCACTTGAATGCGAGGATCGTCAGCAAGGCAAGTCACTTTGACCATGTATACCTATGTTTTTATTGCATTAGTCCTACCATCTCCCCAATTGCATGCAAAGTAGGTAATTTGGAAACTTGGTTACTTGATGTAGTATCATGTGGTAGGCACCCCTCAACCCTTTGACACATTGGCCCCGGGAAACGTTAATTTAATTTTGCTATGCTATTAGTAGACAGGGTTGGTTGTGTGATTCATGAGAGTTGTGAGTTAATAATTTCAAGACCTAAAAGATGATCAAGACTTCGAGACTCCGAGTTTTCAACATACCTCTGGGTGGATGATGGTTGAACGGCGCCCTGGAGAAACCAGTGGTTAGCCTAGATGTTGCTGGAGAAGTGCCAGTATTCATGCGGAAAGCTCCACCCAGGCACAAAGAGATGGATGGATGCTTCAAGACCCAAGGCTTACCTGCACAGCCACAAGACATTATGGGCTCTGGCTTGGTTGGATATCGTGGTGACCCTGGACAGGCGGTGCTACGAGATGTAGAAGAACGGTAGGAAAGGATGGGCACCGACAGAGTTTCGGGGAAACCCTTTAGAAGACCATGTTTTGGTCATCCGTTTCTCAAACACCCTGAAGTGCGAGAAATCCAACGGAGGCGATCAAATCTTGTGGGGAACGTGTGCAAAACTATGTAGAGTACCCAAACCTAATCGATTAGCCGTGTCCACGGTCATGGACAGTTTGAGCCAAAGGAACTGAAACTATCTGGAACTCTCAACACAATTAATTACATTGATGTGGGTATAAATGTCAACTTGGGTTTGAGAATTGGTTGGTGGAACCATCTCATTAATCAACCAACATTGTAGTAATAATTTTTCTGCCCTCTCTTGTTGTAGGAAAAAATTGGCTTTATGCAAAAACTCACTACCCCACCTGTCATATATGCATATAGACTAGATGATTACTTTACCCCCTCTTTTGTGACATTGCCGGCATATTCAATATGCTGACCTACATGGCTGCAACGTATCATGTTGCAGAGTACTTTTCCGACCAGGAGTGAGGATACGCTCTACGCTCGGTGAGATGCCCTTGGAGCCAGATGGACTCAACTACCTTTGAAGCTTCCGCAAGATTAGTTAATCTCATGAGTTGGCCTTCATCCACTTTATTGTAATTCTTATTGTAATAAAGGACTCGATATGAGATTATTTTTTTGATTATTAAAGTTGTGTGATTTCACTTTGATATATACATTGATGTACCGTGTGTGTACCAGCATGATCTTGGGATGGTACATAAACACCGAAGATTCGACCTTTCAGGTCGGGTCACTACAAAGAACTATGTAGACATGACCGAGACACCTCTATGGCCAATAACCAATAGCGGGACCTGGATGCCCATATTGGTTCCTACATATTCTACGAAGATCTTTATCGGTCGAACCTCTATGTCAAGGATTCAGTTAATCCCGTATGATGTTCCCTTTGTTCTTCGGTATGTTACTTGCCCGAGATTCGATTATCGGTATCTCCATACCTAGTTCAACCTCGTTACTGGCAAGTCTCTTTACTCGTTCCGTAATACAAGATCCCGTGACCAACACTTAGTCACATTGCTTGCAAGGCTTATTGTGATATTGTATTACCGAGTGGGCCCTGAGATACCTCTCCGTCACACGGAGTAACAAATCCCAGTCTTGATCCATGCCAACTCAACAGACACCCTCGGAGACACCTGTAGAGCACCTTTATAGTCACCCAGTTACGTTGCGACGTTTGATACACACAAGGTACTCCTCCGATATCTGTGAGTTGCATGATCTCATGGTCATAGGAACATATACTTGACATGCAGAAAACAGTAGCAATAAACTGACACGATCATAAGCTACGTTTGTAGTTTGGGTCTTGTCCATCACATCATTCTCCTAATGATGTGATCCCGTTATCAAATGATATCTCGTGTCCATGGCTCGGAAACCTTAACCATCTTTCGATCAACGAGCTAGTTCACTACAGGCATACTAGGGACATTGTGTTTGTCTATGTATCCACACATGTATCCATGTTTCCAATTAATACAATTATAGCATGGATAATAAACGATTATCATGAACAAGGAAATACAATAATAAACACTTTATTTATTGCCTCTAGGGCATATTTCCAACAGTAGACCCATTCGAGGAGACAAACTTCCTCGCTGGGCTCCGCCTCCATCCCTCGACGTCGGCGCATGGATTGTTCTGGCTCCCTCCTCTCCCTTTCCCGCTGTCGCTCACGGCGGGCGGTGCGCGCGTCTGGGCAAGCGGGGTGGGCACAAACACCCACCTTTGCCCACGTGGGGGAGCAGTAGCGGGCAGAGCCAGGGGACGGTAAAGGGGAGGGGCGGATTGTGCAGGTTGCCTATCGAAGCCGCGCACTGGCCGGGAGGGGCCAGTGCCGGCGTCGGGGCTGCGCCTGCGGGGAAACGACGAGGCTGCAAATCCGAAGCTACCCCCGGTCTCTGTTGGAAATATGCCCTAGAGGCAATAATAAAATGGTTATTATTGTATTTCCTAGTTCATGATAATTGTCTATTGTTCATGCTATAATTGTGTTAACCGGAAACCGTAATACATGTGTGAATACATAGACCACAACGTGTCCCTAGTGAGCCTCTAGTTGGCTAGCTCGTTGATCGATAGATGGTCTCGGTTTCATGACCATGGACATTGGATGTCGTTGATAACGGGATCACATCATTAGGAGAATGATGTGATGGACAAGACCCAATCCTAAGCATAGCACAAAGATCGTGTAGTTCGTTTGCTAAAGCTTTTCAATGTCAAGTGTCATTTCCTTAGACCATGAGATTGTGTAACTCCCGGATACCGTAGGAATACTTTGGGTGTGCCAAACGTCACAATGTAACTGGGTGGCTATAAAGGTACTCTACGGGTATCTCCGAAAGTGTCTGTTGGGTTGACACGAATCGAGACTGGGATTTGTCACTCCGTGTGACGGAGAGGTATCTCTGGGCCCACTCGGTAAGACATCATCATTATGAGCTCAATGTGACTAAGGAGTTAGTCACGGGATGATGTATTACGGAACGAGTAAAGAGACTTGCCGGTAACGAGATTGAACAAGGTATGGGGATACCGACGATCGAATCTCGGGCAAGTACCATACCGATAGACAAAGGGAATTGTATACGGGATTGATTGAATCCCTGACATCATGGTTCATCCGATGAGATCATCGTGGAGTACGTGGGAGCCAACATGGGTATCCAGATCCCGCTGTTGGTTATTAGCCGGAGAGGTGTCTCGGTCATGTCTACGTGTCTCCCGAACCCGTAGGGTCTACACACTTAAGGTTCGATGACGCTAGGGTTATAGGGAAATAGTGTACGTGGTTACCGAAGGTTGTTCGGAGTCCCGGATGAGATCCCGGACGTCACGAGGAGTCCCGGAATGGTCCGGAGACGAAGATTGATATATAGGAAGTGAGGATTTGGTTACCGGAAGTGTTCCGGGTGTCACCGGTAGTGTACCGGGACCACCGGAAGGGTTCCGGGGGTCCACCAAGTGGGCCCACCTGCCCCGGAAGGTTCCGTGGGCTAAGAGTGGGAGGGAGCCAGCCCCTAGGTGGGCTGGTGCGCCTCCCACCCCAGCCCAAGGCGTGGCAAAGGTGGAGGGGGGCAAACCCTAGGCTTAGATGGGCCTTAAGGCCCACCCTAGGGCGCCCCACCTCTCCCTTGCCCTAGCCGCCGGCCAGATGGCATCTGGTGGCTGCCGTCACCCCTAGGGTGGAACCCTAGGGTGCAGCCACCCCTCCTCCCTCTCTCCTATATATAGTGGAGGTATTTGGGGCTGCACAACACACGGTTCTCCCTCTCTCTCTGGTGCAGCCCTACCTCCTCCTCCCCTCGTTCTCCGTAGCGCTTAGCGAAGCTCTGTCGGAGTACCACGCAGCTCCACCGCCACCACGCCGTCGTGCTGCCGGAGCTCTCCCTCAACCTCTCCTCCCTCCTTGCTGGATCAAGGCGTAGGAGACGTCACCGGGCTGCACGTGTGT
The DNA here is from genome assembly GCA_022496015.1 of Hordeum marinum. Lineage (NCBI taxonomy): Eukaryota > Viridiplantae > Streptophyta > Magnoliopsida > Poales > Poaceae > Hordeum > Hordeum marinum. The sequence continues at coordinate 451,059,122 of CM039673.1, read as the reverse complement.
TGAACGCGGAGGTGCCGTCCGTTCGGCACTTGATCGGATCCACCGCGATCTGAATCGCTGCGAGTACGACTCCATCAACCGCGTTCTTGTAACGCTTCCGCTTAGCGATCTTCAAAGGTATGAAGATCCACTCTCCCCTTGCTCGTTGCTGGTTTCTCCATAGATGGATCTTGGTGAACGCGTAGGAAAATTTTTGATTTACTACTACGTTCCCCAACAGTGGCATCATGAGCTAGGTCTATGCGTAGAATCTATGCACGAGTAGAACACAAAGCAGTTGTGGGCGTCGATTTTTTTAATATGCTTGCCGTTACTAGTCTTATCTTGATTCGACGGTATTGTGGGATGAAGCGGCCCGGACCAACCTTACACGTACGCTTACGTGAGACCGGTTCCACCGCCTGACATGCACCAGTTGCATAAGGTGGCTAGCGGGTGTCTGTCTCTCCCACCTTAGTCGGATTGGATTCGATGAAAAGGGTCCTTATGAAGGGTAAATAGCAATTGGCATATCACGTTGTGGTTTTGGCGTAGGTAAGAAACGTTCTTGCTAGAAACCTATAGCAACCACGTAAAAACTTGCAACTACAAATTAGAGGACGTCTAACTTGTTTTTGCAGCATATGCCTTGTGATGTGATATGGCCAGAAGGATGTGATGTGATGCATTGTGATGTATGAGATTGATCATGTTCTTGTAATAGGGTTCACGACTTGCATGTCGATGACTATGACAACCGGCAGGAGCCATAGGAGTTGTCTTACATTATTGTATGACCTGCGTGTCAATCATAAACGCCATGTAATTACTTTACTTTATTGCTAAGCGTTAGCCATAGTAGTAGAAGTAATAGTTGGCGAGACAACTTCATGAAGACACAATGATGGAGATCATGATGATGGAGATCATGGTGTCGTGCCGGTGACAATGATGATCATCGTGCCCCGAAGATGGAGATCATAGGAGCAAGATGATATTGGCCGTATCATGTCACTATATTGATTGCATGTGATGTTTATCATGTTTACATCTTATTTGCTTAGAACGACGGTAGTAAATAAGATGATCTCTCAATAAAATTTCAAGAGAAGTGTTCACCCTAACTGTGCACCGTTGCTAAGGATCGTTGTTCCGAAGCACCACGTGATGATCGGGTGTGATAGGTTCTAACGTTCGCATACAACGGGTGTAAGCTAGATTTACACACGCGAAACACTTAGGTTGACTTGACGAGCCTAGCATGTACAGACATGGCCTCGGAACACGGAAGACCGAAAGGTCGAACATGAGTCGTATAGAAGATACGATCAACATGAAGATGTTCACCATGGATGACTAGTCCGTCTCACGTGATGATCGGACACGGGCTAGTTGACATGGATCATGTATCACTTGGATGACTAGAGAGATGTCTATCTAAGTGGGAGTTCATTGAATAATATGATTATGTGAACTCAATTATCATGAACTTAGTCTAAAATTGCCTTTAATATCTATATTGTAGATCCAATGGCCAACGCAAATGTCAACCTCAATTTCAACGCGTTCCTAGAGAAAACCAAGCTCAAAGATGATGGAAGCAACTATGCGGACTGGGTCCGTGGCTTGAGGATCATCCTCATAGCTTCCAAGAAACTATATGTCCTTGATGCACCGCTAGGTGACCCACCCCTTCTCCCAGCAGAACAAGACGTTGCGAACGCTTGGCATTCTCGCTGCGATGATTACTCCCTTGTTCAGTGCGGCATGCTTTACAGTTTAGAACCGGGGCTCCAAAAGCGTTTTGAGCAACACGGAGCATATGAGATGTTCCAAGAGCTGAAACTGGTTTTCCAAGCTCATGCCCGGGTCGAGAGATATGACATCTTCGATAAGTTCTTTAGCTGTAAGATGGAGGAGAATAGTTCTGTCAGTGAGCACATCCTCAAGATGTCGGGGCTTCACAACCGCTTGACTCAGCTAGGAGTTAATCTCCCGGATGACTCGGTCATTGACAGAATCCTCCAGTCGCTTCCACCTAGCTTCAAGAGCTTTGTGATGAACTACAACATGCAAGGGATGGAGAAGTCCATTCCTGAGTTGTACTCGATGCTGAAATCAGCGGAGGTCGAGATCAAAAAGGAGCATCAAGTGTTGATGGTAAATAAGACCACTAGTTTCAAGAAAGGCAAGGGTAAGAAGAACTTCAAGAAAGACGGCAAAGCTGTTGCCGCGCCCGGTAAGCAAGTTGCCGGGAAGAAGAAGAACAAGAATGGACCCAAGCCTGAGACTGAGTGCTTTTATTGCAAGGGTACCGGTCACTGGAAGCGGAACTGCCCCAAGTATTTAGCGGATAAGAAGGACGGCAACGTTAAAGGTATATGTGATATACTTGTTATTGATGTGTACTTGACCAGCGCTCGTAGTAGCTCCTGGGTATTTGATACCGGTGCAGTTGCTCACATTTGTAACTCCAAGCAGGAGCTGCGGAATAAGCGGAGGCTGGCCAAGGATGAGGTGACGATGCGCGTCGGGAATGGTTCCAAGGTCGATGTGATCGCCGTCGGCACGCTACCTCTACATCTACCTTCGGGATTAGTTTTAAACCTTAATAATTGTTATTTAGTACCAGCTTTGAGCATGAACATTGTATCTGGATCTCGCTTGATGCGAGATGGCTACTCATTTAAATCCGAGAATAATGGTTGTTCTGTTTATATGAGAGAAATGTTTTATGCTCATGCCCCGCTGGTCAATGGTTTATTTTTGATGAATCTCGAACGTGATGTTACACATATCCATAGTGTGAGTACCAAAAAGTAAAGTTGATAACGATAGTCCCACTTACATGTGGCATTGCCGTCTTGGCCATATTGGTGTCAAACGCATGAAGAAGCTCCATGCTGATGGACTTTTGGAGTCACTTGATTTCGGATCATTTGACACATGCGAACCATGCCTCTTGGGCAAGATGACCAAGACTCCATTCTCCGGAACAATGGAGCGAGCAACTGACTTGTTGGAGATAATACATACCGATGTATGCGGTCCAATGAGTGTCGAGGCTCGCGGTGGCTACCGTTATGTTCTCACCCTCACTGATGACTTGAGCAGATATGGGTATGTCTACTTAATGAAACACAAGTCTGAAACCTTTGAAAGGTTCAAGGAATTTCAGAGTGAGGTCGAGAATCAACGTGACAGGAAAATAAAATGCCTACGATCTGATCGTGGCGGAGAATATTTAAGTCACGAGTTTGGCACACACCTTAGGAAATGTGGAATTGTTTCACAACTCACGTCGCCCGGCACACCTCAGCGAAATGGTGTGTCTGAACGTCGTAATCGCACTCTATTGGATATGGTGCGATCTATGATGTCTCTTACCGACTTACCGCTATCATTTTGGGGATATGCATTAGAGACTGCCGCATTCACTTTAAATAGGGCACCGTCTAAATCCGTAGAGACGACACCGTATGAATTATGGTTTGGAAAGAAACCTAAGCTGTCGTTTCTAAAAGTTCGGGGATGCGACGCTTATGTGAAGAAACTTCAACCTGAGAAGCTCGAACCCAAAGCGGAAAAGTGCGTCTTCATAGGATATCCCAAGGAGACTATTGGGTATACCTTCTACCTACGATCCGAAGGCAAAGTCTTTGTTGCCAAGAATGGATCCTTTCTCGAGAAAGAGTTTCTCTCGAAAGAAGTAAGTGGGAGGAAAATAGAGCTTGATGAGGTAATTGTACCTCCACTCGAACCGGAGAGTAGCGCAGCACAGGAAGTTGTTTCTGTGGAGCCTACACCGGCTAGAGAGGAAGTTAATGATGATGATCATGAAACTTCAGATCAAGTTGCTATTCGAAGGTCCACTAGGACTCGTTCCGCACCAGAGTGGTACGGCAATCCTGTCCTAGAGATCATGTTGTTGGACAACGGTGAACCTTCGAACTATGAAGAAGCGATGGCGGGCCCGGATTCCAACAAATGGCTTGATGCCATGAAATCCGAGATAGGATCCATGTATGAGAACAAAGTATGGACTTTGGTGGACTTGCCTAATGATAAGCGAGCCATTGAAAACAAATGGATCTTTAAGAAGAAGACTGACGCAGACGGTAATGTCACCGCCTATAAAGCTCGGCTTGTCGCTAAGGGTTATCGACAAGTTCAAGGAGTTGACTACGATGAGACTTTCTCACCCGTAGCGATGCTAAAGTCTGTCCGAATCATGTTAGCAGTTGCCGCATTTTATGATTATGAGATCTGGCAAATGGACGTCAAAACGGCATTCCTTAATGGCTTCCTCAAGGAAGAACTGTATATGATGCAGCCGGAAGGTTTTGTCGATCCTAAAGATGCAAACAAGGTATGCAAGCTCCAGCGCTCCATCTATGGGTTGGTGCAAGCATCTCGGAGTTGGAACATTCGCTTTAATGAGGTGATTAAAGCGTTTGGGTTTGTACAGGTTTATGGAGAACCCTGTATTTACAAGAAAGTGAGTGGGAGCTCTATAGCGTTCCTTATACTGTATGTGGATGACATGCTGATAATGGGAAATAATATAGAACTCTTGGAAAGTATAAAGGCCTACTTGAATAAGTGTTTTTCAATGAAGGACCTTGGAGAAGCTGCTTACATATTAGGTATTAAGATCTATAGAGATAGATCGAAACGCCTCATTGGTCTTTCACAAAGCACATACCTTGAAAAGATATTGAAGAAGTTCAATATGGATCAGTCCAAGAAGGGGTTCTTGCCTGTGTTGCAAGGTGTGAGATTGAGTACGACTCAATGCCCGACCACGGCAAAGGATAGAGAAGAGATGAGTGTCATCCCCTATGCTTCAGCCATAGGCTCTATCATGTATGCCATGCTGTGTACCAGGCCTGATGTGAACCTTGCCATAAGTTTGGTAGGGAGGTACCAAAGTGATCCCGGAGCGGAACACTGGACAGCGGTCAAGAATATCCTGAAGTACCTAAAAAGGACAAAGGACATGTTTCTCGTTTATGGAGGTGCCGAAGAGCTCGTCGTAAAGGGTTACGTCGATGCTAGCTTCGACACAGATCCGGACGACTCCAAGTCGCAAACCGGATACGTGTATATTTTGAATGGAGGGGCAGTGAGCTGGAGCAGCAGCAAGCAAAGCGTTGTGGCAGCATCTACATGTGAAGCGGAGTACATAGCTGCTTCGGAAGCAGCAAAGGAGGGAGTCTGGATGAAGGAGTTCATCACCGACCTAGGAGTGATTCCGAATGCGTCGGGCCCGATGACTCTACTCTGTGACAACACTGGAGCTATTGCCCTTGCGAAGGAGCCCAGGTTTCACAAGAAGACAAGACACATCAAGCGCCGCTTCAACTCCATCCGAGATTACATTCAGGAGGGAGACATAGATATTTGTAAAGTGCATACGGATCTGAATGTCGCAGATCCGTTGACTAAACCTCTCTCACGAGCAAAACATGATCAGCACCAGAATGCTATGGGTGTTCGATTCATCACAATGTAACTAGATTATTGACTCTAGTGCAAGTGGGAGACTGTTGGAAATATGCCCTAGAGGCAATAATAAAATGGTTATTATTGTATTTCCTAGTTCATGATAATTGTCTATTGTTCATGCTATAATTGTGTTAACCGGAAACCGTAATACATGTGTGAATACATAGACCACAACGTGTCCCTAGTGAGCCTCTAGTTGGCTAGCTCGTTGATCAATAGATGGTCTCGGTTTCATGACCATGGACATTGGATGTCGTTGATAACGGGATCACATCATTAGGAGAATGATGTGATGGACAAGACCCAATCCTAAGCATAGCACAAAGATCGTGTAGTTCGTTTGCTAAAGCTTTTCAATGTCAAGTGTCATTTCCTTAGACCATGAGATTGTGTAACTCCCGGATACCGTAGGAATACTTTGGGTGTGCCAAACGTCACAACGTAACTGGGTGGCTATAAAGGTACGCTACGGGTATCTCCGAAAGTGTCTATTGGGTTGACACGAATCGAGACTGGGATTTGTCACTCCGTGTGACGGAGAGGTATCTCTGGGCCCACTCGGTAAGACATCATCATTATGAGCTCACTGTGACTAAGGAGTTAGTCACGGGATGATGTATTACGAAACGAGTAAAGAGACTTGCCGGTAACGAGATTGAACAAGGTATGGGGATACCGACGATCAAATCTCGGGCAAGTACCATACCGATAGACAAAGGGAATTGTATACGGGATTGATTGAATCCCTGACATCGTGGTTCATCCGATGAGATCATCGTGGAGTACGTGGGAGCCAACATGGGTATCCAGATCCCGCTGTTGGTTATTGGCCGGAGAGGTGTCTCGGTCATGTCTACGTGTCTCCCGAACCCGTAGGGTCTACACACTTAAGGTTCGATGACGCTAGGGTTATAGGGAAATAGTGTACGTGGTTACCGAAGGTTGTTCGGAGTCCCGGATGAGATCCCGGACGTCACGAGGAGTCCCGGAATGGTCCGGAGACGAAGATTGATATATAGGAAGTGAGGATTTGGTTACCGGAAGTGTTCCGGGTGTCACCGGTAGTGTACCGGGACCACCGGAAGGGTTCCGGGGGTCCACCAAGTGGGCCCACCTGCCCCGGAAGGTTCCGTGGGCTAAGAGTGGGAGGGAGCTAGCCCCTAGGTGGGCTGGTGCGCCTCCCACCCCAGCCCAAGGCGTGGCAAAGGTGGAGGGGGGCAAACCCTAGGCTTAGATGGGCCTTAAGGCCCACCCTAGGGCGCCCCACCTCTCCCTTGCCCTAGCCGCCGGCCAGATGGCATCTGGTGGCTGCCGTCACCCCTAGGGTGGAACCCTAGGGCGCAGCCACCCCTCCTCCCTCTCTCCTATATATAGTGGAGGTATTTGGGGCTGCACAACACACGGTTCTCCCTCTCTCTCTGGTGCAGCCCTACCTCCTCCTCCCCTCGTTCTCCGTAGCGCTTAGCGAAGCTCTGTCGGAGTACCACGCAGCTCCACCGCCACCACGCCGTCGTGCTGCCGGAGCTCTCCCTCAACCTCTCCTCCCTCCTTGCTGGATCAAGGCGTAGGAGACGTCACCGGGCTGCACGTGTGTTGAACGCGGAGGTGCCGTCCGTTCGGCACTTGATCGGATCCACCGCGATCTGAATCGCTGCGAGTACGACTCCATCAACCGCGTTCTTGTAACGCTTCCGCTTAGCGATCTTCAAAGGTATGAAGATCCACTCTCCCCTTGCTCGTTGCTGGTTTCTCCATAGATGGATCTTGGTGAACGCGTAGGAAATTTTTTGATTTACTACTACGTTCCCCAACAGTCTCCACCTTGGACCGCTTCAAGGCGATGCGGAGGGCAAGCTCAAAGTCCGGATCCAGCTCCTCGTCGGAGCGGCTGCGGAGCTCGACATTGCGTCGGATTCGATCAAAATTTGTGCGGGGAGAGGAGCGGACGGATCAAAAGAGGAGAATGACTGAGCTAGGGTTTCAGAGCGAGGAGCCGGATGGGCTTTTTTGGGGGACAGAGGTACGGTCAGTGGATGGGTCGAACTTGTCAGGCAGGCGTGCGCGGGCTTCCGTACATCCGTCTCATATTTGGGTTGGATATGAGGAGTGTCGATCAGTCCGGATGTTTGAGGCCCGTTTTAGGCGTCCATCTAGAACGAAAAATCATGACCGTTCACTGATCAGACAGACTGTCCGAACGTTTTAAGGCGCCTGGTTGTAGATGCTCTTAGACATATTTTCCGTTTGAGTGACAAGTACAAAAAAGAACTGTAATTTGCGTGCTATTTCCTCTGTCTTAAAATAACTGTCTCAACTTCGTATTAATTCTTGTATAAATTTGTATTAAGATTGAGACACTCAAAATAGGAGTATTATTCATCCTACTCCCTTCGTCTTTCATATTATGGGAAGGAAAGGAGGAGTATTTTTTTAATAAAATGTTTTCGTTCAGTCGGTGTGGATGAGCCCGGCAATCACCGTGCCGAAAGCCCGAAACCGTAAAGCTACAGCTAAGCGATCCAGACGCGCCGGTTCTAGAAACCTCGCGGCGTGGCCTATTAGAAAGGATCGGAACGTTCCAGAACCCGCTGGATGCTTCTCGCCCTCACCCCAACCTATCCCGTCACAAAATCCCCATTTCTAGACCATTCCTTCCTTTCCTGTGGAACCAAACCGCATCCCCTTCCGCCTCCTCTCCCCAGAGCAGAGCACCACCAGAACCATCGCCCTCAACTAACTCATTAATGGCGTCGCCGGCGCTGGGGGCGGGGACGCCGCCGTTCCTCACCAAGACGTACGCGATGGTGGACGACCCGGAGACCGACGACGCCATCTCCTGGAACGAGTCCGGCACGGCCTTCGTCGTGTGGCGCCGTGCCGAGTTCGAGCGCGACCTCCTCCCCAAGAACTTCAAGCACAGCAACTTCGCCTCCTTCGTCCGCCAGCTCAACACCTACGTGCGTCTCCACCGTCCCACCCACCTCCGCATCGCTCCCCTCCAACTCCCTCCGTCTACTTCGGTAGATCCAGATTACCAAGGGTGCTGCTGCGTTTGTTGTGCAGGGATTCAGGAAGATAGGTCTTGATAGGTGGGAGTTCGCCAACGAGTGCTTCAGGAAAGGGGAGAAGCGCCTGCTCGGAGCGATACAGAGGCGGAAGGGATCTGGGGCCGGGGCGCCGGTGCCCGCGATGATGGCGACGCCGATTGCAACGGCGATTCCGATCTCGCCCACACCGACGAGCTCCGGCGGGGACCCCGCGGTCTCGTCGTCGCCGCCTCCCGGGCTGGCGCTGGTGGCGACCGGCGCGATGGCCGAGCTGGAGGAGGAGAACGCGCGGCTGCGGCGCGAGAACGCGAGGCTGGCGCGGGAGCTCGCGCGCGCGCGCCGCGTCTGCGACGGCGTGCGGCACCTCGTCTGGCGGTACGACCACGGCGGGGAGGAAGTGGGGGAGGAGGACGGGAGGCACGGCGCCGCAGGCGGGAAGCCAATGCTATTCGGCGTCGCGATAGGGAGCAAGAGGTCGCGCGAGGATCGGCACGAGGGAGGGGATGAGGAAAATGGGGCAGAGGAGGACTACGAAGACGAGGAGGAGCAAGAACACGACGATAACGAAGACGAGAGGCACGCCGCGCGGCGAGAACAGGGGAAGACTATGAGGACGGAGCGGTCGGATCTGAATGTGCTTTCGCTGTCCGTGCGGGCGGCGGCGGCGGCGAGGCCTGACGGGGGCTCGCGTGATCGTTAGCGGAAACCATTAGGATCTTTGTTTAGGGCAAAACCCATTAGGATCTAAATCGTGCAACAGCTCGCATTATGATGTCTTTGTATCTTGACGTGACATGAATTGCACTGTTGGTAGCACAATGTAGAATCAGCCAAGGCATGTAGAACAACTGGTATATTGTTTGCTAGTTATAGGGCCTGTTTGATTTCCATGTTGTCGGTGACCCTAAAGCCTCGCAAGCCTTCCAAGAGCATCTTCAACAGACGAGCTTCCCTCGGCGTCCAAAAAAGAATTTGCAGTGCGCGATAAATGATTTTTAGTGCGCGACTAAGCGATGGCTCCAGCGGTCGTGACATAATATACCGCACGCGGTGCTCCAGCGGACGCGTAAAACTGTAACGCGCGCAAGCAGTCAGCACTTGCAATATGCATATTTCAAAAACAATTTAACGGATTTTTAATATTTTAAAGACAAATGAAACAAAAAATAATTCAAAAGCACATCATCCCATCAGCTCATCATCCAACCAAGTTCAAGATCACAAATAAAGTTTAAACATATAGAAAATAAGTTCACACAAACATATGACACATGATCAATCATGTCGCATCCTTGTCTTCGTCCTCCTTCTCCTCCGATTCTTCTTCTTCATCCGAAGTCTTATCTTCGTCCTCATCATCATTGTCTCCCGAAGATGTCGAAGGTATGTGAGACACACCCGAAGCCATGCGTCCACCCATGTCACCCGGAGGTGCTCCCATGCCTCTCATGAGTGACGCAAAACTCATGCTTCCCATGGTTCCTTCGAAGCCACCCATGTCGGTCATGGTAGCTCCAAAGCCACCCATGCCTCCAATGGTAGCTCCCATGCCACCAATCCCTTCCATGGTAGCTCCAATGCCACCAATCCCTCCCATGGTAGCTCCCATGCCTCCCATGGTTGCTCCCAATCCTCCCATGCCTCCCATGGTCATGGCTCTTTTTTGGACCAAGACTTCTTCACGGGCAAGATTGATGTACTCCTTTTGCTTCTCATCGAGTGTAGATGTGTCCATGACGAACAAGTTCTTCTCCCACTCCAACAATCTAGTGCGCTCCTCCATGGCCAATTTCTTCTCCTCCAATGCCACCTTCCTCTTCCCGGTCGCCACCCTCCTCTCCTCGGCCGCCGCATCTTGGTTCATTGCCATCTTTCTATGCTCGTTCGCTTACTTTCTTGCATTCACAATAGCTTCCATAACATTTTTTAATTCATCATCTCCTTTTTCCCTTCTTCTTATCTTGTCTTTCTTTTTTGTCTCCATTTGGTCTTCTTGGCTTCGAGTAGGCAACCGAGTTTGGTGTGGGGCTTCTCTTGTCGTCACCGGTTGATGCCTCCTCCTCATCATCATCCAAATCAATAGATCGCTTGCGTTTGTTGGTCTCCTCATCGACGCCTTCATGTGGCTTCCATTTCTCATCATCCTTCAACTCTTCAAACCTTGTTGGCATTTCATCAAACACATTGTGTGCATCGGTCGTCGGCGCAACAAGTGAGCTCGCCAGCGCTTCGCTCACCCGCGCGTCGGCCGCGCGCCCTGCAAGCTTCTTCCTCGACCGCTTGAAGGAGCCGTCCGTCGCCTTCTTCTTCCCGGCCACCTTCCCCGCCTTTGTCACCGCCGCATTTGAGAGCTTCGAGAGGGGGTCACGTGGCTTCACGATGGGTGCTGGCGCGACGCCACCCGCCGAGGTCGTCCGTGGCGCCATGAAGAGCCCGCGCGTGAGTCCGGTGCTTGGAGGAGCATCGGCGGAGGTGAAGCCAAAGCTCCACACGCTAGGGTTGGTGGCAACGGCGGGCGGGTCACGGACGTAGGAGGGGGTGAGGGTGGTGTCGCCGCGGCCGTCCATCGGGCACTTGCGCCGGTGGTGGCGCGGGACGGCGCAAGAAAGGCGCGGCTGGCGGAGGAGGAGGAAAGGGATGAGCGCTCGAGCGGTTCCGCGTGCGGTAGCGGGTGTACAAAATAAACGGCACGTGATGTCGTTTCGCTCCGCACGGAAAGACTTATACCCCGTGTGAGGTTTGAGCGCGGCCGCTGGAGCGCTATATTTTTTTGCGTGTGCGCTATATGTGCGTATTTTGCAGCGTGGCCGGATTTTTGGGCGCTTGTTGGAGATGCTCTAAGTATGGGGTCTTGTCAATCTAAAGTTGTCGCGAACGAGACCCGGTAAAAGGAATATTGTCGGCAAGCAATGCATCCGCAATCACTACAACAACAGGCAAGACCAAGACCTTGCTGACAAGGCCTAGCAAGGCGGAGCCCGCAAGCTCAAGGCCCAGTAAGATCTTCGCCCGCAAGCTCCCTACTGCTACATGTACACTTGTCCTAGACAGGTGGTGCGAAAACTTTGTCGACAAGTGGCGGACGCGCTGACGGTTAGGTAGGCATGTCGGTTACGTGGCGGATCACCGTTTTTAGATCAACTTTATCTACACTCATCCATGTACGTGTCGTTGTTATCATTTACCCTTTGTAATGACCATTTTGTCATTGTGGTAACCCCTTTGTCTATAAAAGGAGGTGCATGGCACCTTTTATAGGGATCGAACCCCCGGCCTTTTACACGTAGTAGATGCACTTCCCCGCATCCTTGCCGGCAACCTGCGCTCCTTGTAACTTGGTCAATACACATAATCCACAACACATAGGACGCGGGGTATTTCACCTCGCGGTGGCCCGAGCATGTATAAACCTTTGTGTGTTGATAGTTGTGTTAAGTTTCATGCACTAGCCAATACAACCGAAAGTCCGAACTGATGGAAAGGGCTAGTGCAATCCACATATACCGTAACATCCCCTCTCGCGTGTGACATAGAAGACAAGTCAACACGTGCAACCGGAAGAGAGCGACAGTGCATGAAACTCAACTCACGTATGACTCAAGAGGTATTCATGGACACAAAGGGGGGATACTAGCATTTTTCTGAATAAATTGCGAAAGCCAAGACTTGAACTCAAGACCTTAACTCTGATACTATGTTAAGCTTCATGCACTAGCCAACAAAACCAAAAGTCCAAACTGATGAAAAGGGCTAGAAAATTCACATATACACTTCAACACCCCCTCTCATGTGTGACATGGAAAATCAACACGTTGACATACTTAGAGGTATGGCTCAAGAGGCCTATACATGGACAAAGGGGGCCAAGAACAATTTTTTAGATAACCTACGAAAACCGGGACTTGAACTCAAGACCTTGGACTCTAATACCATGTTAAGCTTCATGCACTAGCCAACGCAACCAAAAGTCTGAACTGATGGAAAGGGCTAGTGAAATTCACATATACTGTAACAAGTTGGTTTGCTCTCTATGTATGTTGATTCCTCTAGTTGAACTGCAAAGGGCCCTTTGGTCGTCCCATAGATTGTCATACCTTGGCATCTTTGGCGCGCCAGGTAGGGAGGTCGTGTGTGCGAATCTGAATCAGTAGTCTGTGCACAAGCCTCTTCATCGTCATCAACTAATCCCTCGCCACGCTAGTGAGAATGGCGGAAGGATCACGATTCATCACGGTCACTCCAAACGTTTTGTGAGGTTCTCTAATGAATCATAGTGTCTTCGTCGTGTTGTAGAGAAAGCTAAGTTTTCATACTTTCACTTCTTTCTACTGCTCAATCTCCGCCCTAAAAGGCATTTTTGTGCATACTTGTGCGTGGAGGAGTGCTCCTGAGATATTCTTCTCTCTTGGTTGTTTCGGGTCCGCCCGGCAGCACTTATGCAGTTGTGTTTGTTTCTGGACCGTTGAACTCCCAATAAGGTGATGTTCTCGATAGGCTGCTTACTAGGACACATTCCTAAGCGCCATTGACTAGAAAATGAACGTCTGGGCAGTATTCCGACAAGCATAAGGAACAATTGTACAAAAACACAATCGATTAAGGACGGGGGTTCATTTAGTAAAAGTAATAAATTTGCACACAAGTTAGTGCGCATCAAATGCTCACTAATTTGTTGTGTTGAAACGCTACCGTGGCATTCGTGCCAGGACGAGTGTTGCGGATATACCGGTAGAAGTGTGTCTCATGGTGATGCTTATGTTAGCACTCCTAGGAGGCAACATGTCTCAGAAAGCCTTGTCGGCGTCGAGAACCTCACAGTTCTCTACCGGCAAGCCAACATTGAGAATCTCAAAATCTTTGCCAAAACTTAAAGCCTTGCTAACGTTGAGAACCTCACAGTTCTCTGCTGGCAAGCCGATATTGAGAACCTAGAGTTCTCTATCGAACCTTAAAGCCATGCCGATGTCGAGAATCTCACAGTTTTCTGCCGGCAAGCCGGTATTGAGAACCTAGAGTTTTGCCGAACTCTAAAGCCTTGCGAGCGTTGAGAACCTAAAGGTTCCCTGCCGGCAAGCCAGCATCGAGAACCTTACAATTCTCTACTGAACCCAAAAGCCTTCCCGATGTTGAGGACCCAAAAGTTCTCTGACGGTGAGCCAGCATAGAGAATCTCAAGGTTATCTACCGGGAGCAACACAAGAATATGCCATTGTTGAAGCCCTCCAGCATCGAGATCTTCGAGTTCTCTGCCTAAGGTGACTCGGGGGCTCGGCGATCTTGCCGGCAAGCCACCAATTCTGGCGGGAGCATCTGCTCTTGCTTTCTCAAGAGCGGAAGCGACAAGCATCAGATGAAGCTAAGTCTCGGAAATTTGCATGATTTCTCGCCATTCTCACTATCTTCCTTGAACAATCTCGCCCTTGTATATAAACCTACATGAAGGAGCCTTTGTCAGGATTGGTTGTGCTCCTCGTTGTTTCGAACTTTCTCAATAACGAGGGCAGCTACACCATGATCGAGAATGCTAACCTTTCTAGGAGGCGATGTTCCCGGCTGGCTGCTAAGGACTCATTTCCTCAAGCGTCGTCGACTGGAGCATGCGCACCGGGAAGCTACCTGGCAAGCGTGGGGGTATAATGTATACATGGGCGGTATTACTCAAGGGAGGAGCATACGATATGAGAGTATCCACTATTTACGTGATAAAGCTGTATCGACTAAGGAAATCCATTTTCTTTATATGTCCATTTGCAGCAGTCACAACAACTACCATTCCTTCTCGGTGGTACACACTGATGACCTTGCCGGTGATGGGGAGTGGTGGCTTCTTGGATCATCTCCGACACCTTCGGCAGGAAGGTGCTGACAAGCTTGGAGAATAATCTTCCTAAAGACCGGCATCAAGAACCCAGAGTTCTCTGCCAAAACAGAAGCTTTCCCGGCATTGAGATCTTTCGAGTTCTCTACCAGGAGTGGATTACCTTTAGCATCGAGATATTTAGAGTTCTTTAGTGATGGTTTTCTAATGAGAAAGATGTGACTATCAAGACCCATGCCAAGTTGGGTCCCACCTCCAGCGTTGAGATCTTTCGAAGTTCTCTGCTAAAGGCGATCCCGAGGGCTCCTGTCGGTGTAGTGAGAACTAGGGCCTCACAAACCTTCTAGGCATGGGGTCTTGCCTGTCTAGAGTTGTTCGAAGCAGAAACGTCAAGGAGACAATACTTTCGGCAAGCAATGCATCCGGCAAGCACTACAATAACAAGCAAGACCAAGACCTTGCTGACAAGGCTTGACAAGGCGGAGCCTACAAGCTCAAGGCCTGGCAAGATCTTCATAGGCAAGCTCCCTACCACTACATGTACACTTGTCCTAGACAGGTGGTGCGCATGCAGAACTTTGCCAACAAGTGGCGAGTGCGCAGACGGTTAGGTAGAGCCCGTTGGCTACATGGCGGACCACCACTTCTAGATCAACTTTATTGACACCCGTCCATGTACGTGTCGTCGTCAGCATTTACCTTCTATAATGATCATTTTGCCACTCTGGTAACCCCTTTGTCTATAAAAGGAGGTCCATGGCACCTTTTACAAGGATCGAACCCCTGGCCTTTTACACGTAGTAGCTGCACTTCCCCGCATCCTTGCTGGCAAGCTACCCTCCTTGTAACCTGGTCAATACACATAATCCACAACACACAGGACGTAGGGTATTACACCTCGCGGTGGCCCGAACATGTAAACCCTTTGGTGTTGATAGTTGGTTCTGCTCTCTGCGTACATTGATTCCCCCAATCGAACCGGAAAGGGGCCCTTTGCCGGTCCCATAGATTGTCGTGACTCGACACATGTAGATCTAGGATTGGGAAAATGAGAAGAATTGAATGTCATGGTTTATTGTAAAAAAAAGTAAACTATTGTAGTGGTTAGGCTGAATGATAAATTTGTTCTTTCCAAATTGCATGCAAAGTATTTTCATAGAAAAAATATATGATATTGGTCCTATATGTCAAACAAAGGACTCTCTTGTACCACATTTTCACATAATTCTTTTCGAGGCTTTTTGGCCATGCTCATCCTAGGAGCATGATATATTCCCAACATCAATAGGTATCACCCAAGTGGATCTATCAGGCCTCGATTCTGACTTCTTTGAAGCCAAGGTTTGGGTCTTGGTGTGTAATAGCAAAATCATTGGTTGATGGGTACCCCTTGCAAAGGTCACTTCTACCTTGTCTCGTAGTCAAGTGATGTGTCACATGTCCACCATTTGTCACAATTTGAGAGATTTGGTGGTATTTCTTTCCACACTCATGAGGGATGGGTGGGTTTTGTCACACCCTGTGTTTGTATCACCTTGTTATACTTGGATTTACAAATTTGGAACCAATTAAAACTTTTTGAGTGCATGCTTGTTTGAATTATTGCTTGTTGTTTGTTTTGTTGAGTTTGTTTGGCACTCTTAGGTTCTACTCCTCTCCATATTCATATTCCTTGAACCAAACTTCTTGCCCAATGATCATGCCATGTGAATAGTGCCCCAAATTATTTTTATCAAATATTATTTTAACCAAAAAGGATTTATACAAATTAGGTTTTCAAAAACCCCTGAGTTGAGGTTTGCACTGCAAGTCCTCAAATTGGGTGGATCCTTCTTCCCCAAAGGCTTTCTTTCAAACCTATATATATATAAACCACCAATTATTATTTTTAAAGACTATTTTGCTATTTACTTAAAAGGCTTTTTCATCAGGCCAGAAATGGTCTTTTATAGGGAAAAATTATTTAAATGCTTTCAAAATATTTAAGAAAATTTAGGGAAACTCGGTGGACATATATTTTCCATATATATGAGTTTCAACACATGGTCATGTTCAAAATCAAGGGCAAAACCCCTCAAAACCCTTTCTGTCCAAATCAAGCTTTTGAAATATTTCTATAAGAAATATTCTCAATAAATTCCAACAAGTCAACATTGTCATAGGTGATGATCTTGCAAAGTTTCATCTCAATCCAAGTTGAATTGATTCACCAAACTATTCCAAAACCCTCCCTGACCAGATTCAAATTTGAACAACTTTACATTATGAAGTTTCTTCCCTTGACCCCAAACTTTGTGGACATGTTCTAATCACCAAATAATGGTGCTACACCAAGTGCTGCATCAAGGGGATTAGCTTAGCATGACTAGATCTACAGAAACCAGATTGTGTTGATTTCTAGGGTTTCACAAAGTTACATTATGAACTTTCTTCAATCAAGCTCAAACTTGGTGATCAGGCCTAATTCTAATCACCACTTGATCATGTCAAATCTTATGGCAAGCAAAGTCCATTTGCTTGCCCTAATCTCCATCAAACACCTTCTGCCAGAATGGCAAAAACCTTGTTTGACCCCCTTCTGCTATTCTACATCACTCCAAAATTTTACCTCAACCCCTTACTGATGTGCTTCACCCCCAGTAACTTTATAATGGCCAAGGCCTAGTGTCTAGTTGGGGTAAAAACCCATTTTTACCTGTTGGACAGCATGGCCAACACCCATTTTGCCTCCCCCTCCTCTCATCTCTACCCTCCCTAGCTTCCCCTAGCTCCTAGAGCATCTTCAGATCGTCCAGGAGCTATGAGACATGCAGGGACGCGTCCAGAGCACGCAAGCATGCCAAAGGCATGCTCTGGAGCACGCTACAGTGCATGTCCACACTGTAGCAGGAGCATCTCGAGGTCCCCCGACAGCTTTGGGATGGGGGAAGCTGTCCCCCGAGATGCCCTCGACGTCCGCAACCCTCCAAGGCACCGTCCCCCTCCTTCTTCTCTCTCCAACGGCCGCGTCCGCCAGTCATTGCCCTCGTCCCTGGCCCGCCTCGCGTATGTTCTCCTCTCCCCCTAGCCGTGGGCGTGCCCTAGCAACACCGCAGACACACCCTCGCCCCCTCTACCCGACCTTGGCCTCGGCCCCGAGCTCGCTGGTGCACCCGAGCTCGGTGGACGACCGGGTGCCTATAAAAAGGGCCTCCCCGACCCCATCTCCCTCTCTGGAACCTTCCTCTCTCTCCCAATAGAGCTCCCGTGCCCAGTCCCCTTCATTTTGGGGCTCGAGCGCTCGGGATCGACCGAAGCCTCGACGCGGCATCGCCGCCGTCGATCTCCAGGTAGAGAGCCCCTACGGCCCTCTTTCTTCTTCAGTTACTCCTCCCTCACCCCGTTGATGCGTCCCCCCTCTTCCCTGTCCATTTTGCAGCACGGGGCGGCCCCGGTGACCTCCTCCCGAAGCTCCTCCGCCACGGTTTCTTCGTCGCCGGCAAGACAGTGCCCCTCCGGCGTCCCCTCCACCTCCTCTCGAACGTCGGCAGCCTCCTGAGCCAATTTTCGTGCCCTGCTCCCCTCGACGTGCCGTGCTTTGCCGCCGGTAAGCTCCTCCACCCTCGGTCCTAAGGTGGGAGACAGACCCGACAGGTGGGCCCCACCTGTCGGCCTCTCACCTCTCCCTCCCGCGCTCTCTCTCTCTCTCTGGCCACTAGGCCCCGCTCGTTAGGTTTGAAACCTGACGCGCGTGGGGGCGCCATCGTGCCTGGCCTGGCTGGCCACTAGGCCGGCCCAACAGTTGGCTGGCTCTGGCCCAGGGCACAGTGCCCCTTCTCTTTTTCTTTTTCTACTCTGTTTTCCTAAAATCCCATAGGGTTGAAAATAAATCCTATGCCAAATATTACTCCACCCTAAATCTTAGAATAATATGTAGAATTTAATAGTACCATTTGTGAAATATTTTGAAAATATTTTATGTATTTTTTATTTTAAAACCTATTTTAGGCATTTTTAGCCACTGTTATAATTAGTTTTAAAAACCCTTTTCTCCCCAAAACCTTAGGCAAATATTCTTAGTATGGTTTTTAGAATTTATCAGAGTAGGGTAGCATTTTATTATTGAATTTTTGTGCTCTGTTTTTGTTTGATGTTTATTATTATCGTTATTTATCGCAACGATAGATTGCATTGTTGACGAGGGAGTTGGACCCGAAGACTTTGAAGACCCCAAAGACTTTGTTGAGCCAGGCAAGCAGCCCTTTGACCGTGACTATGAAAACTTTTATTGCATGGCATATAGCAATTTATTTCATGGCATTGATCATGATGTGGTGGTATTCCCCTTCGGTGGGATGCCTCCGATACTTTTTTGTTGATACTTGCATCGTGCATGACCCTACCTCCTTATGAGGGTTGTGTGGGTGGGAGTAGTTAGGATGCTTCTAGTTGCTACGCAAGTGGGATGGGTTTATGCATGGTGATGGAAACATTATGATTTCAAAGACTTTTCGAAAACCTCGTCGGGTGCCACTAATGCCCGAGGGAGATGTTGATGAGCTAGGTAGCCACTTGATAAGATGTGGTGTACTCGAGCAAGTGAGTGTGTGTGGTTTCCAAAAACGGATTGGTGTAAGTTGCGACCGTTATCCCAACCTTACATGTACAACCACTATACCCCTTATGGGACGGGGCTTTGTTGACTACCTTGGTGGGTACTAGCATAGAGCCCGCATTACTAGTGGCATGAGTGAAGTAATCACTCTCGATACGGGGTCGTATCGGAATGGACGATCATGCGCTGTCTTCACAGGCATCGGGCACACCGTTGCGTGCCCTCATGGATGATACGTGTGATGTATATCATGAGGGATGGCACCAACGAGTGGACTCTTTGTTTAGTATCGCTAGGAGAAAGGCAACGTTCGGGTCTTACCTCGGGTATGAAATATATCGCGAGTCGTGGATGACATGGAAGTTCCCCGAGTCTTGTGGGTAAAGTGTGCAACCTCTACAAAGTGTAAAACTATTCGAATAGCCGTGTCCATGATCAAGGACAGTTGGATGACCGCTCTTGTGCTACGTCCATGGTTTCCAAACTTGGTGTGTGTGTGTGTGTGATGGTGACAAAGGTGATACTTGAGCTAAGTCCAATGACTTGGCATGATGGTGAACATGGGATGTTCAACCCCCTCATATGATGACAGCTGAAGCTTGTTCACATAAGTACCTGTTAACAGTTGATACATGCTTACTCAAGGTTATTTGATCATGTCATTGCATTCAAAATTAGCTTTCTGCAAAACACCTACCTAGTGCTATGTCATGCATCGTTATTGCCTTGTTCCATCATGGGTTGCTTGCGAGTACATTCAAAGTACTCATTGGCTTGTCACTAGTTATTTAATTGGCCAGGCATGGAAGAGCAGGAGTATGGTGAAGAGTTCGTTGGTGGCGAACATGCGAACTAAGACGCTTCCCAGTCAGAATGCATGTAGGTTCATGGCAGATGGCATGGGTTCACGCTTTCGATCGAGATTTCCGCTACTTGTTATGTTTAAGTGTTTGGCCCTTGCGGCCCTATCTATGTAAGACTTGACCTCCATGGTATTTATGTGTGTAAGACGGTATGTAAGGATGTAAGACTCTTGTTATTCAGCTTCTGTGTGTTCAATGAGCATTTATCTCTGGGATCACTGTACACGTGCATTCGATGATCATGACTTATGAGTCGGGGACTCCACAGGTTTGTTTTGCCTTTTTCCTAGATCTATTTTTTCAATAGATATATATCTTGAACCATGTGTCTAAATCATGAACCGTTTTCACCGTTGTATTCCTTGTTCGAAATATACCCTAGATGCAATAATAAATTGGTTATTATCATATTTCCTTGTTCATGATAAGTGTTTACTATTCATGCTAGAATTGTATTGGCCGGAAACTTAAATACATGTGTAGATACATAAACAACACAATCTCCCTAGTGGGCATCTACTAGACTAGCTCGTTAATCAAAGATGGTTAAGGTTTCCTAACCATAGATATGAGTTGTCATTTGATAACGGGATCACATCATTGGGAGAATGGTGTGATGGAAAAGACCCAACTATAAGCTTAGCATTTGATTGTATCACTTAAGTTTATTGCTACAACTTTCTTCATGTCAAGTATTTATTCCTAAGACCATGAGATCATGCAACTCCCGGATATCAGAAGAATACCTTATGTGCTATCAAACGTCCTTCGTAACTGGGTGATCGTAAAGGTGCTCTACAGATATCTCCAAAGGTGTCTGTTGGGTTGGCATGGATCGAGACTGAGATTTGTCACTCTGTATGACAGAGAGATATCTCTGGGCCCTCACGGTAATACAACATCGTAAAAAGCTTGCAAGAAATGTGCATAATGAGTTTAGTCATGGGGTCTTGTATTACGGAACGAGTAAAGAAACTTGCCGATAACGAGATTGAACTAGGTATGGAGATATCGACGATCGAGTCTCGAGCAAGTAACATATCGTTGGACAAAAGGAATTGCATACAGAATTAACTGAATCCTCGACATTGTGGTTCAACCGATGAAAGATATTCATATAATATGTAGGAACCAACATGGGCATCTAGGTTCCATTATTGGTTATTGATCGGAGAGGTGTCTCGGTCATGTCTACATGATTCTCGAACCCATAGGGTCCGCACGCTTAACGTTTGACGACGCTAGAGTAGTGCTGGAATATGTACGTTGGTGACCGGATGTTGTTCGAAGTCCCGGATAGGATCCCGGACGTCACGCGGAGTTCTGGAATGGTCCGAGGGTAAAGATTTATATATGGGAAGTCATGTTTTGGTCGTCGAAAAAGTTTCAGGCATTGCGGACAGTGTACAGGGGGTGCCGGAAGGGTTCAGGGGTCCACAGGGGGTCCACCTGCCCTGGGGCCACATGGGGTGTAGGGGGGTGCCCTAGCCTACATGGGCCAGGCGCACCAGGCCCCAAGGGCCCATGTGGCTAGGAGGGTAGAAACCCTAAGGGGCAAGGCACCCATGAGGTGCCTTGGGAGGGAGGACTCCTTCCTCTTGGACAACACCCCTGCCTTGAAGGAGGGGTCAGGGCTGCGCCCCCTCCCCCTTGCCTCCTATAAATAGTAGAGGGAAGCGCAGGGCTGAACACACCAATCCCTCTCCCTTGAGGCAGCCCTCCCCTCTCGTCTCTCCCGTTCTCTTCCCCGTTCATTGTTTCGGAGACGCTTGGCGAAGCCCTGCCGACACCGTAGCACCAACATATCCACCACGCCGTCGTGTTGGCCGAGATCTCATCTACTTATCCTTCCTGGCTTGCTGGATCAAGAAGGATACGTCACCAAGTCGCACGTGTGCTGAACACAGAGGTGTCATCCGTTCGGTGTTGGATCGGATTGGATCATGATTGGATCGTGAAGAGTACGACTACATCAACCGCGTAATACACACTTCCACTTAACGGTCTACGAGGATACGTAGACACACTCTCCCCTCTCGTTGATATGCATCTCATACATTAGATCTTGGGTGTTTCATAGGAAAAAAATGATTTTCACGCTACGTTCCCAACATTCCTCACCTCGGAATCTTTGAATCTATATGCACCACATGTTAATAAATTTCGAGCATCATTTTTTCGGACAAAAGTTATGCTCCCAAAGTGAACTAACATGTGCTTTCAAATTGTAGTAACTCGTGCTCCCAAGTGAAACTAACTTGTGCTCCCACGTGGAAGTAGGCATGTGCTCCCTGCAGGAGCATAAATGTGCTTCCCAAGTAAATTGTAAGTCATGTTGCCCAAGATGATTTTTGGGCATGGAGCTAAAAGAAGTCAGGAGTCTTTTCTCTTTGTTCATTGTACCGACTACTCTTGGATACTAAGTGCAGACGTGAAGACTGTTTGAATGGTGAAACGGGGGCATCGGACGTTGATCAGCAAGAAGCAACAACAAGAGGCTTTGGAAAATCAAGGTCCTGGTGAAATTACAAATTTTGCATGGAGGTTGGCTCATTCATCGATCCCCACAAGCAAGGAGAAGCTTAAGGCATATTGTCACTTTGCTTGTTTGACCAATATGTAATGTGACATATTACTCATGGAGGCATGCACATCTTGCGTGTACCATGGCAAAGAGCGTTTGGGCGCTACAAGAAGATGATGTTGCATTGGCAATGATTGGTGATGAAACCCCTTACGCATGGCTCTGGATCTTTGGCCTTTCTAACACACTGAGCAATGATCAGACGGTTGTCACCCTTGTGACCCTTTGGGTGATTTGTTGGTCTCGTCATAAATCTATCCATGAACAAGAGTTTCAAAGCCCATTTTTGACGCATCTATTCAGTAAGCACTATTTGGATGAACTCGACATTGGTAACTCCAAGTCTACAACCATGGTTGCACCGTCGGGAGGGTTGTTGCTCGGTGGATCCCACCTGAGGTGGGAGTGTCTAATATGAACGTAGATGGTGTTGTCGCAAAGTTGAAACAGGGGGAGTTGTCGAAGTGGTTTGGCGTGATGCACATGGTTTGTTCCTTGGTGCATCCTCGTGTATGAAGGAGTGACAAACCCAACCATGTTGGAGGCTTATGCTTGCAGGAAACTCTAGTGCTTCAAAAATGATCTTATCTCGATCAAGATGAGAATTGCTTTAGACTGTATGAGAGTCATTCAAGATCTTCGAGCCACGAAGCAACCTGGATACAACTGCATGATCCTGAAGGAGATCCTTACTCAGTCGACATCTTTTCTGACCTGTGAATTTCGCTATGAGCATCGCACTTGTAATGAGGCATGTAGACTCTCCCGTATGGGAACCCTCATGTTTGGTTTTGGTAATTTATGATAATCCCTATGGAGTAGTGATTGCCTTGAGTTATACTTTAAGGTTTGTCCATAGGCATTGCTTGAAAACCAGTTGTTGGTTTCAAGGTTATTAGAACAAGATTATGTGTTGACCAAGGTGCTATTTAAGGAGTTGTCCAAAGATTGGTCATAGTGTTGGAAAGACACAAGGTTGATCAAGACTAAGTACAAAGAATCTTTCAAGTTGATCAACACACAAAGCATAGAAGATGTCCTGAGTGGGATCAAGTGATCTCATGCCATAAGCATTGTCCATTATGCTTTGTGTACTAACCCATGGTCTTTGTGAGAGTTCTTTGTGGGGTTATATATGCTTCCATGGGCATGCATCAAAAGGAAGATATCATGTAACCCATGGAGGATGAAATCAAGTGATGATGATCATCATCATCAAGATTGTGGTGTGCAAGTTCAAGTGGAGCATCACGAAGAGGCTCACCCATAGTGGAGTATATGGGATCAATTTACAAGACTTCATCAAGCCAACGCAATCAAAAAAAGATGGTCTAACTTGAGAAGGTCAAGATCGTCATCATCCAGTTCAAGTGGACTATGCGCAAGGCAAATGTTTGACCTTGATATGTTTACTATTTTACCGGTTTCATGGTGTTAATTGGAAGACCGAGTTATAGGATTTGTTGTCGTACTATCAAGGGGGGCTCTCGGGTGAGTAGCTTGATCATATTACTCGTAGAGAGAGCTTAAATCATTGCATCTTTGGCATCATCTTTCTTGGTTCTTAGAAGCTATACAAGCTAAAATGTACTCCTCTGTATGGAAATATAAGAGAATTTAGATCGGTAAAGTAGTGATCTAAACGCTCTTATATTTCTTTACAAAGGGAGAATTATACAACTAGCACACTTGCCATGATTAGAGCTACAAGGGAGAAAGAAAGATTACAAAGAGGAACTAGTTGAATGTTTTGATGAAAGTGGTATTGAAGTGGTCAAGACTTTAGGTAATATTGAAACCACTATTACCGAAAAACTTCTTAAAGAATTGTATGTTTGCCATGTTTCTAAAAATAGACTTGGAGATATCATGATTGTGGGTAGTAATGATCCCGCCAGTTTGATATGACTGCAATTACGTCAAAAGTGGCTTTCAAGAGGTCAAGACTCTAGGTAGTCTTTATGCCATTTTGGATTAAAAAAACTTTTAATTGTGATGATTGCACACGTACTAGTATGATAAATGTTCTACAATAAATTGCTAAAATGCCTAATGCTAGTGAATATAATAGTGTTTACATAACACATTGCAAAAGCTATAAAAACTAGAGAGAAAACTAAAACAAGAAGTTTATATACCAAGAAAATTAGAAGATGGATGGGAAGGCTACCATTAAGGTCAAAATTAAAAACTTTGAGTTTAATGATTTACGTGGTAGTGTTTCCATCATGCCAAAAGCTTTGTATGATGTTCTTGGTTTAAAGCCTATGTCGGAGTGTTTCATGAGTTTACACTTAGCAAATTCAAATGTCAAGAAGCAATTGTGAAGAGTAGATGATGACCCTACTATAGCAAATCCGAATTATGTTCTCGCGACTTTACAGTAATGGATATTTGATACAGTTTTTCATGCCCCCTTGTACTAGGAAGACCATTCAGGGGAACAATTGGGGTAAGTCTTTCATGTACTGTTCTGCTAGGAAGACCATTCATGAGAACAATTGGGGTTGTTACTGATATGAAAGAAGGGAGGGAACCCATTCCAAGAAATAAAACCAAGCTACCCCATGAATCTATTATCAGAGCAACATATTCCTTGGGAACACGACAACAAGAAAACCCACAACTCTTCGGTTCAAGAAGTGCAAGGTTTATCAACATAGACAGATTCATAGTTCAGGGTTCAAGCCCTACCAGAGCAAAGTCACTGGGCCACAGAAAACAAAGTAAGACTTTCCTTCATGGTAACTCTTTGTTTAGTATATGACAATTCATGTTAATTAACTATATAAATCGATGAGGGTTGCCAAAATAATAGAAATCAAAAAGGCACATGATGCCAGATATCACAAGTAAAAAAAAAAGAACCTCCAAAAAGTTCAGAACACAGCAGTCACGCTATAAGTGTGTTTTTTTGCGAACGCTATAAGTGTTTTCGAGTAAGCTTCCCATTGCTTGATCTTGGTTTATATATCAGATTCGCTTCAGTATTAGTATACTATACGTCAGCATACATATAGCCGTATCAGAGAAGTACTGTCACTGTCTTGCTATTCATGTAGCCATATTAGTATACTATACATCAGCATACATATAGCCGTATCAGAGAAGTACTATCACTGTCTTGCTGTTCATGTAGGAGCATATACCATTCCTCTCTTGTAAAAAAAGAAGATAAAATAAACATTGACAGTTTTACATAAACAGGACAAAAGAAACCATCTTCAATAAATTGTTTGACAAAAATGGTGCATTTTCTGTTGTACCACAACTGTATATTATGCACTAGTATATTTTTTTACAAATAAATTTCGTTGTCATTCACATATTGGCTGATATCTGCAAACATTTTCTAGAATACAATATTTAGAAGCTTGGTTTTGAAGGAGGTCGCCCAACCCTTCATTTTTCCGCATATTTACACATGCAATCCTGTTGTCACTTCTCATTAAGTGCTGGACAATGCAGAACAAAAGTTGGCGGCTTCTGAGTGAAAATTCAAGCTGTTCTATGAAAAGATCAGAAATGCTCGCGGACATACCTGGTGATCTTTCCAAGAATGCGTTAGTATCTGTGATACTACAATACTACAGATATCCACATATATTGATCTGGAGCGAAGATTTAATCAAGCTGGGGCAGCAGGATTACGTCACCATAGGTGGCTGCTATGATTTCCACATAGAAATTGCACTGGGAAAGACCAGAACATAACATGTATTTTCAGAACTGAGGCCCTGCAAGACAGAAAATAGGAACATTATTTAGATAATGTTTTTTTTTCCGTTTGGCACATCGTATGTGGTACTAGTGAAGTAACTTACCTGTGATGCTTCTTTTCCTTGCCAGTGCCAATCTTCATCTCTTTTAGCTGGATCATGATGATCTCAGGTAAAAACTCAGTTCGTCATTCACAAATCACCAATTGAAGCTTCTTTGCTTCTTCCTCATCTGTTGCTCAGTGCCAGGTGGCATCAAATGAGGTTGTAACAGTTTAAAGATCGGGACGCCATTAATCCATTATGTGTAGAAAGATGCCTTATAGCATATACTGCCTTTGTTTGCAGCTGCGTGAGCATACGCAAACATGCATCTTCTGTCCAAACAGCCCGATCTGCAACATTGACGAGCCTTCTCATCAAAATGAATAATTGCCACCCTACTCTATGAATTAACAAGTGCACTAACTTTAAAAACTTAAACAATCATTTAAGAGTGTAAATAAAAATACAAACATGCAAATGCGGATATAATCACTAGGAAGGATGCTGTGTAAATCATATAATCACAGGGAATGCTTCATCCCTCCTGGATAAACTTGAAGTCTACAATATTCATCAGACTTTATGGAATTATGCAGGAACAAATGTTTAGTGTTGATAAACTTGTGCATAATGACTCCACAGTCCACAGAACGAACCTAAGTAATTCAATGTCGCATGTGAAGACAATAGAAGGTGAAAAGAGGGAACATTAGGTTCAGCTTGACTGCAGATAGCAAAGGGATAACATTTATTTGCACGTATCCATGTGCTATGCAAATTGGATTTTCTTATTACTAACCTATTTCACAGATATGCGAAGGATGTGCAAACTAAGCAGAATTTTCCAACCGAGACACCTTTTACTGCCAACTAGCTTCTTGCAGTTTCTTCTTCATAATCCTAAAACTCTGCTGCCCAGTTTCCGACCAATTAAATGAAGCGCCCCTATTCAGCATGTCTGAAAACATAGGTACTTTAGATGATGCATCCTTCACAGGAACATCGTCATAATCTGCATCAGTGGAGAACTTGCGGTCATTAGATAATACAAACCCAAGGAAACTGAAATGATTGTAATTCTTCAGATAAGTATAACATTTGAGGTGAAATCCGCATGCTACTCGAAACATGCATCGGCTGTGAGGAGCGATGCTACACTTCCGGATGGGGGACTACGGATTGGTGATTACAGACTGACATGGCATCATTTGGTAGGTTATAGTGGGTGGTTAGTGGAGGATTACATTCGTAAGTTCAATCCCATAAGGTTTACCATTTTGGGGTTGTGAGTATGTAAGATAGATCAGTGTTATGTGCATGTGTTTTGATAGTGATGAACTGATGCAGAGGATCAGGAACCAAATTACAGAAAATAATAGCGTGTATTACTGTTGCTGAGAGACGTCAATCGTAATGCATCACTAATTTTGTCTCACCTGAGGACCTTGGAAGATGATATTGGATTTTCAAAAATGTGGAGGCACCATTATCCTTTTTATGGCACAAAACTCGAAGGAGGGTATGAACATCATGTACATTTCTTCTTCGAGCAGTTGCGGGTTCAAGATGGTGTGACATATGTTCACTTGCTTTCACTAGCAAATCAATGATTGTATCAGCCTGAAAAACAGCAGTCGGTAATTTCCCTTAAGTTACTTACTGCATAGCATTCTTCTTGGATAAAAGGCTGAAGAAAAAGAAGCACCAGACCTTTAGCACATAGAGATCTAAAATCTGCTGAGCTAATTTAGCCTCCTTTTCAATAACATCTGATGGTAAACCTTGGCCTTCTGCTATAAAAAGATCCTACAGGAAAAAATTCAACAGTTAAAAAAGGGCAGCCGGTGCACGTAACTCCCGCTTGCGCAAGGTCCGGGGTCTTACAATCATATGTCCAGTTTCACAAAGGTGTCAACTTATTAAAATGATATGTTCAATGTCTTGCAAGATTCTTGCTTCTTTTCGAACTCACGATATGTACAACATAGATGTGCTTAGTCTTATTTCTCACCTTGAGCATGGCCAGATCATCTTTCATAGTGTTCACATCTGTCTCCAAAAATGCACGGGATGGACCTCCATCCAGCAGGACCCAAATGAATCCTTCCTAATTAAAGTTAACGTTTGAAATTTAACCATCTTGTACATTAAATAAATAAGATATTTTTGAAAAAACTGCACCTATGAGAGCATAGAAAGATAAGACATATACCATGCATGCTTGAAAAACTCTCAGCACAACTCGGTCTCTTAACACGTCAACAATTAGATCACATACTTGATCAAGAACCTGCAGCATATGTCGTTCATCGGTTAATAAAGCTAAAAGAAAGGCATGTTTACTGACTAAACATGTAGGTAACTAGGCATCCCAAGTTTGGGTTCACTACCTGTTCAATTGTAGGGATAAAAATCTCCATGCGTGCACTTTCAACATTAGTACGGTACAAGGAGAAAAGAAGTGAGTCCCTCATATCCCAGAATACAGCCCTTGTTCCTGCAAAGCATTACTCTGGCAAGTCAAGTGATCTGTATCGGGATAATGGTTCTTCCAAGAAATATCAGGTTACTGCAACAATAAAACAGTGCAATATTATTATTCCTTATACATTTAAAATCAAATTTTGGTTTTGTATTGCTCGTGAACGAACATAGGAAGTTCCACAATTGCAGCAATAGTGCATCGCCATGATCTATCATGTACCTTACCCAAAGCACATCTTGGTCTAACTAAAGTGCTATACAATGAGCTAATTGTATTATAATGGCTCAGTGAGGCAATGTATGTATTACAAGGAGGAAACATACAGGGAGTCCCTAACATAGAGAAAGAGAGGGAGAGAGAGAGGGAGAGAGAGAGGGAGAAAGAGAGACAGAGAGATAGAGAGAGAGAATCTACTTCCAACATAAAGCAGCTCAAGAAAGAACAGCTCAGCCAATTGCTAGAAGTTATGACAGTATACACTATATATGCCATATGGATTTTAAATTCTTGTTCATATATTTCCCAACTGAATATTTATGCAGCCAAAGGAGCACTAGATTAGCAATTTGATGGCAACTCTAGCAATGAACTATCATGGGCCATGGTGAGATCCGTACTCAGCGCAATCCCTGTCCATCAAATGCTAGCACTCGCCCCACCAAAGAAAACTCTCCGGCAACTTGAGAGGATACAGTGAGGGTTCCTCTGGGCAGGGCGCGCTGTCGCAAACGGTGGATACTGCCACGTCAATTGGCGCAATGTTTGCCACCCGATCGAGTATGGTGAACTCGGAGTTCGCGACCTGGAGCGCGCCGGGCTGGCACTGCGCCTGCACTGGCCATGGTTTGCCCGCACGGACCATGAGCGCGCATGGCAGGGACTAAACCTGCAGTTCACCACCGACGAGCGAGCCCTATTCTTCGCCTTCACGACTATGGAGTTGGTGAACCTAGGGTCGGCTGAATAGGCTTAAGAATAATTTAGTCATGTTGGGGGCAAGTTGATAAAGTTAGATGGAAAGTAATCTTATCTTTAGATGAAATTTTCCTTCAGACATACTTCCTTTGTAAGGAAATATAAGAGCGTTTAGAACACTACTTTGGTGTTCTAAACGCTCTTATATTTCTTTACGGAGGGAGTACATTGTTTCTCTAGAGGATGAGTTCAGTTGGTATTTTCGGGCTGAAAGGGTTCTGGTACATGCGGCTCTGATTCTATCAGTCAGGACTTCTTCAGGTTCAGCGCTCATACCTCAATTCCACGAGTCCACATTCTAACCTCATCTTTCGTTTAAAAAACCCTCCCACTCAGCCATGCTGATCAGCTCAATACGTTAATTACCCAGATATACTAATCGAAAATTACAACACTTCCCTGGATTTTAAGACTTAAAGATAAACAAATAGCAAAATGTTTCCACCAGGTTGCCTGTTCCATGATGTAATGACTACGATCTACTATCGACTAGAATATGTTCTTAAATACACCTGCATAAAGTTTATTTCCACAAATAGAAGTGAATTGTGAAGATCCCAGACAAGTAGCTCACCAATGAAGTTCAGGATTGTGTCAGTTATATTAACCGCAGTCCTTCGTACATCATCAAATATTGTAAATAACTCATCAATCGATTCATCAGAAGGCGAATTTTTTGAAGTAGCCCCTTCACTGGCCATATAAGACAAATAGTCTAACAATCCCACAGCTGCAAGAAAAGAGGAAAAAACATTAGCCACGTATAATTTTCCATCCATACAACTCATGCAACTCATCAATCGAATCATCACAGAATGACGATTTCTTCGAAGAACTCCTTCACTAGGCATATAAGACGAGATGATTCTACCAACTCGACAAGATCAATATAAGTACAGGAACAAAGACTACTTATGCATAAGGTATCATCCATAACACTAAGCTTGGCAAACTTCACATATACGTAGAAAACAACTCATAACTCTTGCTTCATTTGTTTTGCTCTCTTCTGTTCTGTAGGTTCTTATATATATTTTTCCGTTTGTTTTGCTGCTAAGCCTAGGAGTCTTTGTTTCTGTGTTTTGGCTTGCTGTACTTTTGTTATATTAACAAGCCTTCAATCTAATGAAAAAGACAAGTAGTCAGTTGTATGTCATACAAAAATCATCACTCTTGTTTACGATATCAACAGCCTAAGAAACTCATGGCATGAAGGCTTGAATTTCTCAACACCAATGCTCCTAGACATGCATATGAAATTCCTCTAGAGCAGCTCGTTAAACAGTTTTTGAGCTTGTAACCCTTTCTAAGGTCAAGCTTATGCCTCACCTAACAGCCCCCCAACCCCAATTTGTTCATAAGTCTTCATTGACCCATATGATTGCAAACAGAAATGTGCTAACCATGAAGGACAAACTTGTTTGGTATTGCTGAGGATTTTGAAACACACTTACTTTCTATACATTTGAACATACTAGTTAGTTAATAGCATCTTTTTTGGAGTTAAAACAACAAAATCTTGCTAGAACTAATAAAACTGGTAAGTCGAAAGCATGCTATAACAAGAAAATCTCTCACTAACCATATTTTCCACAGAGCAGTAGTGCAAAAAAAAATGGCCATAGAGGGTAGATTACCTGATTGGACATCGACCCAGGATTGTTTGATGCCCTCTTCTATGGTATCAAGTTGATCCCTAATGTACTGCATTCAGCAAATAACTGGATCATAAGAAAACTGAAACTAAAAATAACTCATGTTGTGACAAGAATAATGGAAGCGATTCTATTTATCTAGACCTATATAGAAGATCAAAAAATACTGGCAAAATTATAGAACTTCTATGGGAAATCATCCCATAACAAGAATACGGATGGTTTGAGCTGGTAGCGCTATCCAAAACCCGCCAACGCAAGCCAGGTACTCGTCTGCCCCTCATTTCAGAGACAACGATATGGTACTAAACTGGAGGTGCGACATGCTGGAAAGGGTATACCTGGATGTTTTGTGGACAGTGGGCTGCTAAGAGCTGTTTGCAAGTGTGGAGCTCATATGAAGCAAGTGGCTATATATGCTTTTACCTAACACAAGTAGGCTTAAACAATTGTGTGAGAGGTGTGGAGTAGTGAAGCCATTTGTTACGTATTTTGATATTCGAGTAGCCATGCCCTCCCAGTGACATTCATGGGTATCTTCCATGTAGGTGACGAGCCCCCTGTGCCCATGCTCCGCGGGTGCACCTGGCTCCGTGGGCAAGACTGCCATTTTCTCATACGTGTTATGGAAATTCTAAAGAGAGATCTTTAGGACTGGAGCATCACCAAAGAACTAGCCATGGCCAGGGGTGCATGGAAGCTTGCTATCCATGTACCAGAACCATGAGTAGGAGATCTTATGGGTTTCACCCCTAGCCTGCCCTAACTTCTTTGGGACTAAAGGCTTTGTTGTTGTGTTGTTATGGAAATTCTAAATTATTAAATAAACCTTTGATTTTGGAGGGGTTATGCTTGGGTGCAGTGCCAATCTGCGTGTCGAACCTAACCGAGGACTTCTGCAAATATGATGTTTTTCCATAATGGAATAACCCATTTTCAAAACAAAACAAAAACCTCTGATTCTACGACCATGGCAGCATTTGATTAAAACGAAAACAATTGGGCATCTACAAAACGCAGATCAGAGAAGCATTGCTGAAAGGTTTTAATGAAAGATCCAGTCATGCAGCTTGGAGGGGGGGGGGGGGGTAACCAAAATGTCTTACCTGAAGGGTATTGAGTTTCACACATAATTTTGGTACTGTCAAATTGTTCAATTTATTAGCCACCTTTTCTGCCTGAACTGTACGCTCAATAAGTTTCCTTTTGGCAAATGGATTAACTGATTCCGCATAACGTGTCAAGACTGGCGCAACAGGGAGCAGGGTAGCTCTAGAAACTGCAATCGACAAATAACAGATGAAGAAAAAACAGTTACTAATTACAAAACTAAGCAAAAGTAATTAATACAGTTTTTAGAAAACACAAAAGTGATCCATGCTATTGTGCTTGATAAGTATTAACGCACTGGTTCAAAGCAAAGAAGATGGTTGTAGCGGTAGCCCACAGCCTCTATCAGTCTTTTGATTAGTTGATTCAGTTGATGTATATTTTCAGTTCTTTTTATCTGCGCAAAGTTAGGGACTACGACGACACAGGCATTTAAACAACTCACGCGATTAAAAAAAACTTCTATAGCAATGCATCAGCTTTTAACTTTCGCACGCAGGAGCACGTGCTCCCGGGAGCCGAATTGGATTTCCCCTTTTAACTTCTATAGCAACACACGAGTATTTAGCTGGTATGTCTAATAATCCAAGTACTAATTCAAAATATGTACTGAAAACGGTACCACGTGTGGCCAACTCATAATCTTTTCAAAGATACATGATGTTTCACATTAAATTACAATAGTCCTTAAATTGCAAGAATACCAACACTGACAGATCTGTTAATAGGAAACCTAGTCACAAGGCTGCACAAGTAACACCAGCATCAGTGTGGTGCCTAACAGTATGATGCCGACTCAATGTGGTCTTCGTTCTAAGATCATTTGAGGTCAACAGTTCACTTATAAAGTGAGCAGTTCTGTTAAAACACGTAATGTGATGAGATTAGGACTCACGTTGGTTATTTTCTGTCATACCTACTACAAATGTACTGTACAAATGAGACCTCGCGGGTCCAAGATAGGGCATTGGCATTTACGCAAATCAAGGCATACCTTGTTGGTTTTCCATGTGAAGCAAATAGACTTGAAGGCTGCTAGTGATTCCTATAAGCAGACTCCGCAGGTGGACAATATCCAGAGGTAGACTTGAGTTAAAAAACTGATCAATCGTCTGCACATAGAGTGATCACATAAGCCCAAGCAAATATGAGTATTGACTGAATAAAAAACAAGGAAAAATGTGATTTGTAGTAGAACAGCTGTCAGAATTTTTTTGAAGAACTTCAACATTCAGGCAGTGACTGGAAATATTGAAGATTCTGCCTCCATACTGAACTTTCCAATATTAAGATTGCATTAAGGTCAGATAGCATATTTTTTAAGGGAAGCCCCAGCAGCTCGAATGCATGGGTACTTCAGCCGACCAGTGAATCCGTATCGGATACCGTATCCGGTATCAATACGCCTCCTATACTCCTCCGATGCGTATCAGTGGAGTATCCAAAAATAAAAGATTTAAAACAATTGCGATACTTCGAAGGATACTTTGTCAATACTTTTTGGATACGGCCAGCCCGGTTAAGAGGCAACAAGCAACCCTAGTACCCCGATGCCTCCCATCCTTTCCCTCCCAGGTTCTTTCCTCCCTCGGTCCCTCCAGAGCTCACACCAGGCGGCGGCTGTGTACTCAGCAGCTGCTCGCCCAGCATCAGCGGTGGTGGCGGCTAGCCGGCGACGAGCTGCTCCTCCTTCCTCACCAACTTCCCCTCTCACGCAGGAGCCAGGTATGCACACTTCTCTTCTCTTCTTCTCCTGCTCAGCCAAGCACAAAACAAGCCGAAAACAGTGCCTTTGCCTGGTGGTTCAGCAAGTTTTGCTTCTTCGAGTGCAAGCACTAAAAAGAGGAGAGGAGATGGACCAAGTAATGCATTGGAGAAAGCTTGGCTAAATGATTTACGCGAGCAATTGGATGAAAAAATTGCAAGAGCTTTTTATTCTGGAGGCATGCAAGTATGCAACAAATGTACAACCAAGTATTCTGGAGAGATGAAAAAAAAATAGTAAGCATATCCTCGTATTGGCACTTTTTCAAATGGCAAATTTACATATCCGTATCAGTGCTTTGTTGCCCAGCAATATAAATAGGAACCTAAATTCGTGTCCGTGGTGACAACCCAGGTGGTGGGATTGTACATCCACTCCCCCAACCAAGTGAGCTAGGCTTATTTCCTAGTAATCACCGTGTTTACTAATAAGTCTGCACCGTGTCATCCAAAAGCAAGAGATTCTTTTCTTCTCTTCATTTTCTTCAGAAACATAAAATATGGTGGTACATGAGATCGTTGGAAGAAAAACTGACCTCCTCCACAATCCGGAAGACTTCAACCATAGATGTTGCTAGTTTCCTGTGAACTGACAGAGGCTCCCAATCCTATGGACCAGAGATGAAACAACAGCCCGCATGAACAATTTGTCTTGGACACTTAAAAGAAGACAACCAAAATACACACAAAATGCAAACAAAAGAAATTTATGATGCATAACAAAAGTCTTAAGTAAGATTTAGCTATTAAAGAGGAATCTAAGAAAGAAAAAATTGAAGTCACCAACTAAAAATGTCATATGGGCTACCGTCATCTTGTTGCGGATAGCAGTACTAGTTACAGAGTTGTGTCAATAATAACAACCATATGTGTCTGATCATTACATATGTAGCACAAGTTCAGTTTCCTTGAAACCTACCATGTCAGTTTCAATAAAATCGACACTGAGCTATCCCACCAAGGTTGTTCAAATCTGACGTTGTAGTTAATATTATTATGTTGCCAAAATAAATGAAGCTCGAATTTTCTTCTTTCTTGGCAAAATTCAGCCTGATTGCAAGACTGTAACTACAAATTTAACATTATAAAATGCATTGAGCAAACAATCAAGTTACTGTATGAACCATGTGGCACTAAAAATGAATGTGCCCAAATTTGCACCAAACAATACCCGCATGCACAATTTTACACCATGCCAGTTTATATCAAAATCTACAGAGGAACTTTCCTATTTTCCATGTGAGCATCAATGCAAAGAAAATATAGAATCATTTTTAGGATATTCTAGCATAATTAACTATGCACTAAAAACCTTAGCAGTGAATTTTGCATTGGCTAACAAACCTCAATCTCAATGGTACGCTTTGTCCACTCCAAAACATTTTCGTGTTGAGCATGAAGCCACTGAAGAATGATGGGTGAAGAAAAACGATCTATCTGTTCAAAATTAAAAGGTGTCATTAGTCCAACATAATGTATCTGTGGAAATGACACTTGGCACACCAATAGTTTGAGCTAAACTAAGAATTAGGCCAAGCGATATCTCATTGTTGTACTTTAATGTTTGCCTTATAATAAATGGAAACAGATTGCTGTTGTGAAAAGTTGCTTGCAAGATATTTTGGAAGTTAAGTGCATGAAATTTGTTCCATGTGACTCCCAACTCAGGTGCGTATAATTTTATTATATTTTGCGAAAAGTGTATAAATAATTGTCTCATTGTATTGTAATAAGATAAGGTTTCGGAGTTCTGGATAAGCTACTAGGGAAGACATTGCGTTAAGATGATTGCGTCAAGAAACAGCAAGGCATCTACGAAATCAGGATAGCTTGGCAGTTTGAAGGCACAATAAAAAAGGTTCTTAGTAGCTCATCAAACAACTGGCTTCCATAGTTCTACATTACTTTGGTACCATCGGCTATGAAATTAGCAGAACAGATTAAACAAGATATTTCATGCTTAAAAAAATCGCATCAGAGGGGTAGAGGGAGAAGATTATTTTAGACTCACTATGTCATTAAAAAAGGCCTAAATGTATAAAGCGTTCCTAAACATTTTTCAGAATAAAGAACATTTCCAAATATCATATCATGAGCACAAAGCACATCCTCATGCCTTACCATGTATGGTTTTAGGAAGTTGGACAATGAAGACCCAGCAGCTTCCCCGTACATCGAGTAAAGCTTCTGAGCTATAGAGAGCTCAAAGCTGTTTGATGTCCCCAGTATCTCTTTCAAGTTTTCTGAATGATCCCTCTCTTCCAGGAACAGTTCCTTCACACCAATGGTAGTAGCAAACACCATTACAAGTTGAACAACAAAATATCACAGCTGAGCTGGACAAGGGAGTTTACTAACCAGTTGTTGGCCATAAAGTAGGTGAAAGACAGTTAGTGCTACTCTTCCAGCTTCAGGATAATATTTGTGAAGTACTGGGCTGAATGCAGAGCACTCTTTCTCCACTAATAGCTTTAGCTCACTTGCAAGCAATATCAATGGATGCGTAAATTCTGCTTTTGATTGGCCATCTGCTGAAATTAGGGCCTAGTGAAGCATAATGGAAATATGAAACATTAAAAACCATGCTCTATTTTTTGCCAAATGTATGTTATAGTGGGACACAGGATGGTTTAACTCACATTCTTATATGCAGCTTGAATGGATCTGACAACGAGTATGTGGATCAACGTAGATTCTGGTGTACTGCCAAGCGGGGTCCCAATGAGCTGAAATAAATCCAAAATATATCAAAGCATTCCACTGTGAACCCTGAAAGCAACTTGTGAGGCAAATTTGAGTGTCTTAATTGAACCAAAAATTATTAATGAGGCTTTGTTTGGATGGGATGGATCCCAGGCCATTCAAACAAGGCCTAATAAGGGGAACAAGAGAAGGTTAACATCCAACACACAAGATAGACTAACTGATGAGCCAAAACACCCCCAGTGACTTTAGATGACAAGAGGGATCAAACTGACCAAAAGGGAGCACTCATGTCCGTGTTTTATTAACACTGCAAAAGAATTTGACGGAATTACTATGAGAAAGATCAATTCAGGCCTTCAGGATGATGATCGACATCTTATCGTAACTCCTCACAACATTGATTACAATATCATCCAGGGTACAAACATGACTAGTGAACAATCTGATCCAAGTGAAACTTTTTTTGTTCTTATCTTCTCACATTCTGTAGGTCATGACTAAAGTCTAGAGGTATGTGTGATCTACCACGTAATATTTTAAGGAAAATGGTTTTTTCTAGGAGCGTTCATGTACGGCTCGCCGGCAAGTATTTCCTAGTTTGAGCAAGTTGTAAACACTTCTTTTCTGAGAATTTCCCTGCTTAATGGAGCTTAGTGTCAATTATCATGACTATGTCAGGCCTTGCAGGGTATATATGACTGATAGTTTGGACTTAAATATGTTACATCAACATTCAAAGATTATCTCTACTTATGTCAAACTAACACAAGAATATTTTTATTTAACCAGAATGGGTGAAGCACCGTAAGGGCAGGATGCATAATATACACTCGAGGAACTA
This sequence comes from Hordeum marinum, assembly GCA_022496015.1. Classification (NCBI taxonomy): domain Eukaryota; kingdom Viridiplantae; phylum Streptophyta; class Magnoliopsida; order Poales; family Poaceae; genus Hordeum; species Hordeum marinum. Next base: position 451,021,429 of record CM039673.1, on the reverse strand, counting down.
GGTATCGATTTAATTAAGAAAAATAGGCACGCTAATTCAGTTGGAGAGGACTCGGTCCTGGCCTCATGGGTGATGGGATCGTGCATCCACTCCCCCGCCCAATTTAGCTAGGCTCCATTCCAGGTTAACGAGGGTACATATATGAATATAAGTACTTTAGGAGAATTAAAAAATATCTAACCATGGCTTTCTCAGCATCATCAGTAAGATTTGCCGCCGAAAGTAACACCAAGTTCAGCATGCTCTCGAAGATTGAACAGTTAGCCTGTAACAGAAAGGCAAGATTAAGAAGCTCTTATGGCAAACTTTGTCGCAGCATTATACCAGTTTGCCAGGTTGGTTTCTGGTAATATAAATCGGAAGGGCCAACCCCCTTTCTTTCCCTATGTAAAAAACTTTTAGAAAAAAAAAATGCAAATCGGACTAAAACATTGTCGAAACTGACTAAGGTGAAGGCGATGACTCATGAGACAAATAATAATGGATGGCTAACCAGCATCTGCAACTGTCTTAAGTGTTTTGGACTCAAGTTCTTTTCTCGAACATGCATTTGTCTAGAAGAGAAAATGTGACACGAAGTACAGGCAAAGGCTGGAAAGAACAAAAATGTAGAAAAATGATCCTAAAGCCTACAAACAACAACAACAACAAAGCCTTTAGTCCCAAACAAGTTGGGGTAGGCTAGAGGTGAAACCCATAAGATCTCGCGACCAACTCATGGTTCTGGCACATGGATAGCAAGCTTCCACGCACCCCTGTCCATGGCTAGTTCTTTGGTGATCTCCAGTCCTTCAGATCTCTCTTTACGGACTCTTCCCATGTCAAGTTCGGTCTACCCCGGCCTCTTTTGACATTATCAGCATGCTTAAGCTGTCCGCTGTGCACTGGGGCTTCTGGAGGCCTGCGCTGAATATGCCCAAACCATCTCAGACGATGTTGGACAAGCTTCTCTTCAATTGGCGCTACCCCAACTCTATCTCGTATATCATCATTCCGGATGCGGTCCTTCCTTGTGTGGCCACACATCCATCTCAACATGCGCATCTCCGCCACACCTAACTGTTCCACATGTCGCCTTTTAGTCGGCCAACACTCAGCGCCATACAACATTGCGGGTCGAACTGCCGTCCTATAGAACTTGCCTTTTAGCTTTTGTGGCACCCTCTTGTCACAAAGAATGCCAGAAGCTTGGCGCCACTTCATCCATCCGGCTTTAATTCGATGGTTCACATCTTCATCGATATCCCCATCCTTCTGCAACATTGACCCCAAATATCAAAAGGTGTCCTTCTGAGGCACCACTTGCCCATCAAGGCTAACATCCTCCTCCTCCTCGTTCCTAGTAGTACTGAAAGCGCACCTCATGTACTCGGTTTTAGTCCTACTAAGTCTAAAACCTTTCGATTCCAAGGTTTGCCTCCATAACTCCAACTTCCTGTTGACCCCCGTCCGGCTCTCATCGACTAGCACCACATCGTCCGCAAAGAGCATACACCATGGGATATCTCCTTGTATATCCCTTGTGACCTCATCCATCACCAAGGCAAAAAGATAAGGGCTCAAAGCTGACCCTTGATGCAGTCCTATCTTAATTGGGAAGTCGTCAGTGTCGCCATCACTTGTTCGAACACTTGTCACAACATTATCGTACATGTCCTTGATGAGGGTAATGTACTTTGTTGGGACTTTGTGTTTCTCCAAGGCCCACCATATAACATTCCGAGGAATCTTATCATAGGCCTTCTCCAAGTCAATGAACACCATATGCAGGTCCTTCTTTTGCTCCCTATATCTCTCCATAAGTTGTCGTACCAAGAAAATGGCTTCCATGGTCGATCTCCCAGGCATGAAACCAAACTGATTTTTGGTCACGCTTGTCATTCTTCTTACACGGTGGTCAATGACTCTCTCCCATAGCTTCATTGTATGGCTCATCAGCTTAATTCTATGGTAATTAGTACAACTCTAAACATTCCCCTTGTTCTTGAAGATTGGTACTAATATACTCCGTCTCCATTCTTCTGGCATCTTGTTTGCCCGAAAAATGATCCTAAAGCCTAACTAAAGAAAAATCAGCAGAGACACAGAAAACAGCCTACAGAAGAATCATAGAGAAACAGAAAACTTATGTTTATTCGGCAATAAAAAAATTGGCGGACCATGGTTATGATTCAAGAAACTATACTTCCATCATCTACTTGGCCTATGATAAATTTCTAATGTGGACATGGATATAGACATTTGTCAAATCATAGTTCACAACGCAGTCAGGTTAACTTCAGCACCAGCCTAAACCAAAGAGTGCATCTAAGAAGTAATACAGATGACCTAGGCTATAATCATCTATTCATCCTTCATGAATTACAAAACAGTAGCTAAATGATATAACTTGTGTTAACAGGTTTGGTAGAACATGAAGGCACGTCTAACTATAAGTTGATGGCCTGATGGATTAAAAAAAATCCTCAGATGAAACATTTAAGGATCCAAACAAGGTAGGTAACAAACCTGACTGAAGTATAAGTGATAATTCTTCAGTTGTCTATGGCACCACATGTTTATTTTAAGAAGGGCACTGTCCACCAAATTTAGAGCGCCGTTGCTGCCAAATCCTTCCACAGAACAAACAAAGCTATCTATATACAGCTCTGCTTCTCTAACATTATTATGTAATTTTAGTTTCTGTATCTGAAGGTCTGTCTGTTTCAGTAGAAGAATTTCCCCAGTTTGAGCAAACTGAACAGAAGGAAAATAACCATACAAATCAGTAAGGCATCACTGGCATGGCACTAGCACTAACAAAATGCTCTTGCCAAGAATAACATTTTTTAGGAATGGAAGAAAGAAGCCTTCCATGTAAGAAATGAAGTAAGCAGAATAAAAACGAATTATTTTATTATCATTCACAAGACAATCGGTTCACAATGAACTGTACCATTTGTTCAAAAATAAGTCTGAAAATATTTCTCAATTCTAAGTTGCTAAGTTCACCAAACCAGTCTTAGAGTTCAGAGTTGGAAATGAACTTTTGCCAGAGTTCAGAGTTGAAAAGTAGAATTCTTCCGATAGAAAATGTGGAACAAACATAGTAGTAATACCTTCTGGAAAAGCACCCAAGCATACAGGGCTTCATGCAGCTTTGGAGTAATGCCCAGTATAGGCCAGGTCAGCTTCATTGTTTCAAGTATTTCATCAGCCTCCTGGTAGCAAACAGAATAACACTGTCGGGAACTCAAGATGCAACCTTTGACTTAATGGCACATTGTTGTTCAAGAACAATTCAGCTACATACATAATAAAAGCAGGGTTTTTTTTTCTAAGCATGCCAAAAAGAAAAACAAACCTCTACAAGTTGTCCGTCTTCAAGAATATCGAAGACACTGGAGAGAAGTTTCTCATATAGCCTACAATTAAAATGATAGCTCTGAGTCCAATGGTAGGTTTCGCCTTTAAGGCCAAACTTCTTTGGGACTGCAGATAGTCTTGTGTTGTATCTTTCAATGATAGTCAAGACCTCAATACGCCCATCAGGAACACTCACAACCCAGTCCTGGAATAGTTTATGATGCAAATAAAGACGCAACTCAATATCGAGACCAAGGCCAACTTGAAGAGAAAGATTAAACAATTGATGTGGCATATGAGACACTAGTAACATTAATCAATACAAAATGATGCAAGATATGGACAATGGTACTTGCCTCTGTATTTTTTAGCTTGGAGAGAACTATCCGCAATGTTTCACTCATACTGCACTCACGAGATGCTGAGAACAGAAGTAGTTCTTCTAGAACATTTGCCTGGACAGCAGAATTGTGAATAATAGTTTGAACAAGCGTCCATGCTGTAGAGAGAAACAACTAAAGATTCTTGCCTGTCTTCTCTGCCATTGTACACGCAATCTTTCTGTTGGGAAATCAAATTTGCCAACAGAGCTTAAGAGTTGTAGTGATATGCAAGGCATGTCAAGTTGTCCCTGCACCATCTTCGAACCAATACGTCTTAAAGCTCTCTTAGCCAATGTATCCATAGATTCTGATATCTGAAAGAATGTGTTCTTATAGTGAGTTCTATCCACATATCCCCTTGTATCATAATCAAGGAAACAGAATAAAAAAAGAAGTTCAAAACAACCAAGAACCCAAAATGAATGAACTTCACTTAGCTAGAACCTTCTGCCCTCGAAAAATTTAGAGTCCAAAAAACAAGAAGAAAATGGTATTTTAATGAGCAGATAAAAGGGAAAACAAATAGAGTCCTTCGATAGTCTAATCTTCCTCAGATCATTAAAAGGGAAAACAAATAGAGTCCTTCGATGGTCTAATCTTCCTCAGATCATTATGCAGTATGCACACTTCCAGTCCTCAATAAACATAACACATGGAATGAAGGGAGACCACATAAGTTTGGCATCATGTGAACATAAAGGACCTTGCTATCGTTGCCAGGTATTTCAAAAGCAAATCACAAAAGCTAGTTATTTTTAGTTAAACTAACAAAAAGACGGGATAGTACAGAAATTGGTGAAGGACCTTGCCTCCATTTGTACTCGGATCAAATCAAGATGCTGGGTATAATAATTTTCCATCTGAGGTGCTGAATTAGATCCTTCAGTCTTCAACCTCAAACCCTTCAAGAATTTAGGCTTCTTTTCTCTCTTCTCTTCAGCGAAGTACATTTTTCCACTGTTGGTTACATATCATTAAGGAAGAGATCACAACAATGAGTCAATGGTGTAAATATGAATATGCACATAGAATCGAGTTTATGTGAGAATTACCTGACAAATAGAGAGGCGAGAAGGACCTCATAAGCTGTTTCTCTTAGATCATCATCAGACAATTCTTAAAGGTCGAATACAGAGTACATAATTAGTTCAAGAATGCAAATTAGGAAATCCTACTTCCCCTTGGGAAAAAGAGGGGGGAGCGAAGCACAGCCCAAATGAAGCATTGACATTTGCTTACCTGCATTTAATCTAGGTAAACCTAGAGAAAGAAGATCCATTTGTTTGGCTTGCTGAGGAGACATATTTGCCAAACTAAGATCCTTCAGAACATAAGATGCTCCCTGAATGTTAACTGCCACTTTAACAGAATCACTATGTTTCCTTGCTCTACTTGAGTTATCTTCTGCAGGTGGTTCGGGTCCAATGTCCGGTGCTACTTTCTTTGGAGGAGAACCAGAGCCTTCTGGCCTTGAAAGAAGAAAATATGAGTTCCCTGACGGCGAGCTCGTCTGTTGAATGGAAGATTCTTAACAATTGCAGACAAATTGCAAGTGGTAGTTCATGGATCATTAAACTGTTATTTAGCTTCTAGCATTTAATTGGTGAACTGCAAACCAAGGTGTAATGGGTTTATGTTTATCACTTTGTACAGAACATCAAACATGGTAGGGAAAGACGAGTAATTATTATCTTCATATAAAGTATTGTGCAGAAGCTTAACACGCGTATAAACCTCGAAAATCATGGAGGGCTGCTTAAATCTGGTAAAAATCTATTCTTCACATCAAAGGCTAGTCATCTCAAATTATGTAACTACAGTAACATACTGCTTAGCATTGAGGATGGATTCATGTCTAGCTGCATACAAATATTTGCACCATACAGCCCTGTTATTAATGTTTCTTTACTACAGTGTGAATATGCTTCCATTAGACTTCAGCATCGGCTTAGAAGAGTCAAACTATGGCTCTGTAACGCTCATATTGCTGTTGTTGCACGCGATTTGAATGCATTCTTATACTAGTATTAACTCGAGGGGGGCAAACATTAGGATCATCCTTTGGCTTAGCTTCCATCCCGCCACCCGCTCCTAAGAATTTCTGTTGATATAGCACTACTCATTTATTGACCAGGAGCAATTATCCACGGAACGAGGTGCCAGATCAAACTTGGGAGCTGAAATGGATGGGAAATTTGGAGCGGCCAGCTCGGACATACCATGATCGGGTACCTCCTGTCGTCAAAGTACCTCCTGGTGGCCTCCGAAGCGTCAAACTGCGCGCCTGGTATATCGATAGAAACACACACACGCAGCCAACAATCAGCTCAATTCAATTCATAACAAACGCTCCACCCGCACCGCGCACACACGGCCGGGTACGGAGGGAGGAGCAGGGGAGAGGCCGCCTTACCGGAGGCGACGCAGTCGAGAGCGTAGTCGGCGCTGACGGCGTCGAGATCGACGCGGGAGAGGTCGACGGCGCGGCCGCCGGCGGAGGAGAGGAGGAAGCCCAGGAGGCGGCGCCGGTCGCGGCGGTATGCCTCCAGGAGCGACGTCGCCGGGTTCATGGCTGCCGCTGCCGCCGCCGCCGCCGCCGCGCGCAGAACCGCTCGAGGGTTTCGGGGATGTAGGCGGAGGAGGAGGGAGCGGGGCGGAAAGCTGCGGGGTGCGAGTGCGAGTGCGGAGTGAACAGAGAAAGCAGCTGTGGGAGAAAAATAACGGAAGAATGGGGAGAGGGGTTTGGTCCGGCCGGCGTGGGGAACAGACGAGGGCGCACGCAATCGCGTGAGCGGAAACCGTCAAACGGTAACGACGATGGCAGCCGCCTTGTTCGGTTAGGTCCTCGGCATCGGCAGTGAAGAGAGCACCCAAGACGGAAGACTAGTGGGTAGCACAAGCGACCGGCGTACCGGGTACGCCCGTCTTTCTCCTTTTGAATATTTCTTGCGGCAGCTTCCCTCAAAAAATGAAAAATAAGACAGAATTTCAGTTACGAGACGACTACAACTTGTTTTGCACACTCTACGCCATGGCTAGTCCGAAGACAGCTACCACCAACAACACAACTACCAAGCAACAAGAGACTGTCCAAAACTAAGCAACATCACCGCGTCTCGACCGACCCCGGTCATCTCTGAAAACAACACCGACTCCAACTGAACTTTCCTCGTCTGACACATCATCCAACCTTTGATGTCTAAAATAAGGTAGCAAGTGGATTGCGGGACCTGGTCGGTCCACTAAATTCACCGATGGAACTGCAGAATCTTAGTACCCCTGTGTAGGCTCCCCTGCTGTTGTGAGGTTTCGGCCTCCTGATCCTGAATCGCGCCCGGCGTGCAGTGTTTGTCCAAAAGGTGGGAAGGTGATTTGAAATTCTGAATCACCTGGCGATTTGATTTGGGGTATATTCAATGCTGCTGGATCACAGACCAGCAGACAACCGTGGTCCTCCCTCGATGCGAGACTCCAGTCCAGAACGGCTACATGTCGAATATTCCATCTTTTTATTGGACACTCGACCATTCGAACCATTGCTTTTTGCCGATGTAATGGTTTATTACTTGAAGCGAAATTGCACCGCTAAAAGTTCCCCCAACCACGGCAACCGTTAAAAAAAAGAGTATCAGTCAAGATCAGCAGCGCAGAGGAGAAACGCAAATAAGTTACCACACGAGATGCATCATTGAGCAAACCATTTTACAGCCCACAACCATCCCTGGCTTCTTTCATCAGCTGTTCAATTTGCTGTAAAATACTCCCTTTGTAAAGAAATATAAGAGTGTTTAGATCACTATAGATCGATCTAAACGCTCTTATATTATTTTTACAGAGGGAGTATCAAAACAAGGAATTTTGCAAGCACGATCTGACAGACAGGAAGGGGGATATAGTATGAATCGCTCAAACATAATTATACAGCCCACTGAGTAACTAAGCATATAGTCCGAACTGTAAAGATACACCCCAGAACTAATTCCGTAATATGGACAGCACTTTGGTCACCTTTAAGACATGACAAGATTGACACTATCAGCACATTTGGGATACAAAAATTTACACCACATTAGCGGGGACTCAGGCATGAAGTCGGAAACGATGGCATTCTCAAGTGGGATACATTTATACTTCTTCGCTTCCGCTGCTGCTGCCACCCTTCCGGATACTGAACTTGCACAGGGGGCATGTCGCGTTGATGTGCAGCCACTTGTCGATGCAGGCGCAGTGGAAATGGTGGCCACAAGGGAGTTCACGCAGCTCTGCACCATCGTCGTATGCTGAAATGCAAATGCAGCACTCCTGCATTGACAAGGTGAAGAATGAATGGATGAATTATTGGAGTAATATCATAAGGCGCCATTTATGCAAACAATATGGCATGGTGCATAGACATCATAAACACTTATGCGCCCGCTGGCTTTTATAGTTTTATATAGGTTGGCAACATTAGCTGCAATAAAATGTTCCTGTCGAAAGTTGGAGAAAAAACAGCTAGAGCAACAACAGAACAGAATAGTAGTGCGGAAAATGATGTTACATCCTGGAGTGCACAGGTTTTACAGAAGCATGAATGCAGAGTTCCCTATCATGAGCCACACAACAAGCGAATGGTGTGATGCTCGTAATTCTTATTGATGAAGACTAACTTAAGTCATGCAATGGCTAACATATTTTCCCAAACCAATATCTAAGTGCACCAAAGCCAGGTATTTCATTAGTATGAGCTGACTAAAACGGAATCATGGTTTTATTCCATCCCATTGATTGGACAAGATTCAGTCATGATGAATGATGAACCAACAATACGACGTGAGATGGTCCGAAGTATAAATACTACTCCCTCCGTCCAGAAATACTTGTCCTAAAAATGAATAAAATAGATGTATCTATAACTAAAATAAGCCTAGATACATCCACTTCTAGGACAAGTATTTCCGGATGGAGGGAGTACCTCTGTTCCTAAATATAAGTATGTTTAGAGATTTCAATACGGACTACATACGGATGTATATAGACATTTTAGAGTGTAGATTCAACCATTTTGCTCTGTATGTAGTCCATACTGAACTCTCTAAAAGAACTTATATTTAGGAACGCAGGGAGTAGAAGAGGTTCAGAGTTGCAGCAACTCATGCATTGTTAGGGCCAAGACAAGCATGATCAAAAGATAAGGACATGAAAACTTACTGCATCTTCAGCTGCAAGTGCTTTCTCTATAGGTTGGTTGGTGCCACACTCAGTCATTATTCCACCAGAAGACTCAGTGGCATCAGCGGAGTCCTTTTCAGGTTCATCAACCCTACGGAATTTATATTTCGGAATTTGCCGAATGTCATCTTCAGATGCTCCTTCCTGATTTTGATAGTATGGCAAAGAAAGGTTAACTAATTGCAAGACTGGCATATGGATGGTAACTGCTCACAGTTAAATCTGTAGGAGAATCAACAGTATGACACGGAACTGGATCCCGTTGTTCTAGATTATATATACTCCCTCCGTCCGGAAATACTTGTCATAGGAATGGATGTATCTAGATGTATTTTAGTTCTAGATACATCCATTTTTATTCATTTGTGCGACAAGTAATTCCGGACGGAGGGAGTATGTAGCAAGCATCTATAGATTGTATCGCCGTATTTCACATACTTGAAAGTCATACCTGATCAGAGACAGCATACAGAATTGCTATAATGCAAGGGAGGCAGCAACAAACGGCAATACCAATAATGCAAGCCAGAGCAACACAGAAAACAACAAAGAACACATCAAACGCCAGAAAGACTATGCAAAGCCTGCAAAGCAAGACACATAAAAAAAACATGTTTATGATACCGAACAGAAGAAATAAGGACAGTTGAAAAGTGGGATATCACTTCAAACATATATGTACCAGTATAGTTGAGGTGCATCACGGATAACCTCTTCACCCCCGGCAGATATCCAGTAAAATCCAATTATCCACCATATGAAGGAGAACATTGTATTAGCAGACTCCAGATGCTTTGCCAAACTGCCAGAGTAAACCACAATGATATAATCAGGTACAGCTGAACAAGACATAATGGACTGCTCACGCATGAACACTCTTGCATGGAATCACATAATGAATAACTATGTAGGCACACCATGAATTCACCAACCGATGCAACACTAATAATAACTGCCATGTCTCATCAAACTGAAGAAACAGGGAGATGCACAAAACGTGTCATACAAAGCAAGGAAGAGAAACTTATGCAATAGTCTGTCTTTCATTATAGAATGGCGCCTAGGCACTATATCTATATCAATCAAAGTTATCACTAACGTTGCTAGGAGCTACGGACTCCTTCCTTCCGGAAATACTTGTGTATCTAGATGTATTTTAGTTCAAGATACATCCATTTTTATTCATTTGTGCGACAAGTAATTTCGGAGGGAGGGAGTACTTGGCAAAAAGATCATTTAGGAACTAAACTGTCATAAACCGGTTTTGCTGAACTTTCTAGGTAGCTTGAAACAACTAGGGTTGTGCCTAAACAGCTTAGAAATGTCCACTACTACTTGTCAAATCCCTCCAATTACCTGACGTAATCGGTATCGCGACCACGAAGATGGTGCTCGCTGGCATCCTCCTCGCTGGACGAAGACGAGACGTCGCTTCCCCTCTCCTCGTCGGCGGGTACCGGGGCCCCGCCGCGCTGGCTTCGGCGCATCCGATACTCGACGGCGACGCAGACCATGTGGACGATGCACTGCAGGGCGTAGCCGGCGACCCAGGTCCGGAGCGGCATGGGGGATTTCTCGTTGCGGCTGAGCACGAGCACGACGGCGGCGACGGTGATGAACGAGATGTTCCAGAGGAGATCGAGCGCCACGACGGGGCGGGAGTAGGCCCAGTCCGCCTGCCGCTCCTCGAGGTGCTCGGCCGCCGCCTCCCGCACGAGCATCGACGGCTCCCGCATCGCCCGGCGCCCGCTGCGACGCAGCAGGCGCGCGGCGCCGCGGAGCGACGGGCGGCGGAGCGCGTTGCCCCGGCGCTGCCCCCCGGCGCCGGCGCCGCCGCCGCCGCCGAGCAGCGGCGCCGAGTCAAGGAGCGCGTCGCCGCGGCTGCTGGACATCGGGGGAAGCCTGCGAGATCGAGAGAGGGGAAGAGGTCTATTTTCCACGGGGGAAGGGAATTGGGATGGGTTGGAGACTGGAAGAGTCCTTTCTCGTTTTTTCCCCTTTTTCTTCCCGAGCGCTCTTTCTTGCCCCGGTTCTATGATGGGGAATGCGGGTTGGACCAGCTCAATTGATATGATGTCACGTGCAGGCAGTTCGCTGCCGACGGAAAAAGGGGGTAATTTGTATACCACGTCCAGTATTAGAATTCGAAAGAAACACGTAAAAGGGATTTCATATAAATCTATTTTTTTGTTTTATTTTGATGGGGAGAAGTCACTGCTCTATTGATAATGAGTAATAGCGGTACACATATTTTTGGAAGTAAAATACTACTATGTTCCTTTCCTTCGTGTTGAGACGGCTATGACAAAAGTTATCCTCCCCTACAAGCTCCACCAGCCAGCCAGCCCGTGGATTCTTTTTCCATATGTTTGCCGCTTCGGCGGCTGGTGACGAGAAGGGAAATCCTGATAGGACGTGAGGGTTATTTTGACTTTGGGGTGTCGTCGCAGCCTCGCCGCCTCAAGGAAAACACCAAAACTACCTCTGATATATGTCGTGGACCGCAAGAATAAGGTCGCTTGCATGCATGCCACAATGTCATGCACATCTCTGTAGTGCCGCAACGCCACTGTAGGATTTCCCCCTCGGTCGTTTCCTCCTCGCGATGCCATGCTCCCTGCTTTGTTGCTACAGTGCATCATCACCGTGTTGACCCTGTTGTCGACATCCCTTCTATCATTCGAGCACATCGTTGCCTCCCACTTAACCGAGCACCTACCTCGCCTCCCTCCTCTCCGAAAGCCCCCTCACTCACTGATAGGTCTCCAACGTATCTATAATTTTTTATTGTTCCATGCTATTATATTATCTGTTTTGAATGTTTTATATGCATTAAGATGTTATTTTATATTATTTTTGGGACTAACCTATTAATCTAGAGCCTAGTGTCAGTTTCTGTTATTTCCTTATTTTTGAGTATTGCAAATAAGGAATATTAAACTGAGTCCAAACGGAATAAAATCTTTGGAATAATTTTTCTTGGACCAGAAGCAACCCAGAAGACTTGGAGATGAAGTCAGGAGAGCAGCTGTGTGGCCACACGCCATATGGGGGTGCCCCTTGGTTTGTTGGCCCACGGCAGCTCCCCTAACCCTATTTCTCGGCCTATAAATTCACAAATATTCCCTGTATACCAGAGGGAGCCACGAAAACACTTTTTCGCTGCCAGGAACCTCGATTCCCGTGAGATCCAATCTTGAAGCCTTTTCCGGTAATCTGCCAGAGGGGAATTCGATCATGGAGGGCATCTACATCAACTCCATTGCCCCTCCGATGATACGTGAGTAGTTCACCATAGACCTTTGGGTCCATAGCTAGTAGCTAGATGGCTTCTTCACTCTCCTTGCTCTTCAATACCATATTCTTCATGATTTTCATGGAGATCTATCCGATGTAATACTCTTTTGCGGTGTGTTTGTCGAGATCCGATGAATTGTGGGTTTATGTTCAGATTATCTATGAATATTATTTGAGTCTTTTCTGCATTCTTATATGCGTGATTTCATATCTTTGCAAGTCTCTTCGAGTTATTGGTTTGGTTTGGACAACTAGATTGGTAATTCTTGCAATAGGAGAAGTGCTTAGTTTTGGGTTCAATCTTGCGGTGTCCTCACCCAATGACAAAGTAGGGGTAGGGAGGCACGTATTGTATTGTTGCCATCGAGGATAAAAAGATGGGGTTTTCATCATATTGCTTGAGTTTATCCCTCTACATCATGTCATCTTACCTAATGCATTACTCTGTTCTTCATGAACTTAATACTCTAGATGCAGGCAAGAGTCGGGCGATGTGTGGAGTAATAGTAGTAGATGCAGAATCGTTTCGGTCTACTTGACACGGACGTGATGCCTATATACATAATCATTGCCTTGGATATCTTCATAATTATTCGCTTTTCTATCAATTGCTCGACAGTAATTTGTCCACCCACCATAATACTTGCCATCATGAGAGAAGCCTCTAGTGAAACCTATGGCCGCAGGTCTATTTTCCATCTTATACTTTCAGATCTAAAACTAAAAATACCAAAAATACCTTGCTGCATTATTTTTACCTTTTGTTTTACTTTCCGTTCAAGGAATCTATTCTATCTATCTCTATCAGATCTCGTCCTTGCAAGTAACCATGAAGGGACTGACAACCCCTTTAGAGCGTTGGGTGCAAGTGTTTGATTCTTTGTGTAGGTACATCTATTAGGGACTTGCTTGTATCTCCTACTGGATTGATACCTTGATTCTCAACAACTGAGGGAAATACTTATCTATTTTGCTGCATCACATGTTCCTCTTCACGGAAAACAACGCATGCTCGAGAAGTAGCACGCACGTGCACCACTCATTCGTCATCGGATGACACATGTGTGGGGGAACGTTGTATGGGAAACAAAAAAATCGTACGCTTCACCAAGATCAATCTAGGAGATGAGCATCTACGAGAGGTGAGATCGGATTCACATACCCTTGTAGATCGCTAAGCGGAAGTGTTAAGAAACGCGGTTGATGTAGTCGAATGTCTTCGTGATCCAAATCGCAATCCGTCCCGCGATCCAATCACGATCCGTCCCGATCTAGCGTCGAACAGACGGCACCTCTGTGTTCAGCACACGTACAGCTCGATGACGTCTCCGCCTTCTTGATCTAGCAAGCGAGGGCGGAGAGGTAGATGAGTTCTCCGAAAACGCGACGGCGTGGAGGCGATGGTGGTGGTGCTATCCTGGCAAGGCTACGCCTAGCGCTACCGAAACCGCGAACGGAGGAGAAAATGATCTAGGGAGAGAGAGGGGTGCAAAGGGCTTCGTGTTGTGCTCTTGGGGCGCCCCCTCCCCTCTATATATAGGCGAAGGGGCATGGAGGTCAGCCCCTCCAAGCCCTAGGGCGCAACCAAGGGGAGGAGTTGGACTCCTAGTTCAATTCCCTCCCTTTCCAAAACCACATGGACTTTCCACCTCTCCCAAGCCACATGGGCCTTGAGGGACTTGTGCGCATGGCCCAATAAGGATAGGGCTCCCCTCTCGGCCCATGCAAACCCTTGGGACGTGGTGGAACCCTTGGTGGACTTACGGACTCCTACAGAAGTTTCTAAAACCTTCCATCAGCTTCCCGGTACAATACCGGAAAACCTAAAACTTTCCCAGTAGCCAAAATATGGCTTACTATAAATAAATCTTTACCTACGGACCATTCCGGAGCTCCTCGTGATGTATGGGATCTCATCGGGGACTCCGAACAACCTTAGGTCACCAACATACATAACTTAACAATACCAAATCGTCACCAAACGTTAAGTGTGCAGACCCTACGGGTTCGAGAACCATATAGACATGACCGAGACAACTCTATGGTCAATAACCAATAGCGAGACCTGGATGCCCATATTGGTTCCTACATATTCTACGAAGATATTTATCGATCAAACCCCGATGTCAAGGATTCAGACAATCCCGTATGCAGTTCCCTTTGTCCATCGGTATGTTACTTGTCCGAGATTCGATCGTCGGTATCTCCATACCTAGTTCAATATCATTACCGGTAAGTCTCTTTACTCATTCCGTAATACAAGATCTTGTGGCTAACTCTTTAGTCACTTTGCTTGAAAGGCTTATTGTGATGTTGCATTACCGAGTGGGCCTTGAGATACCTCTCCGTCACACAGAGTAACAAATCCCAGTCTTGATCCATGCCAACTTGTAGCGACCCGATCTCAAGGGATCGGAGTCTCTGTACTTAAGTGTCATCTCTGGATCGGTATGCTGACACACACAGTACTTGAGGATTTAAAACAGAGTTCAATCACACATTTATTATATCGAGAATCCTCAAAGAGTATTTATTACAAGAATGTGGCCTAAGGCCAACTAAAACAAAAATAATGCGGAAGCAAATAAGTGTAATGAGTCCATCAACCCCAGGAGCAAGCTGAGTACAGAACAACGACTTATCGCACCTTATTCGTCGTCGGATAAATCTGCAACATGATAAGTTGCAGCCATGTCGGTCAGCACATGGAATGTACTGGCAAGTCACATCATAAAAGTGTAATGAGCCTACATGGTACATGCAATTTGGCTGGTGGAAAGCTCTAAGTTTAGTTTTGCATAAAGCTAGTTTTTCCCTATAAGAAATTATTGTTCTACTTCTACAAATATCATAAGTCTGAGATGGTGCCCCATCTCAACCATTCCAAAGTTATGTACCCAATTGATCAGTTAAGAGTGATGAGATCTCCCTGCATTGCCACTACTACAAGCTCAAGTTGTCCATGATCTGGGACACAGCTAATCGATTAGATTTACACTCTGCAGAGGTTGTGCACTTTTCCCACAATACTCGACCACATCCTTGATCGGAAGATCGAGACATGGTCTTTCGAAAGCATTTCCCCTAACCCACGGATAGGCCGGTACACCTACATCATCTACATGTGCTAGCCTATACCGGAAGAGGTCACACCATCTACTCAACTAAGCCAGAGTCCATATTGGCTTGCGGCTGCACACGAAAACTTTTAGACATGAAAATAAGGTTGATCCCTTTGAGCCTGGGTGGACGGACCAGTAGTGTGCACTCCCATGGCTTCCCATGAATGCTCCCACTATACTTCGCCTCCATACAAACCAAATTCCACCCAGGTAGTTCAATAGAGTTGGTCCTAATTACTACTTTGTCACTCACATCTCAAGGTGATAACACTCCCCAATCCCCTTCTACTTTGGCGAAGCATTGTAACATAACACGGTGGCAACAAAGTTGGTATGGTTCAGACCTACCTCAAATGAACTACTAGGTGCAAGCATAGCCCTCGGACATAAATTCTACCATGCAATCCTACAACAAAGGACTATGTGCATATGTAAAACATAGGTAAAAACAGATATGATCAAAATGTAACTTGCCTTTGTGCTGGGAGTGAAGTTCTAGGGAGTGGTATCGCAAAGTAAAAAAAAATCACATAAACAAGCATGCATACAATTCAAAGGGACACACAACAAAATATTTTGCAAAATCCAAATAAAATCCCACACATGAAATAAGCATGAAAATTTTCCAGGTATAAAATCACGTGTGAAAAAGTGTTCAAAAATTCGTGACGTGCACTAGTGTTCCTACAAGGCATTCTAGAAATATTGTGATGAATAGAAAATAATTGTGTAGAAAACATTGTGGCAAAGGTTAGTGGCATAGGATTTAGTTTGTGTGACGCGGTGCAAAAAGAATCACTTCGAACGGGTATACCGTTTGGAAGATATGGACTAATAGAGTTTGAATTCAAATCTGAATTAAATTCTATTTTGAACTTGCAAAAGTTTGCAATGATGGGTTCTCTGGTTAGGGCTATTCAAGACGAAAATTTAGCCGTTGGTTTCATCTCGCTTCGATCTACGGTTAAAAAGTTAAGGCCGTTTGAAGTTTTGAAACAAATTTGAAAAAAAAACTGCTACAATAGCGTTTCTGAAAACAATAACGTGTGAACGTTCGTGGCTAGAGCGTGACGTGGATGGCTCTGGCTTGCTGTCTGCATTCGTCACGGCTGCTACGCGACGAACATTCACGAATTAAGCAAAGCCACCCGGTTCGGCTAAACTAAAAACAAAACCAATGTTCGGTTTAAATAGACCGCACGGTTTAGATTAAAACGCGGTTAACCGCATACCTCTTTGATCTCATAAAAGAAAACCAATCTAACCTACCGATTCGATCTAAGAGAAAAAACTAACACTAATCTACGTTACGAACAGAGGAGGCGACTGCGGCTTACAGAGACGGGGCGCTGGCATCGGGGAAGACGATAGAGGCGTCGGGCGTCAGGTGAGGCGGCGGCTCCAGCGGGCTCCGGCGCAGGCACGGTAGGCTGGGAGGTGCGGCTCGGTGAGGGCTACCGAATGGCAGTGACGATGGATGGCGGGATGACCGGATGGAGCGGGGCGAGTTCCTGTACTCCGGCAAACTCCGGCGACGCAAGTCGTCGGGGCGGTGGCTCCGGCAAACCTAGGGGAAAACAAAGATGTCAGGGGAATGCGGGATGATGAGGGGGTCCGATTCCCAAAGCAAGAAGGGTTCATGGTGGCTTACCGGCGTCGGAAACTTTGACGGAGAGCTTCGGCTCCGGCGAGATGCAAACGGACGGGGCGAGCGGTGTGAGCGACGAGAGGTGGTGCATTTTGACTGAATGGGACGGGGAAGATCCGGGCTATTTATAGGCGTAGCTAGGGCGTCCGAGAGTGCGGGATAATCTCTATCCTGAGAGCTCCGGCCGGCGGTTGCAGGTGAGCACGGCGCGGCCTCATCGCGTGCGGGTTGAGTGGGAGGTTAGGGACGATGGGGTTCGGGCCCCACTTGCAGGTGTGTGTGTGTGAGAGAGAGAGACAGACGTGGCGCTAGGTCCCTCCTGCAGACGTGATAGAGAGAGGGAGAGATGCGAGCGAGCGAGAGATGAGATCCAGGTGGGGATCGAGCGAACGTGGGGTGGCTGGCGAATGGCCTAGCTGGGTCGGTCGGTCTGGCTGGGCTCTTCGGCCTGGCTGGGCCGGCTTCGTCCTGGTTGGTCCATGCGTGCGTGTGTGGGTTTCTTTTTTTTGAAAACTCTCTTTTTTAGATCCAAACCAGAAATAGAAAAGAAATATATACATCATAAAATTCCTAAATCTTTATTGGTAAAGTAGAGCACAAGGAACATTAATTCCTGCTCATATAATTTAGAAAAATAATTTTTTTAATGCAATAAATTTAACTCTGGCTAACAAAATAATTTTTGATGCAACCTTGAAAACACCAAATATTAGTCCAACACTTCCCCACTCATGTATATTTTGAGGAAGTCATATTATCCTCTCTCTATTATTTGATGTGAGTGGAAAAACTTGAACATCATTAACTCCAAATGCAATAAAAATATGATATGAAATATGATGATCCTATTAACATCCTAAATTAATTAAATTGGGATGTTACAAACCTACCCCCCTTAATATGAATCTCGTCCTCGAGATTCGGGTTGGCCAGCAAAAAGGTGAGGATGGTCACGCTTGAGATCTTCCTCTCGTTCCCAAGTAGCTTCCTCCTCGGTGTGGTGACTCCACTGAACCTTGCAGAACTTGATGACCTTGGTACGAGTGATCCTTTCGGCAATCTCAAGTATATTAACAGGCTTCTCCTGGTAAGACAGATCGCTCTCCAACTGAATTGCTTCCAGAGGCACTGTATCTCTCAAAGGAATATCGGCCATCTCTGCATGACATTTCTTCAGTTTGGAAACATGAAACACATCATGAACTCCTGACAAACCCTCTGGTAGTTCCAACTTGTATGCAACTTCTCCTCTGCGTTCCAGAACTCTGTATGGCCCCACGAATCGTGGTGCTAACTTTCCTTTGACTCCAAACCTCTTAATACCTCGAAGTGGAGACACTCGTAGATATGCTCTATCTCCCACTTTGTAAATCACTTCCTTGCGTTTAGCATCGACATAACTCTTTTGTCTAGATTGAGCTATCTTGAGTCTATCACGGATCAACTTGACCTTCTCCTCGGAATCTTGAATCAAGTCCGATCCAACAATTTGCGATCACCAACTCCATCCCACATCAACGGTGTTCTGCACTTCCTCCCATACAATGCTTCAAAAGGGGTCATCTACAAACTGGCTTGGTAATTGTTGTTGTATGAGAACTCTGCATAAGGTAAGTTATCATCCCAACTAGACCCGTAGTCTAGCGCACAATCTCTCAACATGTCCTCCAGAATCTGATTTACTCTCTTTGTCTACCCATCTGTCTGTGGATGGAAAGTTGTACTGAATTCTAGCCTGGTACCCAAAGTTTCATGTAACTGATGCCAAAACTTTGAGGTAAACCATGTTCCTCTATCTGATACAATGGTCCTCGGAATTCCATGCAGACATACAATCCTGGTCATATATATCTTCGCCAGCTTAGAACTTGTATAGGTAGTCTTCACGGGGATGAAGTGAGAAACCTTGGTCAAGCGATCAACTATCACCCAAATGGAATCATAACCTGAACGGGTCCTGGGTAATCCCGTGATGAAGTCCATGCCAAGTTTATCCCATTTCCAATCAGGTATTGGCAATGGCTGAAGTAAACCTGCTGGTTTCTGATGCTCTGCCTTTACCCTCTAACATACATCACATACTGCCACATACTCAGCAATTTCCCTCTTCATACCGGTCCACCAAAAACTTTCCTTCAAGTCCAAATACATCTTGGTGTTCCCTAGGTGTATCGAGTAGGGCAAATCATGAGCCTCCTGAAGAATCAACTTCTTGATCTCTGGATCATTGGGCACACAAATACGCTGCTCAAACCATATGGTTCCATGCTCATCCTCATGGAATCCTCCTGCCTTTCCTTTGCTGATCCTCTCCTTTATCTCAGCAATACCTTGATCCAAATTCTGAGCTTCTCCGATTTTTCCCAACAAGGTGGACTGAAAGTGCGGCAACATAACCTCTTGGAACGATTTCCAACTAGAGATCTCTAAGTTCATCACACAACTCCTGAGGTAATCCTCCTGCGATAAGAGTGTTAACATAACTCTTATGGCTCAACGCATCTGCCACGACGTTGGCTTTTACTAGATGATAATGCAAACTCATGTTATAATCCTTGATGAGCTCCAATCATCTCCTTTGCTTGAGGTTCAACTCTTTCTGCATGAAGATGTACTTCAAACTCTTGTGATCGGTGTAAACATCACATTGGTTCCCGATAAGGAAATGTCTCTAGGTCTTGAGTGCATGCACCACTGCTGCTAACTCCAAATCATGTGTGGCATAGTTCAACTCATGAGGTTGAAGCTGACGTGAAGCATAAGCTACAGCCTTTCCTTCTTGCATAAGCACGCCTCCAAGTCCTTGACATGAAGCGTCGCAATACATTTGAAAATCCTTGTGTATATTCGGCAGAATTAGCACTGGAGCTGTAACCAAATGTTTCTTCAACTCCTGGAAACTAGCTTCACATTCCTTAGTACAAATATACTTGGTGTCCTTCTTTAACAACTCTGTCATGCTCTTTGCAATCTTGGAGAAATTCTCAATGAACCTCCGATAATATCCTGCAAGTCCAAGGAAACTGTGGATCTCTCTTATTGAGGTTGGTGCCTTCTATTCTGTGTCTTCTTCTACCTTGGAAGGGTCCACGACAATTCCTTCCCCTGACACAACGTGTTCGAGAAATCCGACTTCCTTCAACCAAAACTCACACTTGCTGAACTTGGCATAAAGTTGGCGTTCCTTGAGTTTCTCCAAAACTAAGCGCAGATGTTCTGCGTGCTCCTCCTCATTCTTGGAGAAAACCAATATATCATCAATCAATACCATGACAAACTTATCCAAGTACTCCATGAATACCTTGTTCATCATGCTCATAAAATAGGCAGGGGCATTAGTCAAACCAAAAGACATGACTGTATACTCATAAAGCCCATACCTCGTGGTAAAAGCTGTCTTAGGTAGATCCTTCTCACGGATCTTCAACCGATGATAACCCGATCGAAGTTCAATCTTGGAGAAAACACTAGCTCCTTCTAGCTGGTCGAACAAGTCATTGATCATGCCAGTAGATACTTGTTCTTGATTGTCACCTCATTCAAAGAGCGATAATCCACACACATCCTAAAGGTTCCATCCTTCTTCTCCACTAAGAGGACTGGGGCTCCCCAAGGTGATGAACTCGGGCAAATATAACCCTTCTCTAGTAACTCCTCAATTTGCTTCTTGACTTCCACTAGATCATTAGCGAGCATCTTGTATGGCCTCTTGGAGATAGGTCCGGTGCCTGGTAGTAACTCAATCAGAAATTCAATCTCCCGATCGGGTGGCATACCGGGCAACTCCTCTGGAAATACATCGGGATAATCCTTCACCGCTGGTACTTCTTCCTGGACAACTCCCATAAGAGAGTTCAACTGGGTCCTCTTAGGCTTAAGCCTGGATACATACTTGATCCTTTTCTTCTCCAGAGTGGTGAGAAGAATTGACCTACTGGCACAATCAATGCTTCCCTGATACTTGGACATCCAATCCATACCTAGGATCACATCCAGTCCTTGTGACTCAAGTACGATCATATCCGTGGGAAAAACATGTCCCCCTATGTTTAAAGGTAACTGAAAACATCCCTGACTAGTTATAGACTCTCCTCTTGGGGAACTCACTAGAACAGGTGACTTAAGAGTTATAGTAGGCAACTTATGTTTATCCACAAATCCCCTCGATATGAAGGAATGCGATGCACCAGTGTCAAATAGAATGAATGATGGAAATGAATTAACCAAGAACTTACCAATCACCGCATCCGGCTGCTCATAGACTTCTTCCACATTGACATGGTTCACATGCCCCTTAGTGAAAGGGTTGGGCTTCTTGCCTCCAACTTCCATTGCCATTCCCATTCTACATCTCGGGACACTCATTGGAGTAGTGCCCTATCTTCTTGCACTTGAAGCAGGTGATGTGACTTAGATCCTTCTCACTGGTGTAGCAAGGGCAGGGTGATGGTGATTGTCGTTTCCTCCATTCCCATTGCCATTCTTATGGCCATTGTGGTTGTGTCCAGTGCCTCCATGCTGAGAATGACCACCATGGTTATGATGGCTGTGCCCTCCAAACTTACTATGTCATGTACCAGAATATCCTAAGAAAGGGGCGGAGCGAGGCTTCTGCTGAGCTCCAAACTAAAACTTGCCTTGACCATATTTCCTCTTGCAATTTTCCATCTGCTGATGCTTGCCCTCTAGAATGATCGCCTTGTCCACCAACTCTTGATAGTTCTCAAAAGTCGCTACCATCAACTGAATCCCCAACTCATCATTCAGTCCCTCTAGAAACTTCTCTTGCTTGGCTGCATCGGTTTCCACATCACCTAGGGCGTAACAGGACAACTTGCTGAAGTCATCAACATACTCAGACACTGTGCGACCTCCTTAACGCAAGTTGCAGAACTCCCTCTTCTTGAGAGCCATAGCTCCCGCTGAAACATGAGCAGTGTGGAATGCCTGCTGGAACTAAGCCCAATTCACATTCTCCATGGGGTACGTGGCGGTGTAGTTCTCCCACCACGAAGTTGCTGGTCCATCCAGTTGGTGAGAGGCAAACCTCACCTTCTCCTGATCAGTGCATCCTGCTGTGGCTAGCTTCCTACCCATGTTGCGAAGCCAATCATCTGCCACGATCGGCTCCGGGCTGCTCGTGAAGATTGGAGGATTCAGCCTTAGAAAACGGGTAAGGCTGTCAATTGGTGGTGGAGGTGAAGGTGGCGATGGAGGCAGGTTGTTGTTGTTGTTCTGGGCCATATTCTACATCAACAACTGTATCATCTGGTTCTGGGTCTGAAGCAATTGTTCCAAGGCGGGTGGGATATCATTCCCTGAGCCACTGCCAGAAGGGTCGCGCCTTGGTGGCATCTGTTGGGTCAGCATAGATGAGGTATAGATAGAATTAGGCCTAAGGGAGAAACACTACCCATATGCAAATGATGGCAATAAAAATCCAAATCACTCCAATTCAATCCAATCAAAGAGTTCACACGAAACAAATCTAAGGTGAGCCATGTCACAAGATTTGACAAGGTCCCACAAATCAATCAATCAAATACTAATCGAATATCGAACCCTAATCTCTCATGGTGGTCTAAATCTACTCCTCATCGGAAGAGAGGTCTATCATGTTGATGTCGGCTCCAGCGGCATCACTCTGTATCTCCTCATCACCGTCCTCATAGTCTTTGCCCTGACTGACGTAGTCCCCATAAGAGTGTTCCTCTTGGAGATTTTCCCCGTTATCAAGCTTTTCCTCAGCTTCCTCCAGCTGAAGCTTCAAGCCGTCGAACTTATCCTGCGGCGCATCGAGCTCCTCCTCATTCTCTGTGCGATCGTTCTGAAGCTCTTCTTCTAGCTCGGCCTTGCGGGTCATCAGGTTGTGGGTGGTGACAAGGTTGTTGTCCATCTCTTCCTTCATCCTGGTGATGAGCTCCTCTAGGTCCTAAATGTGTGAGGTGATGGTGTCGTCCTCCCCGGTGCGCACCACTTCTCCATCCGAGTCGCGGCGCACGTACATGACATAGTAGTCTTCCTGAGATCCTCGCGGTAGTCTTGGCGGATGCGCCCAAGTGCAAAGAACGTGGCGATCCCTTTGCAATGCCCCATGATCCTACTTCTATGTAGAAGTCGATCGGCTCGGTGGCGTCTCCAAAAGTTTGCCCTAGAATGTGGACGTCAATCCTCCAGCGCATCTCCTTAGGTAGAGTGGCCGTGAAGTTACCGGTGAAGCTGGGTAGGGCAATGCGCAGATGTCCTGTGATATTCACCAGCTGTCTTTCGAAGGGGATGGTCGCGTTGGGCTGATCAAAATCAACGATGGGGGTCGACATCTACAGTTTGAAAGAGAGGAGAAATTAGTAGTGAAGCAGGGAAAAGCATGACACCTAAACAAGGGTATAAAAGAGTTGTAAAATAGAGTTTTTATCCTATGGCTTTCCATTTTCCTAGGGCCACGTCCTACAGTCAACGTGTGCTGTGATACCATCTTGTACTGACCCGATCCCAAGGGATTGGAGTCTCTGTGCTTAAGTGTCATCCCTGGATCGGTATGCTGACACACACAATACTTGAGGATTTACAACAGAGTTCAATCACACATTTATTATATCGAGAATCCTCAAAGAGTATTTATTACAAGAATGTGGCCTAAGGCCAACTAAAACAAAAATAATGCAGAAGCAAACAAGTGTAACGAGTCCATCAACTCCACGAGCAAGCTGAGTGCAGAACAACGACCTATCGCACCTTACCTTATTCGTCGTCGGATAAATCTGCAACATGATAAGTTGCAGCCATGTAGGTCAGCACATGGAATGTACTGGCAAGTCACATCATAAAAGTGTAATGAGCCTACATGGCACATGCCATTTGGCTGGTGGAAAGCTCTAAGTTTAGTTTTACATAAAGCTAGTTTTTCCC
The DNA here is from genome assembly GCA_022496015.1 of Hordeum marinum. Taxonomy (NCBI): domain Eukaryota; kingdom Viridiplantae; phylum Streptophyta; class Magnoliopsida; order Poales; family Poaceae; genus Hordeum; species Hordeum marinum. Next base: position 450,997,514 of record CM039673.1, on the reverse strand, counting down.
TATAAGAAATTATTGTTCTACTTCTACAAATATCATAAGTCTGAGATGGTGCCCCATCTCAACCATTCCAAAATTATGTACCCAATTGATCTACATTTCCACTACTAAAAGCTCAAGCTGTCCATGACCGGGGACACGGCTAATCGATTAGATTTACACTCTGCAGAGGTTATGCACTTTTCCCACAAGACTCGACCGCATCCTTGATCGGAAGATCAAGACATAGTCTTTCGAAAGCATTTCCCCTAACCCACGGATAGTCCGGTACACCTACATCATCTACATCTGCTAGCCTATACGAAAAGAGGTCACACCATCTACTCAACTAAGTCAGAGCACATATTGGCTTGCGTCTGCACACGGAAATTTTAGACATGAAAATAAGGTTGACCCCTTTGAGCCTGGGTGGACGGACCACTAGTGTGCACTCCCATGGCTTCCCATGAATGCTCCCACTGTACTTCGCCTCCATACAAACCAATTTCCACCCAGGTAGTTCATTAGAGTTGGTCCTAATTACTACTTTGTCACTCACATCTCAAGGTGATAACACTCCCCAATCCATGTCTACTTTGGCGAAGCATTGTAACATAACACGGTGGCGACAAAGTTGGTATGGTTCAGACCTACCTCAAATGAACTACTGGGTGCAAGCATAGCCCTGGGACATAAATTCTACCATGCAATCCTACAACAAAGGACTATGTGCATATATAAAACATAGGTAAAAACAGATATGATCAAAACGTAACTTGCCTTCGTGCTGGGAGTGAAGTTCTAGGGAGTGGTAGTATTCTGCTTCGCACTCCGGACAATCTATCGCAAAGTAAAAAAAATCACATAAACAAGCATGCATACAATTCAAAGGGACACACAACAAAATATTTTGTAAAATCCAAATAAAATCCCACACATGAAATAAGCATGAAAATTTTCCAGGTATAAAATCACATGTGAAAAAGTGTTCAAAAATTCGTGACGTGCACTAGTGTTCCTACAAGGTATACTATAAATATTGTGATGAGAAGAAAATAATTGTGTAGAAAACAATGTGGCAAAGGTTAATGGCATAGGATTTAGTTTGTGTGACGCGGTGCAAAAAGAATCACTTCGAACGGGTATACCGTTTGGAAGATATGGCCTAATAGAGTTTGAATTCAAATCTGAATTAAATTCTAATTTGAACTGGCAAAAGTTTGCAATGATGGGTTCTATGGTTAGGGCTATTCGGGACGAAAATTTAGCCATTGGTTTCATCTCGTTTCGATCTACGGTTAAAAAGTTCCGTTTGAAGTTTTGAGATAAATCTGAAAAAACCCGTCTACAATAGCATTTCTGAAAACAATAACGTGTGAACATTCGCAGCTAGAGCGCGATGTGGATGGCTCTGGTTTGTTGGCTGCGTTCGCCGTGGCTGCTACGCGACGAACGTTTGCGAATTAAGCAAAGCTATCCAGTTCAGCTAAACTAAAACAAAACCAACGTTCGGTTTAAAATAAACCGCACAGTTTAGATTAAAATGCGGTTAACCGCATACCTCTTCGATCTCATAAAAGAAAACCAATCTAACCTACCTATTCGATCTAAGAGGAAAAAAACTAACACTAATCTACGTTACGAATAGAGGAGGCGGCTGTAGCTTACAGAGACAGGGCGCTGGCGTCGGGGAAGACGACCGAGGCATCAGTGTCAGGTGATGCGGCGGCTCCGGCAGGGTCCGGCACGGGCAAGGTAGGCTGGGAGGTGCATCTCGGCGAGGGCTGCCGAACGGCGATGATGGCGGACGGCAGGATGACCAGATGGAGCGGGGCGAGCTCATGTACTCCGGCGAACTCTAGCGATGCAGGTCGTCTCGGCGGCGGCTCCAGCGAACCTAGGGGAAAATAAAGATGTCAGGGGGATGCGGGATGATGAGGGGGTACGATTCCCAAAGCAAGAAGGGGTCATGGCGTCTTACCGGTGTCGGAAACTTTGACAGAGAGCTTCGGCTCCGATGAGATACAAACGGACGGGGCGAGCGGTGCGAGTGGCGAGAGGTGGTGCGGGTTGGCTGAATGGGACGAGGAGGCTCCGGGCTATTTATAGGCGCGGCTAGGGCATCTGGGAGTGCGAGATAAGCTCTATCCCGAGAGCTCCAGCCGGCGGTTGCGGGTGAGCGCAGCGTGGCCTCATCTCGTGCGGGTTGAGCGGGAGGTTAGGGACGATGGGGTTCGGGCCCCACTTGCAGGTGTGTGTGTGAGAGAGAGACGTGGTGCTAGGTCCCTCCTGCAGACGTGAGAGAGAGGGAGAGATGCGCGCGCGCGAGAGAGATGAGATCTGGGTGGGGATCGAGCGAACATGGGGTGGCTAGCGATCGGCCTAGCTGGGTCGGTCAGTCTGGTTGGGCTCTTCGGCCTGGCTGGGTCGGCTTTGGCCTGGTTGGGCCGTGTGTGGGTTTCTTTTTTTTGAAAACTCTTTTTTTAGATCCAAACTAGAAACTGAAAAGAAATATATACATCATAAAATTCCTAAAATCTTTATTGGTAAAGTAGAGCACAAGGAACATTAATTCCTATTCATATAATTTAGAATTTTTTTTCTAATGCAATAAATTTAAATCTGGCTAACAAAATAATTTTCGATGCAACCTTGAAAATACCAAATATTTGTCCAACACTTCCCCACTCATGTATGTTTTGAGGAAGTCATATTATCCTCTCTCTATTATTTTATGTGAGTGGAAAAACTTGAACATCATAAACTCCAAATGCAATAAAAATATGATATGCAATATGATGATCCTATTAACATCCTAATTTAATAAAATTGGGAAGTGACATAACTCAACAGACACCCTTGGAGATACTTGTAGAGCACCTTTATAGTCACCCAGTTACGTTGCGACGTTTGATACACACAAGGTACTCCTCCGGTGTCAGTGAGTTGCATGATCTCATGGTGATATGAATATATACTTGACATGTAGAAAACAATAGCAATAAACTGACACGATCACATGATATGTTTATAGTTTGGGTCTTGTCCATCACATCATTCTCCTAATGGCGTGATCCCGTTATAAAATTACAACACATGCCTATGGCTAGGAAACCTTAACCATCTCTGATCAATGAGCTAATTTAGTAGAGGCTTACTAGGGAACGTTGTTGTCTATGTATTCACGCATGTATATGAGTTTCCAATCAATACAATTATAGAATGGATAATAAATGATTATCATGAACAAGGAAATATGATAATAACTAATTTATTATCGCCTCTAGGGCATATTTCCATCAACATGTATGTGTCGATTGGCTATAAAACCTTTGCCCATCCTTGCCCTTGCATGAACACCAGTCCTTATCACCCCTTTATCAAAGAAGCAAGCCTCGAGGAGGGAACACCGTAGAGCCCAATTGAAGCCAAGTGAAAGTGTATGGTGCTCCCATGTGTGGTTCTGGTAGTTGATGACAATCCCTATGGACTAATAATGGTTACCTTGAGTTATATTTGAAGGTTTGTACATATGCATTGCCTGTAGACCATTTGTTGGTTTCAAGGTTGTTAGAATAAGAATATGTGTTGACCAAGGTTCTATTCAAGGTTTTATCCAAAGATTGGTCATGTGAGAGTTGAGCCTGTTTACAAGCATGTCTTGAAGAAGAAGACTATGTGAACATTCATGTTTACCTTCAAGACATCATCCTAATGAGGAGCGTTGGAAAGATACAAGGTTGATCAATACTAAGTACAAAAAGCGATTCAAGTTGATTAACACACAAAGCATAGAAGATGTACCAAGTGGGATTAAGTGATCTCATGGTACGGTAAACATTGTTCATTGTGCTTGTGTACTAACCCATGTTCTATGTAAGAGTTATTTGTGGGGTTAGGTTTGTTTCCATGGGCGTGCATCCTAAGGAAGATAGCATATAACCCATGAAGGATGAAATCAAGTGATGATCGTCATCAAATTCACGATGTGCAAGTTCAAGTGGAGCATAAGGGAGAGATCATCCTTGAAGCTTGCCATCCATTGTGATGGCAATGTACATGTGAAGATGTGTCAAAGATTGGCTCGCCCATAGTGGAGTATGGGGGAGAAATCTACTAGTGTTCATCGAGCTAGCGCAATCAAGACAGGTGGTCTAACTTGAGGAGGACAAAGCCGCCATCATCTAGCTCAGGTGGTCTATGTGCAAAGAAAAGGTTTGATCGGTCCCATGGTATTAGCTAGGAGAACGGGTTATAGGATCGATGGTCGTACTATCAAGGGGGGCTCTCGAGTGAGTAGCTTGATCATATCGCTTGTAGAGAGCTCCACCCATTGCATCCTTTGCATCATACTTCTTGGTCCTTGTTTGGTATTTTTTCTTTGAGACTCTTTGAGCTTATGGTCACCTTCTTGACAAACTCATGTTCATCGAGAATGATTTTCGTCTGCATCATCTAGTATGTTTTTAGTGTTAGTGTTTTTGTCGAATCCTCATTCATAGAGGTTTCACACCTCTATATCTTAGGCATTTTTCTACTGACACTTCTTATTATTTCCAGTCATTGTTGGATAGTACTTGTCGTCTTCTATCCAACAAGCTTGAGTTTGTTGATTCCGGAGTCTGTTTGCAGTAGTTATAGCAGTCTCAGTAGTGGAGCTTGATACGTATCCAACGTATTTGTAATTTTTGATTGTTCCATGCTATTATATTATCAATCTAGGATACTTTACACAATTATACGCCATTTTATATCCTTTTTGGGAACTAACCTATTAACCCAGTGCCAAATGCTAGTAGTTATTTTTTGTCTGTTTTTGGTTTTCCACGAAATCTATACCAAACGAAGTCCAAAAGCTAAGAAACCTTTTGACGGTTTTTTATGGACAAGAGATATCTAGAGAGCTTCGAGAGGAGTCCAGAAGACATGCGAGGAGATGGCAAGGCACCATGATGCCTTGTGGGCTCCTCATGGATTTGTCTGGACTAATTCCACCTCCATAAATTCTCTAAAATCAGGAAACCAATAGGGAGCCATTCGAACACTTTTCCGCCGCCGCAAGCCTCTGTTCTGACGGGAGGCCATATGGACACCTTTTCTGGTACTCCGTAGGAGGGGGAATCGACCACAGAGACCATCTACATCAACCTTGCTACCTCCATGATGATGCGCGAGTCCACCATAGGCCTACGGGTCCATAGATGTCTTCTTCTCTCTCTTCGATCTTCAATACAAAGTTCACCGCGATTCCCATGGTGATCTATCTGATGTAATCTTCTTTTGTCTTGTGTTAGTTAGGATCCGAGCAATTGTGGGCTTCTGATCAGATTATTCATTAAAAGTAATTGAGCCTCCTCTGAATTCTATTATACATGATTATTATTGATCGTGATTCTCTCCAATCTATCTGTTTGGTTTGGCCAACTAGATTGATTTATCTTTAGTGAGAGTGGTGTGTTGTAGTGCGTTCGATCTTGTGGTGTTATACATCCTCATGACACAAGGGGCCAAGACACATATTTGTATTGTTGCCATTAAGGATAAAATGATGGGATCCTAACATATTGCTTGTCTTATTTTGTCTACATCATGTCACGTGCTACTTCTCGAGCATGCGTTGGTTTCCCGTGAAGAGGAACGATTTAATGCAGCAAAGTAGATAAGTATTTCCCTCAGTTTTTGAGAACCGAGGTATCAATCCAGTTGGAGATACAAGCGAGCCACCAATAGATATACCTGCACAAGGAATCTAACTCTTGCACCCAACGCTATTAAGGGGTTGTCAATCCCTTCACGGTTATTTGCAAGGATGAGATCTAGTAGAGACAGATATAATATGATGCTTGAATGGAAAGTAAAACTAAAAGTAAAAACAATGCAACAAGTATTTTTGGTGTTTTTGGTTTTAGATCAGAAAATATAATGTGGAAAATAGACCCGGGGGCCATAGGTTTCACTAGATGGCTTCTCTCATGATGACAAGTATTACGGTGGGTGAACAAATTACTATCGAGCAATTGATAGAAAAGCGAATAGTTATGAAGATATCCAAGGCAATGATTATGCATATAGGCATCACGTCCATGACAAGTAGACCGAAACGATTCTGCATCTACTACTATTACTCCACACATCGACCGACTCCTGCCTGCATCTAGAGTATTAAGTTCATGAAGAACAGAGTAACGCAATAAGCAAGATGACATGATGTAGAGGGATAAACTCAAGCAATATGATGAAAAACCCATCTTTTTACCCTTGATGGCAACAATACAATACGTCCCTCACTACTCCTACTATGTCACTGGGTGAGGACACCGCAAGATTGAACCCAAAACTAAGCACTTCTTCTATTGCAAGAATTCCCAATCTAGTTGGCCAAACCAAACCAATAATTCGAAGAGACTTGCAAAGATATGAAATCATGCATATAAGAATTCAGGAAAGACTCAAATAATATTAATGGATAATATGAACATGAACCCACAATTCAACGGATCTCGACAAACACACCGCAAAAGAGTATTACATCGGATAGATCTCCATGAAGAACATGAAGAACATGGTATTGAGAAGCAAAGAGAGAGAAGAAGCCATCTAGCTACTAGCTATGGACCCGTAGGTCTGTGGTGAACTACTCACGCATCATCGGAGGGGCAATGGAGTTGAGGTAGATGCCCTCCGTGATCGAATCCCCCTCCGGCAGATTACCGAAAAAGGTTCCAAGATTGGATCTCTCGGGAACGGAGGCTTCTAGCGGCGGAAGTGTTTTCGTGGCTCGTTCTGATAATGATGGAATATTTGGGTATTTATAGGATGAAGATTAGGGTTAGAGGAGGTTCCAGGGGCCCACAAACCTGCCCCGTGCGGGTGCCCCCTGGCCGCGGCAAGCGGGCTTATGGCCACGTGGCAGCGCCTCCGCCTTGGTTCTCAAGTCTCGTGGCTTCCATGTTTTCCAGAAAAAATCATTTCGGAGGTTTTATTCTGTTTGTACTCCGTTTAATATCCTTATCCGCGAAACTCAAAAACAAGGAAAAAACAGAAACTGGCACTAGGCTCTAGATTAATAGGTTAGTCCCAAAAATAATATAAAATAGCATATTAATGCATATAAAACATCCAAAACAGATAATATAATAGCATGGAACAATCAAAAATTATAGATGCATTGGAGACATATCAGCATCCCCAAGCTTAATTCTTGCTCGTCCTCGAGTAGGTAAATGACAAAAACAGAATTTTTGATGTGGAATGCTACCTAACATATTGATCCATGTAACATTCTTTATTGTGGCATGAATATTCAGATCCGTTAGATTCAAAACAATAGTCTAATATTGACATAAAAATAGTAATACTTTGAGCACACTAACAAGGTAGTCGTGTCCTTTCGAAATAACATGGCCTTAGGAAGTTATCCCTACAAAATCATATGGTCTGGCTATGCTCCATCTTCCCCACACAAAGTATCTAAATCATGCACAACCCCGATGAACAAGTCAAGCAATTGTTTCACACTTTTGGCGTTACCAAACCTTTTCAACTCTCACGCAATAAATGAGCGTGAGCCATGGATATAGCATTATAGGTGGAATACAATATGGTGGGGGTGCAAGGAAAAAGGAGAAGATAGTCTCACATCAACTAGGCGTATCAACGGGCTATGGAGATGCCCATCAATAGATATCAATGTGAGTGGGTAGGGATTGGCATGCAACAAATGCACTTAGAGATATAAGTGTATTTTAACATCCCAAATTTTGGAATGTTATAATAAATATTAGAATGAGTGTTTGTTTGCTTGAGTGAAATTTGAAACTTTTTGAAAACTTTTGAACGAGAGGGAATAAAATGACTTTCCCTTTTGTGATTTGAATTCAAAATTCAATTCTTCAAATCAGTGAGAGAAGATAACATGACTTCTTCATAAACAAGGAATTTGAAAAGTGGATTTGAAAATCTCAGAATTATTCTTTTTTTCGGAATTCATTTCATATTTGGTTCCATTTTAAATTTTGAAATAATTCAAATACCCTTGACAATATTTTTGAGAGGAGTAACATGACACTCCACACCAGGGTTATTTTTGTGAAGTTTTGAATCATAAAAACCCAGGGGGTTATTTGAAAGTTTATTGCAAAAAGAATTAAAATCAAATTAGGCATTTTTCTGAAAAATATTTTTTGAAGTATTTATTTTGGCCGTGGAAAAATGTTCATTTAATTGCATTAATTCCCCTGGTCATTTTGATATATGAATCTTCATTTTTGGAAATGATTTGATTGCCATAAAGATAGTTTCCATTCTCTGTTATTTTATAAAAGGAAATGTTTAACGTATTAGGAAAGTCCACCGCGGCCCACCTCCTTCGAATCGGCCACCGACGCCGCGCCCTCTCCCTCTCTCTCTAACGTGCGGGCCCGACCGACCGCTAGCGCGATCTTTGCGGTCACCTTCCTCCTCCCACTCTCTCCATTCACTCCCGAGCAGATCTCGCCGGAGCCCGATCCCCTCGACGATTCCCTTCCTTTCTACGACCCCGAGCCGCCCCTATAAAGCCCGAGGCCCCCTCTACCCATTCCCCTCCGAAACCCCCTTCCCCGTGCCCTCTCGTCGTCGTAATCACTCGCCGGAGCTCCGGCCACCACCGAAGCTCCTCGAGCTCGTGCCGCTCCACCCCGACACCCCTGCCGCCTCCCGAGCCCACCAACCGCTCCCCCCTCACTCGCGCGCACCTCCTAGTGCCCTCGCTCGAGCCCCACACCCACCAGAGCCCCTTTCCCTGTCGACACCCGAGCGCCGCCGCCGCCTCCGAGCTCGCCGCCGTCGACACCATCGCCCTCGAGCCCCGCTGACGCTACCGTCGTGCTTGTCGTGCTCGCCTACATCGACCGGTGCCATCACCAACGCCGGAGGACCACCGAAATGTCGTCTCCGTTGACCTCGCCGTCGTCGGACATCGCCAAAGCTTCGTCGGAGCACCCCGACCCCCCTTGTGAGCTCTCCTTCCTCCTCGTCCGTCCGATCTTGTTCAACGGTGTAGATTAGATCTACATACCCCTTCGGTTTAGATCCGGTTTAGATTTAATAAACCGACCGGTTTTCTGTTTAGTCATTTAGCCGAACCTTTTTCTGTTAGGAGTCGGCCGTCCGCTCGAATTGTTAGAACGCGCACCCCCTTTAGCCAATCAGAGAATGCCACGTAGCACCCTATCCGTTAGTTAGATTTTTTTTCTATTTTCTATTTTAAAAACAGAATAGTTCTGTTTTTGTTTTCTTTATATATTTTAAGTTATTGGTTGTTTTAAATTGATTCCTTTTGCATCTTGTCACAAATTTTATCTAGTTCCTGTAGATATCAAGTTTGACTATATTTGAATAATTTAAATTTGAATTCAAACAGATTTGATTTAAATATTATTTTCTGAATATCTTGAGTTTAAAAATCTATTTTGAGTTGATTCTTTTTGCTACCTGTCACTAGTGATTTTAGTTAACAGTAGGTATAAATTGAGAATTTTTAGAATATTTAAAGTAGTATTTTCATGCAAAACAGATTCTGTTTTAGTTCCTTTTAGGTTTATTTCTATTTCTTTTGTTTTAAATTGTTTTAATTTAGTTTCTTTTATATTAGTTGACAAGTTTTACATTGTTTTCTGTTAGTTAGAATTAATATTTCAATCAAGTTATTTCTATGTTACTTATTAGTTTTGCTTGCATGGAATCAATTCTAGTTCAATTATAACTTGCAATTGATTTCCATTGCTATTTTGATTTGCTATTGGAAAATACCTTTAATAAAATTGTTTTATAAAATATATTTTCTGTTAACTTAGTTGTTATATATTTTGTTTTCTGTTATTTTAATATTTTATTGTTTTACTTGTTGTTAAGTTTATTAGTTAGAAAACTTATGATGTTTAGTGTGTTGTTTTCATAATTCCTTACTTGTTCTTCAAAAGTAATTCTTTTTGCTAGTAAAATATTTACTAAAATACTTTTGTTATATTTTACTTTGTTTTTGTGTTTTTACTTTTCAAAATAGGATTTATTTGTAGAAAAACCAACCTTAGTTGTGTTGTTGAAACTTTGTTGTTTTGAGTTTTGTCTTAAGTATTTCCTTCATCACAACCTTGTTGCTTTTGGTTTTGTGTTACTTTTTGATTGTTAGAATTGATTGCTAGTATGATTGCTTATATGAATGCAATGTTTGATTATATAGATTTTCATCGGAGAGTGACGAATAGTCTATCAAGTTATTTCTGAGAGCGATATTATTCTTCATCAGCAGTACAGACAAGTTCACTTTGACCATCTATTTCATACCTATGTTTTATTGCATGTAGTGATATCATTCAACAAATCCCTCTAGTAGTGTTATTGAAAATTCTTGTAGTCAAGTAGAATGCATGAGGTAGGAACCCACCACTTGTTACCAAAGCCCCGGGAACGTTAGTTATTTTAATGCTATGCTAAAGTAGACGGGGTCTGGTATGAGTGTTCGTGAGTGGTGTGAGAAGGAGGACTCTATGTCAAGACGACAACTTCATGAAGGCATCTTCAAGTCATACATCTTCAAGACCTCAAGACTTCGAGACTCGAGAATCAAGTTTTCAATACACACTACTGGGTGAAGGATGGTTGATTGGGCATCCCTGGAGTAACAAGTGGATGGCCGGGATGCGTGGAGAAGCGCCATGACATCTTGCGGAAAGCTTCACCCAGACTCAAAGAGACGGATGAATACTTCATGCCCGGAAGCTTACCTGTGTAGCCACAAGTCATTATGGGCTCTGGCTTGGTTGATCTTTGTTGTGACTCTGGCTGGGCAGTGCTACGAGATGTAGTCGACGTTAGGATTGGATGGGTACTGACAGTAGTCAGGGAAACACTCTGAAAGACCATGTTTCGTTCGTCCTGTTCTCAAACACCCGGCAGTGCGAGGACTTACCAGGAGGGAACGAATCTTGTGGGTAAAGTACACAACACTCTGCAGAGTTAAACCTAATCGATTAGCCGTGTCCACGGTTACGAACAATTTGAGCTTCTAGACTTGGATCTATCTCTGAACTCTCAACACTGGAATGCTTATTAATGGTGGGCAACTTATGATACTTGTGGGCATTAAGACATCGGTTGGCAGAACCATGTCATGTTAGGTAACTCTGTAGTGAAAACTCCTGAAATTCCTTTGTTGTAGGAAAATAAAATAAAATCAGCTTTTATGCAAAAACTCAGACACAGAGCCACAAGGCCTTACTGCATATAGAATAGTTTTTATCTTCTGTTCTACTATGGTGATCTTGCCGGTACATTCAATGTACTGGCCTACACGGCTGCAATGTCTTATGTTGCAGATAAGCTCTACGACGGGTAAGAGTACGATTCAGGGTTTCGGTCTGCACTCAACCTGCCGTTGGTGTTATCAGGACTCCACTCCCGTTGACTGTTTCCGCTGATATTTTTAAGGTATATATCAGTTTTACATTAATTACATGTGATTGCACTTTGATATATACATTGATGTACTGTGTGTGCCAGCATACTGATCCAAGGATGGCACAGAAAACACAGAGGCCTGAACTTTCCAGGTCGGGTCGCTACATGTATGAAAGCTCAAAAAAGAAAACTAAGTGGTCGTGCAAACTAAATATCCACTAGTTATATGAAAGTGACAAAATAGGAGACTCTCTATCATGAAGATCATGGTGCTACTATGAAGCACAAGTGTGGAAAAAGATAGTAGCAATTGTCCCTTCTCTCTTTCTCTCATTTTTTTTAATTTTGGTGGGCTTCTTTGGCCTCTTTTATTTTTTGTAAAGTCCGGATACTCGTCCCAACTTGTGAGGGAGTCATGGCCTCCATCATCCTTTTCTCTCATGGGACAATGTTCTATTGATGAAAAATCATCACACTTTTATTTACTTATAACTCAAAGAAAAAGAAATTACAACACGATTCATATGAAGTGATGATGCAAGTTTTTATTATATCCCTCTTGGATGCCATTATATCCCTCTTGGATGCCATTATATTAGGACTAAATTCATAACCTAAACAAATTACCATGCTGTTTTAAGAAACTCTCAAAATAATATAAGTGAGGAACGAGAGTTCAATAATTTCTATAAAATATAACACCACCATGCTCTAAAAATATATAAGTGAAGTACTAGAGCAACATTGCCTAGCTCAAAAGATATAAGTGAAGCATATAGAGTATTCTAACAAATTCATGATTCAACGCGTCTCTCTCTAAAGATGTGTTCAGCAAGGATGATTGTGGCAAACTAAAAAGCAAAGACTCATATCATACAAGATGCTCCAAGCAAAACACATATCATGTGGTGAATAAAAATATAGCCTCAAGTAAATTTACCGATGGATTGAAGACGAAAGAGGGGATGCCTTCCGGGGCATCCCCAAGCTTAGGATTTTTGGTATCCTTGAATATGACTTGGGGTTGTTGGAGAATGTTGCATGGAAAAAAAAATCCTACGTTCACGCAAGACCTATCCATGGTTATGAGCATCTACGAGAGGGAGAGTGGATCTACGTACCCTTGTAGATCGCTAAGCGGGAAGCGTTAAGAAATGCGGTTGGTGTAGTCGAACGTCTTCGCGATCCAAATCACCGAGCGTCCCGCGATCCAATCACGATCCATCTTGCGATCCAATCATGGTCTGTCCTGAAAACTTCATCACGATCCATCCCGCGAGCTCGATCACGGTCCTTCCGATCTAGCGCCGAACGGACGGCACCTCCGCTTTTAGCACACGTACGGCTTGATGATGATCTCCGTCGTGGTGATCCAGCAAGAGGGAGCGGAGAGGAAGAAGAGTTCTTCGGCAGTGTGACGGTGCTCCGGTGATGGTGGTGGAGCTATTCCGACAGGGCTTTGCCTAAGCACTGGAGAAATCCGATCTAGAGGAGAAACTATGCACTGGAGGAACAGGCAGCACATGGCCAAAAATTATGTGCAAAAACCCTAAAACCTCTAGTATATATAAAAGGGAGGGAGGAGAGGACTTGGTGCAAGGGCCAAGCCTCCTTGGTTCAGCCGAAGTGGGGAAGAGAGGAGGACTCCTCCTCCAATCCTAGTAGGACTAGGATTCCTCCTTTTTGGCCTTTTTTCCACCTTTTCCCTTTGGGCTTTTCTTCCCTAGCCGCATGGGCCTTGTGTGGGACTTACACTAGCCCAAAAAAGGCTGGTATTTATTCTCCCACATCCCATGAAGCCTCTTGGGTCGAAATACCCCTTCCGGTGGTCTCCTGGTAAACTATCGGCACTCCCGGTACACTACCGATTAGCCCGAAACTTTTCTGGCGACCAAAACAGGACTCCCTATATATGAATCTTTACCTTCGGACCATTACGGAGCTCCTCGTGACGTCCGGGATCTCATCCGGGACTCCGAACAACTTCCGGTCACCACCATACATAATTCGAGAACTATGTAGACATGACCGAGACACCTCTACGGTCAATAACCAATAGCGGGACCTGGATGCCCATATTGGTTCCTACATATTCTACGAAGATCTTTATCGGTCGAACCTCTATGTCAAGGATTTAGTTAATCCCGTATGATGTTCCCTTTGTTGTTCAGTATGTTACTTGCCCGAGACTTGATCGTTGGTATCTCCATACCTAGTTCAACCTCGTTACGGCAAGTCTCTTTACTCGTTCCGTAATACAAAATCCCATGACTAACACTTAGTCACATTGCTTGCAAGGCTTATTGTGATGTTGTATTACCGAGTGGGCCCTGAGATACCTCTCCGTCACACGGAGTAACGAATCCCAGTCTTGATCCATGCCAACTCAACAGACACCCTCGGAGATACCTGTAGAGCACCTTTATAGTCACCTAGTTACATTGCGACGTTTGATACACACAAGGCACTCCTCCGATGTCCATGAGTTGCATGATCTCGTGGTCATAGTAACATATACTTGACATGCAGAAAACAGTAGCAATAAACTAACATGATCATATGATACGTTTGTAGTTTGGGTCTTGTCCATCACATAATTCTACTAATGATGTGATCCCTTTATCAAATTACATCACATGTCAATGGCTAGGAAACCTTGACCATCTTTGATCAACGAGCTAGTTCACTAGAGGCATACTAGGGACATAGTGTTGTCTATTTACCCACACATGTAATGTGTTTCCAATCAATACAATTATAGCATGGATAATAGACGATTATCATGAACAAGAAAATATAATAATAAACACTTTATTTATTGCCTCCAGGGCATATTTCCGACAATCTCCCACTTGCACTAGAGTCAATAATCTAGTTCACATCACTATGTGATTTACATTGTAATGAATCGAACACCCATGCAGTTCTGGTGTTGATCATGTTTAGCCCTTGGAAGAGGTTTAGTCAACGGGTGTGCAACATTCAGATCCGTGTGCACTTTGCAAATATTTATGTCCTTTTCCTCGATGTAATCGCGGATGGATTTGAAGCGTCACTTTATGTGTCTGGTCCTCTTGTGAAACCTTGGTTCCTTGGCCAGAGCAATGGCATCAGTGTTGTCACAGAACAGGTTCATTGGATTCAGTGCACTGGGCACTACTCCAAGATCTATCATGAACTGCTTCATCCATACACCTTCCTTCGCTGCCTCCGAGGCTGCGATGTACTCCGCTTCGCACGTAGAATCGGATACCATGCTTTGCTTGGAACAGCACCAGCTTACCGCTCCCCCGTTGAGTATAATTATGTATCCGGTTTGTGACTTAGAGTCATCCGGATCAGTGTCAAAGCTTGCAGCGATGTAACCCTTTACGACGAGCTCTTCATCACCTCCATAAACGAGAAACATTTCCTTAGTCCTTTTCAGGTACTTAAGGATATTCTTGACCGCTGCCCAGTGTTCCATTCCAGGATCACTTTGAAGCCTTCCGGCCATACTTATGGCAAGGCTGACATCCGGTCTTGTGCACAACATTGCATACATGGTAGAGCCTATGGCTGAAGCATAGGGGATGACACTCATCTTTTGTCTATCTTCTGTAGTCACTGGGAATTGAGTCTTACTCAACTTCACACCTTGTAACACAGGCAAGAACCTGTTGGGGAACGTCGCATGGGAAACAAAAAATTTCCTACGCACACGCAAGATCTATCCATGGTGATGAGCATCTACGAGAGGGAGAGTGGATCTATGTACCCGTATAGACTGCTAAGCGGGAAGCGTTAAGAAACGCGGTTGGTGTAGTTGAACATCTTTGCGATCCAAATCGCCGAGCGTCCTGCGATCACATCACGATCCGTCCCGTGATCCAATCTAGATCCGTCCCGCGAACTCATCACGATCCGTCCTACAATCTCATCATGATCTGTCCCGCGATCTCATCACGATCCGTCCCGTGAACTCATCACGATCCGTCCCGCGAACTCATCATGAACCGTCTGGCGATCTTGATCACGGTCCTTCCGATCTAGCGCCGAACGAACGACACCTCCGCGTTCAGCACACGTGCAGCTTGATGACGATCTCCACCGTCTTGATCCAGCAAGAGGAAGTGGAGAGGAAGAAGAGTTCACCGGCAGTGTGACGGTGCTCCGACGATGGTGGTGGAGCAATTTTGGCAGGGCTTCACCTAAGCACTACGGAAATCCGATCTAGAGGAGCACCGGTGGAACGGGTAACACGTGGCCGTAAAAACTAGTGCAAAACCCTAAAATCCACTGGTATATATAGGAGAAGAGGAGAGGAGGCTGGCGCAAGGGCCAAGGCTCCTATAGGAGTCGGCCGAACCAACTAGGGAGGAGTCCACCTCCTCCACTCCTAGTAGGATTAGGACTCCTTCCCTAATTTGCCTTTTTTTTTCCTTTTTCCACCTTTTTCCTTTTGGGTTTTCTTCTCCAGCCACATGGTCCTTGTGTGGGAGTTTCCACCAGCCCACTAAGGGCTGATATTCACTCTCCCACAGCCCATGAAGCCTCTTGGGTCGAAATACCCCTCCCGAAGATCTCCCAGTACACTACCGGCACTCCCGGTACACTACCGATGAGCCCAAAACTTTTCCGGCGACCAAAATAGGACTTCCTGTATATGAATCTTTACCTCCGGACCATTCCGGATCTCCTCGTGATGTCCGGGATCTCATCCGGGACTCCGAACAACCTTCAGTCACCACCATACATAACTCTATACTACCGAAACGTCACCAAACCTTAAGTGTGCAGACCGTGCGGGTTCGAGAACTATGTAGACATGACCGAGACACCTCTATGGTCAATAACCAATAGCGGGCCCTGGATGACCATATTGGTTCCTACATATTCTACGAAGATCTTTATCGGTTGAACCTCTATGTCAAGGATTCAGTCAATCCTGTATAATGTTCCCTTTGTTCTTCGGTATGTTACTTGCCCGAGATTCGATCGTCGGTATCTCCATACCTAGTTCAACCTCATTACCGGCAAGTATCTTTACTCGTTCCGTAATACAAGATCCCTTGACTAACACTTAGTCACATTGCTTGCATGGCTTATTGTGATGTTGTATTACCGAGTGGGCCCTGAGATACCTCTCCGTCACACGGAGTAACAAATCCCAGTCTTGATCCATGCCAACTCAATAGACACCCTCGGAGATACCTATAGAGCACCTTTATAGCCACCCAGTTACGTTGCGACATTTGATACACACAAGGCACTCCTCCGATGTCCGTGAGTTGCATGATCTCATGGTCATAGGAACATATACTTGACATGCAGAAAATAGTCGCAATAAACTGACACGATCATATGCTATGTTTGTAGTTTGGGTCTTGCCCATCACACCATTCTCCTAATGATGCGATCCCATTTATCAAATGACATCTCATGTCCATGGCTAGGAAACCTTAACCATGTTTGATCAACGAGCTAGTCTATTAGAGGCATACTAGGGACATGGTTTTGTCTATGTATCCACACATGCATCTAAGTCTCCGATCAATACAATTATAGCATGGATAATAAAAGATTATCATGAACAAGGAAATATGATAATAACTAATTTATTATTGCCTCTAGGGCATAATTCCAATAGTCTCCCACTTGCACTAGAGTCAGTAATCTAGTTCACATCACCATGTGATTCGCACTGTTATGAATCTAACGCCCAATGAGTTCTGGGGCTCGATCATGCTTTGCATGTGAGAGAGGTCTTATAGTCAACGGGTCTGCAACACTCAGATCCGTGTGTACTTTGCAAATCTCTATGTCAAACCGTAAACACTGCTACCACACTCCACTTGGTACTATTCCAAATGGATGCTCCACTATATGTATCTAGATTGCTACTACGGGTCATCCAGATTGGTGTTAAAGCTTGCATCGACGTAACTCTTTACGACAAACTCTTTATCACCTCCATAATCGATAAACATCTCCTTAGTCTTTTAGTTACTAAGGATAATCTTGACCGCTGTCCAGTGATCCACTCCTGGATCACTCTTGTACCCCTTGATGGACTCATGGCAAGGCACACACAGGTGAGGTACACAACATGGCATACTATACAGAGCCTATGGCTAAGGCATAGGGGACGACATTCGTCCTTTTTCTTTCTTCCGCCGTTGTCGTGCTTTGAGTCTCACTCAACTTCACACCTTACAAAGCAGGTGAGAACATTTCTCTCTGACTAATCCATTTTGAACTCTTTCAAAATCTTGTCAAGGTATGTACTCATTGAAAGTTTTATCAAACATCTTGATCTATCTTTATAGATCTTGATGCTCAACAATTAGGTAGCTTTATCCAGGTCTTCCTTTGAAAAACTCTTTTCAAACAACCATTTATGCTCTCCAGAAATTCTACATCATTTCCGAATAGCAATATGTCATCCACATATACTTATCAGAAACTCTATAGTGCTCCCACTCACTTTATTACAAATACAAGTTTCTCGTAAACTTTGTACAGACTCAAAAACTTTGATCACCTCATCAAAGTGTATATTCCAACTCCGAGATGCTTTTCACTTCATAGAAGAATCACTGAAGCTTGCATACCTTTTAGCATCCTTAGGACTGACAAAACCTTCTGGTTGTATCTCATACAACCTTCCCTTTAAGGAAGGAAACGATGTTTTGGCATCCATCTGCCAGATTTCATAATTGAAAAATGCAGCAACTGCTAACATAATTCCAACAGACTTTATCATCGCTACGAGTGAGAAAGACTCATCGCAGTCAACTCCTTGAACTTGCCAGAAACTTCTTTGCGACAAGTCGAGCTTTATAAATGGTGACATTTACCATCAGAGTTTGTCTTCATTTTAAAAGTCCATTTGTACTCAGCGACCTGCCGTCCAACGAGCAAGTCTACCAAAGTCTATACTTGGTTTTCATACATGGATCCTTTCTCGGATTTCATGGCCTCTAACCATTTGTCGGAATCCGGGCCCATCATCGCTTATCCATAGCTCGTAGGCTCATTGTTGTCCAACAACATGACCTTCAAGACAGGGTTGTTGTACCGATCAGGAGCAGTACACATCCTTGTCGACCTACGAGGTTCGATAGTAACTTGATCCGAAGCTTCATGATCATCATCATTAACTTCCTCTTCAACGGACGTAGGTTCCACAGAAACATCTTTCTACGTTGCGCTACTCTCTGGTTGAAACAGAGGTTCAATAACCTCATCAAGTTCTATCCTCCTCCCACTCAATTCTTTCAAGAGAAACTTTTTCTCGAGAAAGGACCCAGTTTTAGCAACAAACATTTTATGCTCGGATCTGAGATAGAAGGTTCACCCAACTGTTCTTAGGGTATTCTATGAAGATGCATTTGTTCGCTTTGGGTTTGAGCTCATTAGGTGAAAACATTTTTCCACACAAGCGTCGCAGCCTCAAATATTCAGAAATGACAGCTTAGGTTTCTACCAAACCATAATTCACACTGTGTCATCTCAACGGATTTAGATGGTGCCCTATTTAAAGTGAATGTAGTTGTCTCTAATGTATAACCCCAAAACTATAGTAGTAAAACGACAAGAGACATCATAACCCGCACCATATCCAATAGAGCACGACTATGACGTTCGTACACACCATCACACTATGGTGTTCCAGGTGGCGTGAGTAGTGAAACAATTTTCACATTGTCTAAAGTTGTATGCCAAACTCGTAACTCAAATATTTACCTCCACGATCATATCGTAAATATTTTTATCTTCTTGTCACGATGATCTTAAACTTCACTCTGAATTAGCTTGAACCTTTCAAATGATTCAGACTTGTGTTTCATTAAGTAAACATACAATATATCTACTCAAATCATCAGTGAAGGTAAGAAAATAATGATATCCACCGCACGCTACAAGACTCATTGGATTGCATACATCAACATGTATCATTTCCAATAAATCACTTGCCCGCTTCATCAAAACAGAAAATGGGGTCCTTAGTCATCTTGACCAAGAGGCATGGTTCGCATGTCTCAACCGATTCGAAATCGAATGAGTCCAAAGATCCATCAGCATGGATTTCTTCATGCGCTTTATACCAATATGACATTTAGTGGTAGTGCCACAAGTATGTGGTACTACTATTATTAACTTTGTATCCTTTTTGGCATCAATGTTATGAACATGTGTATTACTATGAACAAGTTTCAACAAACCATTCTTTATTGGGTGCATGACCATTGAAGGTATTATTCATGTAGACAGAATAACCATTATTATCTAACTTAAATGAATAACCATGTTGCAATGAACATGATCTAATCACGTTCATGCTCAACGCAAAGAAACACCAAATAACATTTATTTAGGTTTGTCACTAATCTTGAAGGTAGAGAGAGCGTGCGATGTTGATCACATCAACCTTGGAAACATTTCCAGCACACATCGTCACCTCACACTTAGCTAGTTCTCCGTTTATTGCGATCACATCAACCTTGGAACCATTTCCAGCATGACGATGGCGATCACATCAACCTTGGAACCATTTCCCACGCGCATCGTCACTTCATCCTTTGCCAGCCTTCGTCTATTTCGTAGTTCCTGTTTCGAGTTGCAAATGTGAGCAACCGAACCGGTATCAAATACCCAGGCACTACACCGAGAGCTAGTAAGGTACACATCAATAACATGTATATCATATATACCTTGTTTTGTTGGAAATATGCCCTAGAGGCAATAATAAATTAGTTATTATCATATTTCCTTGTTCATGATAAATTGTTTATTATCCATTTCATAATTGTATTGATCGGAGACTTAGATGCATGTGTGGATACATAGACAAAACCATGTCACTAGTATGCCTCTAATGGACTAGCTCGTTGATCAAAGATGGTTAAGGTTTCCTAGCCATGGACATGAGATTTCATTTGATAATGGGATCACATCGTTAGGAGAATGGTGTGATTGACAAGACCCAACCTACAAACGTAGCATATGATCATGTCAGTTTATTGCTACTGTTTTCTACATGTCAAGTATATGTTCCTATGACCATGTGATCATGCAACTCACTGACACCGGAGGAGTGCGTTGTGTGTATCAAATGTCGCAACGTAACTTGGTGACTATAAAGGTACTCTATAGGTATCTCCGAGGGTGTCTATTGAGTTGGCATGGATCAAGACTGGGATTTGTTACTCCGTGTGACGGAGAGGTATCTTAGGGCCCACTCGGTAATACAACATCACAACAAGCCTTGCAAGCAATGTGACCAAGTGTTAGTCACGGGATCTTGTATTATGGAACGAGTAAAGAGACTTGTCGGTAACGAGGTTGAACTAGGTATGGAGATACCGACGGTCGAATCTCGGGCAAGTAACATACCGAAGAACAAAGGGAACATCATACGGGATTAGCTGAATCCTTGACATAGAGGTTCGACCGATAAAGATCTTTGTAGAATGTGTAGGAACCAATATGGTCATCCAGGTCCCGCTATTGTTTATTGACCGTAGAGGTGTCTCGGTCATGTCTACATAGTTCTCGAACCCGCAGGGTCTGCACACTTAAGGTTTGGTGACGTTTTGGTAGTATAGAGTTATGTATGGTGATGACCGAAGGTTGTTCGGAGTCCAGGTTGAGATCCTAGACATCACGAGGAGCTCCGGAATGGTTCAGAGGTAAAGATTGATATATAGGAAGTCCCATTTTGGTCACCGGAAAAGTTTCGGGCTAATCGGTAATGTACCGGGAGTGCCGGTAGTATACCGGGAGAGCACCGGGAGGGGTATTTCCACCCAAGAGGCTTCATGGGCTGTGGGATAGTAAATACCAGCCTTTTGTGGGCTGGTGGAAGTCCCACACAAGGCCCATGCGCCTGGGAGAAAAATCCCAAAGGGGAAAAGGTGGAAAAAGGCCAAAAAAAAGAGGAATCCTAGTCCTACTAGGATTGGAGGAGTCCTCCTCTCCTCCCCACTTTGGCCGACCCAAGGGCTGGCTTTTTGGCAGCCAATCCTCCTCCTCCAATCCTCCTATATATACTAGAGGATTTTAGGGTTTTGGCACAGAATTTTCAGCCACGTGCTACCCGTTCCTCTAGTGCATAGTTTCTCCTCTAGATCGGTTTTCTGTAGTGCTTAGGCGAAGCCTTACCGGAATAGCTCCACCACCATCGCTGCAGCACTGTCACGCTACTGGACAACTCTTCTACCTCTCCGCTCCCTCTTGCTGGATCAAGAAGGCGGATATCGTCATCAAGCTGTACGTGTGCTGAACGCGGAGGTGCCGTCCGTTCGGCGCTAGATCGGAAGGACCGTGATCAAGATTGCGAGACGGGTCGTGACGAGATCGCGGGACGGATCATGATGAGTTTGTGGGACGGATAGTGATGAGATCTTGGGACGAATTGTGATGAGTTCGTGGGACGGATCGTGATTGGATCGCGGGACGGATCGTGATGAGATCGCGGGACGCTCGGCGATTTGGATCGCGAAGACGTTCGACTACACCAACCATGTTTCTTAACGCTTCCCGCTTAGAGATCTACGAGGGTACGTAGATCCACTCTCCCTCTCGTAGATGCTCATCACCATGGATAGATCTGCGTGTGCGTAGGAAATTTTTTGTTTCCCATGCAACGTTCCCCAACAGTGGCATCATGAGCTTGGTCTATGTGTAGATGAGATCTCGAGTAGAACACAAAAGGTTTGTGGAGTTGATGCTTAGATTGCTTCCTCCCTTGGTCGGATTTTGGTTCAGCGGTATTGTGAGATGAAGCGGCCCGGACCAACATTACTCATCCGGTTACGAGAGACCGGTTCCCTCGACGCAACTTGTTGCCTAGATGGCTTGCGGGTGGCAGTTTCTCTCACTTTAGTTGGATGGGATTCGACAAAGACGGTCCTTGAGAAGGTTGAAAAGCAAATTATGTATCACCATTGTGGTTTATGCGTAGGTGAGAATCGTTCTTGCTAGAAACCCGTAGCAGCCACGTAAAACATGCAACAACAATTAGAGGACGTCTAACTTGTTTTTGCAGGGTATGTTGTGATGTGATATGGCCAATTACATGATGTGATATATGTGATGTATGAGATGATCATGTGATGTATAGATTATCACGACTTGCATGTCGTTGAGTACTGCAATTGGCAGGAGCCATAGGGTTGTCTTTAATTATTGTATGACCTGCGTGTCAATCATTAAGCGCTATGTAACGCTTTACTTTATCGCTAAACGGTAGCAATAGTAGTAGAAGCATGTTGGGCGCGACAACCCCGATGGCGACACGTTGATGGAGATCAAGATGATGGAGAACATGGTGTCTTTCCGGTGACGATGGAGATCATGCCGGTGATTTCTAGATGGAGATCAAAAGCACAAGTTCATGGCCATATCATGTCACTTATGATTTGCATGTGATGTTAATCCTTTTTATGCACCTTGTTTTGCTTAGGAAGATGGTAGCATTATAAGGTGATCCCTCACTTTAATTTCAAGATAAATTGTGTTCTCCCTGAGTGTGCACCGTTGCGAAAGTTCATCGTGTTGAGACACCACGTGATGATCGGGTGTGATAGACTCTACGTTCACATACAACGGGTGCAAGCCAGTGTTGCACATGCAAAACACTCGGGTTAAACTTGACGAGCCTAGCATGTACAGACATGGCCTCAGAACACAAGAGACCGAAAGGTCAAACATGAGTCATATGGTAGATATGATCAACATAATGATGTTCACCATTCAAGCCACCTCAACTCACGTGATGATCGGACTTGAGTTGGTGAATTTGGATCATGTGTCACTCAGATGACCTGAGGGATGTCAATTTGAGTGGGAGTTCTTAGGTAATGTGATTAATTGAACTCATTATCATGAACATAGTCAAAGTGTCTTTGCAAATTATGTTGTAGATTACTAGCTCACGCTGTAGCTCCCTTGTATTTTTATATGTTCCTAGAGAAATAGAATTGAAAGATGATGGTAGCAATATTGCGGACTAGGTCCATGATCTGGATTGTCCTCATTGCTGCACAGAAGGCTTATGTCCTTAATGCACCGCTCGGTGCGCCAACCCCTCTAGCGTCGTTTGTAGATGTTGTGAACATCTGACAGACACGTTCTGATGACTACTTGATAGTTTAGTGCGTCATGCATTACGACTTAGAATTGAGGCTCTGAAACGTTTTGAACGTCACAGAACATATGAGATGTTCTAAAAGCTGAAATTAGGATCTCAGGCTCGTGCCCATGTTGCGAGATATGAAATCTCCAACAAGTTTCTTTGCCTGCAAGATGAAAGAGAATATCTCAATCGTTGAGCATGTGCTCAGATTGTCTGGGTGCTACAATCGCTTGAATCGAGTGGGAGTTGATCTTCTAGATAAGATAGTGATTGATATAGTTCTCCAAGTCACTGTCACTAAGCTACTAGAACTTGGTGATGAACTATAAAATGCCAGGGATAGAAATAATGATCCCTGAGCTGTTCGCGATGTTTGACACCACGAAGGTAGAAATCAAGAAGGAGCGTCAATTGTTGATGGTTAGTAAAACCACCAGTTTTGAGAAGAGCAAGGAGGGAAACTTCATGGATGGCAAGTCAGTTGTTGCTCTAGTGAAGCAACCCAAAGTTGAACTCAAACCTGAGACTAAGTGCTTCGATTATGAGGAGAGCGGTCGCTGAAGCGGAACAACCCTAGATACTTGGTAGATAAGAAGGCTGGCAACATCAACAGAAGTATATTTGATATACGTGTTATTGATGTGTACCTTGCTAGTACTCCTAGTAGCACCTAGGTATTGGATACCGGTTCGGTTGCTAAATGTTAGTAACTCGAAATAAAAGCTACGGAATAAACGGAGAACTAGCTAAGGGTGAGGTGACGATGTGTGTTGGAAGTGTTTCCAAGGTTGATGTGATCGACATCGCACGCTCTCTCTACCTTTGGGATTAGTAACAAACCTAAATAAGTGTTATTTGGTGTTTTGCGTTGAGCATGAACGTGATTAGATCGTGTTTATTGCAATACGGTTATTCATTTAAGTTAGAGAATAATGGTTATTCTGTTTACATGAATAATACCTTCAATGGTCATGCACCCAGTGAGAATGCTTTGTTGAATTTTGATCGTAGTAATACACATGTTCATAACATTGATGCCAAAAGATGCAAAGTTAACAATGATAGTACCACATACTTGTGGCACTGCCGCTAAATGTCATATTGGTATAAAACGCATGAAGAAACTCCATTCTAATGGATCTTTGGACTCTTTCAATTTCGAATCGGCTGAGACATGTGAACCATGCCTCTTGGTCAAAGATAACTAAGGACCCCGTTTTCTGGTTTGACGGAGCGGGCAAGTGATTTATTGGAAATGATACATGTTGATGTATGCAATCCAATGAGTCTTGTAGCATGCGGTGGATATCGTTATTTTCTTACCTTCACTGATGATTTGGGTAGATATAGTGTATGTTTACTTAATGAAACACAAGTCTGAATCGTTTGAAAAGTTCAAGCAAATTCAGAGTGAAGCTTAAGATCATCGTGACAAGAAGATAAAAATATCCGCGATATGATCGTGGAGGTGAATGTCTGAGTTACGAGTTTGGCATACAACTTTAGACAATGTGAAAGTTGTTTCACAACACACGCCACCTGGAACACCATAGTGTGATGGTATGTCTGAACGTCATAGTCGTGCTCTATTGGATATGGTGCGGGTTATGATGTCTCTTGTCGTTTTGCTACTATAATTTTGGGGTTGTGCATTAGAGACAACTACATTCACTTTAAATAGGGCACCAATCTGTTGAGATGACATCGTGTGAATTATGGTTTGATAGAAACCTAAGCTGTCATTTCTTGATGTTTGGGGATGCGACGCTTGTGTGGAAAATGTTTTCACCTAATGAGCTCAAACCCAAAGTGGACAAATGCATCTTCGTAGAGTACCCTAAGAACAGTTGGGTGAACCTTCTATCTCAGATCCAAGCATAGAGTGTTTGTTGCTAAAACGGGTCCTTTCCCAAGAAAAAGTTTCTCTCGAAAGAATTGAGTGGGAGGAAGATAGAACTTGATGAGGTTTTTGAACCATTGTTTCAACCAGAGAGTAGCGCAGCACGGGAAGTTGTTTCTGTGAAGCCTACGTTAGTTGAAGAGGAAGTTAATGATGATGATCAAGAAGCTTCAGATCAAGTTACTATCGAACTTCGTAGGTCGACAAGGACGTGTACTGCTCCTGAGCGGTACGACAACCCTGTCTTGGAGGTCATGTTGTTGGACAACGATGAACCTACGAACTATGGAGAAGCGATGATGGGCCCAAAAACCAACAAATGGTTAGAGGCCATGAAATCCGAGAAAGGATCCATGTATGAAAACCAAGTATAGACTTTGGTGGACTTGCTCGTTGGACGGCATGTCGTTAAGTACAAATGGATCTTTAAAATGAAGACAGACGCTGATGGTAAATGTCACCATTTGTAAAGCTCGACTTGTTGCAAAGAAGTTTACGACAAGTTCAAGGAGTTGACTACGATGAGACTTTCTCACTCGTAGCGATGCTAAAGTCTGTTGAAACTATGTTAGAAGTTGCTGCACTTTCAATTATGAAATCTGGCAGAGGGATGTCAAAACATCGTTTCCTTAACGGTTTACTTGAGGAAAGGTTGTATGTGATACAACCAGAAGGTTTTGTCAGTCCTAAGGATGCTAAAAGGTGTGCAAGATTTAGTGATCCTTCTATGAACTAAAGCAAGCATCTCAGAGTTGGAATATACACTTTGATGAGGTGATTGAAGTTTTTGAGTCTATACAAAGTTTACGAGAAACTTGTATTTACAATAAAGTGAGTGGGAGCACTGTAGAGTTTCTAATAAGCATATGTGGTTGACATATTGTTGATCGGAAATGAAATAGAATTTCTGGAAAGCATAAAGGGTTGTTTGAAAAGAGTTTTTCAAAGGAAGACCTGGATAAAGCTACCTAATTGTTGAGCATCAAGATCTATAGAGATAGAACAACATACTTGATGAGACTTTCAATGAGTACATACCTTGACAAGTTTTTGAAAGAGTTCAAAATGGATCAGTCAGAGAAAGAGTTCTCGCCTGATTTGTAAGGTATAAAGTTGAGTAAGACTCAATGCCCAGTGACTGCAGAAGATAGAGAAAAGATGAGTGTCATCCCCTATGCTTCAGCCATAGGCTCTATCATGTATGCAATGCTATGCACAAGACCCGATGTCAGCCTTGCCATAAGTATGGCCGGAAGGTTTCAAAGTGATCCTGGAATGGAGCACTAGACAGCGGTCAAGATTATCCTTACTAACTAAAAGACTAAGGAGATGTTTCTTAATTATGGAGGTGATAAAGAGTTCGTCGTAAAGAGTCACATCAATGCAAGCTTTAACACCAATCCGGATGACTCGTAGTAGCAATCTAGATACGTATAGGAGAGCAGCCATTTGGAATAGTACCAAGTGGAGTGTGGTAGCAGTGTTTACGGTTTGACATAGAAATTTGCAAAGTACACACGGATCTGAATGTCGCAGACCCATTGACTATAAGACCTCTCTCACATGCAAAGCATGATCGAGCCCCAGAACTCATTGGGTGTTAGATTCATAACAATGCGTATCACATGGTGATGTGAACTAGAATATTGACTCTAGTGCAAGTGGGAGACTGTTGGAAATATGCCCTAGAGGTAATAATAAATTAGTTATTATCATATTTCCTTGTTCATGATAAATCGTTTATTATCCATGCTATAATTGTATTGATCGGAGACTTAGATGCATGTGTGGATACATAGACAAAACCATGTCCCTAGTATGCCTCTAATAGACTAGCTCGTTGATCAAAGATGGTTAAGGTTTACTAGCCATGGACATGAGATGTCATTTGATAACGGGATCACATCATTAGGAGAATGGTGTGATGGACAAGACCCAAACTACAAACGTATCATATGATCGTGTCAGTTTATTGCTATTGTTTTCTCCATGTCAAGTATACGTTCCTATGACCATGAGATCATGCAACTCACTAATACCAGAGGAGTGCCTTCTGTGTATCAAACATCACAACGTAACTGGGTGACTATAAAGGTACTCTACAGGTATCTTCGAGGGTGTCTGTTGAGTTGGCATGGATCAAGACTGGGATTTGTTACTCTGTGTGACGGAGAGGTATCTCAGGGCCCACTCGGCAATACAACATCACAACAAGCCTTGCAAGCAATGTGACCAAGTGTTAGTCACGGGATCTTGTATTACGGAACGATTAAAGAGACTTTCCGGTAACGAGGTTGAACTAGGTATGGAGATACCGACGATCGAATCTCGGGCAAGTAACATACCGAAGAACAAAGGGAACATCATACGGGATTAACTGAATCCTTGACATAGAGGTTCGACCGATAAAGATCTTCGTAGAATATGCAGGAACCAATATGGGCATCCAGGTCCCGCTATTGGTTATTGACCGTAGAGGTGTCTCGGTCATGTCTACATAGTTCTCGAACCCGCAAGGTCTGCACACTTAAGGTTTGGTGACGTTTCGGTAGTATAGAGTTATGTATGGTGGTGACCGAAGGTTGTTCAGAGTCCCGGATGAGATCCCGGACATCACGAGAAGCTCCATAATGGTTCGGAGGTAAAGATTGATATATAGGAAGTCCCATTTTGGTCACCGGAAAAGTTTCGGGCTAATCGTTAATGTAGCGGGAGTGCTGGTAGTGTACCGGGAGACCACCGGGAGGGGTATTTCGACCCAAGAGGCTTCATGGGCTGTGGGAGAGTAAATACCAGCCTTTTGTGGGCTGGTGGAATTCCCACACAAGGCCCATGCGCCTGGGAGAAAAAGGCCAAAGGGAAAAAGGTGGAAAAAGGCCAAAAAAAGGAGGAATCCTAGTCCTACTAGGATTGGAGGAGGAGTCCTCCTCTCCTCCCCACTTTGGCCGACCCAAGGGCTGGCTTTTTGGCAGCCAAGCCTCCTCCTCCTCCCCTCCTATATATACTAGAGGATTTTAGAGTTTTGGCACAGAATTTTTAGCCATGTGCTACTCGTTCCTCTAGTGCATAATTTCTCCTCTAGATCGGTTTTCTGTAGTGCTTAGGCAAAGCCTTGCCAGAATAGCTCCACCACCATCGCCGCAGCGCCGTCACACTGCCGGAGAACTCTTCTACCTCTCTGCTCCCTCTTGATGGATCAAGAAGGAGGAGATCGTCATCATGCTGTATGTGTGCTGAACGTGGAGGTGCCATACGTTCGGCGCTAGATCGGAAGGAGCATGATCAAGATTGCGAGACGGATCGTGACGAGATCGCGGGACGGATCATGATGAGATCGCGGGACGAATCATGATGAGTTCATGATGAGATCGCGGGACGGATCGTGATGAGTTCGCGGGACGGATCGTGATTGGATCGCGGGACGGATCGTGATGAGATCCCGGGACGCTCGGCGATTTGGATCGCGAAGACGTTCGACTACACCAACCGCGTTTCTTAATGCTTCCCGCTTAGCGATCTACAAGGGTACGTAGATCCACTCTCCCTCTCGCATATGCTCATCACCATGGATAGATCTGCGTGTGAGTAGGAATTTTTTGTTTCCCATGCAACGTTCCCCAACATGTTTGTCGTTGGCCGCCTTCTTGTCAGCCAGGTACTTGGGGCAGTTCCGCTTCCAGTGACCAGTTCCCTTGCAATGAAAGCACTCAGTTTGTAGCTTAGGTCCATGCTTGGGCTTCTTTACAGGATTAGCAACTGCTTCGCCATCCTTCTTGGTTTTACCCTTCTTGCCCTTGCCCTTGTCATTCTTCTTGAAACTAGTCGTTTTATTGACCATCAACACTTGATGTTCTTTCTGGATTTCAGACTCAGCGACTTTTAGCATCGCAAACAACTCCGTGACTGACTTGTTCATCCCGTGCATGTTATAGTTCATCACAAATCTCTTGTAACTAGGTGGCAGTGATTGAAGAACTCTGTCAGTAATCGCCTCTGGCGGAAGGGCAATTCCCAACTCCGCTAGACGAGTCGAATATCCAGACATTCTGAGTATATGTTCACTGATAGACCCGTTCTCCTCCATCTCGCAAGCATAGAACTTATCGGAAGTCTCATACCTCTCGATTCGGGCATTCTTCTGAAAGATAAACTTCAACTCCTGGAACATCTCATATGCTCCATGACGTTCAAAACGTCTTTGAAGTACCGGTTATAAGCCATACAATATTGCATACTGAACTATTGAGTAATCTCCAGAACGTGCCTCCCAAGCGTTCTTAACCTCTTTGGAGGTCATGTCTTCTGGTTGGTCACCAAGCGGTGCATCAAGGACATATGATTTCTAGGAAGCTGTGAGGATAATCCTCAGATTATGGGCCGAGTCAACAAAGTTACTGTTGGGGAACGTCGCATGGGAAACAAAAAATTTCCTACGCACACGCAAACCTATCCATGGTGATGAGTATCTACGAGAGGGAGAGTGGATCTACGTACCCTTGTAGATCGCTAAGCGGGAAGCGTTAAGAAACACGCTTGGTGTAGTCAAACTTCTTCGCGATCCAAATCGCCGAGCGTCCCGCGATCCAATCACGAACCGTCCCGCGAACACATCATGATCTGTCCCGCGAACTCATCATGATCCGTCTCACGATCTTGGTCACGATCTGTCCCGCGAACTCATCACGATCCGTTCCGTGATCACATCACGAACCGTCTCGCGATCACATCACGAACCGTCTCGCTATCTCGATCACGGTCCTTCCGATCTAGCGCCGAACGGACGACACCTCCGCATTCAGCACACGTGCAACTTGATGACGATCTCCACCGTCTCGATCCAGTGAGAGGAGGTGGAGAGGAGAGAGAGTTCACCGGCAGCGTGACGGCGCTCCGGTGATGGTGGTGGAGCAATTCCGGCAGGGCTTCGCCTAAGCGCTGCAGAAAACCGATCTAGAGGAGAAACTATGCACCGGTGGAACGGGTAGCACGTGGCCGGAAATTCTGTCCAAAAACCACCCAATCCACTAGTATATATAGGAGGAGAGGAGAGGAGAGGCAGCAAAGGCCTTTGGGTCGGCCGAAATAGGAGGTGGGAAGCAATCCTACTTCACCTCCAATCCTAGTTGGAGTAGGATTGCCTCCTATTGGCTGATTTTCCACTTTTTGCTTTAGGACTTTCTCTCCTGCGCCATGGGCCTTTTGTGGCTGTTTTCCCAGACCACTAAGGGCTGGTTATTATTCTCCTGCAGCCCATGGACCTCTTGGGGTCGAAATACCCCTCCCGGAGGCCTTCCGGTACACTACCGGCACTCCCGGTACACTACCGATGAGCCCGAAACTTTTCCGGAAACCAAACTGGGACTTCCTATATATTAATCTTTACCTCTGGACCATTCCGGAGCTCCTCGTGACGTCCGGGATCTCATCCGGGACTCCGAACAAACTTCGGTCACCACCATACATAACTCTACACTACCGAAACGTCACTGAACCTTAAGTGTGCAGACCGTGCGGGTTCGAGAACTATGTAGACATGACCGAGACACCTCTACGGTCAATAACCAATGGCGGGACCTGGACGTCCACATTGGTTCCTACATATTCTACGAAGATCTTTATCGGTCGAACCTCTATGTCAAGGATTCAGTTAATCCCGTATAACGTTCCCTTTGTTCTTCGGTATGTTACTTGCCCGAGATTCGATCGTCGGTATCTCCATACCTAGTTCAACCTCGTTACCGGCAAGTCTCTTTACTCGTTCCGTAATAAAATATCCCGTGACTAACACTTAGCCACATTGCTTGCAAGGCTTGTTGTGATGTTCTATTACCGAGTGGGCCCCGAGATACCTCTCCGTCACACGGAGTAACAAATCCCAGTCTCGATCCATGCCAACTCAACAGACACCATTGGAGATACCTGTAGAGCACCTTTATAGTCACCCAGTTACGTTGCGACGTTTGATACACACAAGGCACTCCCCCGATGTCCGTGAGTTGCATGATCTCATGGTCATAGGAACATATACTTGACATGCAGAAAACGGTAGCAATAAACTGACACGATCATATGCTACGTTTGCAGTTTGGGTCTTGTCCATCACATCATTCTCCTAATGATGTGATCCCCGTTATCAAATGACATCTCATGTCCATGGCTAGGAAACCTTAACCATCTTTTGATCAACGAGCTAGTCTATTAGAGGCATACTAGGGACATGGTTTTGTCTATGTATCCACACATGCATCTAAGTCTCCGGTCAATACAATTATAGCATGGATAATAAACGATTATCATGAACAAGGAAATATGATAATAACTAATTTATTATTGGCTCTAGGGCATATTTCCAACAGTTACTTCCATCATCTTTCAACTTAGCTTTCTCTAGGAACGCATTAAAATTCAAGGGTGCTACTGCGCGAGCCATTGATCTACAACATAAGTATGCAAAGGTTAATTAGACTATTGTTCAAGATAATGAGTTCAGTTAATCAAATTACTAAAGCTCCCACTCAAATTGACATCCCTCAGGTCATCTGAGTGTCACATGATCCAAATTCACCAACTCAAGTCCGATCATCATGTGAGTTGAGGTGGTTTCAATGGTGAACATCATTATGTTGATCATATCTACTGTATGACTCATGTTCGACCTTTCGGTCTCTTGTGTTCTGAGGCCATGTCTGTACATGCTAGGCTCGTCAAGTTTAACCTGAGTGTTCTGCATGTGCAACACTGGCTTGCACCCATTGTATGTGAACATAGAGTCTATCACACCCGATCATCACGTGGTGTCTCGACACGATAAACTTTCGCAATGGTGCTCACTCGGGGAGAACACAATTCATCTTGAAAATTAAGTGAGGGATCACCTTATAACGCTACCGTCGTCCTAAGCAAAACTAGGTGCATAAAGGATTAACATCACATTCAAATCATAAGTGACATGATATGGCCATGAACTTGTGCTTTTGATCTCCATCTTGAAAGCACCGGCATGATCTCCATCGTCACCGGCATGACACCATGATCTCCATCATCTTGATCTGCATCGACGTGTCGCCATCGGGGTTATCGCGCCAACATGCTTCTACTATTGTTGCTACCGTTTAGCGATAAAGTAAAGCATTACATAGCGCTTAATGATTGACACCCAGGTCATACAATAATTAAAGACAACCCTATGGCTCCTGCCGGTTGCCGTACTCATCGACATGCAAGTCATGATAATCTATACATCACATGATCATCTCGTACGTCACATATATCACATCATGTAATTGGCCATATCACATCACAACATACCCTGCAAAAACAAGTTAGACATCCTCTAATTGTTGTTGCATGTTTTATGTGGCTGCTACGGGTGTCTAGTAAAAACAATTCTCATCTACGCAAAAACCACAAGGGTGATACACTAGTTGCTTTTCAACCTTCTCAAGGACCGCCTTTATCGAATCCAATCCAACTAAAGTGAGAGAAACTGGCACCCGCAAGCCATCTATGCAACAAGTTGCAGTTGAGGGAACCATTCTCTCGTAAGCATACGAGTAATGTTGGTCCGAGCCGCTTCATATCACAATACCGCTGAACCAAAAAATGACCAAGGGAGGAAGCAATCTTAGCATCAACGCCCACAAACTCTTTGTGTTCTACTCGATATCTCATCTACACATTGACCTAGCTCTGATACCACTATTGGAGAACGTTGCATGGGAAACAAAAATTTCCCTACGTTCACGCAAGACCTATCCATGGTGATGAGCATCTACGAGAGGGACAGTGGATCTACGTACCCTTGTAGATCGCTAAGCGAGAAGCGTTAAGAAACGCGGTTGGTGTAGTCGAACGTCTTCATGATCCAAATCGCCAAGCGTCCCGTGATACAATTACGATCCGTCCCGTGATCCACTCACGATCCGTCCCGCGAACTTGATCACGATTCGTCCCACGAGCTCGATCATGGTCCTTTCGATCTAGCGCCGAACGGAGGGCACCTCCGCGTTTAGCACACGTATGGCTTGATGACGATCTCCGCCGTCTTGATCCACAAGAGGGAGTGGAGAGTAAGAAGAGTTCTCTGGCAGTGTGACGGTGCTCCGACGATGGTGGTGGAGCTATTCCGGCAGGGCTTTGCCTAAGCACTGCAGAAATCCGATCTAGAGGAGAAACGATGCACTGGAGGAACGGGCAGCACGTGGCTAAAAATTCTGTGCAAAAACTCTAAAACCTGTAGTATATATAAGAGGGAGGGAGGAGAGAACTTGGCGCAAGGGCCAAGACTCCTTGGTTCGGCCGAAGTGGGGAGGAGAGGACTCCTCCTCCAATCCTAGTAGGACTAGGATTCCTCCTTTTTGGCCTTTTTTTCCACCTTTTCCCTTTGGGCTTTTCTTCCCTACCCGCATGGGACTTGTGTGGGACTTCCACCAGACCACAAAAGGCTGGTATTTATTCTCCCACAGCCCATGAAGCCTCTTGGGTGGAAATACCCCTCCCGGTGGTCTCCCAGTACACTACCGGCACTCCCGGTACACTACCGATGAGCCCGAAACTTTTCCGGCGACCAAAACAGGACTTCCTATATATGAATCTTTACCTCTGGACCATTCCGGAGCTCCTCGTGACATACGGTATCTCATCTGGGACTCCGAACAACTTTCGGTCACCACCATACATAACTCTATACTACCGAAACATCACCAAACCTTAAGTGTGTAGACCCTGCGGGTTCGAGAACTATGTAGACATGACCGAGACACCTCTACGGTCAATAACCAATAGCGGGACCTAGATGCCCATATTGGTTCCTACATATTCTATGAAGATCTTTATCGGTCAAACCTCTATGTCAAGGATTCAGTTAATCTCGTATAACGTTCCCTTTGTTCTTCGGTATGTTACTTGCCCGACATTCGATCGTCGGTATCAACATACCTAGTTCAACCTCGTTACCGGCAAGTCTCTTTACTCGTTCTGTAATACAAAATACCGTGACTAACACTTAGTCACATTGCTTGAAAGGCTCATTGTGATGTTGTATTACCGTGTGGGCCCTGAGATACCTCTCCGTCACGCGGAGTAACAAATCCCAGTCTTGATCCATGCCAACTCAACAGACACCCTCGAAGATACCTATAGAGCACCTTTATAGTCACTCAGTTATGTTGCGACGTTTGATACACACAAGGCACTCCTTCGATGTCCGTGAGTTGCATGATCTCATGGTTATAGGAACATATATTTGACATGCAGAAAACAGTAGCAATAAATTGACACGATCATATGCTACGCTTGTAGTTTGGGTCTTGTCCATCACATCATTCTACTAATGATGTGATCCCGTTATCAAATGACATCACATGTCAATGGCTAGGAAACCTTGACCATCTTTGATCAATGAGCTAGTTCACTAGAGGCATACTAGGGACATAGTGTTGTCTATTTACCCACACATGTAATGTATTTCCAATCAATACAATTATAGCATGGATAATAGACGATTATCATGAACAAGGAAATACAATAATAAACACTTTATTTATTGCCTATAGGGCATATTTCCAACAGGGGTTCCATGGGCATCCCCAAGCTTAGGCTCTTGCCACTCTTTATTCCATAGTCCATCGTATCTTCACCCAAAACTTGAAAACTTCACAACACAAAACTCAACACAAAACCCATGAGATCCGTTAGTATAAGAAAAATAAATCACCACTTTAGGTACTGTTGTGAACTCATTCTTTATTTATATTTGTGTAATACCTACATAATATAACTTCTTCATGACTCATACCCCTCGATACGACCCATAGATACATCAAAATAAGCAAACAACACAAAGAAAACAGAATCTATCAAAAACAGAATAGTCTGTAGCAATCTGTAAACTTCGAATACTTCTGGAATTGTGAAAATTCTGAAAAATAGGACAACCAGGGCAATTTGTATATCAATCCTTTGTAAAAAATTCAGATCAATTTGACGCTCTAAAAATTCAGAAAAATCCTAGACTGAGCGCAAAAGTTTATGTTTTCCATAAAGATCAAATCAACAACTACCATAGATCACCCCAAAGGTTTTACTTGGCTCAAACACTAATTTAAACACAAAAACAAAATTACTACAGAAGTATTAATGTGCCAGACACATCAAAACATAAGCACAAACTGAAAGCAAAATAATATTGGGTTGCCTCCCAACAAGCGATATTGTTTAACGCCCCTAGCTAGGCAAAACGCAATAGGTCTAGGTATTGTCATCTTTGGTATGCAATCCATAAGTACCTCTCATGATAGATTCATAAGGTTATTTTATTTTATTTCTAGGAAAGTGTTCCATGCCCTTCCTTAATGGGAATTGGAATCTAATATTCCCTTCCTTCATATCAATGATTGCACCAATTATTCTAAGGAAAGGTCTACCAAGAATAATAGGACATGTAGGATTGCAATATATATCAAGAACAATGAAATATATGGGCACATAATTCCTATTTTCAAATATTATAACATCATTAATTCTTCCAATTGGTTTCTTTATAGTGGAATCTGCAAGATGCAAATTTAAGGAGCAATCATCAAATTCACGGAAACCTAACACATCACATAAAGTTTTTGGAATAGTGGAAACGCTAGCACCCAAATCACACAAAGCATGACACTCATAATATTTAATCTTAATCTTAATAGTAGGTTCCCACTCATCATAAAGCTTTCTAGGTATAGAAACTTCCAACTCAAGTTTTTCTTCAAAAGCATTCATCATAGCATCAACAATATATTTAGTAAAAGCCTTGTTTTGATTATAAGCATGAGGAGAACTCAACATGGATTGCAACAAGGAATACAATCAATGCAAGAGGATCTACCATGATTAAAGTCTTTTAAATCCAAAGGAGTGGGTTAATTGCTATTTAATGTTTTGACCTCTTCAATCCCACTTTTATCAATATTAGCATCAAGATCTAAAAACTCTGAATCATTGGGACGCCTTTTAACTAAAGTTGACTCATCTCCAGTCCCATAACTATTAAGATTAATATTGGAAAACAAAGATTCAATAGGAGTCACATCAATCACTTTAAGATCTTCATCAATATTATCACGAGAGCATACTTTTTCAAGCCATTCACGCTTAGCACGAACTCTAGTGGTTCTTTCCTTAAACTCATCAATAGAAATTCTCATAGATTTTAAAGACTCATTAATATCATTAATATCTAATTTTTAAAGAATCAGTCTCAAGAGAAATTTTATCAACATTCCTAGCCAAATCATCAATCTTGAGCATTTTTTGTTCAATCATAGCATTGAAACCTTTTTGCGTACTAATGAATTATTTAATATTACTCTCAAAATCAGAGGGTATCTTATTATAATTTCCATAAGAATTTCTGTAGGAATTACTATAATTATTATAGGAATTACTAGGAAATGGTCTAGCGTTGAAATTACCTCTATAAGCGTTATTACCAAAATTGTTCCTACCAACAAAATTCACATACATAGATTCATTATTATTTCCAATCAAATAAGACAAAGGCATATCATTAGGATCAATAGCATAACTCTTACTAACAAAAAATTTCATCAATTCATCCATCTTTTCACTCAAAGTATTAATCTCTTCAATAGCATGCACTTTTTTACTAGTAGGAGATCTTTCGGTGTGCCATTGAGAGTAATTTAACATAATATTATCTAGGAGATTAGTAGCTTCTCCTAATGTGATTTCCATAAAAGTTCCACCCACGGCGGAATCTAAGAGATTCCTAGAAGCAAAATTCAAGCCAGCATAAAAAAATTGTATAATCATCCATAAACTCAAACCATGCGCGGGGAAATTCCTAATCATAAGTTTCATCCTCTCCCAAGATTGTGAAACATGTTAATGATCAAGTTCCTTAAAATTCATTATATAATTCCTAAGGGAGATGATCTTAGCGGGTGGAAAGTACTTGGAAATAAAAGCATCTTTACACTTATTCCATGAATCAATACTATTTTGAGGCAAAGATGAAAACCAAGTTTTAGCATGATCCCGTAGTGAGAACGGAAATAGCTTCAATTAACAATATCATTATCCACATCTTTGTTCTTTTGCCCATCACACAATTCAAATAAAGTATTTAGATGGGATGCGACATCTTCATTAGCAAGGCCAGAAAATTGTTCTTTCATAACAATTTTGAGCAAAGCAGCATTAATTTCATAAGATTCCGCACTAGTGGCGTGAGCAATCAGAGTACTAATAAAATCATTATTATTAGTATTGTAAAGATCACACAACTTGGTATTCTCTTGAGTCATCATGATAAAGCAAGCAATTAAGCACTCTAGCAAAAAAGCCAACGTGGAGACGAATGAACAAGGGCGAAAGGCAAATCTTTTTGAAAATCGTTTTAGAAGTGGGGGAGAGGAAAACGAGAGGCAAATGACAAATAATGTAAATGCAAGAGATGAGTTTGTGATGGGTACTTGGTATTCTTGACTTGTTATGTATCTCCCCAGCAACGGCGCCTGAAATCCTTCTTGCTACTTCTCGAGCATGCGTTAGTTTCCCGTGAAGAGGAACGGTTTGATGCAGCAAAGTAGATAAGTATTTCCCTCAGTTTTTGAGAATCAAGGTATCAATCCAGTAGGAGATACAAGCGAACCACCAATAGATATACCTACAGGAATAAAACTCTTGCACCCAATGCTATTAAGGGGTTGTCAATCCCTTCACGGTTATTTGCAAGGATGAGATCTAGTAGAGATAGATATAATAGGATGCTTGAACGGAAAGTATAACTAAAAGTAAAAAACAATGCAACAAGTATTTTTGGTG
This sequence comes from Hordeum marinum, assembly GCA_022496015.1. Classification (NCBI taxonomy): domain Eukaryota; kingdom Viridiplantae; phylum Streptophyta; class Magnoliopsida; order Poales; family Poaceae; genus Hordeum; species Hordeum marinum. Next base: position 450,959,247 of record CM039673.1, on the reverse strand, counting down.
CTTTGGTTTTAGATCTAAAAATATAATGTGGAAAATAGACCCCGGGCCATAGGTTTCACTAGATGGATTCTCTCATGATGGCATGTATTACGGTGGGTGAACAAATTACTGTCGAGCAATTGATAGAAAAGCAAATAGTTATGAAGATATCCAAGGCAATTATTATGCATATAGGCATCACGTCCGTGACATGTAGACCGAAATGATTCTGCATCTACTACTATCACTCCACACACAGACCGACTCCTGCCTGCATCTAGAGTATGAAGTTCATGAAGAACAGAGTAACACAATAAGCAAGGTGACATGGTGTAGAGGGATAAACTCAGGAAATATGATGAAACCCCCATATTTTTACCCTTGATTGCAACAAAACAATACGTGCCTTGCTATCCCTACTATGTCACTGGGTGAGGACATCGCAAGATTGAACCCAAAACTAAGCACTTCTCCTATTGCAAGAATTACCAATCTAGTTGGCCAAACCAAACCAATAATTCGAAGAGACTTGCAAAGATATGAAATCATGCATATAAGAATTCAGGAAAGACTCAAATAATATTCATGATTAATCTAAACATAAACCCACAATTCATCGGATCTCGACAAACACACCGCAAAAGAGTATTACATCGGATAGATCTCCATGAAGAACATGAAGAACATGGTATTGAGAAGCAAAGAGAGAGAAGAAACCATCTAGCTACCAGCTACGGACCCGTAGGTCTATGGTGAACTACTCACGCATCATCGAAGGGGCAATGGAGTTGATGTAGATGCCCTCCGTGATCGAATCCCCCTTCGGCAGATTACCGGAAAAGGCTCCAAGATTGGATCTCTTAGGAACGGAGGCTTATGGTGACGGAAAAGTGTTTTCGTGGCTCGTTCTGATAATGATGGAATATTTGGGTATTTATAGGACGAAGATTAGGGTTAGAGGAGGTGCCAGGGGCCCACAAGCCTGCCCGGCGCCGGTGCCCCCTGGCCGCGGCAAGCGAGCTTGTGGCCCCGTGGCAGCTCCTCTGCCTTGGTTCTCAAGTCTCGCGGCTTCCATATTTTCTAGAAAAAATCTTTCGGAGGTTTTATTCCATTTGGACTCCGTTTAATATTCCTTATGTGCGAAACTCAAAAACAAGGAAAAAACAGAGACTGGCACTAGGCTCTAGATTAATAGGTTAGTCCCAAAAATAATATAAAATAGCATATTAATGCATATAAAACATCCAAAACAGATAATGTAATAGCATGGAACAATGAAAAATTATAGATACGTTGGAGACGTATCATCACCTTGCTCCAAGCATTACTCTATTTGTCATGAAATCTATACCTACCAATAAAGCAAGGTGGTATTCTTGGTTTGGTCCCGCTAACATGATTTTATATTCAATATTCAATAAAATATACACACGGGCTGGTACAAATTTGGGAACCACGTTGCGTGCATAGAACGTGTATGTATCCTGTCCGGTTTCGTCATGTGGCCCGTAATAGGTGTAGATTCCTGATCAATCAAACACGTCTCATGCTCATGATTGATATAAAAGCCAGCCGCTCGCAACCTAGCCTAGCACAACACGCGCTCGCACGGCCGCGCAAGTAGCCGCCATGATCTATCGACGAAGTTGGCCACGATGGGTGATTCGCGGAGAGGCAAAGGTCCGAGATTGCCATGTCGTAAGGTTCTGCAACCTGCGCGATTAGGCCAGACAGATCATGGGCTGCGCCAGCGACGACGGCTGCCTATGGTATGACTGCCCAAGTAGCCACCATGATCTGGGCGGCGAAGTTGGTTACGATGGGCGACTTGCAGAGAGGGAGAAGTCTGAAATTGTCGTGTCACGAGGTTCTGCAACTCACGTGAGGTCGCACAGATCATGGGCTTTGGCAGAGGCAACTGCTGCCTATGGCACGGCCAAGTAGCGGCCATGATCTAGGCGACGAAGTTGGCCACGATGGGCGACTCGCAGAGAGGGAGAAGTTCGAGATTGCCGTGTCATGAGGTTCTACAACCTGCGTGATAAGGCCACACAGATCATGCGCTTCGCCAGCGGCGACGGCTGCCTATGGTATGACTTCCCAAGTAGCCACCATGATCTGGGCGACGAAGTTGGTTACGATGGGCGACTTGTAGAGAGGGAGAACTCTGAGATTGCCGTGTCACGAGGTTCTGCAACCCGCGCGAGGTCGCACAGATCATGGGTTGTGGCAGAGGCAACGGCTGCCTATGGCACGGCCAAGTAGCGGCCATGATCTAGGCGACGAAGTTGGCCACAATGGGCGACTTTCGGAGTGGGAGAAGTTCGAGATCATCGTGTCACGAGGTTCTACAACCCGCGCGACGAATCCACAGATCGTGGGTTGCGCCGCGGTGACGGATGCCTATTGCACGGGCCGGCGGTTCCATGGGCCTACAGTGACCGCTCCCTTCTCTCTTCATGTTTACCTGCTTCGTTTAGGGAGATGACTAGCCCGAGTGAAGGTGCTGAATCATTGCGTACATCCTGATTAGCAACAAGCAAACAACAGGGGGTTGTATTAATGTCAAAATGGCCGCTGCTACCCAAGCTCGTCCCCTGCCTCTTCGCTCCTTCATCATGGGGTAGTCAATCACTCATAGGTATATGTTATATTCCGATCTATCCTATGCATGCGTGTGTGTGGGTGACGAGCTGCCCTTTTCTGACTTTTGCATGAAAAGTTCTGCTGTTGCATATGATTTCTTTAGAACCATCAACATGGATGTTCAGCTATGGATGTCTTCCTGGCCATCCGCACCCAGGGCAATATATATACATGCAAAGAGCAATTATATTAAGATGTGTGTGTGTCTTATCATATAATTAACTCTACCACTACATTTGACAGGATGAGACGATTGGGCTGAATGCTTGAGACCATATTAATTGTCAGACAAGATAAGCTACCCAGATAACTTCATATGTGATCTGCTTGAATATATATAGGAAGTATGTGTATTTTCTGTCCTATGAACGTAGGTTTTCTGAATCAAAAATGTATCACTGCATTTTCGGTCGTGCATGTGAATGCTTAGGAAGACACAACATACATAGTTCAGTTTTGTTGTTGTTCAATTCTATTTAATAGAAGCAGACCCACACATAAATTCAATTTTTTACTGACACTTTTCTACCGAGAATGCTTTCCATTAATTTTTCTCCTTGATATTTTTCCCCTTGGCATCCATCCAGCTGATGGAATCCGATAAATTGATCTTGGGTACCAATCTTCCTGATGTAATCGATGAAGGATAGGGCATTAGCAGGAGCCAACACACTGTGTGTGTTAAACGTGTTAGGTTGTCACGTATGTGCACCGCACCTGGAGGTAGTTAGGATGTGTTACGATTCTCTCATGTCTTCCTCTACAAGTTCTATCTTCTCCTGGAATATCTCCCTCTCCCTCTGTGTAATCTGACCACATGTATGCGCTATATGGGAGGTGTGCCCCCATTATATAAACATGAACCTGTCGGCCTCAACAGGCAAGACGTTTCCAGCTATCGCACATGGTAATCAGAGCTATCCTTTTCCCATCTAAGTTCTCTGCAAACTCCATCTAGCCTAGCCATGTCTTCCTCCTCTGGTGCCTTCCAACCTAGCCTCAATGGCCAGGTCACCGAGAAGCTGACGCGCACAAACTATGTGCTATGGCGCATGCAGGTTATCCCCTAGCTACATGGCGCCATTGTCTTCAGCTACGTCGACGGCACCCAGCCGGAGCCGGCGAAGCTCCTCGTCACCACCAAGGACGGCAAGGAGACTTCATCGCCCAACCCTCTCCACCCAATCTGGGTCAGGGAGGATCAACGGGTTCTTGGGTACCTGCTGAACACTCTGACGCGGGAGGTTCTGCTCATGGTGACTACGGTCCCCACCTCGGGCGCGCTCTCGATGACGCTCGTTGGTATGTTCTCGTCCCAATTTGCAAGCCGCATTAACAACATCAAAACGTCCCTCATCAACGCACAGAAGGGGAATCCTCCGCCGCATCCTACTTCGCTGTCATGCGTGGCTACGCTGACGAGCTAGCCACCGCGGGCAAAGCGATTCCCGACGATGAACTCGCCTCCTACATCATCCATGGACTTGACATCGACTACCAGCCCTTGGTCTCTGCTCTCGATGCCCGTGTGACCCATGTGACTCTTGACGAGCTCTTTGCCATGCTATCGAACTTCGATCAGCGGATGGTTCAGTTCCAGGGGTCCGGCGGCGGCGGGTTTAAATCATCCGCCAACGTGGCCACTCGCGGGCAGGGAGGCGACTCCCAATCACGTGGCTCCTCTCGCAACAAGGGCAGATCTGGCAACGGCAACGGCGGTGGCGCGCCGTCACAACGCTCTGGTGGCCAGGGTCGTCGCGGACGCGACGACAGTGGTGGCGGCAAAAATTGCCCAGACACCCCCCCCCCCCCGCCAAATCTATGGCAAGCTCGGACACACAACAAAGGATTGCTAGTACCGGTATGAAGAGGATGACTACGACTCCCAAGATGAAGAAAAAGTTGTTGCGGCTACTGATGGCTCCTATGGCATCGACACAAACTGGTATGTCGACAGCGAGGCTACCAACCACATCACCAACGAGCTCGAGAAAGTAACCATGAAAGAAAATACCGCGGCAAGGATCAAAATCCACACTGCCAGCGGAGAAGGTATGAGTATACGTCATTTTGGTCACTCAATATTTCGTACCCCTCGTCGAAAACTTTATCTTAGAAAAATTCTGCATGTTTCTATACCTACTAATAAACAAGGTGATATTCTTGGTTTCGTCCCGCTATTAGATGTTTTTTTTCGTTTGTTTTGGTTACGTATGGCGGACCGTGGGGTGGTACTAAAAATTGTGTCCATCCAATTGGTCCTCATCAACATACTCTCATTAGGCCTGCACGCACGTTTATGTACCTTACCCAGTTTCGCACACGTACTCATAATAATCCCACCTCGGTTACTTACATGAAATCCTACCAATTTATATACGTAGTCAAATTGCATGTAATATCAACAACTATCCTCTCCAGCCAAAAAACACATGACGAGAACGACGGGCGGAGATGGCCGAAGGAGGGAGGCGGCATACATGACGGACGGACGGAGATGGTCGGATGAGTGAGGCAGTCCGGCGCGAGCCGCAAAGGAAGGCGACAGCCATGCCGCTTGTCGCCGGCGGGGGCAAGTGGACGCGCGACCGTGGTCGTCTTCGCATTGGGAAGGGAGAGAGGCATGGGGCAGAGATGAGGGAGACCAGAGCCGGTCTGGCACAAACAGCGGCGGCCATGGCGCTGTTCGCCGGGGGAAGGAAGCAAAGGTGCGGCACGCGGGGCTCCCGCTCTTCTTTGAGCATGTGTGGCATCGCTGGGGATTGGGAGGATGGGATCGAGGGAGTGCGATCGTGGATAGGTTTAGGTTTAAGATAGGTGTCGGCTATGGTTCGGAATTGGTCTCGGGTTGTTACGACTACACAGGAGGGACGCCCGTGAGATCCCGTGGTCGTGGTGCTCAAATGTGGCCAGACCACGCCGTGATGACGGGAGGAGGTGGATGAAGAGGTGCGTTGCTCTGCTCGCCGGAGAACACACGCAACAAGGAGAAGGGGAGTTGTGGCATGCGGCTCGCTCCTGATCCCAGTCTCTGGATCATGCGTAGGACAGGGGAGAGAGATATGCGGAGGGGGTGGCCCATGCGGCTCGCTCTTAATCCCAATCTATATATATGACGTAAAGCTTAACTAACGAAGTCACAACTAATGCCCCACTGTTCGATGGGTACATCAGATATGAGAAAATCATTTGTATGCTAAAATATCTACGCGATTGTTTTGGCTTGTCGAGCTTATGAATATGTTTATATGAATCGACATTTCGCTCCATTATAAAAACGATTTTAATGGGCAAACATGCAAACAAATATGACAACTCTATCTTATAAATTCTAAATAAGATCTAAATAAAATTACTATTCATAATAAATCATTTTTTCAATGATCTTCTAAGAAATTGGTAGCTGAATTTGTTAACAAAACTATATTTCATATATACAATTTTGAATAACAAACTTTTTTTACGGGTGAAAGTTGAATAACAAGTTAGAGCAAAATAGCATCGATTTTCATAAAAATTTCATATGCAGCTCACACAAAAATGTACGTATATAAAATAACGGTAGTAGAATTATATACACCACTTGACCTAATGTTCGAAATTAGCATAACACTAAAACCTATTATGTAATATTTTCTCTCTTTTCTCTATTTCCACATATCAACAAAAATAGTAGATAAGGATCCGGTAGGGGAAGGAATGGGAAAGCGTGCATGATTGTACCCCTTCTCATTCTTATATAATGGAATCGAGGGAGTAACTATTTCTATTTTTATCCCGTTGCAACGCACGGGCCATGTCCTAGTTAATACCTAGAGAGGGAAGCATAGAAGCGCTCTCGAAGTGGAGTAATAGTAGTATATGTAGAATCGTTTGCTCTAGTTGTTTATGGACGTGATGCCTATATACATGATCATTGCCTTGAGTAACATGTCATAACCATGCGAATTCTGTCAATTGCCCAATGGTGATTTGTCTACCCACCGTATGCTATTTTCAAGAGAGAAGCCTCCAGTGAACGCTATTGCCCCAGGTCTATCTAAATGTAAATACAAAAACTCTTAATTTACCTCACTGCCTTTTATTATTTGTTTTTTCTTTTATTATTTTGCAATATCTATTCTATCAAGATTTATTCCTTGCAAATAACAAGTTCAAGGGGCTTGACAACCCTCTTGTCCGCGTTGGGTGCAAGTGTTTGGTTTTGTAGGTGTAGGTGTTGTTGAAAGGAATTTGCTTGGATCTTAATACCTTTGCTGAATTATGTGATATGCAAAAGAAAAAAAGGTATGGATAATGGTGTGGTTAAAATAAAATTATTTCCTTTCTCACTAAGAGATAAATCTAAAACTTGGTTTTCATCCTTGCCTCGCAATAGTATTGGAACATGAGATAAGTGTAAGGATGCTTTTATTGCCAAGTATTTTCTTCCTACTAAGTTATATTTCTCCGAAACCAAATTATGAATTTTGAACAAAATGAGCAAGAACATGTTGCACAAGCATGGGAGAAAATGAAAATGATGACCGGAAATTGTCCCACTCATGGCTTAAACTTATGGATGAGAATACAAAATCTCTATGTGGGACTAAACATTGTGTCGAGAAATCTTCTCGACTCTGATGCAGGTGGTACCTTGATGGATATTATATTCGGACAAGCTACTAAATTACTAGATAATATCATGACAAATTATTCTCAATGGCACACTGAACGAGCTCCAACTGGTAAGAAGGTAAATTTTATTAAAGAAATCGCTACTTTGAGTGATAAGTTGGATTCTCTTATGAATATGTTTGCAAATAAGAATGATCAAGTTAATCCTAATGATGTGCCACTATCTACTTTGATTGAGAAAAATAATGATGCTATTGATGTTAACTTTGTCTCTATAAATAATTCCAACAACAATGCTTATAGGGGTAATTTCAATCCTAGACCGTATCCTGGAAATTCCTCTAATAATTATGTAATTTTTTATTATGGTAATTCATCTGGTAATTCTTCCAATAATAATATTAGCATTCCCTATGATCTTCAGAACGCAATTACATAATGGTTTTTTTACATCCGTGCCCCTAGTTCCTTAGTTGTGCTCATTCATCCCCACGTCCTTAAATTTTGCTCACAACGGAGGATGTCGTCGGTTCAATAGTTTGACCGTTAACTCTAACGAGTGGGGCCACGTTGAGTCTGTCCCGCCCCACACGGACATCGATCGGATGTGCACGCGCTTTCTCCTTGTCCGCCTCGGGGACGCATGGCGGCCTTCCAACTACCCCGCAGCCAAAAGTAAATGCGCACGCGCGGCAGGCCCCGGTTGTCAGCCACCCATGTTCGGGTCGTCGTCCTTCTTTAAATGGAAACCGGCAAATCCACAACACCTTCCATCCTTCCAGATCCACGCCTGCGCCCTCCACCCTCGGTAGGATACAAAACCTAGTCCGCCAGCGACAAAAATAAACCCTAGCCAGTAGCCACCATGGGCATCTTCTCACGGGCTGGCTCGAGCTCCGACAAGAAGAAGGCAAGGCCCCCTCCGTCCCTTGGCGCGCACTACCCTTGTCGTCCTCTTCCCGTCCGCCTCGGCAATGGATTCGCGTCCCAGTGCACTAGGCGATGTGGCACTGGGAGCACACCATCCCTCTCCCCTATGCCGACGTGATCCTGCCACACCACTGGCACTTGGATCCGGAGAGGATCCCATTACCGGCGGTTCCACGGTCAACGCGGGCGCATGCGGAGGAGGTGAGGCATCGGCGACAGCAGCTCACGCCCAAGCAACGGCTCGATCCGGCCTATGCTGCAGACTCTCCCAATTGAGAGGTCTAGTTTGCGTTTGAGCACGCGGAGCAGCGTTGGCGTGATGTCCACGATGTGCAGGATTGCACCCTGCCACCCCTCATCGTGTGCGATGAGGACCAAGAGGCGGAGGCCGCATACCAAGAGGCGCTGGTGCTGGTAGCTGGCCTTCGCGAAAGCGAGGAAGAGCGGCGCAAGGAGGAGTAGGAGGAGGCGGCTTACCAGGCATGGATAGCGGAGGCCATTGCGCCCTCCGCTGCTGGCGACTGCGTCGTGCCGCCGGTGACACCGCTGTCCCCTGCCAGGCTCGAGCAGGCGCCGACCGCCCTCATGCCCACAAGTACGTGTGGGAGGGGGTGGTGCGGGAGTGGGTGAGCACGCCACTCATAAGGATGCTAGCGACGCCGAAGCAGGAGCGGGACTACCATGAGTTCTGGCGACAACGACACCTATGGGCGGAGCGTATCGAGGGTCAACGGCTTGAGGAGTTGGAGAAGGACGTTCAGGCAGAGGAGGAGGAGCGTCGTGCCGAAGCGTACGCAGCGGCGATGCAGCCACCAGCAGACGACGTCGCCACCGCCTGGGAGACGTCGTTCCCCTAGGCTGGCCCGGCACCGACCCTTGTCGACCTCACCGTCCCCGATGATGATGAGGGCACCTAGGGGGCAGCGCACCTTCTCGTTTCCATTTTTAGTTTTAATGTTTTTAGTTAATGCCTGGCAGACTTGTGAACTCTCGCCTGGCGGACTTGTGAACTCTCGCTGGCCTTTGTGACCGCCATTAATGTATAATTAAAGTTAACGTAGGTTGATGTGATTTGATATGATGTTTTGACTGTGATGTGATATTTGAATTTTGACTGACATTTGAATTATAAGCAACATTTGTGTTAATGTTAGCCTAAACCCTAAACCCTAAACCTCTCTGATTGCAATGATCCTGTTAGCCTAGGTAGGTTCAAAGTCTCACTATTTTTTGAATTAAGCTTCATATTTTTTTATTTTTTTATTTTTTTTAAAACAGAAGGTAACCCTACCTCCTCTTCTTGAACTCTATGAAATGTTGTACGTGATACTCATATGTGTGAAGGTTTTTTCATGAAAACGGCCATAGACAGTGTTTATGATTTTTGGTTGGTAACATGTCACATAAGACAACATTGTGTGTAGGTTTTATATTTTTTGATTTTTTAAATTAATGGTGCTCATTTGACCTCGATCGCGCCAGCTAGTTTGTTCTGTGATAATGTCTGTATACCAAGTTTAGTATTTTTCCTAGTTAGTGTCTAGTGTGTCTTATGAAACGACGAACGACGAAGGTTTCATATTTTTTCAATCTTTTTAAATTAGTTATGTTGAGTCAAAGCCTTGGAAACCCCGTTGACCAGCTCAAACCCCATCTAGACCCCTCCTAACCCTAGCTCCAAGCGTCGGTCGTCTGATCATATGGACGGCTCCGCATCGTTGGATCATGGGGCGATCCGCGAGAGGCGATCCTATTGGTTGTGCTCGGCTGATCGCCCACCATTGACTCCACGAAAAAACATAGTTATTGGGCCCAAAAGGAAGCCAAGCTGTGGTTGGACCGTCGAATTGCATCTTTTTTTGCATCAGTTGCTCTATTTTTATTGAACGTGTTGGCTCTGGGTTTTTTTTTTGCATCGTTTCCCGCGTGTGTACACTCCCGACACTGCGGTGGGTGTGAAAACAGGCCACTTCACATTTGACCCGTTATTGAGGGATTGCATCGTTTTTTATTGCATCAAATTAGTTTCATCATGCAAAAAATAGTTTCTTTTCCTTCTTCTTTTTCAACCACCATGGTTCATATTAGATTGAGAACATCACTACACAACCGAATATCTTATATTCAGAAAGGAAATATTCATACAAAAGCATGCACGATGTAAAACCTACATACTACTACATAATAAAACCTATCTACTCTTCGTCAAAGATGTCGATGATCCCTGTGCCCTCCGATGGATAAATGGTTGTCTGTTGCGGCTCCGCACGCTCCGGCACCTACGGCTGCTCTGCTACCGCCTCCTCTCCCTCTATCTCTGCCTCCAGCTCGTCGAACATGGTGTTGGCCTCCGCTTGCCTCTTCCGGATGAGCCAACTGTTGGCCTCCACCTCAACCTCATCCCGGATGGAATCCAGGATGGCCAACTGCTCCGCCATCTCCTTCGGCTAGTCAACGGCGACCTTCGCCTCCGCCTTCAGGCCATCCTCCTCCATGGTGGTCGGCTGATGCTCCTCCTCCTCCTCTTCCCCCTTCTCCTCCCTCTCCGGTGAATCCGGAGGGAGACCCGTAGCAATACGGGCGGCGTGGCGAGCCTGCATTTCTGCCTCAATTTGCAGGCGCCGCTCCGGAGTGAGTTGCGCGTATGTGGTGATGAGGTGCTGGACCATACTAATGATGACGGAAGTGCAAGAGGAGGCGTATGGGCTCGGGCGGTGATGAGGTGGAGGGAGGAGGAGGATGTGCAGGGGTTGGGGGACGACGACCGGCTTAAATAGCCAGGGAATGGCCTCGGGTAGCGATTCGAAGCGGCGCCATGCAGCATTCATACCGCTTCGACGGTCAAGACGCCCGTCGGACCGTCGGGTTTACTGACGAGTCCGCGTGGGGCCATGCCATCAACCCTACGTGGCGGGCGCCTGTGAAAAGACACCTACAAAATGGGATGGAGGGAGTGGTGCGCTTCAGGCCAATAGTCCACCGAAACCGGTCCCGCTCATCAGAGTTAACGGTCAGAGGCATTGACCCGACGACAACGTCCGTTGTAACCTGTTTTGAGGGTTTCGAGCAATGGAGTGGCAAAAAGTGAGCAAAAGTTAAGAGTGTGGCGATGAATGAGTAGAGCTAAGGAACCAGGGGCACAGAAATAAAAATCCCTTAAAGAATTTATTAGTTCTCAAAAGATTTTCAATACTATAGTAGAAGAAAAACTGCATAAAGTTGACGATATGACTAGGAACATGGATAGGATTGCTCATGATGTGGAAACTCTTAAAAGCAAAAATTTGCCGCCTAAACTTGATATTGATGAGTATATTAAATCCATCCAGATATCTTAATAAAAGCAAGGAGAGAACCGCTAGGTTCAGAGCTAAGCGAGAGTTCCTAGAAAAAGCGATTCCTCCCGGTTTCTATCGTAATTGCGATGAAGATGTTAAAATGATTGGTGTTTCTCTTACTGAATCTTTATTTACTAATCTTAAAATTGGTGATAAAGGGACTGGATATGAGTCAACTTTAGATAGAAGGCGTCTCGTTTGTTTGGAGAGTGATGATCTTATTGATAAAAATGAAAAAAAGTGGGTTTGGAGAGGTCAAAACTTTAAGTAGTGATGCACCCACTACTTTGGATCACAAGGACTTTAATTATGAAAGTTTCTCTTTAGTTGAATATATTTCCTTGTTGCAATCCATAATTAGCTCACCCAATGGCTATGAACAAACTAAAACTTTCGCTAAACATATCGTAGAAGCTATGATAAAAGCTCATGAGGAGAAACTTGAGTTAGAGGTTTCAATACCTAGAAAATTACATGAGTAATGGGAATCTATTATTAAAATTAAGCTTGAATATTATGAATGCAATGCTTTGTGTGACCCTAGTGCTAGCGGTTCTACAATACCCAAATCTCCATGTGATGCACCAGGTCTCACTGATATAAATGAATGTTCCCTTAACTTGCATTTAGCGGATTCTACTATCAAGAAACCATTGTGTATAATAAATGATGTTCTTATTTTTGCTAATAGAAATTATGTGCCTGTGGATATCATTGTGTTTGATATTGAATGCAATTCATCTTGTCCTATTGTACTAGGCAAGCCTTTCCCAAGAACTATAGGTGCTATTATTGACATCAAAGAAGGTAATATAAGATTCCAACCCCCATTAAAGAAAGGGATGGAACACTTCCCTAGAAACAGAATCAAACCACCTTATGAATCTATTATGAGGGCCACCTATGGAATTAATTTGAATGATGGCAATACTTGATACTGTGCATTATGCCTAGGCCTAGCTATGGGCATAAAAATAGCGCTTGTTGGGAGGCAACCTAATAGTTATCTCTAAATTTTTTTTTACTTTATGTTTTGGTGTGTTGAAATGAATATTTCTACCATGATGAATTTTAAAATTAATGTTTGTGCCAAGTAAATCCTTTGGGATGGTTTGGAAGACAATAGAATTGATGCGGTGCAAAAACAAAAACTTTTGTGCCCAATGCATAATTTCTCCAATTTTACCGGAACGCCTTTTTGATATGCATTTTTTACACAGTATTGGTATACAAATTTCCCAGATTTTCCTATTTTTTAGAATTTTTTGTGTTACAGAAGTATGGTTTTGTATCAAATATTTACACACTATTCTGTTTTAGACATATTCTGTTTTTTGCTTGCATAGTTTGCTTGTTTTGATGATGCTATGGATTTTATCGGGGGTATAAGCCATGGAGAAGTTATAATAAAATACCTATTATGTAATAATGAAATATGAATCAATTTATAACATTACCTATAGTATTTGGTATGTCTATTATACTAACGGATCTCATGAGGTTTTGTTAAGTTTTGTGTGTTGAAGTTTTCAAGTTCTGGGTGACAGAACGATGGATGAAGGAATAAGGAGCGACATGACCCCAAGCTTGGGGATGCCCCTGAGATGGTGTGCGGATAAGATGGATTGTTGGGAGGCCTTAGTGGATGAGTGGTGCACAGGCCATTGGCGAGCCGTCCACAACAATGCGAAGGACCGGCATGCCCAAATGGTTGGTGTGCCACGCCATCAAGGCAGTGCCAACTTATTTCAGTTTTGGCGTCCCTGGGTGTGTGCTTTGTTTCATTTTTCATGCAATTCATTCTTCATGCTAGGTTGAGCACTTTACTAATACTTTGTTCCTCTTTTCTAGGCGAAGCACAATAACACAGAGGTGCCATAGGTGTACGACCTCTTTGCCATGGCCCATACTGCCTCGTACAAGAAGGCCAAGGCATTCTTTGGGTCTAACCTCGATCATCCAGAAAACTTCACCAACATCTCCTCCAACCACAAGCTCGTGAGGTACAACAAGGAGGGGAAGGCGAGGAAAGGGGGGACTTTAACACAAGCCAACAACCTTTCGATCCAGAGCTGGTGATGATATCTGGTGGTGGGAGGTCCCATGGCTCGTTAGCCATTGGATATGTATTGATACATTGTCCTCTCACTCTCCGGGAGATCAAGGCGCATCAAACGAGCTCCTGTCCTGAGATAAGGCATCGTCCATGGCTAGTCGATCTCGCCATCGAGGTTAGTTATACTGACTCGACTATCTTTCCTCCATTACATTTTGTGTGTGGCCATCGATGAGTACAATGCTAATGAGGAGTGTTGTTGGTGGCTACTATTCAGAGTGAGAGGGCGAAAACCCAGGCGCTTCTAGAGGAGAGGGACCGGTTGGCGGTGGAGCAACAACTGGCCATAGAGCAAAAGATGTCTCGGTTGTTGGAGGAGGAGAGGGAACGGAACGCGGTGTCTCACCGGGCCATTTACGAGCTCTTTGTGGTGATCATCTTCTTTACATTAGCCAAATGATGCATGTAATGTTCGTTTCATTACTAACTAATATGATTGACTTGTCAAAACCAAATGTGCAGTCTATGTGCAAGAAGACCGTCCAGACCCCTTCGCCGATGCCAGTCATTACCGCGGCAGGAACGGTGAGTTTCATTTGAATGGTCATTAGTTACTAGTCTTAACATTTGAGTGTCATCATGCTAAGGAGACATTGCAAATGATCTTTGGTGCAACATACCTCCCGAGCCGCATCGCACAACCCTTCTCCAGGACATCCTTTTGAAGGTGAAATCGGCCCGAGCAACCTCGATGCTTCACCTCCGTGATGACGAGGACGATAAGTTCTCTTAGCGTTTTACTTAACAAATGCATACTTAGCTTCGTACATGGTAGTTAGCCCTAATATGCCACTTACATGGCTCATTTTCCCAAAGAAAGACGTACTTAGCCAATTATCCTGCAAAATGACATAATTAGCTTATTTACTTTATTTATGACATAGTTAGCTTAGTTAGGTCAAAAATAGCATAATAACCTTGGTTATCTCATAAATGTCATATCACTATAGGAATAAGGGATTTTGTCGTCTGCCATGGCAGACGGCAAAGGGAAGGACCCCGAACGGCAAAGGCCTTTGTCGTCTGTCAACAGATGGCAAACATCACGGCAAAGAAAACCCTGGTAAAGCGGTCCTTTGTCGTCCGCCTTAGGACCACGGACGGCAAAGAATCTTTGTCGTGGGGGAGCAGATGGCAAAGAGCATGGACAGCAAACCCACAGGGTTAGGGCCATCAATTGTTAACGACACTCTTTGTCGTTTGCCAAGGCCGCCCTTTGTCGTCTACCCAACCCCCTCTCCTTTGCCGTCGGTGGGCCGATGGTAAAGAGTAAGGCCCATGCCGCCTAGGGTCCCCCCTTTGTCGTCTACCCAGACCCCCCCCTTTGCCGTTCGTGGGCAGACGACAAAGGGTAACCAAAATGTCCTTTTTCTTTTATTTTTTATTATAACAATTTTCAGAGCAATATGATATGTATATATATATATATATATTTCATAGAAATAAATATGTTGCCATATTGATAACCATATTAAAATAAGTTTCATCCATCCGTACATACATATTATGCAAGTTTCATCCGTACCAAACCACATTCCAATAGTTTCATCCATACATACATAGTTTCGTATCCATATGGAGCATAGTTTCATATCCAAATTTAGCTTACTACGTCATTTAGGAAGAAACTAAGCTAACTATATGTCATTTTAGAGCAAACTTCGGTAAAAATAGGTAATTTTGGAGTTAACTATGCTTATTATGCCATTTTGGAGCTAACTAAGCTAATTACAAGTCATTTAATAGCTAAGTTGGGTAAAAAAAGTCATTTTGGAGCTAGGTAAGCTTATTATGTCATTTAAGAGTGAACTAAGCTAAGTATATGACATTTTTGATAAAATAGGCCATTTTGGAGCTAATTTAGCTTACTATGTCATTTAGGAGGAAACTAAGCTAAATATATGCCATTTTGGAGCTAACTTAGGGCAAAATAGGTCATTTTGGAGCTAACTATGCTTATTATGCCATTTTGAAGCTAACTAAGCTAATTATAGGCCATTTAATAGCTAACTTTGGTAAAAATATATCATTTTGGAGCTGGCTAAGCTTATTATGCCATTTAGGAGGAAAACTAAGATAAGTATAGGACATTTTTTGATAAAATAGGCCATTTTGGAGCTATTTTAGCTTACTATGTCATTTAGGAGGAAACTAAGCTACATATATGTCATTTTGGAGCTAACTTAGGTAAAAATAGGTCATTTAGGAGCTAACTATGCTTATTATGCCATTTTGAAGCTAACTAAGCTAATTATAGGTCATTTAATAGCCAACTTTGGTAGAATAGGTCATGTTGGAGCTAGCTAAGCTTATTATGCCATTTTGGAGCTAACTAAGCAAAGTATAGGTCATTTTGATAAAAATAGGCCATTTGGGAGCTAATTTAGCTTACTACGTCATTTAGGAGGAAACTAAGTGTAACGCCCTGGTGTCAGTGCTACAGTGATGATGTAATTAAGCTACAGTAATGGCCAAGTTTAAGCTAGTCCATTTTGCTAAACAGTGCATGATCACAATAGAATCATATCTCATTTGAATTCCCTAATGATTTTCAAAATTCATTCAAAAGTGGGTTAAATAATTTTTGCAAACCTAAAAACAAAAATCATGTTGGGGGTGCAAATAATCCCTTGGTAATTATAAAATTATTAGCAATGTTTTATAAGATGAATTGGCGCCTCACAATAAATAAAATAGTGGCCAAAACAATTATTTCATTGCCTTTTGAATTGTAAATATTTCCAAACTTTTCAAAAGGGGCCCAAACTTTTTATGGGAATAACAAATATTGCCTTATAAATATTGGGCCTTGTCCCATATTTTACAAAAGTCATTGTGTCCTATATATAATTAAAAGGCAGAACTAAATAAAAAGAAAAACAATAAAAAAAGAAGAAGAAAGAAAGAAAAGAGAAACCCTCCTTCCCTACTGGGTCGGCCCCAACCGTCCCACTCCCCTGCTGCCCCTTCCTTTGTAGCGACCAGCACGGTCGCTGCAGAGCGCCGACCGTGCTCGTCGTCAACGAACCCCGTCGCCCCCGACGGCGAGGGGATAAGAATGGACTCCCGCGGCTCCCTCTCGCTCCCCCCAAACCCTAGATCTCACCTGCCCCTCTCCCTCTCTCCATCGCTCGCCCCCGTCGTTCCCGAGCGCCACCGTCGCCATGGCCGACGGGTAGCCGTAGCCACAACCACGCCCGCGCCTCGCCATCGTGTCCATCTTCTCTGTCGTGGCCTCCTCATCCTCCTCGACCACTGGACCAAGCGCCTGGAGCTCTGCACCGTCGTCATCGCCTCTTCTTCCTCCTCCGACACCCGAAGCTCAGCCACTTCGATTCGTCGTCGTCGAGCCCTCCTCGAGCCCACATTGAACGGCTACGCCCCTCTGTGAGCTTCTGCTACCTCCCCTCTCCTTACGACAAGCTAGAGCTCCTAGAAGTTGTTTTCATTGCAGCCCAGACGCGCTTCCGCTTGACCTCATCACCTGTGTGGCTTCGATGACCTTTTGGTCACGGGCTCATGGCCATCAAGATCGTGCGTGCACGTAGGTCATTCCTAGCTACTTAGAATGCCCGCACGCGCTACGCATCGCCGTCCCTGTTGCTCACCCAAGAACGCTCGCTGTCGGCGAGATCCTAGAGCTCGTCTCCGGTCGTCTCAACTCGCGCTAAGACCATGGATCGATGCGGCATCGAACGCCCGATCGAATGGGACCGATCGCGCCCTTTCCCGTGCCCTATGGTCGAAACCCGCCCCTTGCCGTGCTTTCGGGTGCTCGCCGGAGTTACTCCGGTGGTGTAACATCCCAAAATTTCATTTTGGAATGTTATGAAATATAGCTATGCATCATCATCACTTTGTTTGAATGAAATGAATTGTTGAAGTTTTTCTTTTGGAATTCTGAAAGGCCATTTCAATTTCTTCTTATACTTGTTTCCTCCTATTTGAAAACCCTTGGAATATTCATAAAAAGAGAGGGGTAATATGACACTCCACACCAGGGGCATCTTGGTGAGTTATTTGAACCATAAAACCAGGGGGTTATTTGAAAGTTTATCTCAAAAGAATTTAAAATCAATTAGGCATTTTCTGAAGAAAAAAAATTAAGTATTCATTTTGACAGAGGAAAAGTGTTCATTAAATAGCATTTATTCCCCTGATCATTTTGATATATATATTCCTTATGTTTGGAAATGAATTGAATGCTTTAAAGAGTTTTAAACGCTCTGGAAAATAGAAAAGGAAACTGATTTAAAGCGTTTAATTAGAAAATCGGCCGGCCCACAGCCTTTAAACCCCGAGATCCCTCCGGATCGGTCAACCAACGCGCTAACCTCGCCCTCTCTCTCACTAACACGCGAGACCCACTGTCCGACAGCGTCATCTGCGCGCCCGTCTCCTTCCTCGCGCGTGCCACCTCGCCGGAGATCTCTCCTCTCCGGATCTCCCTCCTCTCTCCCTCTCCCGACCCCGCACCTGGCCTATATAAAGCCCTGCCCTCGCCGCTCTCCGTTCCACCCTGCTACCCCCTCTACCCTGGCCTATATTGTTTTGTTATTAAAAATAGTTGATTGGTCTTATTTCATTTGTAGTTTTGACACACAAAAAATATATTTTTGAGACAAATATTGGTTTTGAACTTCTTTCTCTTGATTGATACTATAGAATTGTTTTATTTTTAATTTTGTTGATTGTGTGAGTTGTATTATTAGTTGTATGCTTATTGTGTGTTTTGTTTGATTCGTTAGATCATCCGGAGTGTGAAGCTTGTTATCTAGAGTCACTTGAGTATGAGGATCGTCAACAAGGCAAGTCACTTTGATCATGTTTACCCATGTTTTTATTGCATTAGTTCTACCATCTCCCCAATTGCATGCAAAGTAGGTAATTTGGAAACTTGGTTACTTGATGTAGTATCATGTGGTAGGCACCCCTCAACCCTTTGACACATTGGCCCTGGGGAACGTTGATTTAAATTTTGCTATCCTATTAGTATACGGGGTTGGTTCTGTGATTCATGAGAGTTGTGAGTTAATAATTTCAAGACCTAGAAGATGATCAAGACTTCAAGACTTCGAGTTTTCAACATACCTCTGGGTGGATGATGGTTGAACGGCGCCCTGGAAAACCAGTGGTTAGCCTAGATGTTGCTGGAGAAGTGCCAGTATTCATGCAGAAAGGTCCACCCAGGCACAAAGAGATGGATGGATGCTTCAAGACCCAAGGCTTACCTGCACAGCCACAAGCCATTATGGGATCTGGCTTGGTTGGATATCGTGGTGACCCTGGACAGGTGGTGCTACGAGATGTAGAAGAACGGTAGGAAAGGATGGGCACCGACAGAGTCTCGGGGAAACCCTTTAGAAGACCATGTTTTGGTCATCCGTTTCTCAAACACCCTGAAGTGCGAGAAATCCAATGGAGGCGATCAAATCTTGTGGGGAACGTGTGCAAAACTCTGTAGAGTACCCAAACCTAATCGATTAGCCGTGTCCACGGTCATGGACAGTTTGAGCCAAAGGAACTGAAACTATCTGGAACTCTCAACACAATTAATTGTATTGACATGGGTTTTTAATGACAACTTGGGTATGAGAATTGGTTGGTGGAACCATCTCATTAATCAACCAACATTGTAGTAATAATATTTTGCCCCCTCTTGTTGTAGGAAAAATTGGCTTTATGCAAAAACTTACTACCCCACCTGCCATATATGCATATAGAATAGATGATTACTTTACCCCCTCTTTTGTGACATTGCCGGCATATTCAATATGTTGACCTACATGGCTGCAACGTATCATGTTGCAAAGTACTTTTCCGACCAGGAGTGAGGATACGCTCTACGCTCGGTGAGATGCCCTTGTTGTCAGATGGACTCAACTACCTTTGAAGCTTCCACAAGAATAGTTATTCTCATGAGTTGGCCTTCAGCCACTCTATTGTAATTCTTATTGTAATAAAGGACTCGATATGAGATTTTCGATTATTAAAGTTGTGTGATTTCACTTTGATATATACATTGATGTACCGTGTGTGTACCAGCATGATCTTGGGATGGTACAGAAACACCGGAGATTCGACCTTTCAGGTCGGGTCGCTACAGAAATGGTATCAGAGCACACGCTGACCGTAGGACGTAACCTCTAGGATTGGAAAAGCCTTAGGATTTATTTCTCTTTTTTCTTTAAAATTCTTATACTCTCATCTACTCGTTTTTGACTTCCCTCCGATTTATTTCAAAATTTATAGATGGCCACCTTCATCCCAGTTTTGATCACGGAGTTTTGTCAGCCTAATGCGATGATGCCCTTTGGCAAGGAGCTGGTGAAGATCGTCAGGGACGTAAGGATCGCTTTGCCAAGCATCACCAGGACTCCTATCATGTCTTTTCCACAAGACGATCGCTACAGGATCGAGGTGCACATCTTCGAAAAGATCTTTGGAAATCGTAAGGAACCCATTGACTTCAAGTTTGTGGCACCCAGCTGGATTCTTGGGAGGGACATGGCAATTCACCGTGCCCTTGGACGTATTCAGGAGGAATATAGGGGTGGACCCATTTCACCAGGACTCAGCATGGTTTGTCGCAGGGATGCCAATGGAAATATCATAAACACTCCCACTGAAGACACCACCATTTCCTATATCCAGACTTTGGAGACGCACATAAGGACCTTGGAGCTTCGGGTACGCGCCGACACGAAGACGATCAAGAGGCTGATGAACCGCGAGATTGACCTCGAAGATGACCTATGGGAAGCCAAGTACGAGCATGAGCATGAAGTGAAGGATTTCTTAGAGAGGATCGATAAGCTGAACACCCGCATTGCAACTCTGGAGGAACAGTTGGACATGGGGGGAAATCTTCACACAGAAGGAGACATGGCTGCCTTGATCAGCAACGATGACGACTATGAGGAGAGCATCACCGGAGGAGGCCACTTCACCATGTACTTTTGAGGAGAACTTTAGTTATGCCCCCATGTATCTTTATTTTCGTTGTTAAAGCGTAGGTCGATGCTTAGTTTGATTTGGAGATTTGTATCTCGATGTTTGAACCTTGAGTGGAATAAATGAATGAGTGTTTGGTGTGATATGATTGTTGCATTACATATGGGTAGTGAAATTTCCTTTTAGGTCCTTGTCTATTCTAATTCTCATCCCTCTGAAAACAGCAAGATGCCCCTGCGACGTGAGCCCGACTTCACCATCCCGCCGGAACTCACACAACTTCTCCACAAGCAGAATGCCCTAATGCAGCTGTTGGTCCAGAACCAGACCAACAACCACAACAACCACCCTCCACCTCAAGGCGACAACCTCACCCGTTTTCTGAGGCTGAATCCACCAACTTTCTCCAGCAACACTGAGCCCATTGTGGCATATGATTGGCTCCGCAAGATGGAGAGGGAACTCACCACCGCTGGATGCACTGAGGCTGAAAAGGTGCGCTTTGCCACACATCAACTTGAGGGACCAGCAGCTTCATGGTGGGAGAACTACACCACCACGTTGTTGGAAATATGCCCTAGAGGCAATAATAAATTAGTTATTATCATATTTCCTTGTTCATGATAATCGTTTATTATCCATGCTATAATTGTATTGATCGGAGACTTAAATGCATGTGTGGATACATAGACAAAACCATGTCCCTAGTATGCCTCTAATGGACTAGCTCGTTGATCAAAGGATGGTTAAGGTTTCCTAGCCATGGACATGAGATGTCATTTGATAACGGGATCACATCATTAGGAGAATGATGTGATGGATAAGACCCAAACTACAAACATAGCATATGGTCGTGTCAGTTTATTGCTACTGTTTTCTGCATGTCAAGTATATGTTCCTATGACCATGAGATCATGCAACTCACGGATATCGGAGGAGTGCCATGTGTGTATCAAACGTCGCAACGTAACTGGGTGACTATAAAGGTGCTCTACAGGTATCTCCGATGGTGTTTGTTGAGTTGGCATGGATCAAGACTGGGATTTGTTACTCCATGTAACGGAGAGGTATCTTGGGGCCCACTCGGTAATGCAACATCACAATAAGCCTTGCAAGCGATGTGACTAATTGTTAGTTGCGGGATCTTGTATTACGGAACGAGTAAAGATACTTGCCGGTAACGAGGTTGAACTAGGTATGGAGATACCGACGATCGAATCTCGGGCAAGTAACATACCGAAGAACAAAGGGAACGTTATACGGGATTAACTGAATCCTTGACATAGAGGTTCGACCGATAAAGATCTTCGTAGAATATGTAGGAACCAATGTGGACGTCCAGGTCCTGCCATTGGTTATTGACCGTAGAGGTGTCTCGGTCATGTCTACATAGTTCTTGAACCCGCAGGGTCTGCACACTTAAGGTTCGGTGACGTTTCAGTAATGTAGAGTTATGTATGGTGGTGACCGAATGTTGTTCGGAGTCCCGGATGAGATCCCGGACGTCACTAGGAGCTCCGGAATGGTCCGGAGGTAAATATTCATATATAGGATGTCCCAGTTTGGTCGCCGGAAAAGTTTCGGGCTCATCGGTAGTGTACCGGGAGTATCGGTAGTGTACCGGGAGTGCCGGTAGTGTACTGGGAGACCTCCGGGAGGGGTATTTCGACCCCAAGATGTCCATGGGCTGTGGGAGAATAATAAACAGCCCTTAGTAGGCTGGGAAAACAGCCACAAAGGCCCATGGCGCAGGAGAGAAATTCCTAAAGCAAAAAGTGGAAAATCAGCCAATAGGAGGCAATCCTACTCCAACTAGGATTGGAGGTGAAGTAGGATTGCTCCCACCTCCTATTTAGGCCGACCCAAAGGCCTTGGCTGCCTCTCCTCTCCTCTCCTCCTATATATACTAGTGGATTGGGTGGTTTTTGGACAGAATTTCCGGCCACGTGCTACCCGTTCCACCGGTGCATAGTTTCTCCTCTAGATCGTAGTTCCGCAGCACTTAGGCGAAGCCCTGCCGGAATTGCTCCACCACCATCACCGGAGCGCCGTCATGCTGCCGGTGAACTCTCTCTCCTCTCCACCTCCTCTCGCTGGATCGAGACGGTGGAGATCGTCATCAAGCTGCACGTGTGCTGAACGCGGAGGTGCCGTCCGTTCGGCGCTAGATCGGAAGGACCGTGATCGAGATTGCGAGACGGTTCGTGATGTGATCACGGAACGGATCATGATGAGTTCGCGGGACAGATCGTGATCAAGATCGTGAGACGGATCGTGATGAGTTCATGGGACGGATCATGATGTGTTCGCGGGACGGTTCGTGATTGGATCGCGGGACGCTCGACGATTTGGATCGCGAAGAAGTTCGACTACACCAACCGCGTTTCTTAACGCTTCCCGCTTAGCGATCTACAAGGGCACATAGATCCACTCTCCCTCTCGTAGATGCTCATCACCATGGATAGGTTTGCGTGTGCGTAGGAAAAACTTTGTTTCCCATGCGACGTTCCCCAACAGTGGCATCATGAGCTAGGTTGATGGTTCGATGAGATCTCGAGTAGAACACAAAAGGTTTGTGGGCGTTGATGCTTAGATTGCTTCCTCCCTTGGTCATATTTTGGTTCAGCAGGATTGTGAGATGAAGCGGCCCGGACCAATATTACTCGTACGCTTACGAGAGACCGGTTCCCTCGACGCAACTTGTTGCCTAGATGGCTTGCGGGTGACAGTTTCTCTCCCTTTAGTTGGATCGGATTCGACAAAGGCGGTCCTTGAGAAGGTTGAAAAGCAATCTATGTATCACCGTTGTGGTTTATGCGTAGGTGATAATCGTTCTTGCTAGATACCCGTAGCAGCCACATAAAACATGTAACAACAATTAGAGGACGTCTAACTTGTTTTTGCAGGGTATGTTGTGATGTGATATGGCCAATTACATGATGAGATATATGTGATGTATGATATGATCATGTGATGTATAGAATTTCACGACTTGCATGTCGTTGAATACGGCAACCGGCAGGAGCCATAGGGTTGTCTTTAATTATTGTATGACCTGCGTGTCAATCATTAAGTGCTATGTAATGCTTTACTTTATCTCTACGGTAGCAATAGTAGTAGAAGCATGTAGGGCGTGACAACCCCGATGGCGACACGTTGATGGAGATCAAGATGATGGAGATCATGGTGTCGTGCCGGTGACGATGGAGATCATGCCGGTGCTTTCTAGATGGAGATCAAAAGCACAAGTTCATGGCCATATCATGTCACTTATGATTTGCATGTGATGTTAATCCTTTTTATGCACCTTGTTTTGCTTAGGATGGCGGTAGCATTATAAGGTGATCCCTCACTTAATTTCAAGATAAATTGTGTTCTCCCCGAGTGTGCACTGTTGCGAAAGTTCGTCGTGTTGAGACACCACGTGATGATCGGGTGTGATAGACTCTACGTTCACATACAACGGGTGCAAGCCAGTGTTGCACATGCAGAACACTCGGGTTAAACTTGACGAGCCTAGCATGTACAGACATGGCCTCGGAACACAAGAGACCGAAAGGTCGAACATGAGTCATATAGTAGATATGATCAACATGATGATGTTCACCATTGCAGCCACCTCAACTCACGTGATGATCAGACTTGAGTTGGTGAATTTTGGATCATGTATCACTCGAATGATCGGAGGGATGTCAATTTGAGTGGGAGTTCTTAAGTAATATGATTAATTGAACTCATTATCATGAACATAGTCAAAGTGTCTTTGCAAATTATGTTGTAGATTACTAGCTCGCGTTGTGGCTCCCTTGTATTTTTATATGTTCCTAGAGAAATAGAATTGAAAGATGTTGGTAGCAAAATCGCGGACTGGGTCTGTGATTTGAGGATTGTCCTCATTGCTGCACAGAAGGCTTATGTCCTTTATGCATCGCTCGGTGCGCCACCCCATCTAGCGTCGACTATAGATGTTGTGAACATCTGACACGCACGTTTCGATGACTACTTGATAGTTTAGTGCGTCATGCATTACGGCTTAGAATTGAGGCTCCAAAACGTTTTGAACGTCACGGAACATATGAGATGTTCTAAGAGCTGAGATTGTGATCTCAGGCTCGTGCCCGTGTTGCGAGATATAAGATCTCCAACGAGATTCTTTGCCTGCAAGATAAAAGAGAATAGCTCAATCGTTGAGCATGTGCTCAGACTGTCTGGGTACTACAATCGCTTGAATCGAGTGGGAGTTGATCTTCCAGATAAGATAGTGATTGATGTAGTTCTCCAAGTCACTGTCACTGAGCTACTAGAACTTGGTGATGAACTATAAAATGCCAGGGAAAGAGATGTTGATCCCTGAGCTGTTCGCGATGTTTGACACCGCGAAGGTAGAAATCAAGAAGGAGCGTCAAGTGTTGATGGTTAATCAAACCACTAGTTTCGAGAAGGGCAAGAGCAAGGAGGGAAACTTCATGGATAACAAGTCAGTTGCTGCTCCAGTGAAGCAACCCAAAGTTGAACTCAAACCCGAGACTAAGTGCTTCTGTTATGAGGTGAGCGGTCGCTGAAGCGAAACAACCCTAGATACTTGGTAGATAAGAAGGCTGGCAACATTGATAGAAGTATATTTGATATACGAGTTATTAATGTGTACCTTGCTAGTACTCTTAGTAGCACCTGGGTATTGGATACCGGTTCGGTTGCTAAATGTTAGTAACTCGAAATAAAAGCTACGGAATAAACGGAGAACTAGCTAAGGGTGAGGTGACGATATGTGTTGGAAATGTTTTCAAGGTTGATGTGATCAACATCGCACGCTCTCTCTACCTTCATTATTAGTGACGAACCTAAATGTTATTTGGTGTTTTGCGTTGAGCTCGAAGATGATTAGATCATGTTTATTGCAATACGGTTATTCATTTAAGTTACAGAATAATGGTTATTCTGTTTACATGAATAATACCTTCAATGGTCATGCACCTAGTGAGAATGGTTTGTTGAAATCTTGATCGTAGTGGTACACATGTTCATAACATTGATGTCAAAAGATACAAAGTTAATAATGATAGTACCACATACTTGTGTCACTACCGCTAAATGTCATATTGGTATAAAGCGCATGTAGAAACTCCATGCTGATGGATATTTGGACTCATCCGATTTCGAATCGGTTGAGACATGCGAACCATGCCTCTTGGGCAAGATGACTAAAAGACCCCGTTGGATGGAGCGGGCAAGTGATTCATTGGAAATGATACATATTGATGTATGCAATCTAGTGAGTCTTGTAGCGTGTAGTGGATATCGTTATTTCCTTACCTTCACTGATGATTTGAGTAGATATAGTGTATATTTACTTAATGAAACACAAGTCTGAATCGTTTGAAAGGTTCAGGCAAATTCAGAGTGAAGTTTAAAGATCATCGTGACAATAAGATAAAAATGACCGCGATATGATCGTGGAGGTGAATATCTGAGTTACGAGTTTGGCATACAACTTAAGACAATGTGAAATTTGTTTCACAACTAACGCCACCTGGAACACCATGGTGTGATGGTGTGTCCGAACATCATAGTCATGCTCTATTGATATAGTGCATACTGTGATGTCTCTTATCATTTTACTACTATAATTTTTGGGGTTATGCATTAGAGACAACTACATTCACTTTAAATAGGGCATCATCTAAATCCGTTGAGATGACACCGTGTGAATTATGGTTTGATAGAAACCTAAGCTGTCATTTCTTAATACTTGGGGCTGCGACACTTGTGTGGAAAATGTTTTCACCTAATGAGGTCAAACCCAAGGCGGACAAATGCATCTTCATAGAATACCCTAAGATCAGTTGGGTGAACCTTCTATCTCAGATCCAAGTGCAAAGTGTTTGTTACTAAAACGGATCCTTTCTCGAGGAAAAGTTTCTCTTGAAAGAATTAAGTGGGAGGAAGATAGAACTTGATGAGGTTGTTAAAACTTTGTTCAACCAGAGAGTAGCGCAGCGCAGGATGTTGTTTCTGTGAAGCCTACGTTAGTTGAAGAGGAAGTTAATGATGATGATCATGAAGCTTCAGGATCAAGTTACTATCGAACTTCGTAGGTCAACAAGGATGTGTATTGCTCCTAAGCGGTACGACAACCCTGTCTTGGAGGTCATGTTGTTGGACAAACGATGAACCTACGAGCTATGGAGAAGCGATGATGGGCCCGGATTCTGACAAATGGTTGGAGGCCATGAAATCCGAGATAGGATCCATGTATGAAAACCAAGTGTAGACTTTGGTAGACTTGCTCGTTGGATGGCAGGTCGTTGAGTACAAATGGATCTTTAAAATGAAGACAGACACTGATGGTGAATGTCACTATTTGTAAAGCTCGACTTGTTGCAAAGATGTTTGTGACAAGTTCAAGGAGTTGACTGCGATGAGGCTTTCTCACTCGTAGCGATGCTAAAAGTCTGTTGGAATTATGTTAGCAGTTGATGCATTTTCAATTATGAAATCTGGCAGATGGATGTCAAAACATCGTTTCCTTAACGGTTTACTTAAGAAAAGGTTGTATGTGATACAACCAGAAGGTTTTGTCAGTCCTAATGATGCTAAAAGATGAGCAAGCTTCAGTGATCCTTCTATGGACTGAAGCAAGCATCTCGGAGTTGGAATATACACTTTGATGAGGTGATCAAAGTTTCTGTAGTTTATACAAAGTTTATGAGAAACTTGTATTTGCAATAAAGTGAGTGGGAGCACTGTAGAGTTTCTGAATAGTATATGTGGTTGACATATTGTTGATCGGAAATAATGTAGAATTTCTGGAAGGAATAAAAGGTTGTTTGAAAAGTGTTTTTCAAAGGAAGACATGGATAAAGCTACCTAATTGTTGAGCATCAAAATCTATAGAGATAGATCAAGATGCTTGATGAGACTTTCAATGAGTGCATACCTTGACAAGATTTTGAAAGAGTTCAAAATGGATCAGCCAGAGAAATAGTTCTCGTCTGATTTGTAAGGTGTGAAGTTGAGTGAGACTCAAAGCTCGACAACGGCAGAAGAAGGAGAAAGGACGAATGTCGTCCCCTATGCCTTAGCCATAGGCTCTATATTATGCCATGCTATGTACCGCACCTATGTGTGCCTTGCCATGAGTCTGTCAAGGGGTACAAGAGTGGTCCAGGAGTGGATCACTGGACAGCGGTCGGAATTATCCTTAGTAACCAGAGGACTAAGGAAATGTTTCTTGATTATGGAAGTGATAAAGAGTTCGTCGTAAAGTGTTACGTCGATGCAAGGTTTAACACCTATCCGGATGACTAGTCGTAGCAATCTGGATACGTATAGTGGAGCAGCCATTTGGAAATAGTACCAAGTGGAGTGTGGTAGCAGTGTTTACGGTTTGACATAGAGATTTGCAAAGTACACACGGATCTGAATATCGCAGACCTGTTGACTATAAGACCTCTCTCACATGCAAAGCATGATCGAGCCCCAAAACTCATTGGGTGTTAGATTCATAACAATGCGAATCACATGGTGATGTGAACTAGATTATTGACTCTAGTGCAAGTGGGAGACTGTTGGAAATATGCCCTAGAGGCAATAATAAATTAGTTATTATCATATTTCCTTGTTCATGATAATCGTTTATTATCCATGCTATAATTGTATTGATCGGAGACTTAAATGCATGTGTGGATACATAGACAAAACCATGTCCCTAGTATGCCTCTAATGGACTAGCTCGTTGATCAAAGGATGGTTAAGGTTTCCTAGCCATGGACATGAGATGTCATTTGATAACGGGATCACATCATTAGGAGAATGATGTGATGGATAAGACCCAAACTACAAACATAGCATATGATCGTGTCAGTTTATTGCTACTGTTTTCTGCATGTTAAGTATATGTTCCTATGACCATGAGATCATGCAACTCACGGATATCGGAGGAGTGCCTTGTGTGTATCAAACGTCGCAACGTAACTGGGTGACTATAAAGGTGCTCTACAGGTATCTCCGATGGTGTTTGTTGAGTTGGCATGGATCGAGACTGGGATTTGTTACTCCATGTAACGGAGAGGTATCTCGGGGCCCACTCGGTAATGCAACATCACAATAAGCCTTGCAAGCGATGTGACTAATTGTTAGTTGCGGGATCTTGTATTACGGAACGAGTAAAGAGACATGCCGGTAACGAGGTTGAACTAGGTATGGAGATACCGACGATCGAATCTCGGGCAAGTAACATACCGAAGAACAAAGGGAACGTTATACGGGATTAACTGAATCCTTGACATAGAGGTACGACCGATAAAGATCTTCGTAGAATATGTAGGAACCAATGTGGACGTCCAGGTTCCGCCATTGGTTATTGACCGTAGAGGTGCCTCGGTCATGTCTACATAGTTCTCGAACCCGCAGGGTCTGCACACTTAAGGTTCGGTGACGTTTCGGTAGTGTAGAGTTATGTATGGTGGTGACCAAAGGTTGTTCGGAGTCCCGGATGAGATCCCGGACGTCACGAGGAGCTCCGGGATGGTCCGGAGGTAAAGATTCATATATAGGATGTCCCAGTTTGGTTGCCGAAAAAGTTTCGGGCTCATCGGTAGTGTACCGGGAGTATCGGTAGTGTACCGGGAGTGCCGGTAGTGTACCGGGGGACCTCCGGGAAGGGTATTTCGACCCCAAGAGGTCCATGGGCTGTGGGAGAATAATAACCAGCCTTAGTGGGCTGGGAAAACAACCACAAAGGCCCATGGCGCAGGAGAGAAAGTCCTAAAGCAAAAAGTGGAAAATCAGCCAATAGGAGGTAATCCTACTCCAACTAGGATTGGAGGTGAAGTAGGATTGCTCCCACCTCCTATTTCGGCCGACCCAAAGGCCTTGGCTGCCTCTCCTCTCCTCTCCTCCTATATATACTAGTGGATTGGGTGGTTTTTTGACAGAATTTCCGGCCACGTGCTACCCGTTCCATCGGTGCATAGTTTCTCCTCTAGATCGTAGTTCCGCAGCGCTTAGGCGAAGCCCTGCCGGAATTGCTCCACCACCATCACCGGAGCGCCGTCACCCTGCCGATGAACTCTCTCTCCTCTCCACCTCCTCTCGCTGGATCGAGACGGTGGAGATCGTCATCAAGCTGCACGTGTGCTGAACGCGGAGGTGCCGTCCGTTCGGCACTAGATCGGAAGGACCGTGATCGAGATCGCGAGACGGTTCGTGATGTGATCACGGAACGGATCGTGATGAGTTCGCAGGACAGACCATGATCAAGATCGTGAGACGGATCATGATGAGTTCATGGGACGGATCATGATGTGTTCGCGGGACAGTTCGTGATTGGATCGCGGGACGCTCGGCGATTTGGATCGCGAGGAAGTTCGACTACACCAACCGCGTTTCTTAACGCTTCCCGCTTAGCGATCTACAAGGGTACGTAGATCCACTCTCCCTCTCGTAGATGCTCATCACCATGGATAGGTTTGCGTGTGCGTAGGAAAATTTTTGTTTCCCATGCGACGTTCCCCAACACACGTACCCCATTGCTGGTGTGACTTGGGAGCAGTTCAAGCTAGCTTTCCGCACCGCTCATGTCTCAGCTGGAGCCATGAGTCTGAAGAAGTGTGAGTTTCGCAACTTACGCCTGGGGAACCGCTCTGT
Source organism: Hordeum marinum (assembly GCA_022496015.1). Classification (NCBI taxonomy): domain Eukaryota; kingdom Viridiplantae; phylum Streptophyta; class Magnoliopsida; order Poales; family Poaceae; genus Hordeum; species Hordeum marinum. Next base: position 450,929,019 of record CM039673.1, on the reverse strand, counting down.
GGCCCAGTATGTGGATGATTTCAGCATGTTGGCTCGTTATGCACCAGGAGATTTGGCCGATGATGCAGCCAAATAGGAGAAGTTCTTGGAAGGACTCAACAATGAGTTGAGCGTGCAGCTGATGGTGTCTACTTTCAACAACTACCAGGAGCTGGTAGACAAGGCCCTCATATTGGAGGGGAAGCAACCGCAAATCGAAAGCCGCAAGAGGAAGTATGGACAGGGGAAATCTCACTCTGGAGCTCAACAAAAGCCCCGCTACTCCCCGTACTCAGGGAATACCGAATCAGGGACCGGTAAGTGTGGAGGACACACTCATCATGTGCACAAACATGGAGGCCACACCCATGGAGGAAATGGGAATAATCGTCCCAACAGTGGCAACTTCAAGAATGGCAATGGAAGTGGGAATGGCAACCAGCACCGTTCCGCTCTAGCTCAGAAGGATCTGAATCATATCACCTGTTTCAAGTGCCAGAAGACAGGGCACTATGCCACTGAATGCCCTTAGAACAAGCAAGGAAATGGAAACGGCAACAACAACGGCAACTCCGCAGCTAAGAAGCCAAATCCTTTTCCTCGTGCTCAGGTGAACCACATTGATGTGGAAGAAGTCTATGATCATCCCGAGACTGGGGTTGGTAAGTTTTTATTGCATTCACGTCCAGTTATGGTACTTTTTGATTCTGGTGCAACTCACTCATTCATATCAAGGGTAGTTGTGGAAAAGTATGGTTTACCCACCAGAACCCTTAGTCTGCCCATTAAGGTCAATTCCCCAGGAGGTATGATGATGGCAGGATAGGATGCCACGCCTTGAAACTCCATATAGGAAACCATGTTTTTCCCACCAACCTCATCGTATTACAATCCCAGGGATTGGATGTAATCCTAGGCATGGATTGGATGACCAAGTATGAAGGAAATCTTGATTGCCCCAGCAAGTCTATTTAACTCACCACCCTAGAGAACAAGAGGATTAAGTATGTATCCCGACGCACACGGATGAGTGCTCAGTTAAATTCCCTCACAGGAGTTGTTCAGGAGGAAGTGCCGGTGGTACAAGACTTTCCAGATGTATTTCTGGAGGAATTACCAGGCATGCCACCAAATAGAGAGATTGAGTTTCTGATAGAGTTACTACGAGGAACCGCCCCAATTTCCAAGAGACCCTATTGGATGCCCGCAAATGATTTAGTAGAAATCAAGAAGCAGGTTAAGGAGTTATTGGATAAGGGATATATTCGCCCAAGTTCTTCACCTTGGGGAGCCCCAGTTCTTTTGGTAGAGAAGAAAGATAAAACCTTGAGGATGGTAGTCAATTATCGTGCATTGAACGAGGTGACTATCAAGAACAAGTACCCTCTGCCGATGATTAATGACTTGTTTGATCAGCTAGTAAGAGCCAAAGTATTCTCCAAGATCGACCTTCGATCAGGGTATCACCAACTGAAAATTCGTGAACAGGATATACCCAAAACAGCCTTCACCACAAGGTATGGCTTATATGAGTATACAGTCATGTCTTTTGGTTTGACTAATGCTCCTGCCTACTTCATGAATATGATGAACAAGGTGTTTATGGAATACCTGGACAAGTTGTCGTGGTGTTCATCGATGACATTTTGATATTTTCCAAGAGCGAGGAAGAACACAAGGAACACTTGCGTTTAGTTCTGGAGAAGCTTCGAGAGCATCAGTTATATGCCAAGTTCAGTAAATGTGAATTCTGGCTGACGGAAGTCAGATTCCTTGGACACATTATTTCCGGAGAAGGAATAGCAGTAGACCCCGCTAAGGTTGAAGCAGTCACTAAGTGGAAGTCACCCACCTCAGTTAAGGAGATCCGCAGTTTTCTCGGACTTGCCAGATATTACTGGAGATTCATTGAGAATTTCTCCAAGATTGCCAAACCCATGACGGAATTGTTGAAGAAAGAGTCTAAATATCTGGACTGAGGAATGTGAGGCCAGTTTCCAGGAGTTGAAGAAACGTTTGGTCACAGCCCCAGTATTGATACTGCCAAACATTCGGAAGGACTTCCAGGTTTATTGTGACGCATCACGTCAAGGACTTGGAGGAGTACTCATGCAGGAAGGAAAATTTGTAGCCTATGCATACAGACAGCTATGACCCCATGAGTTGAATTATGCCACCCATGATTTGGAACTAGCAGCCGTAGTGCATGCACTCAAGACCTGGAGACATTTCCTTATCGGAAATAGTTGTGATGTTTACACTGATCATAAAAGCCTGAAGTATATCTTCACACAGAAGGAGTTGAACCTTAGACAGAGGAGATGGTTAGAGTTAATCAAGGACTATGACATGAGACTGCATTACCATCTAAGAAAGGCAAATGTTGTAGCAGATGCTTTGAGTCGGAAGAGTTATGTGAACACACTCATAGCCGGAGGATTACCCCAGGAGTTAACCGATGATCTTAGAGAGAGTCGGCTAGAGATAGTTCCAAAAGGATATGTTGCCACACTAGAGATCCAGCCCACCTTGACCGAAAGAATACGTGAGGCGCAGAAATCGGACAAGGAGATAGCTAAGATAAAGCAGAGAATGAAGGATGGAAAAGCTAAAGACTTTCATGAAGATGAACAAGGTGTTGGAAATATGCCCTAGAGGCAATAATAAATTAGTTATTATCATATTTCCTTGTTCATGATAATCGTTTATTATCCATGCTATAATTGTATTTATTGGAGACTTAAATGCATGTGTGGATACATAGACAAAACCATGTCCCTAGTATGCCTCTAATGGACTAGCTCGTTGATCAAAGGATGGTTAAGGTTTCCTAGCCATGGACATGAGATGTCATTTGATAACGGGATCACATCATTAGGAGAATGATGTGATGGATAAGACCCAAACTACAAACATAGCATATGATCGTGTCAGTTTATTGCTACTGTTTTCTGCATGTCAAGTATATGTTCCTATGACCATGAGATCATGCAACTCACGGATATCGAAGGAGTGCCTTGTGTGTATCAAACGTCGCAACGTAACTGGGTGACTATAAAGGTGCTCTACAGGTATCTCCGATGGTGTCTGTTGAGTTGGCATGGATCGAGACTGGGATTTGTTACTCCGTGTAACAGAGAGGTATCTCGGGGCCCACTCGCTAATGCAACATCACAATAAGCCTTGCAAGCAATGTGACTAATTGTTAGTTGCGGGATCTTGTATTACGAAATGAGTAAAGAGACTTGCCGGTAACGAGGTTGAACTAGGTATGGAGATACCGACGATCGAATCTCGGGCAAGTAACATACCGAAGAACAAAGGGAACGTTATACGGGATTAATTGAATCCTTGACATAGAGGTTCGACTGATAAAGATCTTCGTAGAATATGTAGGAACCAATGTGGACATCCAGGTCCCGCCATTGGTTATTAACCGTAGAGGTGTCTCGGTCATGTCTACATAGTTCTCGAACCCGCAGGGTCTGCACACTTAAGGTTCGGTGACGTTTCAGTAGTGTAGAGTTATGTATGGTGGTGACCGAAGTTTGTTCGGAGTCCCGGATGAGATCCCGGACGTCACGAGGAGCTCCGGAATGGTCCGTAGGTAAAGATTCATATATAGGAAGTCCCAGTTTGGTTTCCGGAAAAGTTTCGGGCTCATCGGTAGTGTACCGGGAGTGCCGGTAGTGTACCGGGAGTGCCGGTAGTGTACCGGGAGACCTCCGGGAGGGGTACTTCGACCCCAAGAGGTCCATGGGCTATGGGAGAGTATTAACCAGCCCTTAGTGGGCTGGGAAAACAGCCACAAAGGCCCATGGCGCAGGAGAGAAAGTCCTAAAGCAAAAAGTGGAAAATCAGCCAATAGGAGGCAATCCTACTCCAACTAGGATTGGAGGTGAAGTAGGATTGCTCCCACCTCCTATTTCGGCCGACCCAAAGGCCTTGGATGCCTCTCCTCTCCTATCCTCCTATATATACTAGTGGATTGGGTGGTTTTTGGACAGAATTTCCGGCCACGTGCTACCCGTTCCACCGGTGCATAGTTTCTCCTCTAGATCGGTTTTCGGCAGCGCTTAGGCGAAGCCCTGCCGGAATTGCTCCACCACCATCACCAGAGCGCCGTCACGCTGCCGGTGAACTCTCTCTCCTCTCCACCTCCTCTTGCTGGATCGAGACGGTGGAGATCGTCATCAAGCTGCACGTGTGCTGAACGCGGAGGTGCCGTCCGTTCGGCGCTAGATCGGAAGGACCGTGATCGAGATCGCGAGACGGTTTGTGATGTGATCACGGAACGGATCGTGATGAGTTCACGGGACAGATCTTGATCAAGATCGTGAGACGGATCGTGATGAGTTCGCGGGAAGGATCATGATTTGTTCGTGGGACGGTTCGTGATTGGATCGCGGGACGCTCGGCGATTTGGATCGCGAAGAAGTTCGACTACACCAACCGCGTTTCTTAACGCTTCCCGCTTAGCGATCTACAAGGGTATGTAGATCCACTCTCCCTCTCGTAGATGCTCATCACCATGGATAGGTTTGCCTGTGCGTAGGAAAATTTTGTTTCCCATGCGACGTTCGCCAACAGTGGCATCATGAGCTAGGTTGATGGTTTGATGAGATCTCGAGTAGAACACAAAAGGTTTGTGGGCATTGATGCTTAGATTGCTTCCTCCCTTGGTCGGATTTTGGTTCAGCGGGATTGTGAGATGAAGCGGCTCGGACCAACATTACTCGTACGCTTACGAGAGACCGGTTCCCTCGACGCAACTTGTTGCTTAGATGGCTTGCGGGTGACAGTTTCTCTCGCTTTAGTTGGATCGGATTCGACAAAGGCGGTCCTTGAGAAGGTTGAAAAGCAATCTATGTATCACCGTTGTGGTTTATGCGTAGGTGAGAATCGTTCTTGCTAGATACCCGTAGCAGCCACGTAAAACATGCAACAACAATTAGAGGACGTCTAACTTGTTTTTGCAGGGTATGTTGTGATGTGATATGGCCAATTACATGATGAGATATATGTGATGTATGAGATGATCATGTGATCTATAGAATTTCACGACTTGCATGTCGTTGAATACGGCAACCGGCAGGAGCCATAGGGTTGTCTTTAATTATTGTATGACCTGCGTGTCAATCATTAAGCGCTATGTAATGCTTTACTTTATCGCTACGGTAGCAATAGTAGTAGAAGCATGCAGGGCGTGACAACCCCGATGGTGACACGTTGATGGAGATCAAGATGATGGAGATCATGGTGTCATGCCGGTGACGATGGAGATCATGCCGGTGCTTTCTAGATGGAGATCAAAAGCACAAGTTCATGGCCATATCATGTCACTTATGATTTGCATGTGATGTTAATCCTTTTTATGCACCTTGTTTTGCTTAGGACGACGGTAGCATTATAAGGTGATCCCTCACTTAATTTCAAGATAAATTGTGTTCTCCCCGAGTGTGCACCGTTGCGAAAGTTCGTCGTGTTGAGACACCACGTGATGATCGGGTGTGATAGACTCTACGTTCACATACAATGGGTGCAAGCCAGATTTGCACGCGCAGAACACTCGGGTTAAACTTGACGAGCCTAGCATGTACAGACATGGCCTCAGAACACAAGAAGACCGAAAGGTCGAACATGAGTCATATAGTAGATATGATCAACATAATGATGTTCACCATTGCAGCCACCTTAACTCACGTGATGATCGAACTTGAGTTGGTGAATTTGGATCATGTATCACTCGAATGATCGGAGGGATGTCAATTTGAGTGGGAGTTATTAAGTAATATGATTAATTGAACTCATTATCATGAACATAGTCAAAGTGCCTTTGCAAATTATGTTGTAGATTACTAGCTCACGCTGTAGCTCCCTTGTATTTTTTATATGTTCCTAGAGAAATAGAATTGAAAGATGATGGTAGTAATATTGCGGACTGGGTCCGTGATCCGAGGATTGTCCTCATTGCTGCACAGAAGGCTTATGTCCTTAATGCACCGCTCGGTGCGCCAACCCCTCTAGCGTCGTCCGTAGATGTTGTGAACATCTGACAGGCACGTTTCAATGACTACTTGATAGTTTAGTGCGTCATGCATTAAGGCTTATAATTGAGGCTACGAAACGTTTTGAACGTCACGGAACATATGAGATGTTCTAGGAGCAGAGATTGTGATCTCAGGCTCGTGCCTGTGTTGCGAGATATGAGATCTCCAACAAGATTCTTTGCCTGTAAGATGAAGGAGAATAGCTCAATCATTGAGCATGTACTCAGATTGTCTGGGTACTACAATCGATTGAATCAAGTGGGAGTTGATCTTCCAGATAAGATAGTGATTGATATAGTTCTCCAAGTCACTGTCACTAAAGCTACTAGAACTTAGTGATGAACTATAATACACAAGGGATAGAAGTATTGATCCCTGAGCTGTTCGCGATGTTTGTAACCGCGAAGGTAGAAATCAAGAAGGAGCGTCAAGTGTTGATGGTTAATCAAACCACTAGTTTCGAGAAGGGAAAGAGCAAGGAGGGAAACTTCATGGATAGCAAGTCAGTTGCTGCTCCAGTGAAGCAACCCAAAGTTGAACTCAAACCCGAGACTAAGTGCTTCTGTTATGAGGTGAGCGGTCGCTGAAGCGGAACAACCCTAGATACTTGGTAGATAAGAAGGCTGGCAACATTAATAGAAGTATATTTGATATACGAGTTATTAATGTGTACCTTGCTAGTACTCTTAGTAGCACCTGGGTATTGGATACCGGTTCGGTTGCTAAATGTTAGTAACTCGAAATAAAAGCTACGGAATAAACGGAGAACTAGCTAAGGGTGAGGTGACGATATGTGTTGGAAGTGTTTCCAAGGTTGATGTGATCAACATCGCACGCTCTCTCTACCTTCAGGATTAGTGACGAACCTAAATAAATGTTATTTGGTGTTTTGCGTTGAGCTTGAACATGATTAGATCATGTTTATTGCAATACGGTTATTCATTTAAGTTAGAGAATAATGGTTATTCTGTTTACATGAATAATACCTTCAATGGTCATGCACCCAGTGAGAATGGTTTGTTGAAATCTTGATCGTGGTAGTACACATGTTCATAACATTGATGTCAAAAGATACAAAGTTAATAATGATAGTACCACATACTTGTGGCACTGCCGCTAAATGTCATATTGGTATAAAGCGCATGTAGAAGCTCCATGCTGATGGATATTTGGACTCATTCGATTTCGAATCGGTTGAGACATGCGAACCATGCCTCTTGGGCAAGATGACTAAAGGACCCCGTTGGATGCGGGCAAGTGATTCATTGGAAATGATACATGTTGATGTATGCAATCTAGTGAGTCTTGTAGCGTGCGGTGGATATCATTATTTTCTTACCTTCACTGATGATTTGAGTAGATATAGCGTATATTTACTTAATGAAACACAAGTCTGAATCGTTTGAAAGGTTCAAGCAAATTCAGAGTGAAGTTTAAAGATCATCGTGACAAGAAGATAAAAATGACTGCGATATGATCGTGGAGGTGAATATCTGAGTCACGAGTTGGGCATACAACTTAAGACAATGTGAAAGTTGTTTCACAACTAAATACCACCTGGAACACCATAGTGTGATGGTGTGTCCGAACATCATAGTTATGCTCTATTGGACATGGTGCGTGCTATGATGTCTCTTGTCGTTTTACTACTATAATTTTGGGGTTATGCATTAGAGACAACTACATTCACTTTAAATAGGGCACCATCTAAAACCGTTGAGATGACACCATGTGAATTATGGTTTGATAGAAACCTAAGCTGTCATTTCTTAATATTTGGGGATGTGACACTTGTGTGGAAAATGTTTTCACCTAATGAGGTCGAACCCAAGGCGGACAAATTGCATCTTCATAGAATACCCTAAGATCAAATGGGTGAACCTTCAATCTCAGATCCTAGTGCAAAGTGTTTGTTGCTTAAACGGATCCTTTCTCGAGGAAATGTTTCTCTCGAAAGAATTGAGTGGGAGGAAGATAGAACTTGATGAGGTTGTTAAACCTTTGTTCAACCAGAGAGTAGCGCAGCGCAGAAAGATGTTTCTGTGAAGCCTACGTTAGTTGAAGAGGAAGTTAATGATGATGATCATGAAGCTTCAGGATCAAGTTACTATCGAACTTCGTAGGTCGACAAGGATGTGTACTACTCCTAAGTGGTACGAAAACTCTGTCTTGGAGATCATGTTGTTGGACAACGATGAACCTACGAGCTATGGAGAAGCGATGATGGGCCCGGATTCCGAAAAATGGTTAGAGGCCATGAAATCCGAGATAGGATCCATGTATGAAAACCAAGTGTAGACTTTGGTAGACTTGCTCGTTGGACGGCAGGTCGTTGAGTACAAATGGATCTTTAAAATGAAGACAGACACTGATGGTGAATGTCACCATTTGTAAAGCTCGACTTGTTGCAAAGTTGTTTGTGACAAGTTCAAGGAGTTGACTGCGATGAGGCTTTCTCACTCGTAGCGATGCTAAAAGTCTGTTGGAATTATGTTAGCAGTTGCTTCATTTTCAATTATGAAATCTGGCAGATGGATGTCAAAACATCGTTTCCTTAACGGTTTACTTAAGGAAAGGTTGTATGTGATACAACCAGAAGGTTTTGTCAGTCCTAAGGATGCTAAAAGATGAGCAAGCTTCAGTGATCCTTCTATGGACTGAAGCAAGCATCTCGGAGTTGGAATATACACTTTGATGAGGTGATCAAAGTTTCTGTAGTTTATACAAAGTTTACGAGAAACTTGTATTTGCAATAAAGTGAGTGGGAGCACTTTAGAGTTTCTGATAAGTATATGTGGTTGACATATTGTTGATCGGAAATAATGTAGAATTTCTGGAAGGCATACAAGGTTGTTTGAAAAGTGTTTTTCAAAGGAAGGCCTGGATAAAGCTACCTAATTGTTGAGCATCAAAATCTATAGAGATAGATCATGATGCTTGATGAGACTTTCAATGAGTGCATACCTTGACAAGATTTTGAAAGAGTTCAAAATGGATCAGCCAGAGAAATAGTTCTCGTCTGATTTGTAAGGTGTGAAATTGAGTGAGACTCAAAGCTCGACAATGGCAGAAGAAAGAGAAAGGACGAACGTCGTCCCCTATGCCTTAGCCATAGGCTCTATATTATGCCATGTTCTGTACCGCACCTATGTGTGCCTTGCCATGAGTCTGTCAAGGGGTACAAGACTGGTCCAGGAGTGGATCACTGGACAGCGGTCGGAATTATCCTTAGTAACCAGAGGACTAAGGAAATGTTTCTTGATTATGGAAGTGATAAAGAGTTCGTCGTAAAGAGTTACGTCGATGCAAGCTTTAACACCTATCCGGATGACTAGTAGTAGCAATCTGGATACGTATAGTGGAGCAGCCATTTGGAAATAGTACCAAGTGGAGTGTGGTAGCAGTGTTTATGGTTTGACATAGAGATTTGCAAAGTACACATGGGTCTGAATATCGCAGACCCGTTGACTATAAGACCTCTCTCACATGCAAAGCATGATCGAGCCCCAAAACTCATTGGGTGTTAGATTCATAACAATGCGAATCACATGGTGATGTGAACTAGATTATTGACTCTAGTGCAAGTGGGAGACTGTTGGAAATATGCCCTAGAGGTAATAATAAATTAGTTATTATCATATTTCCTTGTTCATGATAATCGTTTATTATCCATGCTATAATTGTATTGATCGGAGACTTAAATGCATGTGTGGATACATAGACAAAACCATGTCCCTAGTATGCCTCTAATGGACTAGCTCGTTGATCAAAGGATGGTTAAGGTTTCCTAGCCATGGACATGAGATGTCATTTGATAACGGGATCACATCATTAGGAGAATGATGTGATGGATAAGACCCAAACTACAAACATAGCATATGATCGTGTCAGTTTATTGCTACTGTTTTCTGCATGTCAAGTATATGTTCCTATGACCATGAGATCATGCAACTCACGGATATCGGAGGAGTGCCTTCTGTGTATCAAACGTCGCAACGTAACTGGGTGACTATAAAGGTGCTCTACAGGTATCTCCGATGGTGTCTCTTGAGTTGGCATGGATCGAGACTGGGATTTGTTACTCCGTGTAACGGAGAGGTATCTCGGGGCCCACTCGCTAATGCAACATCACAATAAGCCTTGCAAGCAATGTGACTAATTGTTAGTTGCGGGATCTTGTATTACGAAACGAGTAAAGAGACTTGCCGGTAACGAGGTTGAACTAGGTATGGAGATACCGACGATCGAATCTCGGGCAAGTAACATACCGAAGAACAAAGGGAACGTTATACGGGATTAATTGAATCCTTGACATAGAGGTTCGACCGATAAAGATCTGCGTAGAATATGTAGGAACCAATGTGGACGTCCAGGTCCCGCCATTGGTTATTGACCGTAGAGGTGTCTCGGTCATGTCTACATAGTTCTCGAACCCGCAGGGTCTGCACACTTAAGGTTCGGTGACGTTTCGGTAGTGTAGAGTTATGTATGGTGGTGACCGAAGTTTGTTCGGAGTCCCGGATGAGATCCCGGACGTCACGAGGAGCTCCGGAATGGTCCGTAGGTAAAGATTCATATATAGGAAGTCCCAGTTTGGTTTCCGGAAAAGTTTCGGGCTCATCGGTAGTGTACCGGGAGTGCCGGTAGTGTACCGGGAGTGCCGGTAGTGTACCGGGAGACCTCCGGGAGGGGTACTTCGACCCCAAGAGGTCCATGGGCTGTGGTAGAGTATTAACCAGCCCTTAGTGGGCTGGGAAAACAGCCACAAAGGCCCATGGCGCAGGAGAGAAAGTCCTAAAGCAAAAAGTGGAAAATCAGCCAATAGGAGGCAATCCTACTCCAACTAGGATTGGAGGTGAAGTAGGATTGCTCCCACCTCCTATTTCGGCCGACCCAAAGGCCTTGGCTGCCTCTCCTCTCCTCTCCTCCTATATATACTAGTGGATTGGGTGGTTTTTGGACAGAATTTCCGGCCACGTGCTACCCGTTCCACCGGTGCATAGTTTCTCCTCTAGATCGGTTTTCTGCAGCGCTTAGGCGAAGCCCTGCCGGAATTGCTCCACCACCATCACCGGAGCGCTGTCACGCTGCCGGTGAACTCTATCTCCTCTCCACCTCCTCTCGCTGGATCGAGACGGTGGAGATCGTCATCAAGCTGCACGTGTGCTGAACGCGGAGGTGCCGTCCGTTCGGCGCTAGATCGGAAGGACCGTGATCGAGATCGCGAGACGGTTCGTGATGTGATCACGGAACGGATCGTGATGAGTTCACGGGATAGATCGTGATCAAGATCGTGAGACGGATCGTGATGAGTTCGCGGGACGGATCATGATGTGTTCGTGGGACGGTTCGTGATTGGATCGCGGGACGCTCGACGATTTGGATCGCGAAGAAGTTCGACTACACCAACCGCGTTTCTTAACGCTTCCCGCTTAGCGATCTACAAGGGTATGTAGATACACTCTCCCTCTCGTAGATGCTCATCACCATGGATAGGTTTGCGTGTGCATAGGAAAATTTTGTTTCCCATGCGACGTTCCCCAACACAAGGTACTCTATGGTTTGAGAACCGAATCTATGTGCCCAATGACCCAGAGCTCAGGAAGTTGATATTTCAAGAAGCCCACGATTCACCATACTCGATACACCCAGGAAACACCAAGATGTACCTGGATTTGAAGGAAAGTTATTGGTGGACAGGTATGAAGAAGGATATTGCCGAACATGTTGCGGTATGTGATGTTTGTCAGCGAGTAAAGGCGAAGCATCAGAAACCAGCAGGGGTACTCCAACCTTTGCCGATACCCGAGTGGAAATGGGATAAGCTTGGTATGGACTTCATCATAGGATTAACCAGGACCCGTTCAGGTTATGATTCCATCTGGGTAGTGGTCGATCGCTTGACCGAGGTAGCTCATTTCATTCTAGTGAAGACCACCTATACCAGTGCTAAGTTAGCCAAGATATATATGACCAGGATCGTATGTCTGCATGGAGTTTCGAGGAGTATCGTGTCAGATAGAGGAACACAATTTACCTCAAAGTTTTGGCATCTGTTACATGAAACTCTGGGTACAAGGCTGGAATTCAGTACAGCTTTTCATCCGCAGACCGATGGATAGACCGAGCGAGTCAATCAGATTCTGGAGGACATGTTGAGAGCTTGTGCGATAGACTATGGGTCTAGTTGGGATGACAACTTACCTTATGAAGAGTTCTCGTACAACAACAGTTATCAAACGAGTCTAAAGATGGCCCCTTTTGAAGCTTTATACGGAAGGAGGTGCAGAACACCATTGATGTGGGATGGTGTTGGAGACCGACAACTATTTGGTCCCAATCTTATCCGAGATTCTGAAGAAAAGGTCAAACTGATTCGAGAACGACCAAGATAGCCCAATCCAAGCAGAAAAGCTATGCTGATAGCAAACGCAAGGAGGTGACATATGAAGTGGGAGACCGAGCATATCTTCGCGTGTCCCCACTTCGAGGAATCAAGAGGTTTGGTGTTAAAGGAAAGTTAGCACCCAAATTCATAGGCCCCTACAAAATTCTTGAACGTAGAGGCGAAGTTGCCTACAAGCTGGAATTGCCGGAAGGATTGTCCAGAGTTCATGATGTTTTCCATGTTTCCCAGCTAAAGAAATGCCATGCTGAGATGGCTGATATTCCTTTGAGAGACATAGTGCCCCTAGAGGCCATACAACTTGAAAGTGATCTGACCTACGAGGAGAAGCCTGTCAGAATCCTCGAGTCTACCAACAGAGTTACCCGTAGCAAGACCATCAAGTTATGTAAGGTTCTGTGGAGTCACCACACCGAGGAAGAAGCCACCTGGGAACACGAAGAAGATCTTCGTAGAGACCACCCGCACCTATTTTCTAGCCAACCCGAATCTCGAGGGCGAGATTCATCTTAAGGTGGGTTGGTTTGTAACATCCCAAAATTTCATTTTGGAATGTTATGAAATATAGCTATGCATCATCATCACTTTGTTTGAATGAAATGAATTGTTGAAATTTTTCTTTTGGAATTCTGAAAGGCCATTTCAATTTCTTCTTATACATGTTTCCTCCTATTTGAAAACCCTTGGAATATTCATAAAAAGAGAGGAGTAATATGTCACTCCACACCAGGGGCATCTTGGTGAGTTATTTGAACAATAAAACCAGGGGGTTATTTGAAAGTTTATCTCAAAAGAATTTAAAATCAATTAGGCATTTTCTGAAAGAAAAAAAAATTAAAGTATTCATTTCACAGAGGAAAAATGTTCATTAAATAGCATTTATTCCCCTGATCATTTATATATATATATATTTCTTATGTTTGGAAATGAATTGAATGCTTTAAAGAGTTTTAAACACTCTGGAAAATAGAAAAGGAAACTGATTTAAAGCATTTACTTAGAAAACCGGCTGACCCACAACCTTTAAACCCCGAGATCCCTCCGGATCGGTCAACCGACGCGCTAACCTTGCCCTCTCTCTCACTGACACGCGGGACCCACTATCCGACGGCGTCATCCGCGCGCCCGTCTCCTTCCTCGCGCGCGCCACCACGCCGGAGATCTCTCCTCTCCGGATCTCCCTCCTCTCTCCCTCTCCCGACCCCGCACCTGGCCTATATAAAGACCTGCCCTCACCGCTCTCCGTTCCACCCCGCTACCCCCTCTACCCTCGCCGGAACGCCACCACGCCACCTCACCGGAGTTCTAACTCCACCCGAAACCCCCTGAGCTCCTGGCCACCGCCACACTCACCCCCACTCCCTTCCGACGCCGTCATTCGACGTCGTATCTTCGCCGCCATCGCCTGAGCATTTCGGACGCCACCCTCGACCACCGCAGCACCCTCTTTGAGCAACTCCGACCTCCGGCCACCGTCGATGTCACCGGAACTCTGACCCCCTCCTCTGTAAGCCGCCACCTCCACCCGCATCCGTTAGCTCTAGGATCTATGCTCCAGATCAAAAAGTTTATAAAAACAAACCGGTACGTGTTAGTTTTCGGTCGTCCGTCGCAAACACCCCGCATGCTCACGACCTCAGCAAATCACAGCATGCCACGTAGCCCTGTCCGTTCGCTAGGAATTTTGTTCTTTTCTGTTTTGTTTTAGAAAACAGAATGTTTTCTGTTTTTGTTTTAGTTGTAACTTTTAAATTGATTAGTGTTTTTAATTGATTCTTTTTGCATTAGGTCACAAATTTCATGTAGTTTCATCCTGTAGTCTTAGATTTCAAATTTGAACTTTTAAATTTGAATCTAACCAAATTTGCTCAAATTACTAAAATCTGTATAACTAGAGTTTAAAAATATATTTTTGTATGAATCTTTTTGTCACTGGTTTGTATTAGTTAGACCTATCATCCTACAAAGTTTGAGAATTTTTAGGATAAATTTGGTTAGTGTTTTTAACAAAAATATAATATGTTTAGTTCTTAATAGAGTTTAGTTAATTTGATTTTACTTTAGTTTGAATCTGAGTTAGTTTAACTTTTGTTTTTAGTTTTCATTAGGTTCTGTTGTTTCAACATTAGGTGAAATAACTTGCTGTTAATAAAAATAATTGTTTAGTATTATACCTAATTGTTATAGGAAATCTTCATTCTTTTCCATTAGGTATAATTTTATAAAGCAATTTAGTTTTACTTTTCACAAAACATTTAGGAGATTTAATTATGTCTTCTAATAAAGAATTTTAGTAATTCTTTTCTGTTAAGTGATGTTCTGTTTATAATAACAATAATAATAATAATAATTTTGTCTCATACTCAAATACTATAGGAAACTCTAGTATCTATATTAAGTGGTGTTTTATAAAAAATTATAATTTTAGTAGCATTTCTTTTCACTAAAGTTTTAGTGGATTTAATTCTATTTACTAAAAATAAATTTTTTATTTCTTTTCTGTTGACTATTGTTTTGTTATTAAAATTAGTTGATTGGTCTTATTTCATTTGTAGTTTTGACACACAAAATATATTTTTTGAGACAAATATTGGTTTTGAACTTCTTTCTCTTGATTGATACTATATAATTGTTTTATTTTTAATTTTGCTGATTATGTGAGTTGTATTATTAGTTGTATGCTTATTGTGTGTTTTGTTTTATTTGTTAGATCATCCGGAGTGCGAAGCTTGTTATCTAGAGTCACTTGAGTACGAGGATCGTCAACAAGGCAAGTCACTTTGATCATGTTTACCCATGTTTTTATTGCATTAGTTCTACCATCTCCCCAATTGCATGCAAAGTAGGTAATTTGAAACTTGGTTACTTGATGTAGTATCATGTGGTAGGCACCCCTCAACCCTTTGACACATTGGCCCCGGGGAACGTTGATTTAAATTTTGCTATGCTATTAGTATACGGGGTTGGTTGTGTGATTCATGAGAGTTGTGAGTTAATAATTTCAAGACCTAGAAGATGATCAAGACTTCAAGACTTCGAGTTTTCAACATACCTCTGGGTGGATGATGGTTGAACGGCGCCCTGGAAAACCAGTGGTTAGCCTAGATGTTGCTGGAGAAGTGCCAGTATTCATGCGGAAAGGTCCACCCAGGCACAAAGAGATGGATGGATGTTTCAAGACCCAAGGCTTACCTGCACAGCCACAAGTCATTATGGGCTCTGGCTTGGTTGGATATCATGGTGACCCTGGACAGGTGGTGCTACGAGATGTAGAAGAACGGTAGGAAAGGATGGGCACCGACAGAGTCTCGGGGAAACCCTTTAGAAGACCAAGTTTTGGTCATCCGTTTCTCAAACACCCTGAAGTGCGAGAAATCCAACGGAGGCGATCAAATCTTGTGGGGAACGTGTGCAAAACTCTGTAGAGTGCCCAAACCTAATCGATTAGCCGTGTCCACGGTCATGGACAGTTTGAGCCAAAGGAACTGAAACTATCTGGAACTCTCAACACAATTAATTGTATTGACGTGGGTTTTTAATGACAACTTGGGCATGAGAATTGGTTGGTGGAACCATCTCATTAATCAACCAACATTGTAGTAATAATATTTTGCCCCCTCTTGTTGTAGGAAAAATTGGCTTTATGCAAAAACTTACTACCCCACCTGCCATATATGCATATAGAATAGATGATTACTTTACCCCCTCTTTTGTGACATTGCCGGCATATTCAATATGATGACCTACACGGCTGCAACGTATCATGTTGCAGAGTACTTTTCCAACCAGGAGTGAGGATACGCTCTACGCTCGGTGAGATGCTCTTGGAGTCAGATGGACTCAACTACCTTTGAAGCTTCCGCAAGAATAGTTATTCTCATGAGTTGGCCTTCAGCCACTTTATTGTAATTCTTATTGTAATAAAGGACTCAATATGAGATTTTCGATTATAAAATCTGTGTGATTTCACTTTGATATATACATTGATGTACTGTGTGTGTCCCAACATGATCTTGGGATGGTACAGAAACACCGGAGATTCGACCTTTCAGGTCGGGTCGCTACAGGTGGCCGGCCAGTGCCGACGCCCACGTGGCCGACCTGGTTATTATGGAGCTAACTTAGGTAAAAACAGGTCATTTAGGAGCTAACTATGCTTATTATGTCATTTTGGAGCTAACTAAGCTAAGTATAGGTCAGTTAATAGCTAAGCTGGGTACAATAGGTCATTTTGGAGCTAGGTAGCTTATTATGTCATTTAGGAGAGAACTAAGCTAAGTATAGGTCATTTTTGATAAAAAAAATAGGCCATTTTGGAGCTAATTTAGCTTACTATGTCATTTAGGAGGAAACTAAGCTAAGTATAGGACATTTTTGATAAAATAGGTCATTTTGGAGCTAATTTAGCTTACTGTGTCATTTAGGAGGAAACTAAGCTAAGTATAGGTCATTCTAGAGCTAACTGTTGGGGAAACGTCGCATGGGAAACAAAAAAATTCCTACGCACACGCAGATCTATCCATGGTGATGAGCATCTACGAGAGGGAGAGTGGATCTACGTACCCTTGTAGATCGCTAAGCGGGAAGCGTTAAGAAACGTGGTTGGTGTAGTCGAACGTCTTCGCGATCCAAATCGCCGAGCGTCCCGCGATCCAATCACGACCCGTCCCGCGATCCAATCATGATCCGTGCTGCAAACTTGATCACGATCTGTCCCACGAACTTGATCACGATCTGTCCCACGAACTTGATCACGATCCTTCCGATCTAGCGCCGAACGGACGGCACCTCCGCGTTCAGCACACGTACAGCTTGATGACGATCTCCGCCGTGTTGATCCAGCAAGAGGGAGCAGAGAGGAGGAAGAGTTCTTTGGCAGCATGACGGCAATCCGGCGATGGTGGTGGAGCTATTCCGGCAGGGCTTCGCCTAAAGATCCATTTATTTTCAATGGCTCGCTTATCATCAAGAAAGTCCACCAAAGTCCATACTTTGTTCTCATACATGGATCCTATCTCGGATTTCATGGCCTCAAGCCATTTGTTGGAATCCGGGCCCGCCATCGCTTCTTCATAGTTCGAAGGTTCACCGTTGTCCAACAACATGATCTCCAAGACAGGGTTGCCGTATCACTCTGGTGCGGAATGTGTCCTAGTGGACCTTCGACATTCAATAGTAACTTGATCTGAAGTTACATGATCATCATCATTAACTTCCTCTCCAGCCGGTGTAGGCTCCACAGAAACAACTTCCTGTGCTGCGCTACTCTCTGGTTCGAGTGGAGGTACAATTACCTCATCAAGTTCTATTTTCCTCCCACTTACTTATTTCGAGAGAAACTCTTTCTCGAGAAAGGATCCATTCTTAGCAACAAAGACTTTGCCTTTGGATCTGAGGTAGAAGGTATACCCAATAGTCTCTTTGGGATATCCTATGAAGACGCACTTTTCCGCTTTGGTTTCGAGCTTCTTAGGTTGAAGTTTCTTCACATAAGCATCGCATCCCCAAGCTTTTAGAAACGACAGCTTAGGTTTCTTTCCAAGCCATAATTCATACAGTGTCGTCTCAACGGATTTTGACGGTGCCCTATTTAAAGTGAATGCGGCAGTCTCTAATGCATATCCCCAAAATGACAGCGGTAAGTCGGTAAGAGACATCATAGATCACACCATATCTAATAGAGTGTGATTACGACGTTCAGACACACCATTTCGTTGAGGTGTGCCAGGTGGCGTGAGTTGTGAAACAATTCCACATTTCCTTAGGTGCGTGCCAAACTCGTGACTTAAATATTCTCTGCCACGATCAGATCGTAGGCACTTTATTTTCCTTTCATGTTGATTCTCTACCTCACTCTGAAATTCCTTGAACCTTTCAAAAGTTTCAGACGTATGCTTCATTAAGTAGACATACCCATATCTAATCAAGTCATCGGTGAGGGTGAGAACATAACGGTAGCCACCACGAGCCTTGACACTCATTGGACCGCATACATCGGTATGTATTATTTCCAACAAGTCAGTTGCTCACTCCATTGTTCCGGAGAACGGAGTCTTGGTCATCTTGCCCATGAGGCATGGTTTGCACGTGTCAAATGATTCGAAATCAAGAGACTCCAAAAGTCCATCAGTATGGAGCTTCTTCATGCGTTTGACACCAATATGACCAAGTCGGCAGTGCCACATGGAAGTGGGACTATCATTATCAACCTTACACTTTTTGGTACTCACACTATGGACATGTGTAACATCACGTTCGAGATTCATCAAAAATAAACCATTGACCAGCGAGGCATGACCATAAAACATTTCTCTCATATAAATAGAACAACCATTATTCTCAGATTTCAATGAGTAGCCATCTCGCATCAAGCGAGATCCAGATACAATGTTCATGCTCAAAGCTGGTACTAAATAACAATTATTAAGGTTTAACACTAATCCCGAAGGTAGATGTAGAGGTAGCGTGCCGACGACGATCACATCAACCTTGGAACCATTCCCGACGCGCATCGTCACCTCGTCCTTTGCCAACCTCCACTTATTCTGCAGCTCCTGCTTGGAGTTACAAATGTGAGCAACTGCACCGGTATCAAATACCCAGGAGCTACTACGAGCGGTGGTTAGGTACACATCAATAACAAGTATATCACATATACCTTTAACATTGTCGTCCTTCTTATCTGCTAAGTACTTGGGGCAGTTCCGCTTCCAGTGACCGGTACCCTTGCAATAAAAACACTCAGTCTTAGGCTTGGGTCCATTCTTGTTCTTCTTCTTCCCGGCAAATTGCTTACCGGGCGCGGCAACAGCTTTGCCGTCCTTCTTGAAGTTCTTCTTACCCTTGCCTTTCTTGAAACTAGTGGTCTTATTCACCATCAACACTTGATGCTCCTTTTTGATCTCGACCTCTGCTGATTTCAGCATCGAGTACAACTCAGGAATGGACTTCTCCATACCCTGCATGTTGTAGTTCATCACAAAGCTCTTGTAGCTAGGTGGGAGCGACTGGAGGATTCTGTCAATGACCGAGTCATCCGGGAGATTAACTCCGAGCTGAGTCAGGTGGTTGTGCAACCCAGACATCTTGGGTATGTGCTCACTGACAGAACTATTTTCCTCCATCTTACAGCTGAAGAACTTGTCGGAGATGTCATATCTCTCGACCCGGGCATGAACTTGGAAAACCAGTTTCAGCTCTTGGAACATCTCATATGCTCCGTGCTGCTCAAAACGCTTTTGGAGCCCCGTTTCTAAACTGTAAATCATGCCGCACTGAACAAGGGAGTAATCATCGCAACGAGAATGCCAAGCGTTCTCAACGTCTTGCTCTGCTGGGATAATGGGTGGGTCACCTAGCGGTGCATCAAGGACATACAATCTTTGGAATCTATGAGGATGATCCTCAAGCTACGGACCCAGTCTGCATAGTTGCTTCCATCATCTTTCAGCTTGGTTTTCTCTAGGAACGCATTGAAGTTGAGGTTGGCATTAGCGTTGGCCATTGGATCTACAATATAGATTGTAAAGACAACTTTAGACTATGTTCATGATAATTAAGTTCTCATAATCAAATTATTTAATGAACTCCCACTTAGATAGACATCTCTCTAGTCATCTAAGTGACACATGATCCATCTCAACTAGCCCGTGTCTGATCATCACGTGAGACGGACTAGTCATCCATGGTGAACATCTCCATGTTGATTGTATCTTCTATACGATTCATGCTCGACCTTTCGGTCTTCTGTGTTCCGAGGCCATGTATGTACATGCTAGGCTCGTCAAGTCAACCTAAATGTTTCGCGTGTGTAAATTTGGCTTACACCTGTTGTATGTGAACGTTAGAACCTATCACACCCGATCATGACGTGGTGCTTCGGAACAACGATCCTTAGCAACGGTGCATAGTTAGGGTGAACACTTCTCTTGAAATTTTATTGAGAGATCATCTTGTTTACTACCGTCGTTCTAAGCAAATAAGATGTAAACATGATAAACATCACATGCAATCAATATAGTGACATGATATGGCCAATATCATCTTGCTCCTTTGATCTCCATCTTCGGGGCACCATGATCATCACTGCCACCGGCACGACACCATGATCTCCATCATCATGATCTCCATCGTTGTGTCTTCATGAAGTTGTCTCGCCAACTATTACTTCTACTACTATGGCTAACGTTTAGCAATAAAGTAAAGTAATTACATGGCGTTTATGATTAACACGTAGGTCATACAATAAAATAAGACAACTCCTATGGCTCCTGCCGGTTGTCATACTCATCAACATGCAAGTCGTGAATCCTATTACAAGAACATGATCAATCTCATACATCACAATGCATCACATCACATTCTTTGGCCATATCACATCACAAGGCATATGCTGCAAAAACAAGTTAGACGTCCTCTAATTTGTAGTTGCAAGTTTTTACGTGGCTGCTATAGGTTTCTAGCAAGACTATTTCTTACCTACGCCAAAACCACAACGTGATATGCCAATTGCTATTTACCCTTCATAAGGACCCTTTTCATCAAATCCAATCTGACTAAGGTGGGAGAGACAGACACCCGCTAGCCACCTTATGCAACAAGTGCATGTCATGCGGTGGAACCAGTCTCACGTAAGCGTACGTGTAAAGTCGGTCCGGGCCACTTCATCCCACAATACCTCCAAATCAAGATAAGACTAGTAGTGGTAAGAAAATTAACAAGATCGACGCCCACAACTTCTTTGTGTTCTACTCATGCATAGATTCTACGCATAGACCTAGCTCATGATGCCACTGTTTGGAGACGTAGTAGTAAATCAAAAAAATTCCTACATGTCACCAAGATCTATCTAGGAGAAACCAGCAACGAGTGGGGAGAGATTGCATCTTCATACCTTTGAAGATCACTAAGTGGAAGCATTACAAGAACGCGGTTGGTGGAGTGGTACTCGTAGAGATTCAGATCGCGGTGGACTCCGATCTCAGCGCCGAACAATAGCATCTCCGCGTTCAACACATGTGCAGCCCGGTGATGTCTCTTACGCCTTGCTCCAGCAAGGACGAAGGAGAGGTTGGGGAAGAGCTCCGGCTGCACGATGGCGTGGTGATGGTGGAGTTGCGTGGACTCCGGCAGGGCTTCGCCAAGCGTTACGAAGAACGAGGAGAGGGAGGAGTAGGGCTGCGCCGAGAGAGGAAGAAAACCGTGTCCTTGGCAGCCCCCAAACCCCCACTATATATAGGAGGAGGGGAGGGAGGGCTGCGCCCTAGGGTTTCCACCCTAGGGTGGTGCGGCAGCCACCAGATGGCAATCTGGTCGGCGGCCCGAGTGGGAGAGGGGAGGGGTGGCGCCCTAGATGGGCCTATGGCCCATCTGCCCTAGGGTTTGCCCCCCTCCACCTCTTGCTGTGCCTTGGGCCCCTTGTGGGGGGCGCACCAGCCCACCTAGGGGCTGGTTCCCTCCCACTTGTGGCCCAAGTAGCCCTCTGGTGCCGGTGCCCCCTCCCGGTGGACCCCCGGAACCCTTCCGGTGGTCCCGGTACACTACCGGTGACGCCCGAAACACTTCCGATGACCGAAACCTCACTTCCTATATATGAATATTTACCTCCGGACCATTCTGGAGCTCCTTGTGACGTCCGGGATCTCATTTGAGACTCCGAACAACCTTCGGGAACCACGTACACTATTTCCCTATAACCCTAGCGTCATCGAACCTTAAGTGTGTAGACCCTACGGGTTCAGGAGACACGTAGACATGACCGAGACACCTCTCCGGTCAATAACCAACAGCGGGATCTGGATACCCATGTTGGCTCCCATGTGCTTCACGATGATCTCATCGAATGAACCACGATGTCGGGGATTCGATCAATCCCGTATACAATTCCCTTTGTCTATCGGTATGATACTTGCCCGAGATTCGATCGTCGGTATCCCTATACCTTGTTCAATCTCGTTGCCGACAAGTCTCTTTACTCGTTCCGTAATACGTCATCCCGTGTCTAACTCCTTAGTCACATTGAGCTCATTGTGATGATGTCTTACCGAGTGGGCCCAGAGATACCTCTCCGTCACACAGAGTGAAAAATCCCAGTCTCGATTCGTGCCAACCCAACAGACACTTTCGGAGATACCCGTAGTGCACCTTTATAGCCACCCAGTTACGTTTTGACGTTTGGCACACCCAAAGCATTCCTACGGTATCCGGGAGTTGCACAATCTCATGGTCTAAGGAAATGATACTTGACATTGAAAAGCTTTAGCAGACGAACTACACAATCTTGTGCTATGCTTAGGATTGGGTCTTGTCCATCACATCATTCTCCTAATGATGTGATCCCGTTATCAACGACATCCAATGTTCATGGTCATGAAACCGTGACCATCTATTGATCAACGAGCTAGCAAACTACAAGCTCACTAGGGACACGTTGTAGTCTATGTATTCACACATGTATTACGGTTTCCGATGAACACAATTATAGCATGAACAATAGACAATTATCATGAACAAGGAAATACAATAATAACCATTTTATTATTGCCTCTAGGGCATATTTCCAACACTGGGCACTACTCCAAGATTTGTCATGAACTGCTTCATCCAGACACCTTTCTTCGCCGCCTCCGAGGCTGCGACGTACTCTGCTTCACATGTAGAATCGGCTACCACGCTTTGCTTGGAACTGCACCAGCTTACCGCTCCCCCGTTGAGAATAAATACGTCTCCGGTTTGTGACTTAGAGTCATCTGGATCAGTGTCAAAGCTTGCATCAACGTAACCCTTTACGACGAGCTCTCCATCACCTCCATAAATGAGAAACATTTCCTTAGTCCTTTTCAAGTACTTAAGGATATTCTTGATTGCTGCCCAGTGTTCCATTCCAGGATCACTTTGAAACCTTCCGGCCATACTTATGGCAAGGCTGACATCCGATCTTGTGCACAGCATTGCATACATGATAGAGCCTATGGCTGAAACATAGGGGATGACACTCATCTTTTCTCTATCTTCTGCAGTCACTGGGCATTGAGTCTTACTCAACTTCACACCTTGTAACACAGGCAAGAACCCCTTCTTGGACTGATCCATTTTGAACTTCTTCAAAAATTTATCAAGGTATGTGCTCTGTGAAAGTGCTATTAAGCATCTCGATCTATCTTTATAGATCTTAATGCCTAATATGAAAGCAGCTTCTCCTAGGTCCTTCATTGAAAAACTCTTGTTCAAATATTCCTTCACGCTTTCCAGCATTTCTATATTGTTTCCAATCAGCAATATGTCATCCACATATAATATTAGAAACGCTATAGAGCTCCCACTCACTTTCTTGTAAATACAAGCTTCTCCATAAACTTGTATAAACTCAAACGCCTTGATCACCTCATCAAAACGCTTTATTCCAACTCCGAGATGCTTGCACCAGCCTATAAATGGATCGCTGGAGTTTGCAAACTTTGTCAGCATTCTCTGGATCGACAAAACCTTCTGGTTGCATCATATACAACTCTTCCTCAAGGAAACCGTTGAGGAACGCTGTTTTGACATCCATCTGCCAAATTTCATAGTTGAAATAAGCACCTATTGCCAACATGATTCTGACAGACTTAAGCATCGCTACAGGTGACAAGGTCTCATCATAGTCAACTCCTTGAACTTGCGAAAAAACCTTTGCCACAAGTCGAGCTTTATAGACGGTGACATTGCCGTCCGCGTCTGTCTTCTTCTTAAAGATCCATTTGTTCTTAATGGCCTTTCGCCCTTCAGGTAATACTTCCAAAGTACATACTTTGTTTTCATACATGGATCCCATCTTGGATTTCATGGCCTCTAACCATTTCTCAGAATCCGGGCCCATCACTGCTCCTCCATAGCTCGTAGGTTCATTGTTGTCCAACAACATGACCTCCAAGACAGGGTTGCCGTACCACTCAGGAGTAGTACGCGGCCTTGTCGACCTATGAGGTTCAATAGTAGCTTGATCCGAAGCTTCATGATCATCATCATTAACTTCCTCTTCAACCGCCGTAGCTTCCACAAAAACATCTTTCTGCGCTGCACTACTTTCTGGTTGAAGTAAAGGTTCAATAACCTCATCAAGCTCTATTTTCCTCCCACTCAATTCTTTAGAGAGAAACTCTTTATCAAGAAATGTTCCGTTCTTAGCGACAAAAGCTTTGCCTTCGGATCTGAGATAGAAGATATACTCGGCTGTCTCTTTCGGGTATCCTATGAAGACGCATTTTTCCGCTTTGGGTTCCAGCTTTTCAGGCTGAAGCTTTTTGACATAAGCATCACATCCCCAAACTTTAAGAAACGACAAATTTGGCCTCTTGCCAAACCACGGTTCATATGGCGTCATCTCAACGGATTTTGATGGTGCCCTATTTAAAGTGAATGCAGTTGTCTCTAATGCATAACCCCAAAATGATAGTGGCAAATCAGCAAGAGACATCATAGAACGCACCATATCTAATAAGGTTCGATTACGACGTTCGGACACACCATTACGCTGTGGTGTTCCGGGCGGTGTCAACTGTGAAACAATTCCACACTGTCTTAAGTGACTGCCAAACTCATAACTCAGATATTCACCTCCTCGATCAGATCACAGGAACTTAATCTTCTTGTTACGATCATTCTCAACTTCACTCTGAAATTGCTTGAACTTTTCAAACGTTTCAGACTTGTGTTTCATTAAGTAAATATACCCATATCTACTTAAGTCATCAATGAAGGTGAGAAAATAACGATATCCACCACGCGCTGTAACATTCATTGGACCGCACACATCAGTATGTATGATTTCCAATAAGTCACTCGCCCGTTCCATTATTCCAGAGAACGGCGTTTTAGTCATATTTCCCATGAGGCATGGTTCACATGTGTCAAGTGATTCAAAATCAAGTGACTCCAAAAGTCCATCAGCATGGAGCTTCCTCATGCGTTTTACACCAATATGACCTAAACGGCAGTGCCACAAGAAAGTGGTACTATCATTATCAACTCTACATCTTTTGGCATCAATGTTATGAACATGTGTGTCATCACTATCAAGATTCAATATGAATAAACCCCTAACATTGGGTGCATGACCATAAAAGATATTACACATATAAATAGAACAACCTTTATTCTCTGATTTAAATGAGTAACCATCTCACAATAAACAAGATCCAGATATAATGTTCATGCTTAACACAGGCACTAAATAACAATTATTCAGGTTCATCACTAATCCCTATGGTAATCGAAGAGAGAGTGTGCTGACGGCGATCACATCAACCTTGGAACTATTTCCCACGCGCATCGTCACTTTGTCCTTTGCCAGCCTTTGTTTATTCCGTAGTTCCTGCTTTGAGTTGCAAATGTGAGCAATCGAACCGGTATCAAATACCCAGGCACTACAACGAGAGCTACTAAGGTACACATCAATAACATGTATATCATATATACCTTGTTTGTCGTTGGCCGCCTTCTTGTCAGCCAGGTACTTGGGGCAGTTCCGCTTCCAATAACCAGTTCCCTTGCAATGAAAGCACTCAATTTCTAGCTTGGGTCCATGCTTGGGCTTCTTTACAGGAGTAGCAACTGCTTTGCCATCCTTCTTGGTTTTACCCTTCTTGCCCTTGCCCTTTCCCTTGCCATTCTTCTTGAAACTAGTGGTTTTATTGACCATCAACACTTGATGTTCTTTCTGGATTTCAGACTCAGCGACTTTTAGCATCGCAAACAGCTCGGCGCTGACTTGTTCATCCCGTGCATGTTATAGTTCATCACAAAGCTCTTGTAACTAGGTGACAGTGATTGAAGAACTCTATCAGTGATCGCCTATGGCGGAAGGGCAATTCCCAACTCCGCTAGACAAGTTGAATACCCAGACAATCTGAGTATATGTCCACTGATAGACCCGTTCTCCTCCATCTTGCAAGCATAGAACTTATCGGAGGTTTCATACCTCTCGATCCGGGCATTCTTCTGAAAGATAAACTTCAACTCCTGGAACATCTCATATGCTCCATGACGTTCAAAACGTCTTTGAAGTCCCGGTTCTAAGCCATACAATATCGCACACTAAACTATTGAGTAATCTCCAGTACGTGCCTCCCAAGCGTTCTTAGCGTCTTCGGATGACACATCTTCTGGTTGGTCACCAAGCGGTGCATCAAGGACATATGATTTCTCGGAAGCCGTGAGGATAATCCTCAGATTACGGGCCCAGTCAACAAAGTTACTTCCATCATCTTTCAACTTAGCTTTCTCTAGGAACGCATTAAAATTCAGGGGTGCTACTGCGCGAGCCATTGATCTACAACATAAATATGCAAAGGTTACCTAGACTATTGTTCAAGATAATGAGTTTTAGTTAATCAAATTTTACTAAAGCTCCCACTCAAATTGACATCCCTCAGGTCATCTGAGTGTCACATGATCCAAATTCACCAACTCAAGTCCGATCATCACGTGAGTTGAGGTGGCTTCAATGGTGAACATCATTATGTTGATCATATCTACTATATGACTCATGTTCGACCTTTCGGTCTCTTGTGTTTCGAGGCCATGTCTGTACATGCTAGGCTCATCAAGTTTAACCCGAGTGTTCTGCACATGCAACACTGGCTTTCACCCATTGTATGTGAATGTAGAGTCTATCACACCCGATCATCACGTGGTGTCTCAACACGACGAACTTTCGCAACGGTGCACACTCGGGGAGAACACAATTTATCTTGAAATTAAGTGAGGGGTCACCTTATAATGCTACCGTCGTCCTAAGCAAAACAAGGTGCATAAAAGGATTAACATCACATGCAAATCATAAGTGACATGATATGGCCATGAACTTGTGCTTTTGATCTCCATCTTGAAAGCACCGTCATGATCTCCATCGTCACCGGCATGACACCATGATCTTCATCATCTTGATCTCCATCAACGTGTCGCCATCGGGGTTGTCGTGCCCAACATGCTTCTACTACTATTGCTACTGTTTAGCGATAAAGTAAAGCATTACATAGCGCTTAATGATTGACACGCAGGTCATACAATAATTAAAGACAACCCTATGGCTCCTGCCGGTTGCCATACTCATCGACATGCAAGTCGTGATAATCTATACATCACATGATCATCTCATACATCATATATATCACATCATGTAATTGATCATATCACATCACATCATACCCTACAGAAACAAGTTAGACATCCTCTAATTGTTGTTGCTTGTTTTACGTGGCTGCTACGGGTATCCAGCAAGAACAATTCTCATCTACGCAAAAACCACAACGGTGATACACTAGTTGCTTTTCAACCTTCTCAAGGACCGCCTTTGTCGAATCCGATCCAACTAAAGTGAGAGAAACAGGCACCCACAAGCCATCTATGCAACAAGTTGCGGTCGAGGGAACAAGGGGAAGAGGCTTGGAACAAGGACCAAGCCTCCAAGGAGTCGACCGAACCAGGTGGAGGAGGTGGACTCCACCTCCAATCCTAGTAGGACTAGGATTCACCCTATTTTTGCCTTTTCCACCTTTTCTCTTTGGGCCTTTTTTTCCCAAACCGCATGGGCCTTGTGTGGGACTTCCACTGGCCCACTAAGGGCTGGTAAACACTCTCCCATAGCCCATGGAGCCTCTTGGCTCGAAATACCCCTCCCTATGGTCTCCCGGTACCCTACTGGCACTCCCGGTACACTACGGATGAGCCCGAAACTTTTCCGGTGACCAAAACAGGACTTACTATATATGAATCTTTACCTCCGAACCATTACGGAGCTCCTCGTGACGTTTGAGATCTCATCCGGGACTCCGAACAACCTTCGGTCACCACCATACATAACTCTATACTACCGAAACGTCACCAAACCTTGAGTGTGCAGACCCTGCGGGTTCGAGAACTATGTAGACATGACCGATACACCTCTACGGTCAATAACCAATAGCGGGACCTGGATGCCCATATTGGTTCCTACATATTCTACGAAGATCTTTATCGCTCGAACCTCTATGTCAAGGATTCAGTTAATCCCGTATGATGTTCCCTTTGTTCGTCGGTATGTTACTTTCTCGAGATTCGATCGTCAGTATCTTCATACCTAGTTCAACCTCGTTACTGGAAGGTCTCTTTACTCGTTCCGTAATACAATATCCCGTGACTAACACTTAGACACATTGCTTGCAAGTCTCATTGTGATGTTGTATTACCGAGTGGGCTCTGAGATACCTCTCTGTCACACGGAGTAACAAATCCCAGTCTTGATCCATGCCAACTCAACAGACACCCTCGGAGATACCTGTAGAGCACCTTTATAGTCACCCAGTTACGTTGCGACATTTGATACACACAAGGCACTCCTCCGATGTTCGTGAGTTGCATGATCTCATGGTCATAGGAACACATACTTGACATGCAGAAAACAGTAGCAATAAACTGACACGATCATATGCTACATTTGTAGTTTGGGTCTTGTCCATCACATCATTCTCCTAATGATGTGATCCCGTTATCAAATGACATCACATGTCAATGGCCAGGAAACGTTGACCATCTTTGATGAACGAGCTAGTTCACTATAGGCATACTAGGGACAAAGTGTTGTCTATTTACCCACACATGTAATGTGTTTCCAATTAATACAATTATAGCATGGATAATAAACGATTATCATGAACAAGGAAATATAATAATAAACACTTTATTTATTGCCTCTAGGGCATGTTTCCAACACTAACTTGCGTAAAATATGTCATTTTGGAGGTAAGGTAAGGTAAGTAACCATCATTATATGGTCGTCAAGCAAAACAGTAGAAAAAGCATACCATTCTCGTCAGGACGGAGGTGAAGCACGATGGCTCTGGCTTGTTTCACCTGGAGAAGGCTGCCTTGTAGAAGGGTCGTGCAATGCATTTCGAGTGATATTTTGCACCAAACATCATTTGCAATGTGTCGTTAGCATGATGACACTCAAAAGATCATTGCATTGAAATGAAGCTCACCGTCCCCACCATGTTAATGACTGGTATCGCCGGAGGGACGTGGCCGGTCTTCTCGCACATAGACTGTACATTTGGTTTCGACAAGTCAAACTTTTTAGTTATTAATGAAACGAACATTAAAATGCAATATTTGACAAATATGAAGAAGAAACTTACAATGAAGATCTCGTACATGGCCCTATTAGACGCATCGTTCCGTGCCCTCTCCCCCTCCATCAACGCAGCCGTCCTCTCCTCCATCTCCTTCATATCCTTATCCTTCGCTGCCAAAAGCGCCTACGTTGCCTCTCCCTCTTTCAGAATAGCAGCCTGCAACACAACTCATTGCTAGCATTGTAATCATATTGGTTCGCACACATAATGTAATGCAGAAAGATAGTTGAGTCCATTAAACTAACCTCGATGGTGAGCTCGACTGGCCATGGACGAGGTGTTATCTTAGGACATGAGCTAGTTTGGCGTGCCTCTATCTGCCGAAGAGTGCTAGGACAACGTATAAGGCCGACTCCAATGGCTCGAAGCATCTTCTGCATCCTCTCAGTTGAGAAGCACCATCGATTTTGAACTGCCCCCCAATCTTGCCTCGTCCGGGAGATGCAAAATCAAATGCTGCATTAGATTAAAGAAGCCCGGTGGAAAGATCCTTTCTAATTTGCAGATCAACTTTGGCGCCAACTCTTCCATTTCATCTAGCACGCCAGGCGATAGTTCTTTCGCACAAAGAGAATGGAAGAAATAGCTCAGCTCTGCCAGTACTAGCCATTCATCCTCAGGGATAAAGCCACGCAACATCACCAGCATTACCCCAAGCATATGTGCCAATCATGACTCTTGAGACCAAATATTTTCAATTTTTCAAGACTCGCTCCCCTCTTTAGATTCACAGCATACCCATCAGGGAACATCAACCGCATTTTCACCCACAATAGCATTTCCCTCATAGCTGGCCTTCCAAGATTGAACCATGTCTTTGGCTTCGCTACACTTTGTTTTCCTTTTTGTTGTCGCAAGTTTTGTAACGGTCTATCACATAGAGCCTCCTGGTCGATTCTAGCCTTAGGATTATCCTTTGACTTCCCTCTATGCCGAACAATGTACCAAAAATGGCCTCCGCCATATTCTTTTCAGTGTGCATCATGTCGATGTTGTGTGGGCAAATGAGGTATTTGAAGTAAGGCAGATCCCATAAGCATGACTTGTGAGTCCAGGCGTGTTCCGTATTATACCCTTTGAAATACCCTGGACGCAAAGGATCAGGCTCGAGAGCATTTAACTGATCAAGGGTCTGTTGGCCTGTCAAGGCAGGTGGTGTAGTGTTTTTGACAACTCTACCTTTGATGAAACTCTTCTTGTCTTTTCTGAACTTATGGTCAGGATCCAGGAACTGTCTATGCATATTGAAGCAAGAAAACTTGCGACCCGCCTGCAGCCAACAGAACTGAAGAGCTGCCTTGCATGTGGGGCATCGGAACCTTCCATGCACACACCAGCCAACGAATAGCGCATACGCGGGATAGTCATGCATCAAGTACATGTACCACACATGCATTTTGAAGTTTCTTTTGGTAATGACAGCGTATGTCTTGATCCCATTATCCCAGGCTTCTTGCAATTCATCCTTAAGCGGCTGCATGTACGCATTCATATTCTTCCCCGGATATTTGGGCCCTGGAATTATCAACGCAGGAAAATGTTCTTTCTTTTCATAATCTCTCTAGGGGGAGATTGAGTGGAATGACAAATACAGGCCAACAACTGTATTGTGCTGCCGTCATACCATACACATTGAACCCATCCGTGCTGATGGCAACTCGAGGATGCCTTGGATCTGCCGATTTATCCTTATGTAATGCATCGAACTGCTTCCACGCAAAAGCATCTGAAGTGCGTACCAACATCTTGTTCCCATCCGCATCTAGTTTGGTTCTTTTGCCCAATTTGTGCTATGTCATCTGTCTGGCCGTCTCTTCGACCATGAAAAGACATTGAAGTCTTGGTACGATTGGCAGATACCAAAGAACATTAATGGAGATTTTGGTCTGAATCTTCTCACCCATATTGTTTTCTACCACAATATACCTGGAAGAATTGCAAATGGGGCAATAGTTCAAGGCCGCATACTCAAGCCTACACGAGGCACATCCATTCTCACAGGCATGTATCTTCTCATAGGGCATCTTAAGTACACGGAGGATTTTGTCTGACTGGTACATGTTTGCAGGCAGTACATAGCCTTTGGGTAGAAAGCGTCCAAATATCGCCATCATCGCATCGTAGCATTCTCTGCCTAGGTTGAATTGAGCCTTCAGAGCCATTACTTGCGCGATGGCATCCAACTGACAAAGTTCAGTGTGCTTGTGAAGAGGACGTTTTGAAGACTCCAACATTTCATAGAAGGCCTTTGCAGATTCCTCCATCTCATCGTCCGAATCCCGAGCATCATCAAAGTCTTGTACCATGTCTTTGATCCCGGTACCATGCTCGTCGGTGCAACGGCGAACCACCTTAGCTCTAGCACGTTGGTCAAACTCACCATGAAAAGTCCACACCGCATAATTAGGCGTAAAACCCCACTTTTGCAGGTGTTTACCCATTTCAAACTTTGTCCGTCTTTTAATGTTGTCGCATTTGGGACAGGGGCACCATGTTTTTTGCTGGCCATTTGCAAATGCGGCTCTCACAAACCCCCTGGTTTTTGTCAACCATTCATTGGTCATGTCTTCCTGACTAGGGTGACCAGTGTACATCCAAGCATGATCACTCATCTTGCCTACCTACTAAACACACAAGAAATATATATATATATAATTCGTTATCTATATTCATCCGTTAACCAAGTTTGTTAGCTTTGTTACTTCCATGCAACCTACACGCTAATAGGTAGAGATAGGTCCTAATCCCACCCGAGTATGTGTAGATTGGGTTCGTTTTCCCATGCTCTGCTCCAGATCCGACGCAGAATTTCGGCAACACCTTCCCGCTGTTCTCCTGATACACGTCTCGGCAATAAGCAGAGAGGATGTGTACCCGGAGAACAATAGGGAGACACTGACGAAATTCTGCATCAGATCCGGAGCAGAGCATATGGGAAAACGAACCCAATCTACACATACTCGGGCTATCCATGGATAACGTTGGACAATTCGAAAGAATCACCATTATAAATATACAAATGCATGCATATTTATAGATGTAACCCTTTCGAACGGGAGACGCATAGTGGTCACGCATACTGATGATTCAATCTACCTACAGCTAGCATGTTTCATCGTCACGAAGATCGGAAAAAAGCAAATGAAGGGGGGAGGAGGAGATGTCATTTGTGCTCACCCACGAACGCAGGGGTGGAGCTTGTCGAACGCACGGGGAGGTTGTCGAACACCAGACCCTCGCAGCGACGAAACAACTGCACATTTAAATCCACCCGATCAACACAAGTATATATGATGTTTTTCATAACAAAATCGCTAAATATATGACCTAACTCGTAATTCACAAATATATGACCCCATCGGCCTCTGGAAGGCCGAAAAGCACCTTTTCGGTCAACAGGAGGCCGAAGAGGTGTCGGGGGTCAGTGGCGTCGGGTGACAGTGGCGTCGGTGGTCGGGGGTGAGTGGCATCGGGGGTCAGTGGCATCGGGGTCGGGGGTCAATGGGGTGAGGAGTCAGTGGTGTTTGGGGTTAGTGGTGTTTGGGGTCAGTGGTGCCGAGGGTCAGTGGCGTCGGGGGTCAGTGGCGTCGGGGGTCGGGTTCAGTGACGTCGAGGGTCGAGGGTCAGTGCCCGTCGAGGGTCAGTGACGTCAGGGGTCGGGGTCAGTGGGGGTTAGTGGCGTCGGGCGTCGGGGGTCGGGGATCTTCTTCTTCTTCTGCTGCTCCTCCTCTTCTTCTTCTTCTTCTTCTTCTTCTTCTTCTTCTTCCTTCTTTACCTTTTTCCTATTCTTCTCCTCCTATTCTTCTCCTTTTTCCTATTTCCAACTAAACTACACTAACTACACTAACTAATCTAAACTACACTAACTAAACTAACTAAACTACACTAACGAAATTACACTAACTAAACTATACTAACTAAACTATAATAATTAATAGAGAAAAAATATGAAAAAAGAGAGGGGGAGGGGGCTCACCGGAGTGCGGGAGGTGGAGGCCGGCGTTGGTGGAGGTGGAGGAGGCCGACGCCGGCGGGCTGGGGCGGTTGGGCGTCGGGGGGGGGTGGCGTGGGGTCGGGGGCGGGCCGTCGGGGGGGAGAGCGGCGAGGCGTCGGTGGTGGCGGGGCAGGGTCCGCTGGGCGGGCGGGCCGGCGACGGGACGGGCTCCGGGGGACGGGGCTGGTCGGCGGCGGCTCGGGCTCCGGGGGTGGCACGGGGCGGCGGCGGCTTGGGCTATGGAGAAGGCGAGGCTGGGAAGGGGGCGGGAAGGGGCGGCTATGCGGGAAGGGGCCGACGGCGGCGGGGAGGTGTTGTGGGTGAGGGTGGTGAGAGAGAGAGAGATCGAGGGGGAGAGAGATCGAGGGGCGCGGGGGCAACCGTTAAGGATGCCCTCTTTGCCGTCTGCTAGCAGACGACAAAGAGGGTCATCCGTTAGGTGCCCCCCCTCAACTCTTTGTCGTCTGCCTTGGCCTTCTTTGCCGTCCGCCAGCAGATGGCAAAGAGGCAGTAGATGGCAAAGAGGTGACCTAGCCAAAGCCATGCCCCAGTGGGGCCCACCATCCTCTTTGCCATCTGCCGTTGGCCAAGCAGACGGCAAAGAAAGGACTGACGTCATAATTGAATTACGCCGTGAGTCCTTTCTTTGTCGTCTGCTTTCTCAAAGCCGACGGTAAAGCCTGTCTTTGCCGTCATATATACTTAGTTTGTTTTCCTCCAAATTGACATAATAAGCTTAGTTAGCTCAAAAATGACATGATTACCTAAGTTAGCTCTAAAACGACACAAATAAGGAATACGAAGAATAAAAAGAAGGAAGAGGAGAAAAATAATGAATAGAAGAAGAAAGAATAAAAGAAAAAGAATGAGAAGGAAAATGATAAAAAGATAGAATAGAGAAGAAGGAAATATATTCTTTTTCTTCCTTTTTCTCTTCTTTCCTTTTCTCCATCTTCTTCTTCTTCTTCTTCTTGTAACTTTCTTAATTACTTCCATTTTTGCATATTTGATTCACTCCATGGAAGCTGACATTGATGGACTACCAGTGTTCAATTTTTTCATTTGTATTGACGAACAATGTGAAACTTATGTGTGTATATATTGATGAACTATGTATTGTGCTAGCCTATGTGTTCTCTAGCTTGTTAAATATTTCACGATAGTGTTGGAAATATATGTGCTGAAGATGTCTGAAACTATATATAGATATGTGTGTGTGTTGTGAAAATGTAGGGAAATAAAAGAAAACAAACAAAAAAGGGGCAATACGTGCTCTTTGCCATCTGCGATCAAAGCCCTTTGCCCTCTGCCAGCAGACGACAAAGATGCCACGTGGCAACAACCTGTGCATCCTGGGGGCACTAGGTCTGACCCATTTGGTCAATTTGCCATCTGCTGGCAGATGGCAAAGGCTCGAGTCAGGCAAATGGCAAAGGGCTTGGGGCAGACTGATGACAAAGGGCTTGGGGCACGCAGATAGCAAAGGTCTTGGGCACGCAGATGGCAAAGGGTTCGGGACAACAAAGTATGTCGTTAGCCACCTAACGGGGCTAACAACCATATCTTGCCGTCAGCGTCCTTTGCCGTCAGCCAGCTGATGTCAACGATTCTTTGCCGTCCGCTGTGTCTTGGCAGACGGCAAACAACCGCATTGCCGGCGCTAGCAATGCCGAAACTGTTGCCGTCTACCGACTGATGGCAAAGACCTTTGCCATCCGTGGACTGCTCCTTTGCCGTATGCCATGGCAGATGGCAAAGAAGCTGATACATGTAGTGTTGCCGGACGTACTGTGATGGCTTCCGGGACGGCGCCGACGTCCCCCTACGACGAGGACAGGAGAGCTACGGAGCGTGCGCGACAGCGGAGCCGTTAGACGGACGAATGATGCGGAGCATGCGGCGCGACGGAGCCGCGAGACGGACGACATGGAGAAGGAAGAACAGAGAAAAGAGCAAATGGATCCGACAAGTTCGGGGGTGGATTTGACGCAATTTGCGATTACGTCGGGCTGTCGGGTCCGACGTGACGGACGTACCCGAACGCCCCCATATCCGCCCCATATTTGGACTGGATATGAGGGTGTCGGTCAGCCCGGCGTTTGAGATCCGGGTGTCCGTTCGGGTCGAATTTTCGTGACCAGGTGGTTTGTCCGAACATTTAAAATGAATATAAAGGGTGTGGTTGTAGATGCTCTAGACCCAAAAAATCAACAAATTAAGTTGCCTTGAATGACGACTCGTATTCACACGTAGGCGCAGTGGTCCTCATGTTCATCATGTGCTCTTGAACAAACCTGACTGTCTTGTCAATTTCAATCGGTTAACTAACACCATCATTAGTAATGTGTTATTCATATGTGAGCCCATAGGTACAACCCATTTCGAATTTGTTGACTCCAAAACAAGGTGCGAAAGATATTGTAAAAATGAAGGAGATAGCGGAAAGACCTATATGGAAATTTTGTGTAAGATATAGAGTACTGTACTTAGTTTTCACAATACATTTAGTGTTAATATAAAAATCCTCGGAATCGCGTAGTCGATCGCAGCCGTCCACCCGGAGGTCGTCTTGAAAGCGACCGAGGGCCGAAATGAAAACCCTCGCGCCGCTGGCTCGGCAATTCCCACACTTTTCCCTCCACAACCGCAAGGTTTTCCCTCCTCCGCCCAGCCCACCCCACCCCAGCGCCATGGCCGCCTCCTCCTCCGCCCCCGCCCCCGCCGACACGTACGACATCCCGTGGGTGGAGAAGTACCGCCCTAGCCGCGTTGCGGATGTCGTCGGCAACGCCGACGCCGTCAGCCGCCTCGAGGTCATCTCCCGCGACGGCAACATGCCCAACCTCATCCTCTCCGTAAGCGCCATTTCCCCGAACACCTTCCGCGCGCACCCTCGCAACACGGAAAGCTCACCCCGTCTCCTCTACTCCCATGCCTTTTTTTCGCCAGGGGCCTCCGGGGACCGGGAAGACGACCAGCATCCTGGCGCTGGCCCACGAGATGCTCGGGCCCAGCTACCGCGAGGGCGTGCTCGAGCTCAACGCCTCGGACGACAGGTTGCTGCCGCCGTTACTTGATTTTGTACTGGCGGCTCGTGGCTGTATGGATTGGTTGTCTGATGGTCGATCCGTGATTTTTCAGGGGGCTTGATGTGGTCAGGAACAAGATTAAGATGTTCGCGCAGAAGAAGGTCACACTGCCGCCCGGGCGGCACAAGATAGTCATACTGGACGAGGCTGACAGGTAATGCCACCCCCAGACTGGGAGTCAGGCCTGTGTGATGTCGGTGATAGCTCGAGAAACAAAAAGACATGTTAGTTACTTTGTTGGTAGCTCATCATCGTTTGGTTTCCCACTCGAGAATGTCATGATCTGTACTAGATTATGCACCGATGACATGCCAGCTTTATAATAAACTAGATAGGGGTTACCATGTTTTTTATGAAAATATGCAGAGGAAACCGTACATGTATACATGAAAAATAATAATGAATCACTCAGCACCACAAGTACAGCAGATATTTTAAAAACTCATCACACCTGTTGAGTCTTTTTTCATAACCATCACTGCCGCTCTAACTATTCACACAACACCCAAACCTCTCATTTGATAGCAAAACTTACATGGTGGACCCACTCATCAGAGCTTATGAACACACAAACATGTCATCACCCCTAAACAGAGTACAAATGGACATCACCCTATAAACCAAACGCTCTGATATGAATATTGCACCAGAATGTTTATCATCATAGTAACACATGGTGTAGATGGCAACTCCATCTGCAAGTAGTATTACAATATTTTGAAGAGCTCGGATTATAGCTCAAAATGTTTTTCAGTGGTACAGGTAACTATTTTTTAGTTTCTGTTTGCGTCTCACACTTCCTACATGCAGCATGACAACAGGGGCACAGCAAGCACTGAGAAGAACCATGGAGATTTATTCAAACACCACAAGATTTGCTCTTGCATGCAATACTTCATCTAAAATCATTGAACCCATCCAAAGTCGATGTGCTATTGTCCGGTTCTCGAGGCTTTCAGATCAGGAGATCCTTGGCCGCCTTATGGTCGTGGTGGCAGCTGAGAAGGTAATGTTTAGTAACTCTGGTAGTTGCAACTTTGCAAGGACTTCGCTATGAAGGGTGCTGTCTGTGTTGGCTTAGCTAGAAGATCAAGCTGGTACTTAACTGCTTCATTTATGTCACCATAACTATCCAATTTGGACTCCTGGATGTTTTCTATCCATGTGAACTGCTGAAATCTTTACAAGGGGATCTCATGCATAATGTTCCAACCAGCTTGAATTATTATCAATTTAAGGTGTTTTGTCACTATCCAAAGATTAAGAGAACCCCTTTCAGATATATGACCCTACATATGTTCTGTTATTTTCTATAGCATTGAGGATATGTTTGCCTGTATTAATTTTCTTCTAATATCGCTTGCCATTCACTTTTAGCCTTTCACCGTGCTTGTTATCTCTGCATAGTGATCGTAATACATGTATACTAATTATATATGATCACTCAGATGATAGTCCTGTTCCACAGTTAAAGGAAAAAGAAACTAGCCTAAAAGCAGAACTACAACTGTACAAGAATTAAAGGGTACCTTAATAGAACAAGCTTAATTTGGTATTATGAAGAAGTATTTCCTAGTTGGAGTGCTGATATCAAGCAGCTGTAATTTAGGGTACTAATTCCAACCACCATGAGCAATTGAGATATGCATCAGGCTGGTGTCATTACACAATTTGGTGGCTTGACTACTGCTCTTAATTCTTACCTGAACATGTAGCCTTTGCTGCTGATATATTATTTAACCGTCAATGCTTCCGATTCCTGTATTAAGTAATTGGCTCAGTTAAATACTTTAATGCTACTTGAGTGTTCTTGCTCAAGAGGTTGTTGTTTTTGGAACCAATTAATTAAGATTGTACGACAGCTAGTGAATGTGGAGTGGACGTTTTTGTGAACTGATGGTTAAAGAAAAGCATACACTTACTCTATCCCATGAGGATAAGTCAGTTTGGCTTTAACAAGTACCTGCCTAACTACTTTACTGAATGTACTTTGAGGCTCTGACTGGTGAGTCAAGAGAAGCACATTCTGTTGGTCATCCTAAAATGTTCTTTTTTCCTGATAAAATGTTCAAAATATAGTGGTATCAGTTTCATACTAAAATGTTCAAAAGACCGAGTCGTTTGATTGATAAACTTGTTATTCTGCCAAATTGGTAACAAGGATGGTCAATATGAAACCTCCTCCAGGAACTTGCTTACCTGCAAGACTTCACACAGGCAGCTCCCAGTTGTTTTAGTAAATCTCAGTTTTTTTTTATTTTGTTGTGTTGAAATGCGTTTGATCATCTTGATACCACTATATTTATTTTTATTGCCTGATTGTTCATTAATCCTTGAAACTAGGGTGTGATCCTGACACTCCTAAATGATATTCTGTTTGTTAGTTCTGGTGTGCGCTGGTTTAACTGTATCTAACATATCTATTCTTGTTCAATGAAGGTCCCTTATGTGCCAGAAGGTCTTGAAGCCATCATTTTTACTGCTGATGGTGACATGAGGCAAGCTCTGAACAATTTGCAAGCTACAGTTAGTGGGTTTCGCTTCGTTAATCAAGAAAATGTGTTCAAGGTTAGCGCAAGCTATCTCATTTTTGCATCATCTGAGTTCTGCAATACTTCTTCAATTAACGGTAACGATGATCTGGTTCTAGGTATGCGACCAACCACATCCATTGCATGTCAAGAGTATGGTGAAAAATGTGCTTGATGGGAAGTTTGACGAGGCCTGCTCTGGCCTAAAACAACTCTATGATTTGGGCTACTCTCCTACCGACATAATCACTACTCTCTTCCGTGTCATCAAGAATTATGACATGGCTGAATTTCTGAAGCTGGAGTTGCTCAAGGTAAACCCAGTTCCGCTGTTTATGCCATTGTCCCTTCTGATTTATCCCGCCAACTAAACTTTCATGTTTGTTCGCGCAGGAAACGGGATTTGCGCACATGAGGATCTGTGACGGCGTTGGGTCATTCCTTCAGCTTTCTGGCCTTCTGGCCAAGTTTGCTCTGGTGAGGGAAACAGCCAAAGCGTAACGCCATGCATCAGCTCTGACATCAGTTAACAGTGTTGTCATGCATAGCCTGTTTATCACAACTCTGTTGCGGTATCTCAGTGTGTAAGATAGTTCTTTGCTGAAGTGAACTATTTATGTTTATTTTGCATCGGAGATGTAGTTGTAGCCTGTAGTGACCAGCGAGGAGACAGAGTCCTCATAGCTCAAGTGCTTTTGGCCCAGACACCTGTGGTTGACGCGCTGCTGTATTCGGAACTAGTTTTTTTTTTCTGGGTCTTTTCGTAGTCTATTGGGCTGTCGTACCAGAATCGTGAATGAACCGCCAGTTATCCAAGTCAACTGCATATCAATCGTGGATTGGCAGAAAATGGATCCATCTTTTCCTTGCATTTTTATTTTCATTCTGAATTTTGTGGTCCAACTGTCTGAACTTACAAGCAGAGTTACAAAAGTGGTCTTCTAATCCTGAGCCCAAATGCTCTTGCTATGAACAGTAAAATCCAAAACAAAAAGGGAGAAAGCACAAAAAAATTTGTTTTTTTTTACAACAGACATTGTTTAGCTTTTTGACTGCAAATTTCCATGATGAAATTACATTTGTGGAGGTCTGGTGAAAAATAAAATAAAAAATTCAGCACTCCAAAATGTTTTTTAGCATCGAATTTGATTTATTTTTTCGCCCAGAGCATTAGGCTTCATGGACATTTATGCGTATATAGAAAATTCAGCAATGGTTGTTGCCAAAAGTGTTCAGACTTTCCTAGTTTTTGATTTTTACTGCTCATGAAGGCTTATTTAGAGCTGAGTTTAGAAACTCCACGTCCCAGAGTTTACAGCTACTCTGCGTTCTCATAGCGTGAGCGCACAATGATGTTGAATCTCACATGACAAAGTAACCTGCAGATTGATCTGATAATCTTGCAAGTCATCACAGCAAAGTTGATTCTTTCTAGTAGATGACTGATTGCTTGCCGGATAACACCCCCGGAACCTAAAGACTTTGTCAAAAAGAAACATAGCACATGACCAACGGGACATGAACATTCTGAGCGAGTTCCTACAGAAAGCATCACATCTTGCTATCCCCAAAACATAGAACCTCATAGCTACCAACGCTGCCTACCAGTCCGGGCCAAAATGCAAACACAAGCTTAACCACCACCATTGCTCTGTGTCTGTGGTTCAGCTCTTACTGTCTGTCCAAAATGCGAATGTCATGGGAGAGAACGGCAGGAACAAGGCTGAGTCAATACCCGAACCACCACCATTGCTCTGTGCTAAGGACCTGCCCAGCCCGGGTCCTTACCACCTAGCAAAGGCCACGCACCTATCTTCGTGGTTCGTTCTTGACTCGAGACCCATCGCCGGCGGCTCCCTCCAAGGCCAAAAAGTTCCCCCGTCTCCCCGAGCTCAGGCGTCACAGCGCAGCGCCGTCTTGATCCTGTTGATGGTGCAGGAGATGAGGCTGTCCACAGTCTGCACCGACTCCACGGTGAGCTTCCCGGTGGGCTGCCTGTTCCCCAGTATCTGGAACGCCACGGTGAGCAGCGAGCCACATGTCTTGTGCCCGTCGTCGGCAGAAATGCTCGGTCCGCCAGGCAGAACGACAAAACCGGATGGCAAGAGCGTGATCGATGCCGGGTCGCCTTCTCCCCCCATGACACGGCGCATTGCCGGGATGTCCACCGGGGTGTACACCACCATCGAGCTGGACGCGTCTGTGCAGGTCTCCTGTAGGATCAGAATGCTGCTGTCTTGCTGGGTGTTTGGGGCCTGTGCCATGTGATGTAAAACATTAGTGTTGAGGTAAAAAAAAAGGGAAGGACAGGAGGAATAGATACAGCCACACAAATCATGCACGATTAACATCCTGAAACCAAAAACATTCTGCCAATGATGATGCTTATGACCAATACCCAAAATGGCACAATAGCTGCTCATAGAAACTAGATGGAAGTTTACACAGGTTTAGAACAAAGAATTCCCTTGCTGTTTTCATATATGTCTCCTCCAGTTGACTCCATGAATTATTTCCAAAAAACAAAACATGTCTCACCATTATCATTTAGACATTTGATTTCGAGCACTTCCACCGATGACCAACATACTAGTAAATTTCATGATTTTGTGTACAACTGTAGTAATGCAAGCTTGACTGCATGAATCCTAAAAGTACATCTAATTTGTTTTCAGAATAGAACTTAGATACCAGCACACATCCTAATTTACTTCTACCTTCAGTCTCTTGCTGTTTTCTTCTACTACAAATTGACACATTTGGGTGCGTGCCTGAGAAAAAAAAACTTAAAATTATACAAGTAATTTTTGTCGAGTACTTTCATTGATAAACATACCACAGTAGTAAATTTCATGATTTTGTGTACAACCGTAGTAATTCAAGCATGACTGCATGGGTCCTACAAAATACATCTAATTTAGTTTTGGAATAGAGGTGGTACTAAGGCTGGTGAAAACATCTTAGAGCAAGGTTAATAATACAGCCAGCTACTGGCTATATGATGTTGACACGTCATCTATAGCCAAGCTAATAGCCGGCAAGTACAATAGGTAGATGTAAATAAGTGATACTTTATTGATATAAGGCCCATCATCCTCTCTCACAAAGTGTCTTGGAGTGCGTGTTAGAGCCGGCTGTTAGTTTGTAGCCCGCTTCTTCTCTCTCTCCTCTTCTCTCTCTTCCAACTCATCACAAATATATTATTTTAAGTCTTACAGCCCGCCTATGTCATCCTATTGTACTTGCTCTTATGGTCTTCCTCAAGAATATAACACTTCATTTGTCATCGCACTCAGTGTAACGATGCTTGACCCATACCTACACTTGTTATACCTTCTGAACAAACATTCAGAGCACAGAAACAAGTTTTAGGTATATGTGTTGTTTACTTCTCAAATCTCAAATGCTTGAAAGTGATGCATTGTTCCCAAGATTACAGCACTGAATGGGCTCAGCTTCTAGATCGCTGAAAAGCCTCCCGACTACTAGTCAGTTAAACATGCAATGTTTCTAATAAGCATACAAGGAGCAACAACTAACTAGGAGAAGTGATAGATAATACTCACAGTGGCCTTCAGTAGAGATACAGCGTTGCCATTCTGCTGTCCCTTGTAGATTTTTGTCACCTCCTGCATAGGGCCACCCTTGCTTAGGATGTCCCATTCAGCGCGCGTTCCCTCATTGCACAGGAAGTTGAAAAGCCGTTTGGGTGTTACAAGCATCCACACCGATGTGGCAGCACACATCACCACACCACCAGGTGGCACCCCAGGTTCATCCACACTCCTACGTGCCATGACACGCACATCCTCCCCAATGCTCCCCGTGAAGCCATCCAGTTTGCTCCATTCAGCAGAAGATGCGCTCACCCCCGCACAGAAGTTCTCCATCATCCTCTGTGCTAACCTCAGCAAGCTCCGTGATCCTTCCAACATGGCATCTGTGGCATATGTGGTACATTGCAATTTTAATCCTAGGAAAGCAATACCATGCAAAGCATGCCACATAGGTGCCGTACATTATCATATTTCCGTACCTGATGCGTCTTGCTTCGGCATGAGAACGTCCAAGCAGTCATACTGACGCTGTAGCGTAGCAAGCCAACGCCCTGCGCCAAGGGCAAGGCCAGACCGAAGGAGAGGCCGGTAGAGCTGGTGAATGGAGGATTCATCGTATACTGTATGTTCAACCCATGTAACCTGCAGTGTAAATTCAACTGCATCTGTTAGCACGTAAGTGCAAGACTGCACGCCCAAATGCAATTTCAAGCTCTGCAGTGCAATTCTACTAGTGTCAGGTACACTAGTGTAAGTATTCGTTATACACTATACAGTGCAAGCAAATCATGTTTTTATGTTTTGCTGAAATATTTTGGCCAAGTTATGGAATATGTAAAAGAAAAGAGAATAATTTAGACTAATCCTATCTCAAGATACTTACCTATTATGAACTCCTACATTGTAACATGTACTGAATGTACATTCCAATAAAACTATAATTTGACACATTTTCCCACACTGTTCGTTGCATCTAATTAGCAAACGATGAGTCAATGAAGGGAATATAAACACGAAATCACACAATATGACTGATATACGAACAGCTGATCCTTCTTCACATGCATGGCCTCTGTGATAAATCATAAATGACAGACATAATGAAACCCATACAATAAATAACTAGCAGTCTAGCACCCCTTGTCAAATATGGACATATAGCACTAAAAAAAGCTGATAGTACGTGAATTAGATGTGGAAAAAATAACTGAAGCTTCCTCTTTCAAAGACTAAAAGTACCTTCCATGAAGACAAATAATAGACGAGGTGGTCAAGATCTTAAAGTCTC
This sequence comes from Hordeum marinum, assembly GCA_022496015.1. NCBI lineage: Eukaryota > Viridiplantae > Streptophyta > Magnoliopsida > Poales > Poaceae > Hordeum > Hordeum marinum. The sequence goes on along the minus strand of CM039673.1, from coordinate 450,884,975 downwards.
GATGATGAGACAAATTGATGATATTGTGGGCTTTGTGGGCAGTTAGTATAGGATTTTCGCTTCAAGAATTGGACCCAAGATTAAACTAAGAAAAGGCACATGCTTGGGAAGAAATACTGGATTATAAATCCAGTTAATTGTTCACAAATCACGTGTTTACCCTCTCTGCGCCGACAAGAGATCACCTAACTTGAGGTGGTTGGCTTGCAACCACAGTTACTAAATCTATTGAAAAACTGAGCGTACCCTATTGGCTTGTGAGTACTATCCTGCACGGTGATCACTCATAACACACTAAAGCAACAAAAAAAGCACTGTGAAAAGAACATTCTCATGTGGTCATGCAGAACTGGAACAAACATGCATTTCACAATAAGCTAGCTGATGATCATGTATGCATAGAGCAGCAAACTGGTGGAACTAGCACGGTTGATTCTGGTGGTAGCCTCCTAGGAGTGGCAAATAAGTAGCCTAGCTATTACTACTAATCAATGAACACAGAGGCAGGTGAGTTTCACGCGTCCTAACATTGCTGTCAATTGCCAACCCAAGAACATGATGTGAACAAGTGAACATAGACAGGATGGTGTACCTTGCAGAAGCCATTGGGGGTATCTTGCACCACACAGCCAGAAGGCAGCCTCCGGCACTTCATATTTGCAGCGGTGGATGCCACGGCAAGGCCTTGCTCCATCACCAACCCATCAATGGAAACATCCACCACAGCCCATAAACCCTCACCCAACTGTTTGCAGAACCTGAGAAAGGTCACCTCCCTGATAGGGACAAGAGGTGAAAGAACCTGCAGCTTTGCTTGCATCTGTTGCAATGATAGACGAAACACTTAGTGGATGCTACAATTAAGTAACTACTCCCTCTGTACCATAATACTTGTTGTTAGGAAGAACTAGTCTAGTTCTTCCCAACAACAAGTATTTAGGAACAGAGGGAGTATAAGACGTGCATATGGACACTAGAGACTGATCAACACGACACTCACAAGAAGCAATGCACCATCTCTACTTCCTGCAGCTCCAGTAGAGATCTCCTCAATAGTCGACGATTCGGCGATTATGCACGAGAAGAAACGGGACCACTGTCTCTGAAGCAAGATTTGAAAACAGGCAATGTAAGTTCAGACATACAGGCAATGAGGCAATACCAACAAGATGGGGGGCATGGTGAGACGAGGACAACCTCATCCAGTAGAGTCTCCACAAGCTCGACGCTGCCATCACTGGTTACAACGCCAGACTCCCTAGAGGCCTCTGATACAAACCCCGGAGGCTTCACCGCTATGGATGGTGAGAAGGTCTTCAAGTACTCTTCATGGTTGAGCGTCGCCTTGGCAAGGGAACCGGGCAAGGGGGCATTTTGAATCCACAACGGCTCATCCATCTGCGTCATCTTGACGAGCTCATTCATTGCACTCGTTGCAAGCTCCAAGAACACGGACTTGTCGATGGTAGCCTTCGCCATGGTCGTGATCGCCGTTTGGCTGGAGGGACTGCCCGTGAACTCGGTGACCGTCGAGTTGGCCACGGTGGTCGCCGGCACGGAACCAATACGCTCCACTGGCGAGTCTGGCATTGGTTGCGGCGCCACGAAAGAAATGGACCTGTCAAGGAACACCGAAGCGAGGGCGCAGAATCGGCCGAGCTCGCTCCTGAGCGTGGCGTTCTGGACGCGCAGGTGCTCCTCCTCCAGGGACGGCGAGTCCTCGAGCATCGCCGGGACCGAGCCGGCACAGCCGCCACACACCGGACGCATCATCGCCTCCCGGAGTGTCAAGTTCTCGGCGCACAGCTTGCCGTTCTCCTCCCTCAACTGCTGGTTCTCGTGCATCAGCGATTCCCTCTTGCAAGATCAACCACCACAGAGAGGAATCAGCATTGTCAAGAAGTGCACGAGTGAAGGACCGACAGTGTTGGAGCGCTCGATTAGATTGGTTGTTGTTTACCTTCAACTGCGTGCGGCGGTTCTGGAACCAGAACTTGACCTGGCTCGGCCGGAGGCAGACCCTCTTGCCCACCGCCGCCCGCTGCTTCTCGTCGGGGTGGGGGCATTGATCGAACAACCTGCACCGATGAAGACCGGCATGCATGATCAAAGAAGCGGACACGGCATGAACTTATTTTGATGTATGTATGGGTGGGGACGCGCGCGTACGCTTGGAGCTCCTGGATCTGCTGCGGTGTGTGGCGGCCGTGGGGAAGCCTCTTGCGCTTGAGGCGCTGCTGGACGAGCTCCGGCGCGACCTCGTCGTCCTCGCCGCCGCCGAAATCGGCCCCGGAGACGGCGTGGAGGTGGTCTATCATCGACGGGCTCCCGCTCTCCGCCTTCACGACGCCGTCGCCGGCCTGCGGTTAGCCACGGGAGAGGGATCAACGAAAAGGAAAGGCATGCCTTTGGCAATCGCCGGACCGGACCACGCAAAGTAGAAACCCCAAGCAGCAGTGGAGGAAGAAAAAGGGGGCGCGTACCGGCGCGAGGGAGGAAGGCGGCCAGGACGCGGGACCGGCGGCGGAGCAGTAGGGGAACTCGTTCATGTCGGGCGCAGGTCCGCCGTCGTCGTCCTGGAAGAAACCCCAGAGGGCCATTCCCTCTTCCGTGGGCATATGGGAGTTGAGTTGGGGAGGGGAAGCGAGCGAGCGCGGCCGAGCCAAGAAGCCACCCAGGGCAAAAGCCTGCGGCAGCGCAGTGGACCGCGTGCTTCTCGGGCGCTACGCTGCTGCCTGCTGCGCCGAGCGTCAACCGGTTTTCAGTTCAACCACTCCCTCACGCCTTCCCCGATATTCTTCCGTTAAAATATAGGACCGGGCTACCGGAGCAGAGCAGCGGGCGGTGTGAGTGTGAGGTGACATGACATGACCCGCGCCGAAAGAAAGCTTGGTCGCGAAGACAAGAAGATGGGCAATGGGATGGGTCGGCAGCCGAAGCACCCCGTGGACCGGCGGAGTACTCGTCGTCGCATGCGTGGGCGAGCAGGAACAGGAGCAAGAGCAGGGGAGGAACGTGGAGCGGCGTGGGCGAGCGGGCGGTTCCGTCAAAGTGGGTCGGGGTTTTGTTGGCTTGTGTGGGTTTGCAATTGCATGGCAATGGCAAAACCCTCTCTGCTCTGCGTTTGTCCGCTTGTTGCCGTATCGGATCCCCGCCTTTTTGCCCTTCTCTCGCTGGCTGACCGATCTGCTGCTGGCTCGTCCGTCTGTCCCCTCCTTCTTTTTCCGCACGGAGAGGCGTGGACCCTACCGCCACCGGCCGGCCGGCTGCCGCGGTGAGGTCAAAAGCGAACTCTGCCGGTGCCGTATCGGTGGCTGGCCGCCTGCCGGCTAACCGTATGCCCGTGGCGTCGCTGCGGCCGGCAGCGAGGACGGAGTGACGGCGCGCTCGGGCCGTGTGAACGGGAAAACCAGAGCGCTACAATGCCGGTCGTCTCGGAGAACGGGAAAACCAGAGCCCTACGATGCCGGTCGTCTCGGAGAACGGGAAAACCAGAGCGCTACGATACGGCGGCGACGCTGTCCCGCACGATGCTACTGGCCGTAGGGGGGCTATGAGGCACTTGCTGGTGCGCGTACCCAAGCGCAACGCCCGGATCCCCCGTAGGTGGAGGACGGGACGGGACGGGGCAGGAACCGAGGGAGTTTGATGCGGGTGCGGGCCTGAGGGGTGATGGAGCTGGAGGACAGCCTTGCGATCAGCCGGCGAGGCGCCCGGGCCGTGACGTGCACCAACGTCTGTCATGCCGTTTCATGTACCCTAAGAAAAAACTTAGACCCATTTGTTCGCGCCTTACTGCTAGACTTTGAACATACTCCCTCCATTTCTATATATAACGCTTTTTAAAGACTATAAAAGCATCAGCAGTGTTTAGAGACAACCTTGCCTCTAAACTGGGACCCATCGATCTGCCTCTAACCACAGATGAAATCCTCGCAGTGTGCAGCCTCTAGCTTTAGAGTTAAAGCTAGGCCCACAACTAAATAAAATATGTTGCATGTATCAACGAACTCATCAGTCCCTACAACACCTAACTGGCTGACAACGGGGACATCCGAGTATTTTATTTGGTATAAGGCATTGGAGGCGGACGCCAAGCATAGAGGTGTCTCTAAGAAATTTTGGCTTAGAGGTTGTGACCGCAATGTATAGAGGCAGTGTTCATAGGACTAGAGGCAGCTTTAGAGGCGCCAAATACCAACACCGTGGATGCCCTAAGACTACATACGAAGCAAAATGAGTAAATCTATACTTAAAATATGTCTATATACATCCGTATGTAGTCCATATTGTAATCTCTAAAATGTCTTATATTTAGGAACGGAGGGAGTACAAGTCAACGGATACATAAATCAGGGTCTTCGAAAAAACTTATTTCAACGAATGAAGAGTCTGAGGCGCTTTTGACCGTTCCCAATGACCGGCCGCCAGCGGGCAAGCACAGGAAGCGCCTATTGGCATTGCAATGTATAACACATCATATTGTTTAGCGTTTTTAGACGTAAGCAGAAATGCCGATTAGTACGACGTGTTTAGTTGAGCAACATCCACGTGTAATGATTACGCGTGTATACAATTCAAGAAAAGACGCCAGAACGGAAGACGTGTCCAAGCTACGTGTCGCCTTATTGTTTGTCGTTACACGCGGCTATGCTTGACTACAACCAAAGAAACCTGAAGGCAGCTATTTAGTTGTCGTGACTGGTGCGGGAAAAGAATCTTTGACTCCACGGAAGAGAGAAAGAAAAACCGAAGAAGAATCTTTAACTCCACGGAAGAGAGAAAGAAAAACCGATGCGTTGCTTCGGTCTATGCATGCGACAGGATAGTCATGATGACTCCCCCCATTAAAACCCGCCTCTCCTTCGCTCTATAAGAAAGAGGAACTCTTGGATCAGGGCCATCTTCATCCTCTGGCTCCCCGTGCACCCCATTGTCCCCTCCCTCGTCCTAGTGCTTGCCTTTTCCCATTCCTTCTACAGATTTTCACCGGGGGGGGGGGGGTGAGGGAGTTCTGGATTAAGGGGTCCTCGGATAGCCGACCTATTTCTTATGGGCCAGACTGTATGGGTCACAAAGTGAGCACTGGATGATCAAGGGCTCCGTCGCCAAGGTGAAAGCTTCAAGGAGCCGTGGCGTATCCTCCAAGTTGTCGACCATAGATAGGCATGTTTCCTCCTTCAATATGCAACCGACCATGTGTAAACCCTAGATACCCTAGAGAGTCTATATAAGCCGGAGGGTTTTAGGTTGTAGAGATAGAACAACTCATCTAGGGTTTAGCTATTCGATCTCGAGGTAGATCAACTCTATAACCCACATATCATCAATACAATCAAGCATGACATAGGGTATTACCTCCATAGGAGGGCCCGAACGCCGATCCGATCGGCCATCTTGGCCAAATCGGAAGCTTTTCCCCTGATCATAGAATCAAGTTTGGAACCCTAGAGTTCGTCGTTGATTTACGAGGAGAAATTATCTTGATGGAACCCTCGACTCTTGAGAAGGAGCCTATAAATCTCGACGCTTTGACACCGAAGACGTTGAGCCTTGCTTCCGACGAAGTCGTCACCCCCGGGCGGTCCAGAACGCCCAATCCGGCCGATATGACCGGATACACCACGATTAAACAGAACCCAGATCCGCTCTCGGGCGGCTCCGGAATTGTGACGCCGCATATTGACTCCACTCGCCTTAGCGACACGCATCCTACCATCGCCTCGTTTTTGAACGAGCTTTGAAACCATGCGTATGTCTGATGACTAGGTTCCGGTCTATGACCGGCTCGGGCTTAGACCCGACGACAGGGAGATTCACGTCCCCACGGTCACCCACCTAGTCGCCATCATCGAGTGTCCGGTTGGGGGCTCGTCCCCCCAACAACCGAAATTAAAAACGGTTTATACCCCGGTCTCCGCTCATCGAGACCTCGTTTGTAACCCAGACACCGGAGTTCGCTCTGACGAACCAGTGCCGGTCCCTGATCTAACACATAGTTCGGAGTCCAAGATTCCGAACTCACGACGTGGTGTGGAGTCAAATATTTTCCCACCCACCACCCGAGTCGATCATCCCTGTATCACGCCAAAGCCCAAGTCTTCGGACTTACGGGACATTACACAACTACCAGGAGAGTGAGTTCATCATTTTTGGGCTTGACTCCTGCTCGCTAGAAGTAGAGAAAAAGGTCTTAGTGACCAAGAGATAATGGCGATGTTCAAACGCAATTGCCATGATGAAGGGATTCTTAACACCCTGGCTCGCCGACACGTTCATGACTTCACCGAGCTGTCAGACTTGGTACAGAAATATCGTGCCATGGAAAGCACTTGGCAGGCCGAACGGTTATTTTCGGAACCAACCTTTACCGAACACCCTAGAGGAGATCGAAAAAAGAGGATACCTCCGAAACGGCCAACCAGATTTGAACCCGCCAAAAAGAGGAACATGCCCCTTACGATGGTCAGTACTGTCCTTGACAGGCTGTTGGACAAACCATGCCCTATACATACCGTGTTGCTAAACACAAACCCGACACATATCGGCTACCAACCAAGTCGTTAGCACAGTGCTCGTTGTCGGACGAGATGAGGAGGGACACAAATTCCGGACTCAGAAGCCGGTCTATTACGTGTCAGAAGTACTAACGCAGTGCAAGTCCAGATACCCGTACTACCAGAAGATAGCCTACACGCTATTCATGGCATCACGGAAACTCAGACACTACTTCCAAGAGTGTGCGGTAACAGGGGCACCCGAAGTACCCCTAAATGATATAATTAACAACAGGGACGCCACCGAACGCATATCCAAGTGGGCTATTGAGCTCCTTCCTTTTGAAATAACCTACAAGCCACGCCGTGCCATAAAATCTCAAGTACTGGCAGATTTTCTGGCTGAATGGACAGAGGCCGAGCTCCCCAAAGAATATAGTACATATTCCCATTGGATAATGTACTTTGATGGATCTAAAACCTTGGCCGGACTAGGGGCTGGAGTTATCCTCACATCCCCACAGGCGACAACGTGCGATATGTGTTGCAGATCATGTATGACGACTCCAATAATGCAGCCGGATACGAAGCGCTCTTACACGGTCTTCGGATGGCAGTATCAATGGGTATACAGCGGCTAGAAGTACGGGGAGACTCCAACTTGGCCATCTCCCAAACCAATGGCAAATTTGACACCAAAAACCCGAAGATGGTGGCATACAGAAATGTCATCTTGAAAATATCCGCACGGTTTGAAGGGTTGGAATTTAACCACGTCGCTCGCGACAACAACCAAGCCGCTGACATATTGGCCGCATGGGGGCTAAGCGTGACCCTGTCCCAAAGAACACTTTCCTGGAACGGATTTTTAAGCCATCCGTGGTTTGGCAGGACGATCATAAGGGCGCCGATCTAAATCCGGCGGAAGAGGTTGTCCCCCTATAAACGAACGAGACGATCAAATCATCGGCGGCTTTGTAATGGATTGAACGCCTTCGGCCCATGAGGTTATGGCAGCAATCGCGCCGTGGACCGAACCCTTCCTCGCCTACCTTCTTCACAAGGAACTTCCCGACGATCGGACAAAGGCGCGGCGCATAGTTCGGCGATCCAAAGCCTACAAAGTGCATGAGGGGGAGTTATACAAGAAAAGCAGCACTGGAATATTACAACGGTGCATATCCAAGGAGAAAGGACGGGAGCTCCTAGCCGAAGTCCATGCATGCATGGGCAACCACCACGCCGTGACAAGAGCCTTAGTTAGCAAGGCCTTCCGAGCTGGTTTCTTTTGGCCCACTGCTCGGGCAGACGCCCAATCACTTGTCAAACAGTGTGTGGGGTGTCAACCTTTTGCAAATCAAAGTCACATGTCCCCAATAGCTCTTCGGACTATTCCAATCACCGGGCCTTTCGTGGTCTGGGGACTGGACATGGTCGGACCACTTAAAGGGGGACCAAGAAGAATAAATATTTACTGGTCATGGTTGATAAGTTCACCAAATGGATAGAGGCAAAGCCCGTTAAATCGGCCAAGTTCGGACCAATAATCGACTTCATATCCGGCGTGGTACACCGTTATGGTGTCCTGCACAGTATAATAATGGACAATGGATCCAACTTCACGGCCCAAGAGGTCAAGGACCGGTGCGCAATAATGAGCATCAAGATCGATTACGCATCATTGTGTCATCCGCACACTAATGGACAATTCGAACTAGCAAACAATCTCATCATGAGCGGCATTAAGCCACATTTGGTCCGATCTCTTCATGAGTCCGACTGTCATTGGGTGGAGGAGCTCGACTCCGTTTTATGGGGCCTGCGCACCACCCTGAATAGATCAACATGACACGCATCGTTCTTCATGGTCTATGGGGCAGAAGCAGTTCTCCCCTGCGATATCATTCATGACACACCAAGGGTGCGCATGTACGAGGAAAAGGAAGCCGAGTTAGATCGGCAGGACGACCTGAACGCCTTAGAAGGAGAGCGCGACATAGCTCGGGCTCGCTCTACTTTTTGCCAACAGCAGGCCCGATGTTACCAGAGCAGGGAGGTCCGGGCAAAAGCGTACAACATGGGCGAACTTGTCTTACGGCTCCCGGAGAAACAGAAGCATAAACTCAAACCCAAATGGGAGGGCCCCTTCATAATAGATGAAGTACTCGCGGGAGGAGCTTACCGTCTTCGGAACCTGTCGGACAATTGTCTTGAACCAAACCCATGGAGCGCAGCTCGCCTTCGGCGCTTCTACGGATAAACCGGTGTCATCACACTTTTTCCCTTTTTTGTTTTTACTTTTTCTTCTCTTTTTCTTTCCCCTCCCACTTCTGTTTGGTAGGATCGATTTTGCCTCTTCTTTCTATGTTCGGTTCAACCGATCTTGTACTAAGATTCTCGAGTGTCAAATCCGAACACAATACCCGGGGGCTTCTTTCTGAAGCCAACGCTTTTATATCATAAGAATTTATTCACACTTCTTGTGTGCACACGTTTCCTTTGCCGCGCTCAAGCCATCATATGCATCAATTCGAACTAAGACTTTGCGAATCTTGGTTGCCTCACGTGTGTGCTTACCCTCTACGTTCCCGATTGTTCGGCTAGAGGGTAAAGGGAGCACCTATGCGATTGTTACGATCGGGTCATCCGGGTACGTACCTCAGACGGGTGAAGGCAAAAGCTAGCTATCTTACATGGACAATTAGCCGGCTATGACAGAAAAAAATAATATGACTATGGTTGTTATCACCATTCCTTGGGCTTCTTTCCTCTTAAAAGCCCCTAGCCGCATACTAGCAGTATACAGACATCTACCTACGATTTTCGTAGAAGAAAGGTATCGATAGAGGTACTGTTTTCTTCGGAAGATGTTTCTTACGCTAAGCAGTAATATAGCATATCTCCCTGTGTGCTTTCTGTCTGTTCGCACCAAATGGCCGGATTGCCTGGTTCCTCGAACACAATCCACTCTTCTAGGGTGATAAATAAATAGGAACACTCCCGAGCTCTCAGCACAAGAGGCTGAAGCCGATGGATGGTTAAGACAAAGTTTACAACACAGATGGAGCAACAACTCGATTATTCATACATAGTTATATGTAATTATACATTTGGCTATTGATCAAGATTGTCGATTATAGTGTCTAGGGAGCAGACTTCTTATGAGAGACGGGCGACAGGCATCACCTGGTCGTACACCAGGTGGAGCGGCCCTTCCTGCCCATCTGACCCTATAGGACCAATCCGAGCCATACGCTCGGGATTAAGTCCGGTATAGCGGGTCTTGATCATCGCCCACGCTTCCCTTGCTCCCTCCCGGCAAGCCGATGTCTTCCACAACTCGAACCTACTTCGGGCTTCTTTGAATCGATCAACTAGTTCGGTCATTCCTTCCGGAGGTTGTTCGGCCGGCCATAGTGCCTTTACCATGCTTTTCATAGCCTTCCGAGCACGCTCATGAAGAGTGGAAAGCTCATTCAGAAGGTTCCCCCGGTCAGATCTGATCTCTTCTTCGGGTCGCCCAGTTATAAGACCTACACATGAATCAAAGGCATGCCCATTATGCTTCATTTATAAGAAGTACTTCTCGATGATAGAATCACACTTACCGAACATGCCCCTCTGTAGTTTTTGGTTTTCTCCTTAGGCCTGGGCCAATTGAGTTTTTAAACTCTCAATCTCTTCACTCTATTGTTTATTCTCCGCCTAGAGACGGTTCAAAACACGACAACCGGCCTCATGTTGGGACTCGGCATATCGCTGAGATTCTCGGGCTGCATCTAAATATTTTTGCATTTGCCCTATCGATCCAGCTGCTAAAAAGTATCCTTGCGTCAACATGGGAATATAAAAAGAATATCAGCATAGACATACTCACCATGAGCCTCTCGAGTAAATCTCTTCAGTTACTCTAGCTCGACCTTCACCGATTCAACCCGTGTTCGGCTGTTTTCTAGCTCCTTGGCCAGTTGCTCGCTCTGCTGCTTTGAAGCCTACATTAGCAATAAAACAAGTCAAGGACCCTTAATTCGATTGTTCCAAACCCATTTAAGGCTCGGGGGCTACTGGGTTTACACGAGTGTTTGGATTCTATAAAACCGATTACTTACCTACATGTTGGCCGATATCAATTTCATGGCCTCTTCGAACCCAGCTCGGGCAGCACCGATGTGGGTGTCCGCTGTGCGTAGAGCATCGAACTCTTGTTCGGAGAATACTGGGTGGCTCATGGACTCTCGTCGTCGCCGATGATTCATGGCGCTTCCTACTTCTGATCCGGTAACAGACATGGCGTCACCGGAATCGACAAGAGCCGAATTGGTCGTAGGGACCTCCGTAGTGGGTTCGGCATGTGCCATAGCCCTAGAATTTTGAGCACTGCCGGACACCCTGGCAACCTCTTCGACGGGAGAAGTCTGGGCATTTCGCCTGAGTATTTCAATATAATAACTGTTGTAAGGCACTATCGTTTGTGATAGTAAGCAAACAACCGAACAAAATACCTTTGGGTTGAGCGAGTAGGCGAATTCGTCCTCGCCGCCGGCTTATTCGTTGGGGCCCTATTGCTTACTCATCCAGGCACTGCTTTATCCGATGCATGACGCGCGGATCGACGATGCTTGGGAGTGGGAGCCGGCGCGTTCGGGGCATTGTTGGATGCTTGCATTTTGCGGGATGAGTTTTTCTTCTTCTTGTTTGTTGCAGGAACGGGGAATGATCCAGGGTAATCGGCTATGATAGCCACCTTGGAGCGGTCGAGACTCTCCTGGTAGAAGACTCCATCTTTGAATTCAATTAGAAGATCCGGGTCTTCATGAAAAACCGAATCATCATCATGGGAATAGTCTTCGGGCTGACGAGCCGGACAGTTAACTGTCTCGATGAAACTTCTCCAATCCTGTTCATGTGAAGTTAACGACTTCGGACAAGTAAGGGACAAAAATGAAACCCCTAACTATGTTAACAAAGGAGAAGGGCTTACCCATTCGATGGGATTGTGGCTTGAATATCCTTCCTTGGTCGATCGCCGAATAAAGTCTTCTTGCTCTCCTTTATATAGGTCGGCAAGTGCGACAGCCAACGCCGTCTGATCGACAGAACCCAGTTTTTGGGAGCTGGTGGTATTGCTTGTCCCGTTGTAATGCTACAAGGGGTGTATCCTCTGTTGAAGAGGCTGCATGCACCAGGTGATAGCGACGGCCATGACATCGATCATGGTCAGATTATGGTGGGCTAGTATCCTCAGTTGGGCCGCCAAGCATTGCACTTCAACGCTGTCCTCTTGGGACGAACTCTTCGGCCGCCAGTTGTATCTTTTCTTCCATTTGGCATCTGAGTACTCGGGCAAACCCCTTCGAGCTAGATCGAATAGGGGGGCGTCTTCGATATAAAACCATTTCGAAGACCATTCTTCGGACTCCTTCGGTGTTCCCACCGGATACCCCATCCCCGCTATGCGGCATACTTCAGCTCCGCCGACCTCCAAGATTGTCTTCTCCAGAGTTTGAGGGACAAGGCAGAAGTACTTCCTCCATAGTTTGAAATGCACCTCCTAGCCCAGGAACATCTCACAAAGGGCTACAAAGCCCGAGATGTGCAAGATAGACCCTGGGGTGAGGTGGTGGAGTTGGATCCCATAAAATTCCAGCAATCCCCTTAAGAACGGGTGAATGGGAAACTCGAGGCCCCGCAAGAGAAAGGGCACAAAGCATATGCACTCCCCCCTTTGAGGATTGGGGAAATTCTCCGCAAAAACTTTGTTGTTGTAGGAGGATAAACCTGCGCGTGTCACCGCCAGATCTGAAGAAGGGAGGTACCCCTGGGTCTCAAGATTGCATAGTCACAGGAGTGATACGGAGCAACTAGTCCAGTCCTCGGGATGGGAGCCATAGTGGCGCGTGGAAGAGCTGGGGGCGCTCGCCATGTTTTTTGTGGTGATCTTCTGCTGGGAGTTTTTTTGATGGGGAAGTGGAGGATGTGGTCTAAAACCACGGTTCTATTTGTTTAAATGGGTGGTGCCTCCCTTGCGGAGGGGCAGTATTGTGAAAGAATCACTGAACCACTCGTCTCCCCCTGATGCGCGAAAATCGAGGAACACGACGGTTATTATAATGGACCCGGAGAACTCGTGACGCTTGGGATTTCACCGAGGACTGGTCGGTGGCCGGATAAAAAGGAGTAAGGGACTCGCCTCGCAAGCCAAAGATTTAACACACGAGGATTGTTCGGATATACATCGGCATTGAAGGCTAGTTTGGGGGCTACGGAGGGAGTCCTGGATTAAGGGGTCCTCGGATATCTGACCTATTTCTTATGGGCCGGACTATATGGGCCACAAAGTTAGCACTAGATGATCAAGGGCCCCGTCGCCAGGGTGAAAGCTTCAAGGAGGTGTGGCGTATCCTCCAGTTGTGGACCGTAGATAGGCATGTTCCTTCCTTCGATATGCAACCGACCATGTGTAAACCCTAGATACCCTTGGCGTCTATATAAGCCGGAGGGTTTTAGGTTGTAGAGATAGAACAACTCATCTTGAGTTTAGCTATTCGATCTCGAGGTTGATCAACTCTGTAACCCACATATCATCAATACAATCAAGTAGGATGTAGGGTATTACCTCCATAGGAGGCCCAAACCTGGGTAAACCTTGTCTCCCTCGTCTCCTGTTACCATCGATCCCAGTCTCACAGTTTGGGACCCCCTACCTGAGATCCACCAGTTTTGACACCAACAGGGAGTGGTGTCGGTGTCAAAACTAGCGGATCTCGGGTAGGGGTCCCGAGCTGTGAGACTAGAATCATTGGTAACAGGAGACGAAGGAGACGATGTTTACCCAGGTTCAGGCCCTCCTATGGAGGTAATACCCTACGTCCTGCTTGATTGTATTGATGATATACGGGTTACAGAGTTGATCTACCTCGAGATCGAATAGCTAAACCCTAGATGAGTTATTCTCTCTCTACAACCTAAAACCCTCCAACTTATATAGGCGCCAAAGGTACCTAGGGTTTACACATGGTCGGTTACATGTCGAAGAGATAAACATGCCTATTCACAACTCCAAACGTGGAGGAAACGCCATGATTTCCAAAGCTTCCTTCCTGGAGACAGGGCCTTCAATTGATCCAATGCTCGGCAAGCGGCCCATATAGTCTGGCCCATAAGAAACAGGTCGGCCTCCCGAGGACCCCTTATAACAGGACTCCCTCGGTATCCCCCAAACTTGCCTCCAACGCCAAGGGTCTTAGCTCCAGCCGCTTCATATAATCAGAGTCTTCGGCTTGCGAGGCGAGTTCTTCTCCTCAACCAGTGATCGATTGGGTTTAGTTCGGCCTCCGATGGTATATAGTTTCTCCCAATCCGTGAATCGCCTGAATACTATGAATAGCTTAGCTTCGAAGGCCAAGCATCAAGGAACAAACATAATTCCCTCACAACCTTCTGATGAAAGATCATGGCCCACCACGACCGTTGGACCAGTTGCAAAAACTCGAACTACGGTTCGAGGCCGTTTTCATCAACACGATCCATCAATGCACAGATCGTGCTCCATTTCACATGAGATATGTTTAATCATGCACGCATAACGACACGCACATCTAGGGAATTGGAGCGATATGCGGCACAGTAGAGGGAGGTTAACCAGCGACCAGCCCCATAAGAAGGGAAAAAACCCAAGGCATAGCCACGCTCCTCATTCGCATCCTTTGCTTCCCAAATCTCCAAAGCTTCCAGAGCCCAGATCTAGTTTTTCCACTCCTTCCTCCTCCAAGCTCGACCATGGAGGGTTCTGGTTCCAACGACAAGTGGGAGGCCTCCACGGTCACCGACCAGGATATCCGAGACCTGAAGGACGCCGACTACCTCCCTGCCAATGTCTACCACCGCGCGCCGGAGAAGGGCCAGGTGGTCCCCACTCCCAAGCCGGGCGAGAGGGTGGTCTTCATCCCTCACTTCATCTGGGGACTAAGCTTCCCGCTCCACCCCTTCGTTAGGGGGCTCATGTTCTTCTACGGCCTCTGATACGTCTCCAACATATCTATAATTTTTGCTTGTTTCATGCTGCTATATTATCATTCTTGGATGTTCTACAATCATTTTGCCATAACTTTATATTATTTTTGGGACTAACCTATTAACCTAGAACCCAGTGCCAGTTCATGTTTTCCCTTGTTTTTGGGTTTTACAGAAAAGGAATATCAAACGGAGTCCAAATGGAATAAAAATTTATGGTGATTTTTTTGGACCAGAAGAGACCCACGGAGCATCGGAGTTGGGCCAGAAGACCCACGAGGCAGTCACAAGCCTCAGGGGCGCGACCACCCCCCTGGCCATGCCCTGCAGGCTTGTGACTCCCTCGTGGCCCATCCGGACTTATTTCCACCGCCATAATTTCCTATAAATACCAAAAGCCCCAACGCAGAACCTAGATCAGGAGTTCCACTGCCGCAAGCCTCCAGAGCCACAAAAAACCAATCGGGAGCCCGTTCCGGCACCCTGCCGGAGGGGGAAACCATCACCGGAGGCCATCTTCATCATCCCGGCGCTCTCCATGATGAGGAGGTAGTAGTTAACCCTCGGGGCTGAGGGTATGTACCAGTAGCCATGTGTTTGATCTCTCTCTCTCTCTCTCGTGTTCTTGAGATGGCACGATCTTGATGTACCGCGAGCTTTGTTGATATAGATTGAATCATATGGAGTTTTCCCTTCTCTATCTTGTTGTGATGAATTGAGTTTTCCCTTTGAAGTTTACTTATCAGATTGAGTCTTTAAAAACACTTGATGTATGTCTTGCGATGGGATATCTATGGTGACAATGGGATGTTCTATTGATCTACTTGATGTATGTTTTGGTGATCAACTTGCGGGTTCCATGACCTTGGGAATCTATGCATAGGGGTTGGAACACGTTTTTGTCTTGACTTTCCGGTAGAAACTTTGGGGCACTCTTTGAAGTTCTTTGTGTTGGATTGAATATAATGAATCTGAAATTATGTGATGCATATCGTACAATCAAGCCCACGGGTACTTGTGGTGACATTGGAGTATCTAGGTGACATTAGGGTTTTGGTTGATGTGTATCTTAAGGTGTTATTTTAGTACAAACTCTAGGGCTGTTTGTGACACTTATAGGGACAGCTCATAAGATTGATCAGAAAAGATAACTTTGAGGTGGTTTCGTACCCTACAATAATTTCTTCGTTAGTTCTCCATATTTGTGAGTTTGGAGTGAACTCTTTGTCACACGAGAGGTATTTACATATGATTCAACTATGCCAATATTGTTGAGAGAAATGGCACTAGTGAAAGTATGAACCCTAGGCCTTGTTTCTAAGCATTGCAATACCGTTTGTGCTCACTTTTGTTAGTTGTTACCTTGCTGTTTTTATATTTTCAGATTACAAAAACCTATATCTACCATCCATATTACACTTGTATCATCATCTCTTCGCCGAACTAGTGCACCTATACAATTTACCATTGTATTGGGTGTGTTGGGGACACAAGAGACTCTTTGTTATTTGGTTGAATGGTTGTTTGAGAGAGACCATCTTCATCCTACACCTCCCACGGATTGATAAACCTTAGGTCATCCACTTGAGGGAAAATTGCCGCTGTCCTACAAAACTCTACGCTTGGAGGCCCAACACGAGTCTACATGAAGAAGGTTGTGTAGTAGACATCAAGCTCTTTTCTAGCGTCGTTGCCGGGGAGGTGAGTGCTTGAAGGTATATCTTTAGATCTTGCAATCAAATCTTTTAGTTTCTTGTTTTTCACTAGTTTGGTTTTATAAAAGAAAACTACAAAAAATGGAATTGAGGTTGCCTCATATGCTTCATCTTTATAATGTCTTTCGTGAAAATGATGGAAAGGAAAATTGTGCTCAAGTGTTGGAAGAAGAAGTTATTAAAATGTTTGGCACTAAATATTTGAGTGATGAGCATTATAGTGACATTGTTAGTATGAATTATCTGAATATTCATGATGCTAATGATATGCAAAGCCACAAGCTTGGGATGCTATGTTTGATGAAGATGATATTTTTAGCCCCCCCAAGCTTTGATAAGCAAAACTATTATGATTATGACATGCCTCCTATCTATGATGATTATTGTGATGACATGTAGGATATAAAGAGTAATGGTAATGATGAAACTTGTCATCATGATTTTAATATTCAAAGTGGTTATGTCAATCAAGTATGTCATGATAGTTATTTTGTTGAGTTTGCTCCCGCTATTTTGAATGAGAAGAAAATTGCTTATGTGGAGAGTGACAAATTTTCTATGCTTGTGCATCATCAAAATAATGATTTATGTGCTGGTTATATTGTGGAATTTCTTCATGATGCTACTGAAAATTATTATGAGGGAGGAACATATGCTTGTAGGAATTGCAATAATATCAAGTTTCCTCTCTATGTGTTCAAATTCTTAAAGATATGCTTGTTTTCCCTTCCTATGCTAGATGATTCTTGCTCCCATAAATTGTTTGCTCACAAAATCCCTATGCATAGGAAGTGGGTTAGACTTAAATGTGCTTGTCATGTGATTCATGATGATCTTTTGCATGTTTCAATTACTATTCCTATGTGAGCATCATTGAAATCATCATGCCTAGCTAAAAGGCATTACAGAAAAGCGCTTGTTGGGAGACAACCCAACACTTTTACCTTCTGTTTTTGTGTGTTCGCATGATTAATCTACTGTATTAATCATGTTTTGTGTCTTTTATTACTATAAAGTGCCAAGTAAATCCTTTGAGATAGTGTGGATACTTGCTTGTTTGATTCTCTGCAAAACAGAAAGTTTTGCGTCCAGTATATGAATTATCTAATTTTACTGGAGCGTCAAAAAATTATATTTTTTACACAACATTTATATGCAAATTCCTTGAGTTTTACTAATGTTTCAGAATTTTTAGAGTCAGGTAAGTTTGGTGATCATTCATATCTTCACAGACTGTTCTGTTTTTGACAGATTCTATTTTGCATGCATAGTTTGCTTGTTTTAGTGTTCCGATAGCTTATATTCAGTGGTATAAATTATGGGAATGGTATAATACATCAGGTATCATGTGGTAACAATTATGAATCTTGTCTTGACAGTACCTAAGTGAATGATCTATATTTACTACACTAACCCATCTCACGAAGTTCCGTTAAGTTTTGTGTGATTGAAGTTTTCAAGTTTTGGGTGAGACACCGATATGAGGAGAATAAGGAGTGACAAGAACCTAAGATTGGGGATGACCAAGGCACCCCAAGTTAATATTAAAGGAAGACTCAAGCGTCTAAGCTAGGGGATGCCCCGGAAGGCATCCCCTCTTTCGTCTTCAACACTATCGGTATATCTTACTTGGAGCTATATTTTTATTCGTCACATAAAATGAGTTTTGCTTGGAGCATCATTATATTTTTTTAATTTATGTTAGATGTTATTTATAATCTTGTTTTTCAATAAAAATTTCCAAGAATTGCCTTTAGGATGCTTGAATTGCATGTTTGATATGTGCTGTGTAAAAACAAAAACTTCTACTGTAGTGTTTGAATTTTATTATTTTACTGGAACGTGGAAAGTTTCTGAAATTTTTACACAGTGTTCTCATATAAAGTTTATAGCATTTACCAATTTTTTATAATTTTTTTATTTACATAAGTACACTGTTTTCATAAATTGGTACAAACAGTTCTATTTAGACAGATTGCTGTCATAGTTTCGTTATCTACTTATCCTATAGTTTCCATAGCCTATAGTGGTAGATATAAATTGTGGAAATAATAGTATACAGTACCTAATGTTTGAAAATTATTATGTAACTTGTCTTGGTAGTACATAAAGAGTTGATTTATTATTATGTGTACTAACCTATCTCACGAGTTCTTTTTGAGTTTTGTGTGGATGAAGTTTTTGAGAATAGGTGAAACCGTGGTATGAGAGGATTGAACGAGATACAAAAGCTCAAGCTTGTGGATGACCAAGGCACCCCAAGTAAATATTTCAAAAACTCTCAGGCATCTAAGCTTGGGGATGCTACGCATCCCACCTCTCTTCATCAACAATTATCTGTTAGCCTATGTTGAGCCTAAATTTTTATTCGTTCACATGATGTGTGCTATTCTTGGAGTGCTATTTTTCTTTTGCTTGCTGTTTGAATAAAGTACTTATGATCTAAAAATATTTATTGAGGTAGAGAGAGTCCTCACATAGCTACTTAATTGTTTGACTACTCATATACTTTGAGAGTAGCTTGTCATTTGCTTATGATCTTCACTTATATCTTTTGAGCTAGGCAATGTTGCTCTAGTGCTCCACTTATATCTTTTTAGAGCATGGTGGTGTTATATTTTATAGAAAGTATTGAACTCTCGTACCTCACTTATATTATTTTGAGATCTTTTTAAAACAACATGGTAATTTGTTTAGGTTATGAATTTAGTCCTAATATATTGTGCATCCAAGAGGGATATAATAAAAGCTTTCATATTAAGTGCATTAAAAACTATGAGAAGTTTGATTCCTTGCATATAGTTTTGAGATAATAGAGATGGTAATATGAGAGTCATGCTAGTGAGTAGTTGTGAATTGGAAGAGATACTTGTGTTAAAGCTTGTGATTCCCGTAGCATGCACGTATGGTTAACCTTATGTAACAAAGTCGGAGCATGATTTGTTTAATGATTGTCGACCTTTGTGTGAGGGTCGGGAGCGCGCGATGGTTAACTCCTACCAACCTCTCCCCTAGGAGCATGCGTCTAATGCTTTGTTTGATAACTAATAGACTTTTGCAATAAGTATGTGAGTTCTTTATGACTAATGTTGAGTCCATGGATTATACGCACTCTCACCCTTCCATCTTTGCTAGCCTCTCTAGTACCGTGCAAGTTTTGCCGGTACACCAAACCCTCCTTCCCCAAAACAGCCACCATACCTACCTATTATGGCATTTCGATAGCCATTCCGAGATATATTGCCATGCAACTTCCACCATGTAGTTTTTTTATGACTTGCATCATCACTTCATATTGCATATAGAGTCATATTTTGTTATAGGAATCGAGTTGTAATTTATTTTTCTTTTGAGTTATAAGTAAATAAAAGTGTGATGATTTTTCATTAATAGAGCATTGTCCCATGAGAGAAAAGGATGATGGAAGCCATGACACCCTCACAAGTTGGGATGAGTATCCGGACTTTACAAAAAGTAAAAGAGGCCAACGAAGCCCAAACAAAAAAATAAAAGATGCCAAAGAAGCCCACCAATATAAAATCAAGAAAAAAAGAAAAAAATGAATGAGAGAAAGAGAGAAGGGACAATTGCTACTACCTTTTTCCACACTTGTGCTTCAAAGTAGCACGCTGATCTTCATAATAGAGTGATGGGGTTATTACCCCTGGGTAGGCCAAAGCAACGGGGTCTTACCCCTTTCGCTTCGAAGAATAACTACGCGGCCGGCTAGCCATGGTCGGCTGGAGGACGTCCGGCACAAGCCGGTGCCGGCTGGCGCCCTGGACAGTTGGTCGCGGAGCCGGCTGGACCCTCGGCCGACCGAGTGTGCCCGACTGCCTCCGGGCCACCTCTTCTGTTGACCTTGGGACGGACATGCGACGTCCCATCCCTCTGCGCGCGACTATGACGACACGACGCGACCTGCACGATGGGCGGCCCTGTGGCTACAGTGGCCGCTGACACACTACAGCGCGTGGCTACAGTCCAACCGTCCCGGCCGCTGACCTCGGCAAGCGCAACTGGGCGTAGGAACAGTGCCGACACGCCCTCGCCACTCGATTACTTACCCTGGCATGGCTACAGCACGGCCGGTCGTACCGGAGACTTCGGCCGACTGGCGCTAGACGACGCCCCCTCGGGCGACCCATGCCGCGGTAGGTGGGCGAGGGCCAATCGCAGAGCCGTTTGGCGGGCCCCAATGGGAGATGGGACCGCTCGGCCGACGGACCCCACCAACGACGAGACAGCACAAATGGCAGGACTCTCTGGCCAGCCGGAGAGACTGCCAGCCGGGTCCCCCCACCTTTGTACTTAGAACATATTATAAGAGCCGGGGGGGTTGGCCTATAAAACCCCCCGAGCCCCCATGCAATGGGGACGGACGATCACCTTCACACACACAACCCCTTCTAGCAGTGGAGGAAGAGGAGCCGACTGCCCCTTCTTCCTCCTCTAGAGACAGCTCCAGGAGCACCATTGTATCTATACCCATCTATCCAACTAAACCAAGAAGGACTAGGGGTATTACCTCCTCCGGAGGGCCCTGAACCTGGGTACATTGTGTGTCATCACCGCTTGTGCCCAATCTTGCACCCGGAGCCCATCGGCATCCTTCGGCCCCAACCACCTATGATAAGCCACCCTATGGCATCTGTCACGAGAAAACGACGACAGTAGGCGCCCATCGTGGGGCCGTACATGGCGCCGACCGGATTCATGCTCCGGGCGGGACCCCTTGCCATTCCCCGCCGTCGCCGCTCGTCCAGGCGAAACCGTGGGGGGCTCGTGGGGCTTGCTCCGGCACGCCCTGTGAGAGACTCCGTCGGCCTCACGGTCGAGATCGACGTGCTCACCGAGCACTTCGGCAGGCTCAGCCTCGTCGAGGCTCCGGCCGCTGACGAGTACCCCGCTGGGGTGCTCGTCTGCGCTGGTCCACCCATGGCAGTGGGCGCACTCGCTGTGACTCAGTCCAGTGGCTCCCACGATCGTGTGGGAGTAATGGCCATCACCTCCTCCACTGCCTCCGGACATGCGCGGGTCGCGGCTAGCACCGCCGCTGCCCACGTCGGCACCTTCGACCCGCTCGACACGTCCCTCTGGGGCTTGAGCACTCCTATTGCCCCGACGAAGAACCCCGACACCGCCGCGGCCGATCTCGAGGCGGCTTGTCGCGTCCTGTTCGAGGACGCCACCGCCCTCGTGGCCATGCGGCGCCGCATGGAGGCGGCCCAATGGGAGTACGCTTCCGCCTATGGCCTTACCCCGGCTGGCGCCGAGCCCAGTCGGCGTGGGGCTGTGCGCGCCCGTGGTCGCGTCGTTGCCGAAATCCTTGGCGGCAAAATGCCCGTCTACGATACCCCCGCAGCCAACCTGCAGGCCCTCAAGGTGGCCTAACACGAACTGGCTACCTTGGAGGGCGAAGAGCGTGCCGCCCACGAGCACCACATCAAGGAGCTCACCGATGCTGCTGATTCACAGCAGCATCTTCTCGCACCAGGCGGTGCTGCTGTCGAAGACCCCCAGCCCGAGCGCGAGGGCACGGGAACTGCCGGCCGTCAGGCGGCCCAGCACTCCTGTTCCCCTCGCGTTTCCGGCCGCCAAACCGGAACAAACAACCCCCGGCCCTCTCAGACGCTGGGGAGCGAGCAGTCGGCTGTCAACAGCCGGCGCACCAACGATCCGCCTCGAAGCGGCCACCACCACAAAGCGCCGGCATCTGACAGCCGGCGCAGCCACGGGCACACGCCGCCCCACGACGCGAGTCGGGGTAGTCGGTGCCAGCCACCGTCCGTCCTGAGCTCTCGGCTCAGCTCGGACCACGCGTCCCCCGCAGCGAGAATGACGCCCGCAACCGCCTCGACACATGCGCGCAATCTGCCCTCCTCCAGGAGGAGGGCTCGATTGGTCCGGCTTGCTTCGGCCCTCGAATCCGCACCGAGTCGTTCCCAATCGGCTTCATGCTCCCTAGGGACACCCCGAAATACATGAGGCCGCCAAGTCCGAAGACTGGCTGATCGACTACACCACCGCGGTTGGCATCGCCAGGGGGAATAAGCGCATAGCCGTTCGCTACGCCCCCTCATGTTGATCGGATCGGCCCGCACCTGGCTCAACAGCCTGGCGGCCGGCAGCATCAACACCTAGACGGACTTTGAGGAGGCCTTCGTCCGCAACTTCAGCGGAACCTACAAGCGGCCTGGCCGTCCCCATGAACTCGCCATGTGCGTTTAGGGGCCAGAGTCCTTGCTACCGGTCTCGTCATCACCGCCACGACGTCGCCACTATATTTCCGGGGCTCGACTCCAACTTGTCCCTGGGGCGAATGCGTGCGACACCGCGTCCTCGCTGCCGGTCTCGTCATCACCGCTGCGGCGTCGCCGCTATCTTTCCAGGGGCTCGACTCCAACTCGCCCTCGGGACGAATGCGTGCGACACTACGTACTTGCTGCCGGTCTCGTCGCCGCCGCCGCGACGTCACCGCTATCTTTCTGGGGGCTCGACTCCAACTCGCCCCGGGATGAATGCGTGCGACGCCGCGTCCTCGCTGCCGGTCTCGCCGCCGCTATCTTTCTAGGGGCTCGATTCCAACTCGCCCCCGGGACGAATGCGTGCGACGCCGCATCCTCGCTGCCGGTCTCGTCTCACCGCCACGGCGTCGCCGCTATATTTTCGGGAGCTCGACTTCAACACGCCCCCGGGACAGCCATGCGGGACCGCGCGTGCCCTCCATCGGCCTCACCCACCTCCAGTTCACTCTAACGCGCCGGCGACCGCACGGGACGGCACGTCCGTGCCGTCTCACCCGTCATGGCTCCTGCGTTGCTTCGCCCGTGCTCGGCCTCGTCGCCCTCGCATGCACGACCCCATCCTCGGTCGTCCCCCCTAACCATCGGCTACGGCCACATCTCGGCTACATCACCGTGCGCGGGTTTGCTGGCCCTCTCCGTCCATGCACAACGGTGAGACACCCGTGGGTGCACAATGGTGGCCCGACCACCAGCTGGCACCTCCACGGCCGCCCGTCCGCGCCCGGAGGCCCATGTCGCCACTCCTGCGTCTTCGCTCCTAGCGCCCGTGCGCTCCGCCTCGCTGCTCCGCCCGTCAGTCCGTCACCAACGAGCACGACACCTCCACGACCGCTCGGCCCCGCACCCCGCGGCCCTCCTCGGCCCTCGTCGCCGCTCCGGTCTGCGCCTCCACAAGCCGACTGGTCCATCACTTCACGCTCGTCCGCGCGCGCCACCGGGGTTGCCCCATGGTTGCCCTGCGCCGACTGGCGGGTCTTCAATGTCGCCGTCGTCCATCCCGAGGACAGCCTCGTCATCTCCGACCGGCCCTGCAGGCCCTGCTTCGCCCACCTGGCTGGCCCCGCGACCGGCTCCCCGCGCCGCCCGGTCGCCCTTTGGCTGTGCCCCCGCTCCGGCCGGTGGCCTCCCGGCTGGCCTCCAACCATGCCTGCTCCTCTCGCGCATGGCCGCTCCCGCCCCGCCTGCTGCGGCCGCCCTCGCGTGCGCCCGCGCCCCGCCTCGTCCATGCGGCCACTCCCAAGCCGCCACGGCCTGGCCGCCTGCCGACTCCGCCACTCTTGCCGGCTCCGCGTGCCCGGGCCCTATGTCGGCTCCCCGTGCCGCCTGGACGCCCTCCGGCTACGCCCCCGCTCTGGCCGGCGGCCTCCAACCACGCCTGCTCCTCTCGCGCATGGCCGCTCCCGCCCACCTACTGCGGCCGCCCTCGCGCGCGTCCGCGCCCCGCCTTGTCCATGCAGCACCTCCGAGCTCCCCGCTCCGGGCCGGCTCCGGCTCTCCTCCTGTCGCCTGACCGCCGTCTTGTCGCCCTCCGACTCGCCTCTCGTCGCTCGGCCACCGTCCCCCTGCCCTCTAGCTCGCCTCCCTTCGCTCGACCGCCGTCTCGCCGCCCTCCGGATTGCCTCCCGTCGCCCGACCGCCGTCTCCCCGCCCTCCGGCTCCCCTCCCGTCGCCCTCCTGCCGGAGGCCGGCTGCCCACGTGAGGGCGGAACGGGGGGCGCTGGCTGGAAAGTGGGAAAAGAAAAAAAATGCAAAAGGTGAAGCCGGCTGCGCAAAAAAGAGAGAGAGAAGATGAAGACAAAGAAGAAAACGTCTACCGGGGTCCCTTTTGAGCACCCGGAGGCTCGAAGGCCACACCCAGCGGGTGCGTCGACGCACTCCGTAAGCGCCAAGCCGCGTCGGCTATCTCCAACAACAACCGTCTCGCCTACGCAAAAATCAATGAAACTCCTCGCCCGGAGGCTCGGAGGCTACTCCAGCCAGCGCCTTGCGCTCAACAGCTGGCAGACCCCGCGTTCGCCCTCGACAGTGCCTCGCGCACTTCAGCCGGTGGACCCCGCGTCCGCCGTCGATAGTGTCTCGCACACACAAGCCGGTAGACCTTGCGTCCGCCCTTGGCAGCGCCTCGCGCACATCAGCCGGAGGACCCCGCGTCCGCCCTCAGCGGCGCCTCGCACCCTCCAGCCGACGGACCCGCGTCCGCCCTCGGCAGTGCCTCGCACACATCAGCTGGAGGACCCCGTGTCCTGTAGGGTAACGCAGTAGAAAAGAAAATTTTCCGACCTACGCACCAGCCCAGGACCACTATGGAGACTGCATACAAGGTTTGATCATTTTCTTTACCGACTCGTAGCGCAGCGAAAGTAGAGTCGATGACGATCAGCGGTGCAGATCCCCGCAACTAGGATTTACAACCTCCCAACCGCGAGGATGTATACCCTCATCTTCCCCTCGGATAGCCCTCCGGGAGGCGGTCACACAGTCCCCCGGACGGTGTCGCAGACAGCCCTTCGGGAGGACCTCCAAAACTTGGATTGTCACTCGGACAGCCCTTCGGGAGGACCTTCGAAACTCGGACGGTCACACGGACAGCCCTTCGGGAGGACCTCTCGAACTAAGACCGAAACTACGATCTCTCTACATAGTTGCACACATACGGTGTCATCTATCCGGCAGGGCTTCGCCGTCCAGAACTAGTTCCTGCCGGAACCTAGACAGCCTTTCGGCTCTACGAAACTATTTCGCTGGGAGGGAGAGAAGAAGCCAGATCATGCATGACACTTGTATGTGAGAAGGGATGGATTTTGGGCTGCCCCCTCCACCTCTATTTATAGGAGAAGGAGGGGTGGAGGGGCTGAAATTTCAGCCACATCCATCCATGTCATCTCCAAGATATTTTGGAGCAAAAGCCCAAAAAGGTGGCTTTCTAAAAAGTAACCATAAAGCTGATTTCACTATTAAAGACGACATTTTTCAGTGTCTGATCGAACTGAAAATATTTATGTGGGCTTAGAACATTTCCAGTACCCACTAAAATAATTTTCAACACTTTCCGAAACAATTCCAGTTTAGTGATTTTCATCTGCGAAAAGCATTTGAAGCGGTTCCAGCAGCTCCGGAACATTTCCGGTTTTCATCCCGAAAAATTCCAGAAAGTTTCCAGAACGATTCTGGCACCCTCCAAGAATTATCAAGAATGTACCTAAACCAATTTGACTTTATGGTATCCCCTGAAACAACTTTTCAGTTTCACCGAAACTGTTCCGGTGTTCTCTTTGCGGAACTTTTCCGGTGTCCGAAACTTTTCCGATGATTTTCTCTCAGACTCCCTGTCTAGTATTCAACAGATAGATGACCCTTAAGCGTGTGACCCTATAGGTTCGGTGAAGCATAGACATGACCTGGAACCCCTTCCGATCAATGATCAACATCGGAGCCGTGGACACCCATATTGACCCCTATACCCACACGAATGAATATTCGAGTGAACCTCCAGTTGCCATGTGCTATTCCTGTTGCTTCGTGATATGTTAGCAAATACCCGAGGTGAGACATGTTGGCATCCCCGTGGATCAACAACTTGTCCACTATGCCAGTTACCTCGTTACCGGTATTGTTCTCTTTTCTCGTTCCTGTGTTCCGGCATCCCCGTGATCAAATCACAAAGTGTCTGGCCAGACGATGATGGATACCGTAACACCGAGAGGGCCCATAGATATCTCTCCATCGTCGGAGGAGCAAATCCCAATCTTGAGCTATCAAGTTACTTGACATACTTTTCCATGAACCCGTAAGCCGCCGTAATAGCCACCCATTTATGGATGACGTTTAACAAACCCCAAAGTTCATGAAGCAAGCATGAAGAAACTCGATACTCTCATGGTCTAAGGAATTATGCAAACATTAACTTCTTTGTGTTATTAAACATTAACTTATGACGAATGTATCTCATAGCATAACATCAATTCGGGTCGATTCAACACAAATGTTCTTCTAACATTGTGCCCTCAAAATTGCCAGCATAGCCATGCCCATGATCAGGAAAACAGGATCATCATGCAATACTTGAGCTAGTCTTAGAGGCCAGACTAGGAATACATTTTACCGTTTATTATTCCGCATGTGCATATGAGTCTTCCTTCAAGCCTCGTGGTTATTGCAGACTCGAGAACCATAGCAGTTATAGCATGGAACATAAACCTAATTATGAACAGGGAGATGATCAATAACATTTATTATTGCCTCTAGGGCATATCTCCTACAGACTCCCACTTGCACTAGAGTCAATAATCTAGTCAATGCTAATGCACTTTACACCTATGACATACTGGTGTAAAATATGCTTCGCTTGTGGTATAGCTTGATGTCCAACGGATCTGACAACTTCAGCTCCGTGTGTAACTTTGCATATCCTTGCGTTTTCACGCTTCCACAAAATTCATATTTTGTGTGGACTTGGCTTTGCATATATGTGAATCATTGGTGAAAACCTGATTCCTCAGACTGAGCTATGGAGCAACTATCTGCAATAGTGTCCCATAGATAAAAGCCATCTTGGAACCATACTAAGTTCATGAATGAACTATATGATTCAACAACTTCTTTGTCGCTTCTAAAGCATCAACATACTAAGCCTTTGTTATAGAATTCGCCACAGTATCTTGTTTGGAACAATTTCCAACTACCGTGCCACCATATTGTGTATCACACAAAACCCTCAATTAAATCGAAAATTGCATGGAGAAATGGTGAAGACTGTATCGATGTAACATATTACAACGAACTCTTCATGATTTCTGCTTGCGAGAAAAACATGTCATCAGTACTACTTTAGTACTTAATGACATCTTTCACTATTGTCCCATGATCAGTGCTTTGATCACTTTGGTATCTATACTCGCAACAACTTGGGAGTATTGGACATATCTGGTTGTTTTTACATACCATGGAATACATGATTAATCCAAACACTAGAGTGTGTGGAATCTCCATCATGTATTTTACTCGTTAGTGTTTTGGGACACCGAGTCTTGCAAAAACTCTTTCCATGTGACTTCGGCAAGAATCACTCCTTGGTGTTTTAAATGCTAAAAGGTTTTAGCACCATGTCAATATGTATTCATTGCTTAGCCCCATTAGGTAAATCTATCTCCATAGATCATCATGCCTAATATGGAGGCTATTTAGCCTAAGCACTTCATTGCAGAACTATTTTCAAATGAAGTCCTAATTCGTGTCAAGAAATTTATTTCCAATTAACAATGTGTCAAGCACACAACGTTTTTAGAAATATTATTGTGCTCCCACTTACTTTCTTGAATCACAAGCATCTTCGTTACCCATTGATGAAGTCAAAAACCCTTTTGACCATTTCATCAAACCACGAAGATTGCAACTCCATTTTGCTCTCTTTTGTCCATTGCTGGAACTCTGAAGTTTGCATACTTACTAGCATCCTCTGGATCGACAAATTACTTTGGACTGTATCACAGACAAGTCCTAGGTTTCATTTTCATCAGATGGAAATCTTTTTGTCATCCATGTTTCATATCTCATGATTGATATATGTATTAATTTCTAGTTCAACCCGAACCGACATTAAGCATCGCTACGGTGAAACAACCTCATCGTAGTCAACTCCTTGAACTTGTTATTTCAACAAGTCGAGCTTTATGGATAAAACATTTTTATCCGTATCAGTTTTTTTAGTTCCATAAATATTCGTTAGACTCTAAGTCCTCTGAAAGGTGTATCAAGGTTTTAATCTTGAATCACTTATATGGAAACTATCTCGGATTGTATTGGCATTTAGCCAATCCCAGAGTCAGGGCCCATCAACGCTTCCTTGTGTATTGTAGGTATACTGTTGTCTAACAACAATATCTCGTTTGTGCATGTGATAGGTTTGCACGAGCTTTGCCTACGTGGTTCAGCTGCACGTTCGACCGAAGTCCATACATTTTATTGTAGAGACTTCCGTATCAGTCGTAGTAGGAAACAACGGAATCACTTCCAGGGTTTCTTTCCTTTGAACTGATGACGAAGATATTGGTTATCTCGTCGAGTTGCATTGTCCTCCCACTCACCTTTTGTAAGAACTATTCTCTTTAAAAGCATACCGTTTTGTGGCAAAACCCTTTGCCTCGGTATAGTTGTGGGGGAATACCCAATGACTTGGGATAACCATACAAAGTAGCACTTGTCTGATTTGGAATAGGTTTGTAACCTTTTACACAAGCCCCATATTCCAAATGTTAAGAAAAGGTATAACATGGTTGGGCGTACCATACCATGGCGTCATTTCAACAGACCTGATGGATCTCTTTTCAGTGTAAAAGCCGCCGTCTCTAAAGCATCACTCCATAAAAGGGATAATGGCAAGTCTATTTATGTCATCTTTGATCTTACCATGTCATAAATGGTTCGATTACATCTTCATGGACTTTCCACTTGCTGTGGTGTTCCGGGAGGTGCAAGTTATGAAACCTTTTTCACAACTCATCAGACATTCGCTAAACTTGTAACTCAAATATTCCTTTCCGCAATCAAATTGCAGAAACATAATTTTCTTGGTACAATAACTTCTACTTCATTTTTGAAAACCTTTCAAATGATTTCAAAAGATCCAGACTTACGTCTCATCAAGTAAATATCCATATATCTACTTGAGTCATTTTTGAAGGTAGACAAATCCACTGTTTGCAACAACATTTATCAGACTACATACATCAAATGTATGATCACCAATAAGTTCTTTGCTCGTTCCTTATGGCCTGTGAACGGTATTTTAGTTAGTTCACCTTTTGGAGGAAAGTTGCAAGTATCAGATGATTTAAAATCAAACAACTTCAAAATCCATCATAATGGAATTTCCATGCGGGTTTCTCCAATGTGACCAAATGCAGTGCCACACATATGTGGTATTATTTTAGTCTTGCGACATTTAGCGTCAGTGTTATGGATGTATCATATTTCCATCAATATTCATAACATACATCCCATCTAGGATGGAAGCATGTCCCTTCATGTTATTCATAATACTAACAATAATTGTTGTTTTTATGAACAACTCTTTTGCAACAAACATTGTGCAATGGGCTAGAGTGTATGAAACTCTAAAATGAATTACAAAAGTAAACCCAGAGGTAATGTATTATTATCAATATTCATAACATACGTCTCATTCATAATGAAAGTATGGCCCTTATGTTATTCATAACACCGAACATGAAAAGTTCTCTTATGAACAACCTTCTCGCAAGATACCTTATGCAAAGGGCTAGATTGTGAAACTCTAAAATGAATTATGAACTTGATACATAGGGAATACACCGATGGAAGTCATAGTAACATTTACTATGTTCCCTGCGTGTATCTAAACCTCATCCCTGGCTAGTCTTTCAGGCCATAGTAGTTCTTACATCGAGTTGCAACAGAATGCAATCGAGCGGGTATCTTTGTGACCAACTCACAATACCCAAGAATTAGTGATTAACATGTTTAACCATAATTCCCAAGAACTATATCTTTGACCAGCCTTCTATACATCAAAAACCTGTATGACATTCATACATGAGCTGGATATTCGAGTCTTCTTTTTTATTGCCATTATACTTCTAACAGTTTAACTTTCAGTATTTCTCCTACTCACAGAAGAAGCACCCAACTTAAGAGTGGCGATAGCCCCGGACTTCCTAGGTGTGAAAGTTTCACTAACACCCTTCGGACACTTCGTTTCTCTTTAAGTTGTTGTTTTATTCACCATCATCATATGACAGTCGTTCTTCTGGATCCCTCTCTTATCAGTCTAATGCATAGTAAACTCCTTTACTAATAGTTTGCAAACAAACATTGCTTTGGATATCTCATATCTTTTAGCCTTTGTCTGTCTCTGAAAATGATTTTCAGATTCCATGAATATCACATAACTATCCAAACTTTCGAAGTTCGTGTCTCATGGAAGCAAACGTATTGCACTTGACTGAAACGGAATTCTAGCTTCTGGATCGAAGGACGAGAGTCACATGATCCATAGCATTAGCGGGAGAATACCGAAAGCATGCGATAGGACAAGTCCTTCTCGGCACTCTTGAGGACAATCCTCACAATTACGTTACAAACCGTAAAGTTTTAACCAGATATTTAACAGCTATTCTATTTTAATAGGGAAGGTGGGAACGCGAGCCATTATTCTACAACTATTATGTAAAACACATTTAGACAATGTTCAAAATTAATTGCATTGAGAATTAAACAAGTTAATTCAACAGTGCGCTCCCACTCAAATCAATATCTCTCATAATTGATTTTGAGTGATACAAGATCCAGACTTCAATTCATCGTCATAGAATCATCATCTCATGACGGGAATTTTAATCGGTAGGCCAACTTGCTGATCACATCTCCATGTGACTCTTGTTCATCTTTTGATGCGTGTGTTCCGAGCTCATGACTTTCATGCCTGAACATCAAGACAACCAAGTGATCTCGCTGCAAGGTCTATACTCACCCGCCTCACACATCCCTAATCGTTCGTACCCATGCATCCATGGCGCACCCCGAAAAGTTAGGTGCCGTGACGGTGCTACACTTGGGGAGAACACTAACTACTTGATATTTTTGTGAGAGATCACCCTAATAAAAGCGACTACTACGCAATCAAGAAGGGTGCATCAAGAGGGATAGACATCTCAAGCAATTCATAATTAGCATGACATGGTATAGCCCCTTTTGACAGAGAAGTCAAGTATTTCTTCGTCTTCGGTATTCGCATCGGTGTTCACCTTTGCGAAGATTGCCACCACCTTGTTGATGCACCAAACAATATTGCTATCTCTATAGCTTAATAAAATAAGTGCATTACATAAGGTTGACAAGCAGGTCATTAAAGTGCAATCATATGGCTCCAGCCATCATGCCGAATCATGACACGCAGGTCATGTTAATCAATTTACATCATATAGTCATCTCATGCATAATCAAATTATTGTAAACACTTCTATACCACATCACATGCACATGCAAACCATCCTGCAAAACCAAGTTAGACGCCTCTAATCGGTCCATGCAAAAACTTGTTTTACGTGGCTTCTAAGGTTTAGAAACAAACCGAAGCTACCAACGTCCATCATCAAGTATGATAATTCAAGTTGCTAGATTAACTTTCCAGGGTGTATGAAACACGAGATAATAAAATCTCGAGCCCCATACTAAACTTCATCATACGCGTGACCCCCGTGCAGATCACATATGCATTGCCCTTTCGTCTGCGAAACATCCATCTTTCTCAACAATGGTGGAACCCAAAGAACTGTTAGCACTTCGTTGATCTGTCAATCAGCATACTCAGGAGCAGCATGAAAGGATCGCGGATTGCCAGAACTTTGTGAGATTCCACCATCCCGTCAAGATCAGGACTACGCAAATTCAGGGGAAGCAATAGGAACATCGGGTAACAAATTTCATCTGCTACCCGCACAAATAATTTTCAGCAATAGATCTCATCTACTACAAAATTATACTATGCAATACCCATAGATCTCATGTATTCTAGATCACAACCTGCATCTACGCATAGCACAGCTCTGATACCACTGTAGGGTAATGCAGCAGAAAACAAAATTTTCCGACCTACACACCAGCCCAGGACCACTATGGAGATTGCATACAAGGTTTGATCATTTTCGTTATCGGCTCGTAGCGCAGCGGAAGTAGAGTCGATGACGATCGGCGGTGCAGATCCCCGCATCTAGGATTTACAACCTCCCAACCGCGAGGATGTATACCCTCATCTTCCCCTCGGATAGCCCTTCGGGAGGCGGTCACACAGTCCCCCGGACGGTGTCGCAGACAGCCCTTCGGGAGGACCTCCAAAACTTGGATTGTCACTCGGACAGCCCTTCGGGAGGACCTTCAAAACTCGGACGGTCACACGGACAGCCCTTCGGGAGGACCTCTCGAACTAAGACTGAAACTACGATCTCTCTACAGAGTTGCACACATACGGTGTCATCTATCCGGCAGGGCTTCGCCGTCCAGAACTAGTTCCTGCCGGAACCCAGACAACCTTTCGGCTCTACGAAACTATTTCGCTGGGAGGGAGAGAAGAAGCCAGATCATGCATGGCACTTGTATGTGAGCAGGGATGGATTTTAGGCTGCCCCCACCACCTCTATTTATAGGAGAAGGAGGGGTGGAGGGGCTGAAATTTCAGCCACATCCATCCATGTCATCTCCAAGATATTTTGGAGCAAAAGCCCCAAAAGGTGACTTTCCAAAAAGTAACCATAAAGCTGATTTCACTATTCACGACGACATTTTTCAGTGTCTGATCGAACTGAAAATATTTATGTGGGCTTAGAACATTTCCAGTACCCACTAAAATAATTTTCAACACTTTACGAAACAATTCCGGTTTAGTGATTTTCATCTGCGAAAAGCATCTGAAGCGGTTCCGGCAGCTCCGGAACATTTCCGGTTTTCATCCCGAAAAATTCCAGAAAGTTTCCAGAACGATTCTGGCACCCTCCAAGAATTATCAGGCATGTGCCGAAACCAATTTGACTTTATGGTATCCCCTAAAACAACTTTTTAGTTTCACCGGAACTGTTCCGGTGTTCTCTCTGCGGAAATTTTCTGGTGTCCAAAACTTTTCCGGTGTCCGAAACTTTTCTGGTGATTTTCTCTCAGACTCCCTGTCTAGTATTCAGCAGATAGATGACCCTTAAACATGTGACCCTATAGGTTCGGTGAAGCATAGACATGACCCGGAACCTCTTCCGATCAATGATCAACATCGGAGCCGTGGACACCCATATTGACCCCTATACCCACACGAATGAATATTCGAGTGAACCTCCAGTTGCCGTGTGCTATTCCTGTTGCTTCGTGATATGTTAGCAAATACCCGAGGTGAGACATGTTGGCATCCCCGTGGATCAACAACTTGTCCACTATGCTAGTTACCTCGTTACCGGTATTGTTCTCTTTTCTTGTTCCCGTGTTTCGGCATCCCCGTGATCAAATCACAAAGTGTCTGGCCAGACGATGATGGATACCATAACACCGAGAGGGCCCATAGATATCTCTCCATCGTCGGAGGAGCAAATCCCAATCTTGAGCTATCAAGTTACTTGACATACTTTTCCATGAACCCGTAAGCCGCCGTAATAGCCACCCATTTACGGATGACGTTTAACAAACCCCAAAGTTCATGAAGCAAGCATGAAGAAACTCGATACTCTCATGGTCTAAGGAATTATGCAAACATTAACTTCTCTGTGTTATTAACCATTAACTTATGACGAATGTATCTCATAGCATAACATCAATTCGGGTCGATTGAACACAAATGTTCTTCTAACATTGTGCCCTCAAAATTGCCGGCATAGCCATGCCCATGATCAGGAAAACAGGATCATCATGCAATACTTGAGCTAGTCTTAGAGGCCAGACTAGGAATACATTTTACCGTTTATTATTCCACACGTGCATATGAGTCTTCCTTCAAGCCTCGTGGTTATTGCAGACTCGAGAACCATAGCAGTTATATCATGGAACATAAACCTAAATATGAACAGGGAGATGGTCAATAACATTTATTATTGCCTCTAGGGCATATCTCCTACATGTCCGCCCTCGGCGGCGCCTCGCGCCCTGCAGCCAGCGGACCCCGCGTCCGCCCTCTATAGCGCCTCGCGCACACCAACCGGCGGACCCCATGTCCACCCTCGGCGGCACCCCTTGCTCAACAGCCGGCGGACCCCACGTCCGCCTTCGCCAGCGCCTTGCGCTCAACAGCCGGCAGACCCCGCATTCGCCCTCGACAGCGCCTCGCGAACTTCAGCCGGCGGACCCCGCGTCCGCCCTCGACAGTGTCTCACACACATCAGCCGGCGGACCCCGCGTCCGCCCTCGGCAGCGCCTCGCGCTCATCAGCCGGAGGACCCCGCGTTCGCCCTCAGCGGCCCCTCGCGCCCTCTAGCCCACGGACCCCGCGTCCACCCTCGGCAGTGCCTCGCGCACATCAGCTGGAGGACTACGCGTCCGCCCTCGGCGACGCCTCACGCCCTTCAGCCAGCGGACCCCGCGTCCGCCCTCGGCAGCGCCTCGCGCACACCAGCCGGCGGACCCCGTATCCGCCCTCAGCGGCACCCCGTGCTCAACATCCGGCGGACCCCGTGTCCGCCTTCAGCAGCGCCCTCGTGCTCATCAGCCGATGGACCCTGCGTCCGCCCTCGGTGGCACCCCATGCTCAATAGCTGGCGGACCCTGCGCCCGCCTTCGGCAGTGCCCTCGCGCTCATGAGCCGATAGACCCTGCGACCGCCCTCGGTGGCACCCCGTGCTCAACAACCAGTGGACCCCGCGTCCGCCTTCGGCAGCGTCCTCGTGCTCATCAGCCGACGGACCCCACATCCGCCCTCGGCACTGCCTCGTGCACACAAGCCGATGGGCCCTGCTCCGCCCTTTGTTGCGCCTTGCGCACACCAGCCAGCGGACCCCGCGTCCGACCTCGACAGCACCTCACGCACACCCGCTGACGGACCCCGCATCCGCCCTCGGCAGCGCCTCGCGCACACCAGCCGGCGGACCCCGCATCCGCGCCCGGCAGCGGCTCGTGCACACCTGCCAGCGGACCCTGCATCCGCGCCCGGCAGCGGCTCGCGCTCAATTGCCGGCAGACCCCGCGTCTGCGCCCGGCAGCGCCTCGCGCTCGATAGCCGGCGGACCCCAAGTCTGCGCTTGAAAGCGCCTCACGCTCAACAGCCGGCGGACCCCGCGTCCGCACCCAACAGCGCCTCGCGCCCATCAGCCGACGGACCCCAAGTCAGCGCCTGGCTGAGGGATCACTAGAAGAGTGTCTAGAAGGGGGGGGGGTGAATAGACTACTAGAAGAAATTTAAAACCTAGCCTTTTCCCAAGTTAGTTGGTTGGCATATTTTAACAGTTTTAGCAAAGCTAGCAAGTCTAACAACCCTACACATGCATGTCAACAAATATGGCAGCGGAAAGTAAAGACATTGCATAGGAAGTAAAGAGTTGAGATAGGTAGATCAAACGCACTTGAAGACATGATGATTTTCCCGTGGTTCCGATAGGTGGCGCTATCGTACATCCACGTTTATGGAGTCTTTAACCCACGAAGGGTAACGGCCACGAGAGTCCACGGAGGGCTCCACCCAAAAGGGTCCACGAAGTAGCAACCTTGACTATTCCATACGGCTTCCGACCACGAAGGACTAGCCTCACTATGGGGTAGATCTTCACGAAGTAGGTGATCTCCTTGCCCTTACAAACTTCTTGGTTCACTCCACAACACGAAGTAGGAGGCTCCCAAGCGACACCTAACCAATCTAGGAGGCACCACCCTCCAAAAGGTAACAGGCTCGGTAATGATGATGAACTCCTTGCTCTTGTGCTTCAAGATGATAGACTCCTCAGCACCCAATCACTCTCTCACAGATTTGGCATGGTGGAAGAGATGGGATTGGTGGAAAGCTACTTGGGGAGGCTAGAAATCAAGATCCATATGATTGGAGTGGAAGATCTTGACCTCAACACAAGGGCAGGTGGTTCTCTCTCAGAAAATCTGATAGGATAGGTATGGAATTTTTCTGAGTGCTTCTCTTTCGAGTGAGTGGTGGTGAAGGGGTATATATAGGCATCCCCAAAAATCCAACCTTACACGCAAAATGACCAACTCGGTGACACCGATGTGTTAATCTCGGTGGTACCGAAGTGACCAGAAGGTGGCAACTTTTGAATCTCGGAGGGACCGATATACAATTCTCGGTTGCACCGATAAGGTGACCAATGGTCAGATTTCCAATCTTAGTGACGCCAATCCAACATTCTCGGTGGAACCGGAAATGTGGATTTGCGTAACAGAAAGTTGGCAACCTAAACTCGGTGGCACCGGTATGGAATCGGTTGCACCGAAGTGGCTAGGGTTTGGCAGAGTCTATCTAGGTACTGGAATCGGTGGCACCGAAGTGGGATAGTTGGTTGCACCGATTTTGAGTGTTGGGTATAGAACAGAATTTGGTGGGAGAATTTTGTGGATGTTTTTGGCGACTATCACTTGTGCACGTTTGAGCATATTGTTCACCAACAAAACTTTACCCCCTTTTAATAGTATTGGCTTTCCTATGGACTCAAAGTGATTTCTTAGAAATATAAAATGTGGAGTCCTCTTGCTTGAAGCTTGGCCAACCTATTTCCTTGCATCTTAGGGTTTCTCAACAATCTCCTTTTTGCCAATCCTCTCATAGAACATTTCCTGAAATATACTTAGTGGAAACATTAGTTCAAGAGACAGTTTATGTTGTCATGAATTATCAAAACCACCAAGGGAGCATGTTGTGCTTTCAATCTCCCCCTTTTTGGTAATCGATGACAACATACAATCAAAGCTTCAAATAAAGATATGCATGGTTATACTAAAGACTTTGAGAGACACATGACTTAGACTTGCTCCCCCTAAATGTGTGCAATTCTTTAAAGGATAGTTGCTTTTGAATGCATGAAAACACATAAGGTAGAAGGGATATAACAGGTCATGTGTATCTTTGCTATGTGCATCAAATATATATGAATGAGATGTATCTTTGTTCAAGACATCACTCTTGCAAACAATATGTGCAAGAAGCAAGAGATCATCTTGACCAAGGATATGATGCATATACTTACCTTGAGTTCTTGAGCATCCTGGTAATAGAAACACACTTGAGAAAATAATGTTAAGAAACGCAAGAGTATTCTACCAAACAGCAAGACAATAGAACTCAAAATTTCCAAGATATGGATGACATAAAAAATAGTATTCCTTAGAATTGATATGTCTCCAAAATCATTGAGAATTTTCTCACGTAGATACGAAAATGGATTATCCACTCCCCCTGAAACTTAGCATGTAGATATTAGGATTGGATAAGGTGAGAAAAATCAACAATTCTCTTCTCCCCCTACTTTGATATTCTCCCCTTGTTTATAAAGATATGAGTATTGATGTTAGCTCTCCCCCTTGATCATATCTCCCCCTTTACATAAGCATGTATCTCCCCTTTAGCATGAAGCTTTGGTCTTCTCCCGAAATGGTTGAAGCTTTGATATTCTCCCCCTTTGGCACTAATTTCCAAAAAGCAAGGGTGAAGAACAAAAACAGGGATAGATACAAGGATCATTAACAGAGAAGGGATCCTTGAGAACAAGGGTCATCGAAATGTAGGATTCATAGAAATGAAAACTGACAATGTCATGAAAAATGATTTGTTCTTCTCCTCCGTTCTTCATTGAAAATAGGGATCCTTGAAGAAAGAAATTCTGTCCTCAAGACTAACTTTAGTTCTTCTCCCCCTAAGCAATACAAGTTTTTTTATGAGGGATCATCGAAGTATTATAACACAGTTTACTAAGAAAACATAGAATTGCAAAAATGAATTCAAATGAACCAGAATGAAAATCGGTGACTCCGAGATAGATAGATCGGTGGTACCGATATGTTGTAGTGCAGCTTGTCTGCAATTTTGGTAGAACCGAGATATCTGGGTTGGCGGCTTCGAAAGAGAAACCAAGTTTCTGTTTTCACAGAGTCAAGAGTAACATTTGCAATGAAATATACAAGGAACATCAACTAGAGAAGATTTGAGTGGTTATGAAAAATCATGCAATAGAGAGGAAACCACACCAGATTCTTAACTAGATGATGGGCGGTGACTAGGTCACCTATATTAGAGTATATCAACTTAGGAGCCAAGCAAGAATACTTGATCATAGGTCATACTCTACGTTAAGCTCAGAATGGGGTTACCATTTTTTGATTAAGCGTCTTAATGTCTTCATATCGCTTGAGTTGCTTTAGCTCATTTCTTGGAGTAAAGCCTTTTCAAGGACATGAGTTCATACCTTTGAGTGATGTTGATGACGTAGCTTGTAGATGAACTTGTTGAGGATGCTCGAGGTTGATGAAGATCATCTTGAGTTTTGAGCAATCCTTCTTGTTCTAGTTTACTGGTTACCAACAAAGATTAGTCATGCAAGGAAGAATAATAGATATATCCAGTTGACATGATACAAATTGAGAGTGTGCAATTTTGATCAAGTATATGTCAAGGATATGGTTGAGTGGCCTTCTTCCTTCCATCATCAAGAGGGGTTGTGGATACTTGGTAATGACAAGATTGCTTATGATTGGAGTTGATGGCAATCTTGTGGAATGAAGTTATTCCAAGTACCTACAAGAGATTAGATGCAATACAAGGGAGCATAGAATTTCATGACATAAGATGAAACGTTAAGATACATGGAAATATCAAGAAAGCTCATGCCCTTGCATGCGACCGAGTGAGTCTAGCTCAAGTTTGAAGGATCGATGATGTTCAACTCACTCCTCAAGTGACAAAATGTCTTCTCATCAAGTGGCTTAGTAAAGATATCGGCCAATTGCTTGTTAGTGCAAACATGCTTAAGATTAATATCTCCTTTTGCAACATGGTCACGAATGAAATGATGTCGAACTTGAATATGCTTAGTTCGAGAATGTTGCAC
This sequence comes from Hordeum marinum, assembly GCA_022496015.1. NCBI lineage: Eukaryota > Viridiplantae > Streptophyta > Magnoliopsida > Poales > Poaceae > Hordeum > Hordeum marinum. Next base: position 450,845,898 of record CM039673.1, on the reverse strand, counting down.
AGGATATAGACCAATTTTAATAGCACTTTCATTGTCACAAAGTAATGGAACATTTTTAACATGAATTCCATAATCCTTAAGTGTTTGTGTCATCCAAAGAAGTTGCGCACAACAAGATCGAGCAGCAATATACTCAGCTTCGATAGTCGATAGAGATACCGAGTTTTGTTTCTTAGAGGACCAAGATACAAGAGATCTGCCCAAAAATTGACAAGTACCCGAGGTGGATTTTCTATCAACCTTGTTACCTGCATAGTCTGAATCAAAATAGCCAACAAGGTCAAAAGAAGATCCCTTGGGATACCAAATGCCAAAATTTTACGTTTGTATCAAGTATCTCACAATGCGTTTAACAGCTGAAAGATGACATTCTTTTGGTGCAGCTTGATATCTAGCGCATATGCAAACACTCAAAATAATATTGGGACGAGATGCACATAGATATAAAAGTGAACCAATCATAGATCGATAAACTTTCTGATCAACCGACTCATCCTCTCTGGTAAGATCAACATGTCCACTAGTAGGCATAGGGGTTTTCATACCTTTGCATTCCTGCATGTTGAACTTTTTGATCAAGTCCTTAGTATACTTAGTTTGAGAGATGAAAGTTCCTTCTTTCGATTGTTTGATTTGCAACCCAAGAAAGAATTTCAGCTCACACATCATAGACATCTCATACTTCTCAGACATCAACCTTCCAAACCTTTCACTAAATTGAGGGTTAGTGGAACCAAAGATAATATCATCCACATAAATTTGGCACACAAATAGTTCACCATTAACTCTCTTAGTGAATAAGTTTGCATCAATTTTACCAATTTCAAAACCTTTTTCGATAAGAAACTTCGTTAAACATTTGTACCAAGCACGAGGGGCTTGCTTAAGTCCATAAAGAGCTTTACGAAGCTTGTAAACATGATTAGGTTTCTTAGGATTAACAAAGCCGGGTGGTTGCTTAACAGAAACCTCTTCTTCAATCTCACCATTTAAAAATGCACTTTTAATATCCATTTGATAAAGCCTGATATCATGGTGGTTGGCATAAGCAAGAAGAATGTGAATAGCTTCAAGTCTAGCGACAAGGGCGTAGGTCTCACCGTAGTCCATACCTTCGACTGGCGTATATCCTTGAGCTATGAGGTGAGCCTTGTTGCGCATGACTTGACCATCTTTGTCTTGCTTGTTTTGAAAAACCCATTTGGTTTCGATGATGTTGTGTTCATTCTCGGGCTTCTCCATGAGTGTCCACACTTTGTTCCTTTCGAAGTTTTGAAGATTTTCATGCATAGCATTCACCCAATTCGCGTCTTCAAGAGCTTGTTCTACCTTCAAAGGCTCAATGCTAGAAATGAAAGAATAATGCTCACATAAGTTTGCTAGACGAGTTTTAGAGTGAGTGATTCTCCCTGTTTGTATATCACCAAAGATTTGATTTAGGGGATGGTTCTTGGTCAATTGTGCTCGAACTCGGGTCAGCTTCCGATTGTTGGTTGATGGAGTTTCTTCTTCATCATCATCTCCTTCATCTTTGTTGTTGTTGAAGGTGTCGTTCCCTTGAGGTGGTGGTGAAGGAGGTTGTGGTGGATCTTCATGATGTACTTCCTCCTCTTCATCATCTTGCCGTGTACCGCTTGTGGATGCCTCCATGTCATGTTGTGGTTCATCTTGTCATGAGGTAGGGGCTTCCACTTGAGTTGATGAAGTACTTTCCTTCACCTCCATGGGATCAATCTTGCCGATGGGTAAATCTAGGATAGCTTCCGAAGGGTTCTTATCACCTACATCATTTGGCAATTGTTCGACTTGCGAACCATTAGATTCATCAAACTTCACATCTACCGTCTCTTCAACTTTTCGAGTGAAGTTGTTGTAGACACGGTAAGTGTGAGAGTTCGATCCATAACCAAGTAGGAAACCTTCATGAGATTTAGGAGCAAATTTAGTACGATGATGCTTATCAAGAATGTAGCACTTAGAGCCGAATACCCGAAAGTATCCAACTTGGGGTTTGTTACCGGTGAGTAGCTCGTATGCCGTTTTACCGAGAAGCTTGTGCAAGTAGAGTCGGTTTGTGGCATGACATGCTGTTTCCATGGCTTCTGCCCAAAAGTGTTTTGGCGTCTTGTATTCGTCAAGCATCGTTCTTGCCATCTCAATGAGTGTTCGGTTCTTCCTCTCAACAACTCCATTTTGTTGAGGTGTGTACATAGCCGAGAACTCATGTGAGACACCTTCTTCGTCAAGAAAGGTATCCACATGGGTGTTCTTGAACTCAGATCCGTTATCGCTTCGAACCTTCTTGATCTTCACCTCAAACTGATTTTGTGCTTTGCGAGCAAAGTTCTTGAAGATCTTTTGAACCAGCGACTTATCATCAAGAAAGAATACCCACGTAAATCTTGAAAAATCATCAACTATAACTAGACCATAGGAATTTCCACCGGGACTCTTGTAAGCATTGGGACCGAAGAGATCCATGTGAAGTAACTCGAGTGGTCTCCTAGTAGTCATGATATTCTTAACAGGATGACTTCCACCTACTTGCTTTCCAACTTGACCAGCACTACAAAGTCTATCTTTGTCAAAGATAACATATTTAACACCAAGTATGTGATCACCTTTGATAAATTTCTCTAAATTACGCATACCAACATGTCCTAATCTTCTATGCCAAAGCCACGCTTTAGAAGATTTAGTAATTAAACAAGTGCGAGGTTTGGATCTTTTTGTTGGAAATATGCCCTAGAGGCAATAATAAAATGGTTATTATTGTATTTCCTAGTTCATGATAATTGTCTATTATTCATGCTACAATTGTGTTAACCAGAAACCGTAATACATGTGTGAATGCATAGACCATCACATGTCCCTAGTGAGCCTCTAGTTGGCTAGCTCGTTGATCAATAGATGGTCACGGTTTCATGACCATGGACATTGGATGTCGTTGATAACGGGATCACATCATTAGGAGAATGATGTGATGGACAAGACCCAATCCTAAGCATAGCACAAGATCGTGTAGTTCGTTTGCTAAAGCTTTTCAATGTCAAGTATCATTTCCTTAGACCATGAGATTGTGTAACTCCCGGATACCGTAGGAATGCTTTGGGTGTGCCAAACGTCACAACGTAACTGGGTGGCTATAAAGGTACGCTACGGGTATCTCCGAAAGTGTCTGTTGGGTTGACACGAATCAAGACTGGGATTTGTCACTCCGTGTGACGGAGAGGTATCTCTGGGCCCACTCGGTAAGATATCATCATAATGAGCTCAATGTGACTAAGGAGTTAGCCACGGGATGATGTGTTACGGAACGAGTAAAGAGACTTGCCGGTAACGAGATTGAACAAGGTATGGCGATACCGACGATCGAATCTCGGGCAAGTACCATACCGATAGACAAAGGGAATTGTATACGGGATTGATTGAATCCTTGACATCGTGGTTCATCCGATGAGATCATCGTGGAGTACGTGGGAGCCAACATGGGTATCCAGATCCCGCTGTTGGTTATTGACCGGAGAGGTGTCTCGGTCATGTCTACGTGTCTCCCGAACCCGTAGGGTCTACACACTTAAGGTTCGATGACGCTAGGGTTATAGGGAAAAGGTATACGTGATTACCGAAGGTTGTTCGGAGTCCCGGATGAGATCCCGGACGTCACGAGGAGCTCCGGAATGGTCCGGAGGTAAAGATTGATATATAGGAAGTCCAGTTTTGGTCACCGGAAAGTTTTCGGGCTCATCGGTAGTGTACCGGGAGTGCCGGGAGGGTGCCGGAGGACCCCCGGGAGGGGTGTGACGACCAGAGGACTTCATGGGCTGTTAGATAAAGTGTGTCAGCCCTTATTGGGCTGGGAAATACTTTTGCTAAAGGCCCATGTGGCTGGAGATAAGGAGATAAGGCAAAAAGGATTTAAAAGGAGGAGATCCACCTCCCTTGTGGGAGGTGGACTCTCCCTTTAATTCGGCCGGCCATCTCCTCTTTGGAGTAGAGGCCAAGCCAGCCCTCCACGTCCCTCCTCCTATATATACTTGAGGTTTTGGATGTTTTGAGATAGGATTTGATCTCTCTCTCTCACGGCGAAGCCCTACCTCTCTTCTTCCTCCTCCGCAGCGCTTAGGCGAAGCCCTGTCGGAATACCTTGCTACTCCACCACCACCACACCGTCGTGCTGCTGTTGGAGCCCTTCCCCAACCTCTCCTTCCTCCTTGCTGGATCAAGGTGTTGGAGACGTCACCGGGCTGCACGTGTGTTGAACGCGGAGGTGCCGTCCGTTCGGCACTTGATCGGATCTACCGCGATCTGAATCGCTGCGAGTACGACTCCATCAACCGCGTTCTTGTAACGCTTCCGCTTAGCGATCTTCAAAGGTATGAAGATCCACTCTCCCCTTGCTCGTTGCTGGTTTCTCCATAGATGGATCTTGGTGAACGCGTAGGAAAATTTTTGATTTACTACTACGTCTCCCAACAGTGGCATCATGAGCTAGGTCTATGCGTAGAATCCATGCACGAGTAGAACACAAAGCAGTTGTGGGCGTCGATTTTGTTAATATGCTTGCCGTTACTAGTCTTATCTTGATTCGACGGTATTGTGGGATGAAGCGGCCCGGACCAACCTTACACGTACGCTTACGTGAGACCGGTTCCACCGCCTGACATGCACTAGTTGCATAAGGTGGCTAGCGGGTGTCTGTCTCTCCCACCTTAGTCGGATTGGATTCGATGAAAAGGGTCCTTATGAAGGGTAAATAGCAATTGGCATATCACGTTGTGGTTTTGACGTAGGTAAGAAACGTTCTTGCTAGAAACCTATAGCAACCACGTAAAAACTTGCAACTACAAATTAGAGGACGTCTAACTTGTTTTTGCAGCATATGCCGTGTGATGTGATATGGCCAAAAGGATGTGATGTGATGCATTGTGATGTATGAGATTGATCATGTTCTTGTAATAGGGTTCACGACTTGCATGTCGATGACTATGACAACCGGCAGGAGCCATAGGAGTTGTCTTATATTATTGTATGACCTGCGTGTCAATCATAAACGCCATGTGATTACTTTACTTTATTGCTAAACGTTAGCTGTAGTAGTAGAAGTAATATTTGGCGAGACAACTTCATGAAGACACAATGATGGAGATCATGATGATGGAGATCATGGTGTCGTGCCGGTGACAGTGATGATCATGGTGCCCCGAAGATGGAGATCAAAGGAGCAAGATGATATTGGCCATATCATGTCACTATATTGATTGCATGTGATGTTTATCATGTTTACATCTTATTTGCATAGAACGACGGTAGTAAATAAGATGATCTCTCAATAAAATTTCAAGAAAGGTGTTCACCCTAACTGTGCACCGTTGCTAAGGATCGTCGTTCCGAAGCACCACGTGATGATCGGGTGTGATAGGTTCTAACGTTCACATACAACGGGTGTAAGCCAGATTTACACATGCGAAACACTTAGGTTGACTTGACGAGCCTAGCATGTACAGACATGGCCTCGGAACACGGAAGACCGAAAGGTCGAACATGAGTCGTATAGAAGATACGATCAACATAGAGATGTTCACCATGGATGACTAGTCCGTCTCACGTGATGATCGGACACGGGCTAGTTGACATGGATCATGTATCACTTGGAAGACTAGAGAGATGTCTATCTAAGTGGGAGTTCATTAATAATTTGATTAAATGAACTTAATTATCATGAACTTAGTCTAAAATGTCCTTGCAAATTATGTCGTAGATAGCTCGCGCTGTAGCTCCACAGTTTTATTGATACAATCCTAGAGAAAAGTAAGTTGAAAGTTGATGGTAGCAATAATGCGGACTGGGTCCGTGATCTGAGGATTGTCCTCATTGCTGCACAGAAAGCTTATGTTTTTTTATGTACCGCTAACTGCATCACTCCCTCAAGCGTTGTCTGTAGATGTTGTGAACATATGACAGACACTTTTTGGTGACTACGTGATAGTTCAATGCGTCATGCATTACGGCTTAGAATTGAGGCTCCAAAACGTTTTGAACGTCACGGAACATATGAGATGTTCTAGGAGCTGAGATTGTGATCTCAGGCTCGTGCCTATGTTGAGAGGTATGAGACCTCCAACAAGATTCTTTGTCTGCAAGATAAAGGAGAATAGCTCAATCGCTGAGCGTGTGCTCAGATTGTCTGGGTGCTACAATCACTTGAATCAAGTGGGAGTTAATCTTCCAGATGAGATAGTGATTAATGCAGTTCTCCAAGTCACTGCCACCAAGCTACTAGAGCTTCGTGATGAACTATAACATGCCAGGGATGGATAAGATGATCCCTGAGTTGTTCGTGATGTTTGACACCACGAAGGTAGAAATCAAGAAGGAGCATCAAGTGTTGATGGTTAAGTGAAACCACTAGTTTCAAAAGGGGCAAGGGCAAGAACAGAAAACTTCAGGAATGGCAAGCCAGTTGTTGCTCTAGTGAAGAAACCCAAGGTTGAGCCCGAACCCGAGACTAAGTGCTTCTGTTATGAGGAGAATGTTCGCTGAAGCGGAAAACCCCTAGATGCTTGGTAGATAAGAAGGCTGGTAATGTCAATGGAAGTATATTTGATATACGTGTTAGTGATGTGTACCTTGCTGGTACTCCTAGTAGCACCTGGGTATTGGATACCGGTTCGGTTGCTAAGTGTTAGCAACTCGAAATAAAAGCTACGGAGTAAATGGAGACTAGCTAGGTGAAAGGTGACGATGTGTGTTGGAAGTATTTCCAAGATTGATGTGATCACCATCGCACGCTCTCTCTACCTTCAGGATTTGTGATAAACCTAAATAAATGTTATTTGGTGTTTGCGTTGAGCATGAACGTGATTAGATCATGATTAGTGTGATACGGTTATTCATATAAGTTAGAGAATAATGGTTATTCTGTTTACATGGATAATGCCTTCAATGGTCATGCACCCACTCGAAATGGTTTATCGAATCATGATCGTAGTAGTACACATATTCATAACATTGGTACCAAAAGATACAAAGTTAATAATGATAGTACCACATGCTTGTGGCACTGCCACGTAATGTCATATTGGTATAAATCGCATGAAAGAAACTCCATGCTGATGGATTTTTGACTCACTCGATTTCGAATTGGTTGAGACATGCGAGCCATGCCTCTTGGGCAAGATGACTGAGACCCCGTCATCCAATATGATGGAGCGGGCAAGTGGCTTATTGGAATTAATACATGTTGATGTATGTGGTCCAATGAGTGTTGAAACACACAGTGGATATCGTTGTTTTACCTTCACTGATGATTTGAGTAAATATGGGGATATTTACTTAATGAAACACGAATCTGAAATGTTTGAAAGGTTCAAGGAGTTTCAGAGTGAAGTTAAAGATCATCGTGACAAGAAGATAAATGTCTATGATATGATCATGGAGGTGATATCTAAGTTACGAGTTTGGTATGCAATTTTAGACAATGTGGAAATTGTTTCACAGCTCACGCCTCCTGGAACACCATAGTGTGATGGTGTGTTCGAACGTCATAGTCGTGCTCTATTGGATATAGTGAGTACTATGATGTCTCTTATCGTTTTACCACTATCATTATGGGGTTATGCATTAAAGACAAATCCATTCACTTTAATAGGGCACCATCTAAGTCTGTTGAGATGACACCGTGAGAATTATGGTTCGACAGAAGCCTAAGCTGTCATTTCTTAATGTTTGGGGCTGCGACGCTTATGAGAAAATGGGTTTTTCACCTAGCGAGCTCGAACTCAAAGTAGACAAATGCATCTTCATAGAATACCCTAATGAGACATTGGGTATACCTTCTATCTCAGATCCAAGCGCAAAAGGTGTTTGTTGCTAAGAACGGGTCCTTTCTTGAGAAAGAGTTTCTCTCGAAAGAATTGAGTGGGAGGAAGATAGAACTTGATAAGGTTGTTGAACCTTTGTTTCAACCAGAGAATAGCGCAACACAGAAAGATGTTTCTGTAGAGCCTACTCAGTTGAAAAGGAAGTTAATGATGATGATCATGAAGCTTCGGATCAAGTCACTATCGAACCTCGTAGGTCGACAAGGACGCGTACTGCTCCTGAGTAGTACGACAACCCTGTCTTGGAAATCATGTTGTTGGACAACGATGAACCTACGAACTATGGAGAAGCGATGGTGGGCCCGGATTCCAACAAATGGCTAGGAGCCATGAAATCCGAGAAAGGATCCATGTATGAAAACCAAGTATGGACTTTGGTAGCCTTGCCTGTTGAATGGCGGGTCATTGAGTACAAATGGACCTTTGAGATAAACATAGACGCTAATGGTGAAATGTCACCGTTTATAAAGCTCGACTTGTCGCAAAGAAGTTTCCGCCAAGTTCAAGGAGTTGACTGCGATGAGATTGTCTCATCTGTAGCGATGCTAAAAGTCTATTAAAATTTTGTTAGCAGTTGCTGCATTTTTCGATTATGAAATCTGGCAGATGGATGACAAAACAAGGTTTCCGTAATGGTTTCTGTGAGGAAGAGTTGTATGTGATACAACCAGAAGGTTTTGTCAATCCTAAGGATGCTAATAATATGCAAACTCCAGCGATCCTTCTATGGACTGGAGCAAGAATCTCGGAGTTGGAATATATGCTTTGATGAGGTGATCAAAGTGTTTAAGTTTATACAAAGTTTATGAGAAACTTGTATTTGCAAGAAAGTGAGTGGGAGCACTATAGAATTTCTTATAAGAATATGTAGTTGACATATTATTGATCGGAAATGATGTAGAATTTCTGGAAGAGCATGAAGGGTTGTTTGAAAAGTTTTTTTTCAAAGGAAGACCCAGATAAAGCTACTATTTTATTGAGCATCAAGATCTATAGGGATAGATCTATTCGCTTGATAAGTTTTTTCGACGAAGACATACCTTGACAAGTTTTTGAAGGAGTTCAAAATAGATGGGTCAAAGAAGGAGTTCTTGACTGTATTGTAAGGTGTGAAATTGAGTAAGACTCAATACCCGACCACGGCAGAAGATAAAGAAGAGATGAGTGGCATCTCCTATGCTTTAGCCATAGGCTCTATATAGTATGCCATGCTGTGTACCGCACCTGTGTGTGCCTTGCCATGAGTCTGTCAAGGGGTACAAGAGTAATCCAAGAGTGGGTCACTGGACAGCGGTCAAAGTTATCCTTAGTAACTTGAGAACTAAGGAAATATTCTCGATTATGGAGGTGATAAAGAGTTCATCGTAAAGGGTTACGATGATGCAAGCTTTAACTCCAATCCGGATGACTCTTAGTAGAAATCCAGCTACGTATAGTGGAGCAGCCATTTGGAATAGCTCCAAGTGGAGCGTGGGAGCAGTATCTACAAATATGAAATGGAAAGTTTGCAAAGGTACACACGGATCTGAATGTCGCAGACCCGCTGACTAAAAACCTCTTTCACGAGCAGAACATGAACAAACCCCAGAACTTATTGGGTGTTAATCACATGATGATATGATCACATGGTGATGTAAGTGTTAATCACATGGTGATGTGAACTAGATTATTGACTCTAGTGCAAGTGGGAGACTGTTGGAAATATGCCCTAGAGGCAATAATAAAATGGTTATTATTGTATTTCCTAGTTCATGATAATTGTCTATTATTCATGCTACAATTGTGTTAACCAGAAACCGTAATACATGTGTGAATGCATAGACCATCACATGTCCCTAGTGAGCCTCTAGTTGGCTAGCTCGTTGATCAATAGATGGTCACGGTTTCATGACCATGGACATTGGATGTCGTTGATAACGGGATCACATCATTAGGAGAATGATGTGATGGACAAGACCCAATCCTAAGCATAGCACAAGATCGTGTAGTTCGTTTGCTAAAGCTTTTCAATGTCAAGTATCATTTCCTTAGACCATGAGATTGTGTAACTCCCGGATACCGTAGGAATGCTTTGGGTGTGCCAAACGTCACAACGTAACTGGGTGGCTATAAAGGTACGCTACGGGTATCTCCGAAAGTGTCTGTTGGGTTGACACGAATCAAGACTGGGATTTGTCACTCCGTGTGACGGAGAGGTATCTCTGGGCCCACTCGGTAAGATATCATCATAATGAGCTCAATGTGACTAAGGAGTTAGCCACGGGATGATGTGTTACGGAACGAGTAAAGAGACTTGCCGGTAACGAGATTGAACAAGGTATGGCGATACCGACGATCGAATCTCGGGCAAGTACCATACCGATAGACAAAGGGAATTGTATACGGGATTGATTGAATCCTTGACATCGTGGTTCATCCGATGAGATCATCGTGGAGTACGTGGGAGCCAACATGGGTATCCAGATCCCGCTGTTGGTTATTGACCGGAGAGGTGTCTCGGTCATGTCTACGTGTCTCCCGAACCCGTAGGGTCTACACACTTAAGGTTCGATGACGCTAGGGTTATAGGGAAAAGGTATACGTGATTACCGAAGGTTGTTCGGAGTCCCGGATGAGATCCCGGACGTCACGAGGAGCTCCGGAATGGTCCGGAGGTAAAGATTGATATATAGGAAGTCCAGTTTTGGTCACCGGAAAGTTTTCGGGCTCATCGGTAGTGTACCGGGAGTGCCGGGAGGGTGCCGGAGGACCCCCGGGAGGGGTGTGACGACCAGAGGACTTCATGGGCTGTTAGATAAAGTGTGTCAGCCCTTATTGGGCCGGGAAATACTTTTGCTAAAGGCCCATGTGGCTGGAGATAAGGAGATAAGGCAAAAAGGATTTAAAAGGAGGAGATCCACCTCCCTTGTGGGAGGTGGACTCTCCCTTTAATTCGGCCGGCCATCTCCTCTTTGGAGTAGAGGCCAAGCCAGCCCTCCACGTCCCTCCTCCTATATATACTTGAGGTTTTGGATGTTTTGAGATAGGATTTGATCTCTCTCTCTCACGGCGAAGCCCTACCTCTCTTCTTCCTCCTCCGCAGCGCTTAGGCGAAGCCCTGTCGGAATACCTTGCTACTCCACCACCACCACACCGTCGTGCTGCTGTTGGAGCCCTTCCCCAACCTCTCCTTCCTCCTTGCTGGATCAAGGTGTTGGAGACGTCACCGGGCTGCACGTGTGTTGAACGCGGAGGTGCCGTCCGTTCGGCACTTGATCGGATCTACCGCGATCTGAATCGCTGCGAGTACGACTCCATCAACCGCGTTCTTGTAACGCTTCCGCTTAGCGATCTTCAAAGGTATGAAGATCCACTCTCCCCTTGCTCGTTGCTGGTTTCTCCATAGATGGATCTTGGTGAACGCGTAGGAAAATTTTTGATTTACTACTACGTCTCCCAACACTTTTAGTGAAATCAACAATGTATAGATCACCTCTACGTATATCGGTAAAGACAATTTTATGATTATCTTGAAGAAACACTTGGCAATCTACTTTTCTGAATAGAACACTGAAACCGAAATCAGTAAGTCTAGACATAGAAAGAAGATTGTAACCAAGAGATTTGACAAGCATACCATTTTGAATAGAACTATCATGGGATATGGCCACCTTACCAAGGCCAAGTACTTTACCCTTAGAGTTGTCTCCAAAAGTCACGTACCGTCGAGGACCTTGATTAGGCGTGATCTCTTGGAACATATCTTTATCACTAGTCATATGATCCGTACATCTACTATAGAGAATCCACTCTTTTCCTCCGGACATGTAATCCTTAAGGTTTGCCATAAGACTCGGATTCTTCATGATCTTCTCATACTCGATGTCAAACAACTCATCTTCTTCATAATAGCCATGTTCCACATTGTCATCATCAAGTGGGAAATCCTCGTCATAAAGAACAAGAGATTCGTTAGAATAGTGATCATGACAATGTTCAAGTTTATGAGTGTGAATGGCTTCAAAGATAATGTTGTTGATAGTGGTGACATCTCCTTTAGCACGCATAAGATCACGGAGTTCAAATAGGCGTTTATCAAAGTTTGGTTCACTAGGCTCCATTTTGTGAAAAGCAATGGATTTATGAAGAATTTAATCTAGATTCCCTAAGGAAAGATTTGGATATCGTTTCTCCAAATCAGTCCATAAGGTATAAGCACATGCAAAGTTCTTCATTTGAGAAAGCACGAATCTTGGTAAACCTCTAATGATAAGATTGACAGTTCTTAGGTTACCAAGCATGTTGATTTCCTCTTCGTGTGTGGGATGCAATTCATCATAGGAGGCTCATAGGGGCGCATAACATAATTGCTCAATTGAAATTCATTAAACAACTCAAGCATCAAAGACTTCCATTGACTATAGTATTCTCCATCAAGAATGAGCACTCTACAACTCAAACTCCCTATACTAGACACATCCATCTTCCTCCTCGGTGATTAAACCGAAGCAATGGAGACCAATGCTCTGATACCAATTGAGGGATCACTAGAAGAGTGTCTAGAGGGGGGGGGGGGTGAATAGACTACTAGCAGAAACTTAAAACCTACCCTTTTCCCAAGTTAATAGGTTGGCAGATTTTAATAGTTTTAGCAAAGCTAGCAAGTCTAACAACCCTACACATGCATGTCAACAAATATGGCAGCGGAAAGTAAAGACATTGCATATGAAGTAAAGAGTTGAGATAGTTAGATCAAACGCAGTTGAAGACATGATGATTTTTCCCGTGGTTCCAATAGGTGGCTCTATCGTACATCCACGTTTATGGAGTCTTCAACCCACGGAAGGTAACAGTCGCGAGAGTCCATGGAGGGCTCCACCCAAAAGGGTCCACGAAGTAGCAACCTTGACTATTCCATACGGCTTCCATCCACGAAGTACTAGCCTCACTATGGGGTAGATCTTCACGAAGTAGGCGATCTCCTTGCCCTTACAAACTTCTTAGTTCACTCCACAAAACAAAGTAGGAGGCTCCCAAGCGACACCTAACCAATCTAGGAGGCACCACCCTCCAAAAGGTAATAGGCTCGGTAATGATGATGAACTCCTTGCTCTCGTTCTTCAAGATGATAAACTCCTCAGCACCCAATCACTCTCTCACAGATTTGGCATGGTGGAAGAGATGGGATTGGTGGAAAGCTACTTTGGGAGGCTAGAAATCAAGATCGATATGATTGGAGTGGAAGATCTTGACCTCAACACAAGGGCAGGTGGTTCTCTCTCAGAAAATCTGATAGGATAGGTATGGAATTGTTCTGAGTGCTTCTCTTTCGAGTGAATGGTGGTGAAGGGGTATATATAGGCATCCCCAAAAATCCAACCGTTACACACAAAATGACCAACTCGGTGACACCGATGTGTTAATCTCGGTGGTACCGAAGTGACCAAAATGTGGCAACTTTTGAATCTCGGAGGGACCGATATACAATTCTCGGTTGCACCGATAAGGTGACCAATGGTCAGATTTCCAATCTCGGTGACGCCGATCCAATATTCTCGGTGGAACCGAAAATGTGAATTTGCGTAACAGAAAGTTGGCAACCTAAACTCGGTGGCACCGGTATGGAATCGGTTGCACCGAAGTGGCTAGGGTTTGGCAGAGTCTATCTAGGTACTGGAATCAGTGGCACCAAAGTGGGATAGTTGGTTGCACCGATTTTGAGTGTTGAGTATAGAACAGACTTTGGTGGGAGAGTTTTGCGGATGTTTTTAGCGACTATCACTTGTGCACGTTTGAGCATATTGTTCACCAGCAAAACTTTACCCCCTTTTAATAGTATTGGCTTTCCTATGGACTCAAAGTGATTTCACACAAATATAAAATATAGAGTCCTCTTGCTTGAAGCTTGGCCAACCTATTTCCTTGCATCTTGGGGTTTCTCCACAATCTCCTTTTTTCCAATCCTCTCATAGAACATTTCCTGAAATATACTTAGTGGAAACATTAGTTCAAGAGACAATGTATGTTGTCATGAATTATCAAACCACCAAGGGAGCATGTTGTGCTTTCACCGGCGCCGCCCCGCGCATGTCAAAAGGACCGCGTCGGCTACAAACCACGTTGGCCGACATCGACTAAACCGCCTCGCCGAGACCAAAGCAATGTGAGGTCTCCACCCGCACAACCCCGAGCGACTCTCGGGGCCATCTCCGCATTTATTTTGCCACTTTACTGTTCGCCCCGGCCCAGGGCTGACCGCTTGGCCCGATATGTTCATTCCCACGGGACGGCTTAGTAGTGTGCATGGGACCGAAGGCCCACTCTTTGTCTCAGCTACAGACCGCACCATGGCTGTCCGGCTAGCAAGAGCAAAAGCTAGAGCTCACCACACGCGAAAAGCATCCAGGGAGAAAACGGCTTGGGCGACCTGGTCGTTTCATTTATGAGTATCTACTCGGTCGAGTCTGCTCCCAGAGTTCGAGTATTGTACGCTCCATTCTGCGGCCCACTCTTCGTCTTAGCTACAGACCGGCTCCCGGCTGTCTGGCTAGCAAGAGCAAAAGCCAAAGAGTGGAGGGAACATTAAAAAGACTTAGGGGGTCTCGGACGAAACCGAGTCGGCACCCTGTGCACCAACTTGCAGTGCCAAAATCAAATATTTGATATATCTGTGCCGACCTAACCTTGTCTTATGCATGATCATTTTGATGAGGAACCTCCTCGCTCGGAGGCTACTCCTGGCAGGGCACCGTGCTCGACAGCCGGCAGACCCCGCGTCTGTTTGCGGCAGGGCTCCACGCCCATCAGCCGGCGGACCCTGCGCTCACACCCGGCAGTGCCTCGCGCTCGACAGCCCGCGGACCGCGCGTCCGCCTTCGGCAGGGCTCCATGCCCACAAGCCGGTGAACCCTCCGTCCACGCCCGGCAGCGCCTCGCGCTCGACAGCCGGCGGACCCTGCGTCCACGCCCGGCAGCGCCTTGTGCTCGACAACCGGCGGACCCTGCGTCTGCCTTCGGTAGGGCTCCACGCCACAAGCTGGTGGACCCTGCGTCCACGCTAGGAAGTGCCTCGCGCTCGACAGCCAGCGGACCCCGCGTCCGCCTTCGGCAGGGCTCCATGCCCACAAGCCGGCGGACCCTCCGTTCGCGCCCGGCAGCGCCTCGCGCTCGACAGTCGGCGGACCTCTTGTCCACCCTCGGCAGGGCTCCACGCCCAACAGCCGACAGACCCCGCGTTCGCCTTCCGCAACGCCTCGCGCCCTTCAGTCAGCGGACTCCGCGTCCATGCCCGGCATCCTCGACGCCACCGTTTACTTCAGCAACGGCAAAGACCCTCCGCCTGACTCATCGAGTCGCCCGGAGGCTCGGAGGCTACACCCAGCGGGTGCGCTGGTGCGCCCCCGTTGGAAACGGCTAGCCGGCGGACTTCGCATCCAGGCGCGGCATCCTCGACACCACCATCTACTTCAGCAACAACAAAGACCCTCCGCCCGACTCGTCGAGTCGCCTGGAGGCTTGGCGGCTACACCCAGCGGGTGCGCTGGCGCGCCCCCGCTGGAAGCAAGCCGTGTCGTCCCCAACCCACGATCAACCGTCATCGACAACTTCTGCAACAACAAATCCACTGGCATAAACCCTCCGCCCAACTCTCTAAGTCACTCGGAGGCTCGAAGGCTATTATCGGGGGGATTACCCCCGGGTAGGCTCAAGGAGACGACTCAACATTTTAAAACATCGGGGGACCCACCCCCGGTATGCCAAGCCCAACAAGACAAACGAAGAAGTGAGATGACGACACTGTAGCTGACGACATTGTAGCTGTCCGGCTCGGCAGCCTCCACCCGTCCGGCTCGACAACCTACACTCGTCCGGCTCGGCAGCCTCCATCCGTATGGCTCGGCAGCCTCCATCGGTCCGGCTCGATAACCTCCACGCGTCCGGCTCGGCAACCTCCCGTCTGGCTCGGCAGCCTCCACTCGTCTCGCTCGGCAGCCTTCATCTGCCCAGCTCGGCAACCTCCATCCGTCCAGCTCGGCAGCCTCCATCCGTCTGGCTCAGCAGCCTCCCGTCCGGCTTGGCAGCCTCCACCCGTCTGGCTCGGCAGCCTCCCGTCCGGCTCGGCAGCCTCCACTCGTCCGGCTCGGCAGCCTCCATCCGTCCGGCTAGGCAGCCTCCATCCGTCCGGCTCGGCAGCCTCCACCCGTCCGGTTCGGCAGCCTTCACCCGTCCGGCTTGGCAGCCTCCATCCGTCCGGCTCGGCAGCCTCCATCCGGCCGGCTCGGTAGCCTCCATTCGTCCGGCTCGGCAGCCTCCATCTGTCCGGCTCGGCAGCCTCCATCCGTCCGGCTCGGCAGCCTCCATCCGTCCGGCTCGGCAGCCTCCACCTGTCCGGCTCGACAGCCTCCTCTTGTCCGGCTCCCCCTGTCTGGCTCCTCCCGTCTGGCTCCTCCTGTCCGGCTCCTCCTGTCCGGCTATGGCCTGACGAAGTCAGCTCCCGATGTCCCATCGGACACACGCGGACCAGACGACCATATCTCATGGCGGCGCGCTATTGGCAAGCAGGAGCACACTGTACGCGTGTCATGTAGTACTCTCTACAGTGTAACCTGCCCCCTGGATACTGATTTATAAAGTGCACTAGGGAACAGACTTAGCTTAGTCTACAAGCTACTTGTGGCTTGACTTGTAAGCTACCCAAGGTAGCTTACACCTCAAGCTGCTTGGGATGTAAGCTACCCACTATGGCTTACATCCCAAGCTACCCATCCATGCCTATATAAAGTCCCCCTCTCACTCTCTCAAGGGGGCTAGTTTCCCTCACATCCTCTCATCCCCACTCTCACACTCATGTATGAGGCAAGAAGCCTCATGGCTAGCCTCCCCAAACAGCTCCAGGAGCAACCATGTACCAAATGTACCTCAGTTATACAGACATGTAGGAGTAGGGGTATTATCTCTCCGGAGAGCCCCGAACCTGGGTAAACCACTACATGCTATTCGCATACCCGTCCCGGATCATCCACGACAGCCTTGCCCTCACCTCGATAAGCCACCCCATGGCATCTGCCGTCTCACGTGACCCCCCGTGAGAAAACAACGACAGGCGAATAGCAGTCCATTCACTCGACGACTTAGTTATGAATCAACATTCGCCTAAGTTCGAAAAAACTCCAAGTGATGAGAAATCCTCACACTCGGGGGCTTAGCTACGAACATGTTTCGCCTAAGTTAAAAACCCTGTCGGGTGGATAGCAGTCCATTCACTCGACGGCCTATTTGTGAATCCGTCTTCTCTTAGGTTCAAAAATACTCCGAGTGGTGAGCAATCCTCACACTCGGGGGCTTAGCTGCGAACATGCTTTCACCTAAGTTAAAAACCCTGTCGGGTGGATAGCAGTCCATTCACTCGACGACCTATTTGCGAATTCGTCTTTTCTTAGGTTCAAAAATACTCCGAGTGGTGAGCAATCCTCACACTCGGGGGCTTAGCTGTGAACATGCTTTCGCCTAAGTTAAAAACCCTGTCGGGTGGATACCAGTCCATTCACTCGATGACCTATTTGCGAATGCGCCTTCACTTAGGTTCAAAAATACTCCGAGTGGTGAGCAATCCTCACACTTGGGGGCTTAGCCGTGAACATGCTTTTGCCTAAGTTAAAAAACCCGTCGAGTGGATTGTATTCCATTCACTCGACAACCTTCTCGCGAATCAGTCTTCGCTTAAGGTCAAAAATAGTCCGAGTGTTGAACAATCCTCACACTCGGGGGCTTAGCTGCGAACATGTTTTTGCCTAAGTTAAACACCTCGCCGAGTGGATTCTAACACATCCACTTGACTACCTAGCCGCGAATAAATCTTCGCCTAGGGTCAAAAATATTTCGAGTGTTGAGCAATCCTCACACTCGGGGGCTTGGCTGCGAACGTGTTTTCGCCTAAGCCTAAAAAAAACTCAGTCGAACAAGCGACTAAAAGCCAAATACCAATAAAATCCAAAGGTTAAATCGTGGATAAATGTTTTGTAAAAAAGCAAATGTGCTCAGGACTAAGGCCTGAATGAATTTTTAAGGGATACAGTTTCACTCGGCATACCGAGGCGAATAATAGTGTTTCTTCCTAAGGTCAAGTTTTTCAATCATCCGACAGGCTGGCTGGCTCGACAAAAGTGTCCAAGTCGATGCCATCTGTGATTTTGGTAGCTGCGTCGATGAAGGTCTCCATGAAGTCCTCGAACTGAAGCTTATTTTTGTTAACCACTCGGAGCTCCTTCAACTTCTCCTCCCTCACGTCTCTACAATGGACCCTGACGAGTGATAGCGCCACACGGCCCCGCAGCGAGCAGCAGAATTCTTCTAGGCCTGCACTCGACTTGGAAGGCCGTTCGGACGGGCCATCATGGAGTTGAGGTCGAGCTGAAGAGTGTCCTCGGGCCATCGCTCCTCATCAATCCTCTCCATCGCAGATTTCAGTCGGACAAGATATGCCTGAACGCCCTGGATCCGGAAATTGAGTCTGATCATGTTCATGGCCACCGCGTCTGCGATGGGAGACTTGTTGGGATCCAGGTTGGGCTCAATCTCCTCTGTCTCCTTTTCGAAGTCTTGGCAGAATTCTGTTGAAGAGAAGGATTGGGAGGAGAATCGGTGAGGTACGATCTTCATGGATTTTACAAAGTTCAGTCGACAAGAGACACTCACCGTCGAGCATGATGTACATCTTCCTCGAGAATTCGCCCAAATGCTTCTCCAGGCCGTTGCTCCTTTTGTTCAGCTGCTCAACCCTTTTGACAAGGTCCACGCGCTCTTGCTTCAGCTTTGCGTTCTCCTCCTCCAGCTTCTTGGCAGCCGCCAGCTTCCGATTTGCAGTCCCGGTTTTATCCTTGGCCACCCGTTGGGCGTCGGCGAGTGCTTTGTCCTTGTCCTCCAGTGCCTTATTCATGGAATCTAAAGAAAGAACATTGTTGAGTCGCGCTTGGAGTCGACGATTTTCATTGCGGACGTTTGTTCAAGTGAGAGCACTCGGTTCAAAGCATGAAAAGTAAAGATGAGAATGCAGAGAGTCGACGGTAGTTACCTCCCAGAGACTTTAGTTCAGCCCGCGCTCACTCCAGAGCATTGTTGGAGGCTTCCAAATCCACGTGCAGTCGGTTCCTTTCATCCTCAAGATCCTTATATTGCGTTCCAAGTTCGCAAGCCCTCTGAAACCAACAAAAGAAAGAAATTCAATCGACAAGTAATGCCAAGGACAGTCAACTGGGCTATGAATGCTGTCGAATGCCTGCCTTACTATCCTGGAACAGCGTCATATAATGGTTGACCTATGATGTCCATGAAGCCCGTGCCAGGGGAAGAAGAATTCAAGCAAAAGTCCACTCGACATGTCGAGTGGCTCTGGCGCTCCGCGTGCCGTAAACAAATTCAAAGCAGCCTCTATTAAGACCCCCGCCGGTGCAAGCACTCGACGACGGTCTCGGGGACTACACCCAGTGGGTGCACTCATAGTGCCCCCACTGAGATGGTTAACACTCGACCTGTCGAGTAACTCGTCCGAAAAAATACGCACTCGACATGTCGAGTGCCTCCAGTACTACGCGTACGAAGGAAATCCTCGATTTCAAGTTTTCAAGACTACTGCATATCGTCTGCGATTAGTAGTAGCCTCGGGGACTACACCCAGTGAGTGCACTTAGCGTGCCCTCACTGGTTACTATAACGTTCGACAAGGTCATCCCTGTCAGAACATTCATCCATCACTCAACTCGTCGAGTGACGCGCCTCCCTGCTCTATGAAGTTCAATCTATCCTTATGCAACGTCATATCATGGTTTATCAATGATATCCATGAAACCTACAAGGTAGCTTCGGAGCAGTGTGATCAAAGGCAAAATGTATCCCGCATACAACAAACTCTTAGACCACTACCGGTGCAAGCACTCGACAGCGGTCTCGATCATTCGAGTGGCCCCACTAGATCTGCCAATTCTCGATCAGTCGAGTGGCAGAAAACATCCATCATTGGAATATCCGTCACTCGATCCATTGAGTGACACACCCCTTCCCACTCTGTGAAGTGCAGTCTATCCTTATGTAGCGTCATATCATGGTTTATCAATGATATCCATGAAACCTATAACGTAGCTGCGGAGTGGTGCGACCAAGACCAAACGTATCAAGCATACGACAGACTCTAAGACCCCTGCCGAGGCAAGCACTCGACAACGGTCTCGGGGACTACACCCAGTGGGTGCACTCAGAGTGCACCCACTGATCCAAAACCTACTCGATTAAGACCCGATCTATTCGAGTGGGGAAATTTCAAAACTCTCTACGGGTTGGAAAGTAAACACCCAGTGGGTCTACGGTCAAGAAAAGACAGGAATTCAATCGGAAATGTACTTACAATAGAACTTACTCGGACATTGGTGCGGAGGGCCATGCTGGCATCATAAGCCAGCTTGCTGGCCTCGTACGCCTCTCTGGTTCGCAGCATCATCTGCTCTGCCTGAATCATAGCCTCCTTCGCAGCTCCGGTCTGTTCTTCCGGGACACGATGCAGAGGGAAAGCCGTCATGGGCGGGATCGGCGTAGTAGCTGGGGCAGCTGAAGGAGTCTGAGCATGTCTGGTTGAAGTTGATGTCATGATGGTTGAGACAGCTAGAGGGGCACTCGACAGAGGTACTACAGGATCAGCTCTGATTCGTGTCGAGCCGTCCATCCCCTGGGAGGACTCTGCAGTCAACCGCTGAAGCGTCTACACTGATGAAGCTCTTCGGGTGCGAGCGCGCGAGGCATCTGGGTGTTCTTCGTCGTCTTCCAGCTGGATGACCTCTGTAACGTCAATCGACAGTGTTAACTTTTGCAAGTGACGAATCTCATTCGAACGAATCGAAGACTTGTTAACCTCTATGAGAAGTTGTAGCGTCAGCAGTGTCAATGTCCATTGCTTCCCCTTTGTCTCGAGGAGGAGATGTTACAAACGTAGCAGCTCTGATGGATCAAACAATGCTGGGTTAGCAACAACGCAAAGTCACAATCGATAGAAAGAATTTGAAAGTAAACACTCACGTGGATACGACAGGCACGACCATCTTCATGCGAGGCAAGGCTTTGCAAGGTTTGGCCATGGTCACTTTGGGTTGCTTTGCCGATCATTCGCTCAACTCGACAATCAAGGGGCAGCTTCGCTTCGGGTTCTTCTTGCTTGGGCCCGGAGCCTTGTCCTCAGCAACCGCACGATCTTGCCGAGCCTTGGTGCGGCATTCAATGCGAAGAGGTGGCTCGACTTCTGGATCGTTTTCGTCCGAGTTTTCGTACTCGTCCTCAGAGTCTTCTGAACTGTCGCCGTCCATGCTGCCTCCTTCACTCACAACTCCATCGTCAATGTGGTTCCCGTTAGGAACGGGCGAGTGCATGTGCGTCCACTCCCGCATGATTCAAGTAAAGAAGTCAGTTCATAAGTCAATATATCACTCGACGGTACAAGTACATCAGTCGACACCGTGCAACTCACCAGATTCTTTGGTGGGTTTTCATCCGAGTAAGGTCGGATCCTCTTGGCTCCCAAAGGGTTGTTGCATGCTCCAGTGATGCTGCGAAGCCACTGCTCGACAATTTTTTGTGGAACCTCTTCTGGGTGCACCCTGGTCGAGTCCTCAGGGCCCGCGTAGTGCCACATGGTGTGATCTCTAGCTTGGAGCGGCTGAATATGTGGACTGAGAAATGTTTCCAACAGATCCATGCCAGTCACTCCACCCCGAATCAGTTGCACCACAACTTCAACCAAGATTCCCACTTGGACATGTTCCTCTTCGGTCACCCTCAGAGACTTGGGGACAGCTGGACGGTCAGGTGTATAGGGGGGAAGGCTAGTTGACATGTTGGGCGATGCTACGTCTTTCCAGTAGAACCAAGTCGACTGCCAGCCTCTAACAGACTCAGGAAAAGTCATGGCAGGGAAAAAACTACGGGCTCTTTTATGAAGTCCTAAACCCCCACACAACTGAAGCACATGAGTCTTCCCATCAACTGGGAGGGCTTTCTTCACAGTCTGGGATTTGATGTAAAGATGTGCTTGAACAACCCCCAATGAGGAGAACAACCTAGAAAACACTTGCACAAAGATATGAAGGCAGACAAGTATGCAATAGTATTCGGTGGGAGATGGTGCAGTTGAGCGCCGAAGAAATTCAAGAACCCTCTAAAGAACGGGTGGGGTGGCATAGAGAAACCTCTTTCAACGTGGGATAGAAGGAGGACCCTCTCCACGTCGCGCGGCTCCGGCTCGGGCTCTCCCTCCGGCAGCCTCCAGGCGCTGTTCGCCACGAGCCCATCGGCGACAAGGCCCTCCATGTCCTCATGAGTGACTACGGAGGGGAGAAAGTCCCCTGCATCCATCCTGCCAATGCGGTGAACCGAGCGGTCGAGGGCTTCTTGCCCTTGACCTTCGTTGCCCCCTTCTTAGCTCGCTCCAGCTTCTCCGTGGTGCTCTTCGTCATCGTCGCGGCAGCTCTCGTTGGAGAGGAACAGAGTGGGGCGCTGGGGGCAGAGGAAGCGGAGGAAGGGAGGAAGTCTAGGTAGATATACTATGCAAATCGCGGCGCATCGAGTTTAATACTCCGGCGAGTGACTCACTGACTAGTGGGCCCGCGAGATCACCGCACACACGAACCGCTAACGGCGCCCTGTACATGGTGATATGACCGACACGAGAATCGAGGCATCACGCCTCCACTTGCCCTGATCGTGGCGTCATCATCGCTCGCGCGCGCTTCCCCAATTTTCGTATCCCGCAAATCCAAGTCTGACAGACCGACCCATCACTCGGAGCAAAACAAGCATTGAACATTCACTCGGACACTTTCAAGGCTAAATGGATCTGGGCGAATGGCGAAGAGTTCAATTGATGCAAGTTTCGTTGAAGCCCCGAATATCATTCGGAAGATTTTGCGTGTTGATCCTGAATTGGCATCAATGCCCAGAGTTCAATCGACGCAAGTTTCCTTGAAGCCCCGAATATCATTCGGAAGATTTGATGCCTTAATTCAGGATTGGCATTGATACCCCCATTTCACCACTCGAACCCCGATCCATTCGGGGGCTAATGACGAGGATATGTACCTAGGATAGAGTCCTAGGCAAGACCTACATACCCTACCTTAGGACACTACATTGGAGGACTTGAGGATCAAGCATAAGCTTCCGACTGGATTCCATGTGATGTTCAAGTCACTCGACATTCAATCCACTTGGAGTCTTCTTCCTTCACTCGACAGTCGCCTGTCACTTGGTAGACCTCATTCTTAGTCGACACCAGAAGACCAGGAGCCACCATCAGGAGGCCAACAAGCAGTCGTTAGTCCATCGTCATTAGTAGCATTTATTATGTATGTTACCAGTAACGCCAGACTTTAAACCCACGATCGGACCCTTAGATGCCGGACACTTATGAGGGGCAGCGAACTCTATATAAGCCGCCCCTCCCCTCTGGCACAAGGGTTCGCAACCACTGTAATCTTAACATTCCACACGACATAAGCTCCCAAGCACTGAGACGTAGGGTTGTTACCTCCACAAGAGGGGCCTGAACTCATACATCCGTGTGTACACCCTCGCCATAGCTAGGACTCTACCCTCTTCTTTCGTACCCCTACCTTCTACTGTCAGGCTCGTTCCCACGACAACACCTTTAGCAGGCCTTTGATGGTACCTGCAGTGTGTCCGAAGACATTTGATGGTAATAGTTCAGTCCAGCCAAACACTTACCCTTTTTTCCCACCATCGCCCATGGAATTTTGAGCGCGAAGTTGTGCCTCCTTGGCATGTCTTTGCTGGTCCTAGGGCTGTGCGATGGGGGGTGAGTTCCTATTTACGGGGAGAAGAAGGTTCCGAGAGTTCGGGCTGAAACTGAGCTCGCTTCCCAACCTTACGTGTGTTTACGGTAGGTGTCGGCATTAGCCGATCATCATTGTAATGGAATTCGGCCGCCAGGGCCAACGCATGTTCCTCAGTTAGAAGGGAGCGCTCTGTGTTGCCGTTGACAGTAATGACCCCCTTGGGACCGGGAATCTTGAGTTAAGGTATGCGTAGTGTGGGACGGCGTTAAAGCGAGCGAACATTGTACGACCTAGAAAGGCGTGATAGCCGCTGCGGAAAGGTACAATGTCGAAGACCAAGTCTTCGCTCCGGAAATTATCGGGCGAGCCAGACACTATTTCCAGTCTTACAGAGCCTGTGCACCGGGCTTCGACACCTGGGATCACTCCTTTAAAGGTAGTGTTGCTAGGTTTGATCCTTAACGGATCTATACCCATGTTTTTCACTGTATCCGAGTAAATCAGGGTAAGGCTACTTCCTCCGTCCATTAGGACTTTCGTGAGGCTCATCCTCATCCTCACTGCGTGGGCTCTTGCCCTGATCCTCGGATGCGAGTTTGCTGGCCTGTTTGAATACCCAATATTTACGGTTGGTGTGGTTGGCGGGCTTCTCTTGAGTGCCATGGATTTGGCAAGGCCTTTCCATGATCTTCTCCAGCGGGGTGGGTCCGTCGTGATTGCCTTTAGGAGGCTTCTTCCGCTGCCCAGGTCAGGAATTGCGGAAGCCGGCGTTAACGCCGCGTCATCGACATCACTATTGTTGTGTCGACGCTTATTCTTGTTGCACTTTGGTTTCCCGTTACCTTCTCGAACTTCGGAGGTTTCGGGTCTTCGGGGTTGTGGCTCTGTCTTGTGAGCCAGTTATCCTCGCCCGCGCAAAAGCGGGTCATGAGGGATGTGAGCACGGACATTGTCCAAGGTTTATCCTGGCCGAGCTGGCGGGACAACCATTCACCTCGAATATTGTGCCGTAAGGAGGCTATTGCCTCGGCGTCCGGGCAGTCAACAATCTAGTTTTTCTTGGTTAAGAACCGATTCTAGAATTGCCACACAGACTCTCCTGGCTTATGGACGGCGTTGCTCAAATCGGAGGAGTCCCGCGGCCGAGCATAGGTGCCCTGGAAGTTAGATCAGAATGCATCTTCTAGATCTTCCCAGCATCCTATGGAGTTTTCGGGGAGGCTGTTCAACCAGTGCCGAGCTGGGCCCTTAAGTTTTAGGGGTAGATATTTGATGGCGTGGATATCATCTCCTCGCGCCATGTGGATGTGGAGGAGGAAATCCTCAATCCGTACGGTTGGGTTAGTTGTCCCATCGTACCGCTCTATGTTTACGGGTTTAAACCCCTCGGGGAACTGATGCTGCATCACCTCGTTCGTGAAGCATAGTGGGTGGGCGACACCTCTGCCCCAAGCTATGTTGCACCGGTAATCGGTGTCTGTTCTAACCCGGTTTCATTCCCGGCCTCTATTGTTGCGGTCGAGCCAGGGCCGGTACCCGCCCCGTTGATCGGGTGAGTACCCTCTGGATCCATAGATGGATCTTGTACGACCTGCCCTATGGTCCAGGTCGTGCCGTAGGTCGAACCTATCATTGGGCTTTATTGGATCTTTTCCCCATCTTTGGGGTATCACTGGCCTATAACCGGTGTAGTGAGCCGTCCTGTCTCGTCCCCGAGGAGGGTGGTCTGGCTTGCCATATGGGGTATGTTTGGGAGACGGTGTATGAGTGAGCTCGTCGTCAAATTGCAGCAGCAACCTTCTACATGGAGAGCTCTTGGGGTCGTCCAACAAATCGATACCGTATCCTTCCTCAGTTGAGAGGACTCTTGTCCATCAGTCATTGAGGTTGTCTTGTTCGGCTTTAAGCTGCCGTTCTTTTGCTTTCAGGCTACGAGCCGTGGCTATAAGTTATTGCGTGAACAGTTCCTGATCTTCAGGATTATCGGGAATGTCGAAGCCATCGGCTTCCGGGATATTCTTCTCCTCAAAAGGGAGAGGTAATTTTCGTCGTCAGAATTCTTTAGGTCATCGGGGTTGCGCTGGTCTTCAGGCCTCTACTGACCCTCTAGCGGGTGTTCGGGGACATCGGGATAGTTGTGGTCTTCCGGGGTATCTCCATCCGCGGTGCCTTTTCACCATTTATGCGGTTTCCGACGCCTTGATGGCACCTCCCCCGACTTGTTGCCATCGTTTTTAGGCACGTTCTCACCATTAGCGGCTGGAGTGTCCACCATGTAGATGTCGTATGTGGAGGTGGCGGCCCATCGTCCGGTGTTAATGGGGGTGGGAGCACAATCCTGCTCATCCATGTATTCTGCTTCCTCGGAGGCATAGTCCAACATGTCGGTTAAATCTTTGATTGTGGCTATCAAGTGGGTGGTGGGTGGGACGAAAAATTTGTCCTGACCCGCCCTGATACTGATCTGAGCATGGATCGGGGTTGGGTCGTCAGTAATCTTCATCGACGAGATCCGATCTAGGGCCTCGTTGAGTAACGAGAGCTTGATCGGGTGAACCTTCTCGGAGCTTTCGGAGTTGACCTCCGTTGTGTCCGTTCTAGGGGAGTGTTCAGCAAGAACAAGTATCCGGTCATTTGGCAGTATGGCCGAATCTAGACTAAGAGTGAGGTCATTACCAAGGTAGATCCCATGGGCGTGACTGAAAGAGGGATCCGAGGTTAAAGCCTGAGAGTCTTCGAGCGTGGCACGCGAAACTGTGAGCCCGGTTAGAGAAATATCACCCTGAGAGTCTACGGAGAACTCTAGGTTCCTGAATCTGACCTCCTGGTCAGGGGCGAAGCTTCTGACCCTGCCTAGATGGTCGGTCGGGTCAGCGTACAACACAATGCTGCTGAAGGCGAAAATCTGTCCAGGGACAAAGGTGTCCATCTTGCGGACCTCTTCATTGATGACGACGTGAGCCATCGATTTCTTTGGTGATCACAACATAACTCTCAATAAAAGCACCAATGTCGGTGTCAAAACCGGCGGATCTTGAGTAGGGGGTCCCGAGCTGTGAGACTAGAATCAATGGTAACAGGAGACGAAGGAGATGATGTTTCCCAGGTTTGGGCCCTCCTATGGAGGTAATACCCTATGTCCTGCTTGATTGTATTGATGATATATGGGTTAAAGAGTTGATCTACCTCGAGATCGAATAGGTAAACCCTAGATGAGTTGTTCTCTCTCTACAACCTAAAACCCTCCATCTTATATGGATGCCGAGGGTACCTAGGGTTTACACATGGTTGGTTACACATCAAAGGGATAAACATGCCTATTCACTACTCCAAACATGGAGGACACACCATGATTCCCGAAGCTTCCTTCCTGGAGAGAGGGCCTTCGATCGATCTAATGCTGGACAAGTGGCCCATACAGTCCAGCCCATAAGAAACAGTCCGGCCTCCTGAGGATCCCTTAAACCAGGACTCCCTCAAGGGGGGAGCACGAGATCACTGTGCTTGACCGCACGCGCCTAACAGAGGAGCTCCGGGCGAAGGATGCGAAGCTCCAGGCCAAGGCCATTTAGCTCCTCCGTCATCAGAGGGACTTGGTGGCGCTTCCGGAGCGGCTTGAGGCCAATAGGAAGTTGCTTGCGGCTGCGAAGGCATTTCGCGAGAAGGCAGCGGATGCGTTAGGCAAGGAGATTTCCGCAGTGGTGTGCCGGGTTGAGCACGAGCAAGCTGATCGTTTGGAGGCCTAGTATCGCCTGAATCACTTGCTCGACGTGGTTGTTGATACTTCTCCAACGTATCAATAATTTATGAAGTATTCATGTCATGGCGTGTATACAACCATAGGACAGACGCCTGATCGTAAAGTTTGAACTTTGACTTGCTAATGATAGACACAGTGGCGTAGCCAGTACTTTTGTGGAGCCTGGGAAAGTTGAGACTAAGAACAACTCCAACAGGCGACCCAAACGGACGCATGTTTTGTCTGTTTTTTGTTCGTTTGGGTTGGACGCGTAGATGACCTTATCCATTTTTAGATTTTGGCCGGCGCGTGCACCCAAGCTACCTCCGCCCATATTTTTGCACGTGAAACGTAAAAAAAGAGGACATGATTCAAACTTAACATTAAAACGACATCCAATCACCGGCTAAAGTCCACATTAACATTAACTGAACATAAATGAAAAAACTATGCTCCCCAAGCTGTTGCCCTTGTCCCCGCGGTTCCTAGACATCCTTGTCGTCCGAGTCAGGGTCCGTGAGGTCCACCAGGCATGGTCAGCGCCCTGTGTCGGTGCTACCTCTTGAGCATGTGTTGGTTTTCCCTTGAAGAGGAAAGAGTGATGCAGCGAAGTTGATAAGTATTTCACTCGGTTGTTGAGAACCAAGGTATCAATCCAATAGGAGGAACAAGCAAGTTACCAATGGATGCACCTACACAAACAATCAAAATCTTGCACCCAACGCTATAAAGGGGTTATCAATCCCTTCACGATTATTTGCAAGGATTAGATCCGATAGAGATAGATGTAAACGAGACCAAAAAGTAAACGGTAAATAAATTGCAGCAAAGTATTTTTGGTTTATAGATCTAAAAATATATTATGAAAAGTACACGCGAGGGCCATAAGTTTCACTAGAGGCTTCTCTCATGATGGCAAGTATTATGGTGGGTGAACAAATTACTGTCGCGCAATCGATAGAAAAGAAAATAATTATGAAGATATCCAAGGCAATGATTATGCATATAGGCATCACGTCTGCATCAAGTAGACCAAAACGATTCTGCATCTACTACTATTACTCCACACATTGACCGACTCCTGCTTGCATCTAGAGTATTAAGTTCATGAAGAACAGAGTAACACATTAGGTAAGATGACATGATGTAGAGGGATAAACTCAAGCAATATGATGAAAAACTCATCTTTTTATCCTTGATGGCAAAAATGCAATACGTGCCTCATTACCCCTACTATGTCACTAGGTGAGGACTCCGCAAGATTGAACCCAAAACTAAGCACTTCTCCCATTGCAAGAATTACCAATCTAGTTGACCAAACCAAACCAATAACTCAAAGAAACTTGCAAAGATATTTAATCATGCATATAAGAATTCAGAAAAGACTCAAATAATATTCATAGATAATCTGAACATAAACCCACAATTCATCGGATATCGATAAACACACCGCAAAAGAGTATTACATCGGATAGATCTCCATGAAGATCATGAATAACATGGTATTGAAGAGCAAAGAGAGAGAAGAAGCCATCTAGCTACTAGCTATGGACCCGAAGGTATGTGGTGAACTACTCACGCATCATCGAAGGGGCAATGGAGTTGATGTAGATGCCCTCCGTGATCGAATCCCCCTCCGACAGATTACCAAAAAAGGCTCCAAGATTGGATCTCACGGGAACCGAGGCTCCTGGTGGCGGAAAAGTGTTTTCGTGGCTCTCCCTAGTATACAGGGAATATTTGTGAATTTATAGGCCGAGAAATAAGGTTAGGGGAGCTGCCATGGGCCCACTAGCTTGGGGTGCGCACCCTACCCCCCTGGGCGCACCCCTGTGGCTTGTGGCCACATGGAGGCTCTCCCGACTTCATCTCCAAGTCTTCTGGGTTGCTTCTGGTCCAAGAAAAATTATTCCAAAGGTTTTATTCCGTTTGGACTCCGTTTAATATTCCTTATCTGCAATACTCAAAAACAAGGAAAAAGCAGAAACTGGCACTAGGCTCTAGATTAATAGGTTAGTCCCAAAAATAATATAAAATAGCATATTAATGCATATGAACATCCAAAACAGATAATATAATAGTACGGAACAATCAAAAATTATAGATATGTTGGAGACGTATCAGTCGACTGCACCGCCGGCTGGCCTACTTTGCCACGGGAACGATGCCCCTCCTTATCCTCATGATGTGCCTCCTCCTCCTCTCGTGCCCAACGGGCACAATGCTCCTCCTTCTCACGTTCAGCCTACATGAGGTGCTCAGCCTCTGCCAGCTGTGCCGCTAGGTGGCGCTGCCTCCCATGATCGAGGTACGTCGCCTCTTGTATCAGCGGAGCCCTGAGCCAAATAGCGGGCGTGCTGACCCACTTGCACAACCCACACTCCACGCGTACTTCTCCGTAGGCCGCGGTTTGGCCTTGGGCTCGTGGAGCCTCGGCGATCCGGGAGGGGGAGAGGGGGCACGCTGTCCGATGACCGAATGGTCAAGGGCCTTTGCCAATTAGGCCTGGTATGCGGCCTCCTCCTCCTCCTTACGTCGGGTCTCCTTGGCGGAGTCCTGCATGGCCACGGCCAATGCTGCGTGGTAGGAGGCATCCTCCTCCTTCACCTTGACATTGGGGGGTAGCAGGGAGTTGGTGTGCTGGTGTTGGACGCCCCATCGGCCTTGCTCGTCGTGCTCGATGGAAACCAAACCTCCCATTCGGGAGAGTCCGATGCATAGGCAGGCAGCCTGCATTGCTCAAGCGTCAGGAGCACCTGACACCTTCACACCTCCTCGGCATGCGACCATCGCGACTGCGACACCTATATGCGCTACAGATCCAGGTGCCAGTCGTGCGACAACGTGACATCTGGGTATAGACTGGATGTAGTTACTACAAGTGTGTCGGGACCCCGATCCTAAGCCATACAAATCTAGCATGTAACACATCATATCACTTTGCAGCCTCACGCACAGTAATCCCCATGGTTGCCACCTTACCTTGGCGGGGGACGTTTGCGTCTTTTGGCTCACGTATATGAACATGTGATACGTCTCCATTGTATCTGCTTTTCCTAACTCTTTTTCTCTTGTTTTGGACTCTAATTTGCATGATTTGAATGAAATTAACCCGGACTGACGCTATTTTCAGCAGAACTACCATGGTGTTATTTTTGCGCAGAAATAAAAGTTCTTGGAATTGAACGAAACTTTTTGGAGATTCATTTCCGAATAAATAAAAAATATCGGAGCCAAGAACCACCGGAGGAGGGGCCCTGGCTGGGCAAGATACACCAGGGCACGCCAGCCCCCCCAGGCGCGCCCTAGTGGGTTGTGCTCATGTCGTGGCCCCGCTGACCTAATTCTGGCACTATAAATTCCTATTTCCAGAGAAAAAAATCAGAGAGGAAGTTTTATCTCGTTTCACGACACGGAGCTTCCGCCACCCCCTGTTGAGGCTAGATCTGGAGCCCATTTGGGGCTCCGGAGAGGGAAATCATCGGTCTTCGTCATCAACAACCCTCCTTCATCGGCAATTCCATGATGCTCCCCATCGGAAGTGAGAAATTCATTCGTAGGCTTGCTGGTCGGTGAGGAGTTGGATGAGATTCATCATGTAATTGAGTTAGTTTTGTTTGGGCTTGATCCCTAGTATCCACTATGTTCTGAGATTGATGTTGCTATGACTTTGCCATGCTTAATGCTTGTCACTAGGGCCCGAGTGCCATGATTTCAGCTCTGAACCATTTATGTTATCACCATTATTTCTATGTTCTTGATGCAATCTTGCCTAGTCATATGCACCTATTACGTGTTATGATCCGTAAACCCCAAGGTGACAATAGTTGGGATACTTTCCGGTGATGACCTTAGTTTGAGGAGTTCATGTATTCACTATGTGTTAATGCTTTGTTCGGGTTCTCTATTAAAAGGAGGCCTTAATATCTCTTAGTTTCCTTGTGGACCCCGTTGCCATGGGAGGGTAGGACAAAATATGTCTTGCAAATTCTTTTCCATAAGCACATATGACTATTTACGAAATACATGCCTACATTAAATTTATGTACTGGAGCTAGTTCTGTGTCGCCCTAGGTTATGACTGTTATATGATGAATATCATCCAACGAATACACTGATCCAGTGCCTACAAGTTTTCCACATATTGTTGTTGCTAAGTTACTATTGTTGCTGCCACTGTTACACTTGCTACAAAACTATTGCTATCATTGTTACTATTACTGTTACTATTACTACTGCTACCAAAACTATCATATTACCGTGCTACTGATCACTTTGCTACAGATATTTAATATCCAGGTGTGGTTGAATTGACAACTCAACTGCTAATACTCGTGAATATTCTTTGGCTCCCCTTGTGTCGAATCTATAAATTTGGGTTGAATACTCTACCATAAAAAACCGTTGCGATCCCCTATACTTGTGGGTTACAAGACCTTTTTCTGGTGCCGTTGTCGGGGAGCATAGCTATATTTGGTGAGTCACTTGGGATTTATATCAATTTATCACTATGAAGAATCTGAAGGATACAAGAACTAAGATCGTTCCCTCTAAGATGAGGGGAGGTACGGATTTTCCATCACACTCTGTACTTGATTCACCTTCTATTATAAGTAGACTTGCAAGACCACCACATGCTATTAATCATGATATGTCACATGTTATTGATGATGCTACTTATATTATGAATGATGATATTAATGATGCTAGTACCTCGCTTGGTGATACTGTGCCACTAGGTGAATTTCTTTATGAATAATTTGCTAGTGCTAAAGAGAATGAAATTATTAAAACTAATGAAGTCTTTGAAACGAAGAATTATGAAACCCCTATTAGACCTAGCTCTCCTAGATTTGAAATGCCTAAGATACCTGAGGGTTATGTTATGGATGGAGAAGTAGCTAGAGACATCCTTGCTTCTAAGGATAGAGATGATCTTAAGAAATTACTATGCATGTATAAAGAAAAGACTTTGAATGCTAGAATGAATGTGATCCTAAATTTGCTACTTCACCTATCTTTGTTACCAATAAGGATTATGAATTCTTTGTAGACCCGGAGTTAATTACTTTGGTTGAATCTGATTCTTTCCATGGCTTTCAAACCAAAACCATAGTGGCACATCTTACTAAGTTGAATGATATAGCTACCCTTTTTGCTGATGATGAGAAGATTCGCTACTACTATATTCTTAAATTATTTCCGTTCTCATTAAAGGGTGATGCTAAGATATGGTACAATACTCTTGCTCCTGGTTGTATGCGTATTCCCTAGGATATGATTTACTACTTCGCTAAAAAATATTTTCTTGCTCATAAGAAACAAGCTGCCTTACAGGAAATATTTAACTTTGTGCAAACTGAAGAAGAGAGTCTCCCACAAGCTTGGGGGAGGCTTCTCCAATTTCTTAATGCTTTGCCTGATCACCCTCTAAAGAAAAATGAAATACTTGATATCTTCTATAATGGACTAACCAATGCTTCTAGGGACTTACTAGATAGTTGTGCTGGTTGTGTTTTCAGGGAACGAACTGTTGAACAAGCCAAGGAATTATCGAGTAATATATTGAAGAATTATGATGATTGGACTCTCCCTGAACCACCACATAAACCCAGCCCGAATAAGAGGGGTATCTTATTTCTCAGTCCTAAAGATATGTAGGAGGAGAAGAAATGTATGAAGGTAAAATGTATTAAAGATGAGAATGTTAGGAATTTACTAACCATTGAAGGAATTTACCACCTATTGAAGAAAAATGTATGAAATGAATAATGATATGACTGATTTTGCTTTTAGAGTAGCAACTAGAGGCGGTAAAATGACTCAAGAACCACTTTATCCCGAGGGAAACCCTAAGAGAATTGAACAAGACCCTCAGAGAATTAATGTTTATACACCTAGTCATTCTAAAAAGAAAAATGATAAGACTTTGCATGCCTCTAGTGAATCTGACATAGAAAAACCTCCTGAAGATAATGATGTATCTATTTCTGATGCTGAAACTCAATCTGGTAATGAACATTCACCTAGTGATGTTCATAAAGGTACTCAACCGAACAACGATAACGAACCAGATAATAATGTAGAAATAAAACCTGTTGTTGATCTTGATAACCCACAACATAAAAATAAACAATATAACAAAGGAGACTTTTTGGCTAGTAAACATGGTAATGAAAGAGAGCCATGAGTTTAGAAACTGAGGGATCACTAGAAGAGTGTCTATAGGGGGGTGAATAGACTACTAGCAGAAATTTAAAACCTAACCTTTTCCCAAGTTAATTGGTTGGCAGATTTTAACACTTTTAGCAAAGCTAGAAAGTCTAACATCCCTACACATGCATGTCAACAAATATGACAGAGGAAAGTAAAGACATTGCATATGAAGTAAAGTGTTGAGATAAGTAGGAAGATCAAACGCAGTTGTAGACACGATGATTTTTCCCGTGGTTCCGATAGGTGGCGCTATCGTACATTTGTTGGAAATATGCCCTAGAGGCAATAAATAAAGTGTTTATTATTATATTTCCTTGTTCATGATAATCGTCTATTATCCATGCTATAATTGTATTGATTGGAAACACATTACATGTGTGGGTAAATAGACAACACTATGTCCCTAGTGAACTAGCTCGTTGATCAAAGATGGTCAAGGTTTCCTAGCCATTGACATGTGATGTCATTTGATAATGGGATGACATCATGCACATGCACACACTCACAAACACACTTACACACATGCATATGTATGCACCACACCATGTGGCACATACACACACAAGCACATACATACATACATATACATCCATATGGATGCAAAGCACACACACACACTCCAATATAACAGAAAAGAAAAACCAAACTTGCTGGTTTTTACATCTACACACACATATATATTGCAAAGGAAGAAAACAAAAGAAACAAAAAAGGAAAAACAAAAAAATGGGGAGGGGTTCAGATTCGAACCTGCAACCTCCTGGTTGCCTCCCCACACACCACACCACTGAGCTACGAGCACGGCTGGTAACAGAGGAGGGGCACCTGCCCTCTAATACACACATACACACAAAAGCGTGATGAAACCGAACCCGAACGAGCAGCTGCGGCGATAGGCAACGGCGGTGAGTGGCTCTGGTGATCTACGACACTAGCGTGCGATAGGAAGGACGCGGGGCTCCCGGGCACTACGGGGTACCCATCCCTCTGCTCATCCTGCGACGAGGGGGACGGAGGCGAGCTCAAACACGAGCTTTTCTGACCGGTGGTGACACGAGCACGACGGCGACGCACTAGCTACAAAGGAAGGAGGCTGCGCGTCGACTGGTCACCTAGGGGAGGACGACGGCGACCCTAACGCGCGGAGAGGAAGGAGAGGCGAAGACGCGGCGTCGACGAGGAGGAAGAAGACCGGCGACGACCGCTTCGGGAGCATGGCGGCGCCAAAGAAGAAGACGACACTTGAAGCCTCCCACGGCACCCTAGCGCCGGGAACAGGATGCGGGAGAGGTCCTCGAGCCCCGCGACATCTACGACGAGGACGGCTCGACTCCTGCGGCGAGGACGACGGCGATCGACGGTGCTGCTCTCTCTGAACTCTGAACTACAAAGACTTACCGAAAGGGAAAGAAGACATGAGAGGAATGGAGAGGCTGGCGGCGGCGCGGGAGGACGTGCAGAACCCTAGATGGGGAGGCACGGACGCCGAGGGGCTTAAAAAGGAGGGCCAGACGGTGAGACGACGGTGACAGCTCATGGCGACGCGCCTCCCTGCCCTGCTCCCACTCTCTGAACCTGACAGAGGAGAACAGGAGCAGGTGGCCGTCTGTTCCTGCTGGGCCTGCGGGAGCTGCTGGGCCGCGCTAGGAGGCAAGCCCACTCTTCTCTCTCTCTCTGAGAAAAGATAACAGAGAAGGTTTTCTCTTTTAAAAACAACACAACACAAGGAAAAATCCCAGAGATAAAATAAAGGAGTTTTTGGGCAAACAAAAATACCTTTGTAAAGAAAATAATATGCTCCATTTAATAAAAATATTAAGTTGATTTTTAGGACAAGTAATTTTAAATATTTAAAATAGGCATCCCCTCTGTTATTTAAAACTCACAAGCATAGAAACTTCAAACATCAAAAATCATTTTCACAATTCATAAAACATATAGGGCTGCCTCTTGAACATTTTAAAATATTTTAAATAGCAACTTAATTCTTATTATTAAATAACATGGGAATTAAGGCATTATGATGGGATTTTTGTTGAAAAGAAAAGAGAGGGGAAGAAAGAGGAGATTGCACACATGAGCTCCATCCACCTCAAACCACATCACAACACTCACACACATAGTCACTTCACAACATGGCATGCCATGATGGATGCATGATGCATGATGCATGAACAAGACATGGATGACAAGTTGAAAACATTCATTAAACTCATGGCACAAGGTTCATACAATAGGTTACATGCCAAATAAGGTAGGGATAACACTTGGGCTGTCACATGATGGGTGGTGACTAGGTCACCTATATTAGAGTATATCGACTTAGGAGCCAAGCAAGAATACTTGATCATAGGTCATACTCTACGTTAAGCTCAGAATGGGGTTACCATTTTTCGATTAAGCATTTTAATGTCTTCATATCGCTTGAGTTGCTTTAGCTCATTTCTTGGAGTAAAGCCTTTTCAAGCACATGAGTACATACCTTTGAGTGATGTTGATGACGTAGCTTGTAGATGAACTTATTGAGGATGCTCGAGGTTGATGAAGATCATCTTGAGTTTTGAGCAATCCTTCTTGTTCTAGTACACCGGTTACCAACAAAGATTAGTCATGCAAGGAAGAACAATAGATATATCCAATTGACATGATACCAATTGAGAGTGTGCAATTTTGATCAAGTATATGTTAAGGATATGGTTGAGTGTCCTTCTTCCTTCCATAATGAAGAGGGATTGTGGATACTTGATAATGACAAGATTGCTTATGATTGGAGTTGATGGAAATCTTGTGGAATGAAGTTTTTCCAAGTACCTGCAAGAGATCAGATGCAATACAAGGGAGCATAGAATTCCATGGCATAAGATGAAATGTTGAGATACATGGAAATATCAAGAAAGATCATGCCCTTGCATGCAATCGAGTGAGTCTAGCTCAAGTTTGAAGCATCGATGATGTTCTACTCACTCCTCAAGTGACAAAATGTCTTCTCATCAAGTGGCTTAGTAAAGATATCGGCCAATTGCTTGTTAGTGCGGACATGCTTAAGATTAATATCTCCTTTGGCAACATGATCACGAATAAAATGATGTCGAACTTGAATATGCTTAGTTCGAGAATGTTGCACAGGATTATGATCAATTTTAATGGCAGTTTCATTGTCACAAAGTATGGAACATTTTTAACATGAATTCCATAATCCTTAAGTGTTTGTGACATCCAAAGAAGTTGCGCACAACAAGGTCCAACAGTAATATACTCAGCTTCGGTAGTCGATAGAGATAACGAGTTTTGTTTCTTAGAGGACCAAGATACAAGAGATCTGCCCAAAAATTGACAAGTACCCGAGGTGGATTTTCTATCAACCTTGTCACCGACATAGTCCGAATCAGAATAGCCAACAAGGTCAAAAGAAGATCCCTTGGGATACCAAATGCCAAATTTGACGTTTGTATCAAGTATCTCACAATGCGTTTTACAGTTAAAAGATGACATTCTTTCGGTGCAGCTTGATATCTAGCACACATGCAAACACTAAGCATAATATCGGGACGAGATGCACATAGATTTCACAGTGAACCAATCATAGATAGATAAACTTTCTGATCAGCCGGCTCATCCTCTCTCGTAAGATCAACATGTCCGCTAGTAGGCATAGGGGTTTTCATACCTTTGCACTCATGCATGTTGAACTTTTTGATCAAGTCCTTGGTATACTTAGTTTGAGAGATGAAAGTTCCTTCTTTTGATTGCTTGATTTGCAAGCCAAGAAAGAATTTCATCTGACACATCATAGACATATCATACTTCTCGGACATCAACCTTCCAAATCTTTCACTAAATTGAGGGTTAGTGGAACCAAAGATAATATCATCCACATAGATTTGGCACACAAATAATTCACCATTAACTCTCTTAGTGAATAAGGTTGCGTCAATTTTACCAATTTCAAAACCTTTTTTGATAAGAAACTTCGTTAAACATTTGTACCAAGCACGAGGGGCTTGCTTAAGACCATAAAGAGCTTTAGGAAGCGTGTAAACATGATTAGGTTTCTTAGGATTCACAAAGCCAGGCAGTTGCTGAATATAAACCTCTTCTTAAATTTCACCATTTAAAAATGCACTTTTGATATCCATTTGATTAAGCGTGATATCATGGTGATTGGCATAATCAAGAAGAATGCGAATAGCTTCAAGTCTAGCGACGGGGCGTAGTTCTCACCGTAGTCCATACCTTCGACTTGTGTATATCCTTGAGTTACGAGGCGAGCCTTGTTGCGCACGACTTAACCGTCTTCGTCTTGCTTGTTCCAAAATACCCATTTGGTTCCATTGATGTTGTGTTCATCCTCGGGCTTCTCCACAAGTGTCCACACTTTGTTCCTTTCGAAGTTGTGAAGCTCTTCATGCATAGCGTTCACCCAATCCGCACCTTCAAGAGCTTGTTCTAACTTCAATGGCTCAATGCTAGAGATGAAAGAATAATGCTCACATAAGTTTGATAGACGAGTTTTAGAGCGAGTGATCCTCCCTGTTTGTATATCACCAAAGATTTGGTTTAGGGGATGGTTCTTGGTCACTTGTGCTCGAACTCGGGTCAGCTTTTGATTGTTGGTTGGTGGAGCTTCTTCTTCATCATAATATCCTTCATCTTCGTTGTTGTTGAAGGTGTCGTTCCCTTGTGGTGGTGGTGAAGGAGGTTGTGGTGGATCTTAATGATGCACTTCCTCCTCTTCATCATCTTGCCATGTTCCGCTTGTGGATGCCTCCAAGTCATGTTGTGGTTCACCTTGTCGTGATGTAGGGGCTTCCACTTGAGTTGATGACGTACTTTCCTTCACCTCCATGGGAAGAATCTTGCTGATGGGTAAATCTAGGATAGCTTCCGAAGGGTTCTTATCACATACATTATTTGGTAATTGTTCGACTTGCGAACCACTAGATTCATCAAACTTCACATCTACCGTCTCTTCAACTTTTCGAGTGAAGTTTTTTTAGACACGATAAGTGTGAGAGTTTGATCCATAACCAAGTAGGAATCCTTCATGAGATTTAGGAGCAAATTTAGTACGATGATGCTTATCAAGAATGTAGCACTTGGAGCCGAATACCCGAAAGTATCCAACTTGGGTTTTGTTACCGATGAGTAGCTGGTATGCCGTTTTACCGAGAAGCTTGTGCAAGTAAAGTTGGTTGGTGGCATGACATGCTGTTTCCACGGCTTCTGCCCAAAAGTGCTTTGGCATCTTGTATTCGTCAAGCATCATTCTTGCCATCTCAATGAGTGTCCGGTTCTTCCTCTCAAAAACTCCATTTTGTTGAGGTGTGTACGTAGCCGAGAACTCATGTGAAACACCTTCTTTGTCAAGAAAAGTATCCAGATGGGTGTTCTTGAACTCAGATCCGTTATCGCTCTGAACCTTCTTGATCTTCACTTCAAACTGATTTTGCGCTTTGTGAGCGAAGTTCTTGAAGATCTTTTGAACCCGCGACTTATCATCAAGAAATAATACCCACGTAAATCTAGAAAAATCATCAACTATAACTAGACCATAGGAATTTCCACCGAGACTCTTATAAGCATTGGGACCGAAAAGATCCATGTGAAGTAACTCGAGTGGTCTCCTAGTAGTCATGATATTCTTAACAGGATGACTTCCACCTACTTGCTTTCCAGCTTGACAAGCACTACATAGTCTGTCTTTGTCAAACATAACATCTTTAACACCAAGTATATGATCACCTTTGATAAGTTTGTCTAAATTACGCATGCCAACATGTCCTAATCTTCTATGCCAAAGCCAACCTTTAGAAGATTTAGAATTAAGCAAGTGCGAGGTTTGGATCTTTTAGTGAAATCGACAATGTATAGATCACCTCTACAGATACCGGTAAAGACAATTTTATGATTATCTTGACGAAACACTTGGAAATCTACTTTCCTGAATAGAACATTGAAACCGAAATCAGCAAGTCTAGATACGGAAAGAAGATTGTAACCAAGGGATTCAACAAGCATAACATTTTGAATAGATCTATCATGGATTATGGCCACCTTACCAAGGCGGAGTACCTTACCCTTAGAGTTGTCTCCAAAGGTCACGTACCATCGAGGACCTTGATTAGGCGTGATTTCTTGGAACATGTCTTTATCACCAGTCATATGATCCGTACATCCGCTGTCGAGAATCTACTCTTTTCTTCTGGACATGTAACCCTTAAGGTTTGCCATAAGACTCAGATTCTTCATGATCTTCTCATACTCGATGTTAAACAACTCATCTTCTTCATAGTAGCCATGTTCCACATTGTCATCATCAAGTGGGAAATCCTCGTCATAAAGAAGAAGAGATTCGCTAAAACAGTGATCATGACAATGTTCAAGTTTATGAGTGCGAATGGCTTCAAAGACAATGTTGTTGATAGTGGTGACATCTCCTTTAGCATGCATAAGATCACTAAGTTCAAATAGGCATTTATCAAAGTTTGGATCACTAGGCTTCATTTTGTGAAAAGCAAATGCTTTATGAAGAATTTAATCTAGATTCCCTAAGGAAAGATTTGGATATCGTTTATCCAAATCAGTCCATAAGGTATAAGCACATGCAGAGTTCTTCATTTGAGAAAGCACGAATCTTGGTAAACCTCTAACAATAAGATTCACAGTTCTTAGGTTACCAATCATGTTAATTTGCTCTTCGTGTGTGGGATGCAATTCATCAATAGGAGGCTCATTGGGGAACATAACATATTTGCTCAATTGAAGTTCATTAAACATCTCAAGCATCGAAGACTTCCATTGACTATAGTACTCTCCATCAAGAATGGGCACTCTACAACTCAAACTCCCTATACTAGACATATCCATCTTTCTCCTTGGTCACTAGAAGAGTGTCTAGGGGGGGGGGGTGAATAGACTACTAGGAGAAATTTAAAACCTAACCTTTTCCCAAATTAATTGGTTGGCAGATTTTAACAGTTTTAGCAAAGCTCGAAAGTCTAACAGCCCTACACATGCATGTCAACAAATATGGCAGCGGAAAGTAAAGACATTGCATATGAAGTAAAGTGTTGAGATAAGTAGGAAGATCAAACGCAGTTGTAGACACGATGATTTTTCCCGTGGTTCTGATAGGTGGTGCTATCGTACATCCACGTTTAAGGAGTCTTCAACCCACGAAGGGTAATGGTCGCGAGAGTCCACGGAGGGCTCCACCCAAAAGGGTCCACGAAGTAGCAACCTTGATTATTCCATACGGCTTCTGTCCACGAAGGACTAGCCTCACTATGGGTAGATCTTCACGAATTAGGCGATCTCCTTGCCCTTACAAACTTCTTGGTTCACTCCACAACACGAAGTATGAGGCTCCCAAGCGACACCTAACCAATCTAGGAGGCACCACCCTCCAAAAGGTAATAGGCTCGGTAATGACAATGAACTCCTTGCTCTTATGCTTCAAGATGATAGAGTCCTCAGCACACAATCACTCTCTCATAGATTTGGCATGGTGGAAGAGATGGGATTGGTGGAAAGTTAGTTGGGGAGGCTATAAATCAAGATCCATATGATTGGAGTGGAAGATCTTGACCTCAACACGAGGGTAGGTGGTTCTCTCTCAGAAAATCTGACAGGATAGGTATGGAATAGTTCTGAGTGCTTCTGTTTCAAGTAGGTGGTGGTGAAGGGGTATATATAGGCATCCCCAAAAATCCAACCGTTACACACGAAATGACCAACTCGGTGACACTGATGTGTTAATCTCGGTGGTACCGAAGTGACCAAAAGGTGGCGACTTTTGAATCTCGGTGAGACCGATATAGGAAACTCGGTTGCACCGATAAGGTGACCAATGGTCAGATTTCCAATCTCGGTGATGCCGATCCAACATTCTCGGTGGGACCGAAAATGTGAATTTGCATAACAGAAAGTTGGCAACCTAAACTCGGTGGCACCAGTATGGAATCGGTTGCACCGAAGTGTCTAGGGTTTGGCTTGAGTCTGTCTAGGTTCTGGAATCGGTGGCACCGATATGGGAAAGTTGGTTGCACCGATTTTGAGTGTTAGGTATAGAACAGAGTTTGTGGGAGAGTTTGTGGATGTTTTTGGCGACTATCACTTGTGCACGTTTGAGCATATAGTTAACCAACAAAACCTTACCCCTTTTAATAATATTGGCTTTCCTATGGACTCATAGTGATTTCTCACAAATATAAAATGTAGAGTCCTCTTTCTTGAAGCTTGGCCAACCTATTTCCTTGCATCTTGGGGTTTGTCCACAATCTCCTTTTGCCAATCCTCTCTATAGACTGTATCTGAAATACACTAGGTAAAAATATCAGTCCAAGAGACAATGTATGTTGTCATGAATTATCAAAACCACCAAGGGAGCATATTGTGCTTTCAGAAACCCATGCCTTTTCCACCTAAACCATCTAAGTAAAAATACGATGAAGAATTTGAACGCTTTGTTGAAATTATTAGGCCCGTCTATTTGTGTACCCGCTTAACTGATATCTTAAAAATGCCCCCTTATGCAAAATACATGAAAGAAATCATCACTAATAAAAGAAAGATACCTAAAGCTGAAATCTCCACCATGCTTGCTAATTATTATTTTAAGGATGGAGCACCTAAAAACTTGGAGATTCTGGAATACCAACTATTCCTTGCTCCATTAAAAGGAATTATGTCAAAACTGCTTTGTGTGATTTGGGAGCTAGTGTTAGTGTTATGCCTTTCTCTTTATATAAAAGACTTGATTTGAATAAACTCACACCTACTGAAATATCTTTGCAAATGGCTGACAAATTAACTGCCAAACCTATCGGTATTAGTGAGGATGTGCCCGTTGTTGTTGCAAATGTTACTATCTTAACAGACTTTGTTATTCTTGAGATGCCCGAGGACAACGACATGTCGATTATCCTTGGTAGACCCTTTTTGATTACCGCAGGGGCTGTTATTGATTGCAATAAAAGCAAAACCACTTTTCATATCAATGGTAATGAGCATACAATGCACTTTCCGAAGAAACAATTGCAAGTGAATGGTGTAAATGTTACTGAAAATTCATCGACACTCAATATTGGAAGTTTTCAACTACCTCTACCTACTGCCAAAAATAAATATGATATACTTATGTTTCGGGATATGCATATTTCTGTTGAGGTAATGACGTGACTTGAGACCGCGTCGATATTTCCCCAAAGAGGAAGGGATGATGCAGCACAACAACGGTAAGTATTTCCCCTAGTTATGAAAGCAAGTTATCTATCCGTAGAGGAAGATCACGCACCCACGTAAACAACATCTGCACACAAATAACAAATACTTGCAACCCGACGCAAAAGAGAGGTTGTCAAGCTCTCTACGGTAATAAGATATACTCCTCTCTGGATAATGATAGTTTTGGCAAGATATTTTTGTTTTTTTGGATTAATAGATCTGAAAACAAAAAGGCAAAATCGTAGATCGGAAAGAAATATGTTGGAAAAGTAGACCTCGGGCCCGTAGGTTTCACTAGTGGCTTCTCTCATGAGTATAGCGCACAGTGGGTCAACAAATTATCGTTCAGAAATTGATAGAAGATCAAACAATCATGACGATATCCAGGCAATGATCATTATATAGGCATCACATCCAAG
The DNA here is from genome assembly GCA_022496015.1 of Hordeum marinum. Taxonomy (NCBI): domain Eukaryota; kingdom Viridiplantae; phylum Streptophyta; class Magnoliopsida; order Poales; family Poaceae; genus Hordeum; species Hordeum marinum. Next base: position 450,802,607 of record CM039673.1, on the reverse strand, counting down.
ATAAGTAGATCGAAATAATTTTGCATCTACTTCTATTACTCCACACATCGACCGCTATCTAGCATGCATCTAGTGTATCAAGTTCATGGAGAAAGGGAGTAATGCAATAAGAACTGTGACATGATGTAGACAAGATATATTCATGTAGGAATAAACCCCATCTTATTATCCTTAATGGAAATGATACATGTGTGCCTTGCTTCCCCTTCTGTCACTGGGAAAGAACACCGCAAGATCGAACCCATCACAAAGCACCTGTTCACATGGCAAGAAAAATCGATCAAGTTGGCCTACCTAAACCAAAGATTCGAAGAAGAAATATGAGGCTATAAGTAATCATGAAAATAAGAGATAAAAGAAGACCCAAATCATATTCATGAATAGAAAGCCATCATGAACTCAAAGTTCATCGTAACCCACCAAACACACCACAAACGTCATTACATCAAATAGATCTCCAAGAGACCATTGTATTGAGAATCATAGAGAGAGAGGAAGCCATATAACTATTGCCTATGGACCCATAGGTCTGTGGTGGACTACTCACGCATCATCGGAGAGGCACCTATGATGAAGATGAACCCCTTCGTGATGGTGTTAGATTGGATCTCAAGGTTTTGGAACATGCGGCAGCTGGAATTATGTTTTGTCGACTCCCCTAGGGTTTTCCGAATATTTGTGAATTTATAGTCTCGATAGTCGGTGGAGGGGGTACTGAGGTGGGCACCACCCTGGGCCTCCTCTCTGGTAGGTGTTTGGCCCATCTGGGCTCTTCTGGTCCAAAAAAATCTCCAAAAATTTTCCGGACGTTTGGGCTCCGTTTGGTATTGATTTTCTGTGAAGTAGAAAAAAACAAAAACATCAACTGGCACTTTGGCACTATGTCAATAGGTTAGTCCCAAAAAATGATATAAATTTCTATAAAATGATTGTAAAACATCCAAGATTTATAATATAACAACATGGGACAAGCAAAAATTATAGATATGTTGGAGATGTATCACCTCCATGCGTGCAAGCCATCGCCATCACACCCATGTGTGGATGTGCTCGTGTCCGTGCGTGCAGGCCGCCGCCGTAGCCGCGTACGTGGAGGTCATTGCCGTCGTAGCCACGTGCGGGTTAGAGTGATCGCATCCGTGCATGCAGGCTGCAGGCGCGTGTGGGCCCATGCTCATGTCTGTTAGCAATAAACCACGCTAGTGTCTGGGCATTGTATGGGAAATTCTTTCTTGTGTGTGGCGAGTGTGCACGTGTGTGTTTAGATCCAGCTCGGACACCAATGTGTGGCTGCATCCGAGACGCGCTAGGGGTCGCATGGCCGTTGAACAGAGGTGCGTGGATGGTCTGCACAGTGGAACATGTCGTGGGCACGTGGGCTGACCTGTGTGTGTTCGTACAAAACTATCGTTGCTACTTTGGGTGCTAGCTAGGGGCCGGTGAGCCGCTGCGCACGCTGGGTCATTGCATGTTGAGAATATAGGCAATTTTCTGATCAAATTAATCCACGAAATAATAACTATCCTGACATTGACTAGGTTAATAACATACTGATGACCAATCAAACTAGCATGTACTACACACATAGTAGAAACATCTACGCATATAGCTAGTACTGGTAAGACTAACATAAGCAGAAGCGGGATAAACAAGTTATACCCTTCAATAGGCCAGTTGGCCGTAGCGGCATTGGCAGCGACAACATCCTCGGTCGCCTTCCTGTCAGCTTCGAGCTTCTCAGCTGCGGCACGGTCGGCGTCGGTTGGAGGCGACATGGTGATGACGGAGAAGGCGATGCAGATGTGGATGAAGTAGAGGAACTGAAGCGATCAGTCGCGTAGTCGCTCCCCAAAAACCTAATCGCCTCTATCCTCATACAGGACACAGAGAGGCATGGTTTCGGAGTCCTGCTCTCCTATCAGTCGTGTACGTGGTGAACTGGACGGAGTCGCCGGCGGCAATAGCAGCAAAAGGAACAACGGGCGGTGCGCGTGGAGGCAGATGTGATGTGATTTCCGTGGTGGCTAGGGTTGGCTGAAGCCCTGGTTATGTAGGCGGCATCCAGGTGAAGACACGTGGGTTGGACCCACGTTCGTGTCGGTAGCCCACGATCCAACATCTCACATCATGGCGTTACGTATTCTCTGTTCCCGTCATGCAAAAATCAGCGCGTAGGTATGAGTTCGGCTCAATCCTGCAACCCGCGGTGTGTCGTGACAAGGCGAGGCATGGCGAGGTGGGCGGCGAAGGAGGAGTGCATGAGGGCCTCTTCTCTTCTCATGCTCCAATGGCATGTAGAAGAGAGACCCTTATAAAGAGGTCGAACCCCTCTCCACTAGCAAGGTGGGACTAAACTTCCCACCCCCCTTGTCATGCCACCTACATGGGCCCTTAAAGATTTTTTTGAAATTGTCTTCTGGGCTCAAAGACCATCTCAGATTTCAACAATCCCCTACCAGATCTCACGGGCCCATTTTTTCCTTGGTTCCAATCACTACTAGGGAAAACCCTAGCAGTAGCGCTCGAAATATGCATAGTAGTAGCGCTGGGTCCAGTGCTACTGCTATCGCGCTACAACTAAGTTTTAGCAGTAGCACTGGCCTGGCAAGCGCTACTACTATGTGCTGTTAACAGTAGCGCTTGCCTGGAAAGCGCTACTGCTAACTATCTGTAGCGATTGGACAAACGAAGCGCTGCTGCTAATCCAGTGCTGCTATTAGATGATTTCCAGCGCTACTGCTAGTATTCCTACTTTTGCAGATTTACACCCTCTACGTATTTGTGATGTATTTATACAAGATCTATACAGTAGTTTCATCAGATCATCATAATACATCATTGTCATATAAGAAGTCCTCATCATCATCATTTTCGTCAATGAGACATCATATAACAAGTTGGTCACTAGTCATAATTACAACTCCTCCTCCTCCTCCTCATCAAGTCTAACACATTGTAGCACATAATAACACATTGTAGCTAGGACCTGATCCTCTCTCATAGGACCTACTCTACCCTCTCTTAGGTACAATATCATAAAACAAGATAGGCCCTGACTCTCTATTATGGAGAACGAAGAACATCCTATCTCCCATTCTTGGCCTACACACAATGTTGCTTCCAAGTATCTCTCTACGATTGACCATACATTTTTTCCAATCTGTGATTGTCATGTCTTCATCGGTTTTAGAAGTTCGGTATGGACAAGAGTGATGCGTAGGCTGACTTGGCTGTGGTGTCCCTAAGCTCATAACAACAATGCGACCTCTCGGAAACATCAGATGAGGCACACAATCCTTCGGGATTTTTTGTTGAAAAACATAGTAATAACTTTATAGTTAGCAATGTAGTTTAGTTTTAGAAGAATTTATGCAAAAGATGCACTAATGTCGTAATAGTAGAAAATCTTACCATGCAATCTCCATGGATGTTACCGTAGTTCACCACATGCACTAGTGGCATGTAATGACCATAATGTGGAGGAGTTTGATAATAGCTATTGTAATTCTCAAGATGACTAAGAAATGCGGTAAGATGATCTTTCTCCTTATAAGTTAATTCTGCTTCATCACTGTAGTTGTAGGTTCTGTCTACCATCTTCTGTACATTTTTTGAAGAATGAAAATAAGCTGTCAATGCAAATAAGTTGTCAACTATTTTTAAATAAACAATATAAATTAATTAATAAATATGGTTGAGAAACTCACATAATGGTAGAACTGGAGGCGTCTGCACATCGACCCAGATGTCGATATTACCTTCAATTTCATCTTCCGGACGAATATCACAGGTGATAAGCATATTAGGCTCAAATGCATAAGCCTTGCATAGTGCTCTCCAACTTTTGCATTCAAAATAGCAGTAGGTATCTGCATGGTACAATTTTACTGCAAAAGTAAAACCATGCTCGGTCCTCAAGTGAACTATCTTTACCTCCATAGTTTTTTAGTATTGAAACCAATCTTATCCAAGACAGCAATTCTTGCATGGCAGAGGATACGCTAGTAGAATAATAAAAAATTAAAATTATAAGTTGAAGCAAAAGAAGCAGAAGTCATGCTTAATTATGAAAAACCACTTGTCGTTGTGACTTACTGTATCCACTAGGTCTCATCCAGCATGATGCTGAAGCGCCTACCATCAACTAGGAAAGGCTTGTCACACAGGTCGCGCTCGTCTTCGCAGTATTCACACATAGCGAATTCCCTTTTGTCACCAGACATTTCCTATGTTCATAGTTGAAACATTTAAAATTGATCGAAGGAAACTATGAGAAAACAGATCAACACACAGATCACTATTACTCAATATGCAACGGGTTGATTTTAGGTCTGTCGAGTCTTTCCTTCCTAAACTCTCATATCACGTATATGGTGGGCACTCCTTCTGATATTGCGACCGTCGGTGATGGTGGATCCTCCATTCGTCCTCGAGTGCATTACACCAAAATGTCTAGCACACAGGAATGAAGGAGAAGCGACCCCCACAACAACAGTCGGGATTCTTCCTCTCTCATATATATATGGTGGTCACTCTCCCTCACTGAAAGAAACACAAGGAGCCGAAACAGACCTAAAGTCAACCCGTTCCATATATCGAGCAATGACATAGAAAAAATGCCCTATGTTTTGCCAGAATGACTAAATCATCTCTTGCGTCCGTACATCGTCGAATAGTATCACTAATACATCTCGAATAGTATCATACATATAACATCACTAATACAATTAGAACCATAGCGAACGACGGGTATCGGTGCGGGCGGTGGACACCCAAAGAGAAGAAACTATCACAGGATCATAGCTCGGGTGAGATCCTTGAAGAACCTGCCAGGTATTGGAGAACCTGGCGTCCAACGCAGCCACATAGCATCGGACGTGCTCGTCCTCCTCCCTAACACGGCGACATATCACCTCTGCGGGGGACGCTCCCTCTGCACCGATAATGGCCCACGCGACGGCCACCAAATAACCTCCGGGTCAACGACGGGCTGCGTCCTCACCAAGTTGTGCGCCCCGGAAGGTAAGACCTTGCAGTACCAGCCCGACGGAGCCCAGTCCCGGACATGGCCCCTATAATCAAGCAGGCCTCCTCCGCCGAATCGACGACGAGGATGCGGGCCAGGCATCGTCGACGTCGAGAATAAATGCTTAATTATGAAAACAAAATTAATAAACTTCTAAACTTAAATATATGTACTACAAAAACTAAATTAGATAATTATTATTCATCACGGGTTGACTATTGGTCTGTCGGGATTCTCCTTCCTCTCTCATATATGGTGGACACTCAAAATGTCGTTTAATTCTGTTTCTAGGAAATCTGGGTCACTCGATATTTCCTACATATTCTAGCACAAGTCATGCTAAAATTCATGAAAAAATCTGGCATGACCTTTTCTAAAATAGGACATATCGAGCGCCTGAAATTTACCGGAACGGAAATGAATCAACACTCCGGCAAAACATAGGCCACTATGAGGTGTTCCCTGCAAACATAGGCCACTTGGGCAAGCACTAGTACTACAGAACACTACATATCACATATTCCATGAAAATTGTCATAGCTACTCATGTATCTACTACTCTACTACAACTATCAAAACATCTACATCATCATCGACATGGGGATTTGGCTGGTCTCACCTCGAGGTCAGAGGTGGTCGGTGATGGGGACGATGGCGGGGATGATGCAGGGGCTCCTTGATTTCTGCAAAAACAAAATATAAACAAAAACATTATTGTCCTCATCTTAGGACTTAGTGAAACCCTATGTCTAAAACATCCTAGTTCTAGCCCTAACATTTATTAAAAATACCTTGTTCTAACCCTAAAAATTGAAAAGACCTATACATTTACTAAAAATACCATAGTTCTAGCCCTAACATCTGTCCATCCATCCATCTATACATATATCCTCATAAACCCTAGTTCTAATCATCGACATGGGCATTTTCATATTTTATTTGATACCGACATCGAACGAAATCTATTGTATTCAAAAACCTACATTTACTAAAAAATAATCATATCGCATAATACATTTCTGTACCTAAAATTTATATTACTAATTTATTTAACTAATTTTTTATTACTAAATTCTATTAAAAACTTTGTATTATAGAAAGGAGCAGGAGGTGGGAGGAGGAGGGAGGAGGAGGGAGGGGGAGGAGTAGAGAGGAGGAGGGGGCGAGAGGAGGAGGGGGAGGGAGGAGGAGGAGGGAGGAGGAGGGAGGAGGAAGGGGCCGTCAAAGGGAGGAGGAGGAGGAGGAGGAGGGGGCCGCCGGAGGGAGGAGGGAGGAGGAGGGAGGGACCTTGGGGGCACTAGTGGCCGACGGTGGGCAACGACGGCGAAAGTGAGGACGCGAGCGGGCCGTACGTGTGGATAAGGTGCCCCGTAGTAGTAGCGCTGGTTCTTAACCACCGCTACTTCTAAGTACAATAGTGGTAGCGCTTTAGGTGAAGAAGCGCTATAGCTATTCTGTTTGCAGAGCGAGGTGCGACTGAACTTTGGTCTTAGAGGGGACTGAATTTAGCAGTAGCGCTGGTTAGAGGAAAGTGCTATTTCTAAATTCAATAGAAGTAGCGCTTTCAACCTATGAGCGCTACTAGTATACCTAGTCTGCCTGCAACGGTCTGGCAATTGTAGTAGTAGCGTGTTTTATATCTACAATGCTACTGCTATGTGCATAGTAGCAGCGCTCTTTCTGCCCAAGCGCACTGCTATTTATCAGCAACGCTTGTTTTTTTAAAGCGCTACTGGTGAGCTCCTGTGTATAAGAATTTCCCTAGTAGTGAATTACTGTTTTGATATACCAGCATTTCAGTGAAGACCTGTTAAGGTTGAGCTTCACCTAGAGCAAGTAGCTACACTACTTCGCAACTGAACAATGGAATATGCCTTGAATTTTCAGTTTGGCGTAAAGAAGTTTCACCACATGTCTTACTAGTACTAGGCTGTTGAAGGCTGACCCCTCGGGTGGAGCATATTAGTCACACTCCTGGCCTATTCATGAGTTTACTAGAGATCACCCCAATCTCATAGACATCGGGTGAACAAATTACTGTTGGGAAATTGATAGAAGATCAAATAGTCATGATGATATCTAGGAAATGATCATTATATAGGCATCACGTCCAAGATAAGTAGACCGAAGCGATTCTACATCTACTTCTATTACTCCACACATCGACCGTTATCCAACATGCATCTAGTGTATTAAGTTCATGGGAAAACAGAGTAATGCAATAAGAACGGTGACATGATGTAGACAAGATCTATTCATGTAGGAATAGAACCCATCTTGTTGTCCTTAATGGCAACGATACATGCGTGTCTTCCTACCCCTTTTTTCACTAGGAGAGAACACCGCAGGATCGAACCCATCACAAAGCACCTCTTCCCATGGCAAGACAAATCGATCTAGTTGGCCTAACTAAGCCAAAGATTCGAAGAATAAATACGACGCTATAAGTAATCATGCAAATAAGAGATCAAAGAAGACTCAAATCATATTCATGGATAGAAACTGATCATGAACTCAAAATTCATCGGATCCCAAAACACACACCGAAAAAGTCATTACATCAAATATATCTACAAGAGACCATTGTATTGAGAATCATAGATAGAGAGGAAGCCATCTAGCTACTGCCTAACGGCCCCGTAGGTCTATGGTGGACTACTCACGCTTCATCGTAGCGGCACCTATGATGAAGATGACCCCCTCCGTGATGGTGTTAAATTGGATCTCGAGGTTCTGGAACTTGTGGCGGTTGGAATTGTGTTTCATCCACTCCTCTAGGGTTTTCCAAAAATATGGGAATTTATAGGCTTGATAGTCGGTTGAGGGGGGTCCCGAGGTGGGCATCCTCCACCAGGACGCGCCAGGGGCCTCTGGCGCGCCCAGGTGGAGGGTGACCACCCTGGGCCCCCTCTCCTGGTGCTCTTTGGCCCATGTTGGCTCTTCTGGTCCATAAAAATTATCCAAAATTCCCGTAGCGTTTGGGCTCCGTTTGGTGCCAATTTTCTGCGAAGTAAAAAACAAGCAAAAATAGCAATTGGCACTTTGGCACTATGTCAATAGGTTAGTCCCAAAAAATGATATAAAGTTGCTATAAAATGATTGTAAAACATCCAAGATTGATAATATAATAGCATGGAACACAAAAAAATTATAGATACGTTGGAGACGTATCAGGTAACTTAGTGTTTTACAAAAGACCTTCGGTTTCATGCCAATCGAAAGTGGATGTTAATAAGACTTGATCAACCTTATTAATGGATCATTTTTAGAGGTATGAAGTTGAGGAATCTAGTAGGCACAACCTTCTGCATCCACTTTTTGTCTTCTGTTTTTCTTAGTTAAATAAAATAGAATGCCATGTTTATACCGTTTTCTAATTTCTCCGTGCAACAAAAAATGACCCAAAAATAAAAGTTCTCAGAATGTCCTTAAAATTTAACACGATTATTTCTGAATATTTTTGAATTTCTTGTGCAAATAACATCAGAGGGGGGTGCACCTGGTGTTCACAAGACACCAGGGCGCGCCAGTAACCCCAGGCGCGGCCTGGTGGGTTGTGGTCCCGACGTGCGTCCCCTCACTTACCTCGTCAGACCCTGTCATCTCCTACCTCTAGAAAAAAAATCACTATAGCTCTCTCTCTCTCAATCTTGTGTTCTTGCTCTCAAACCCGCGGATTTTGATCTCTTTGCTCGAAGCTTCGTTTCCGAAACTGTTTTGGGGGATTGCTACTTGGTATGTCACTCCCCATTGCTCCAATTAGTTTTTACTTTAGTGGTCTATATTTTGAATAATTAGCTACTCTTGGTACTGATGTAAATGGGCTTGCATGTTGAATTCTTAGAGCTCTAAGTAGTTTGAATGCTTAATATGGCCTCCAGGCATCCTTATGAGTAGTTGTATAAATCTTGTGAAGTTTTGTTAACAAAATTTCGTGTCCCAATTTTTTTCAAAAATTGTTTGCAAATAAAAATGCGACTCTTTAGGAGTTCTTCGCGGAGGAGGTCCTCAGAGGCATCATCAAGTGGAAGCTCGGTTCGACAATCTTATGTTGAACCAAGTGAAAGCTCGATGCGGGACGCTGACACCAAACCGTGCCTTTGGTCATGCAATACATTCATGGATGGTGCATGTATCAAGGAATAATTTGAACAATATGTTCACAACACCGATCTCGCTCCCTTCATCGAAGATAAGTGCACTCAATATATCAACCTCATAGAGACGTTTACTAAGAAATTTAAATATTTTCCTCGTGAGTCTAGAGTTTCATTTAGCCTTTATAATGATGCTTTCACCATGCCCTTAGATGTGTTTTGTGAAGCATGCAAAATTTCATATTGGGGTTTGCTATACGAACCACCAACCTCCGAGTATGAGTCATTTTTGATTAATCTTTTCTATGGTGAAGATAGAGGAGTGACACAAGGAAGAATAAAAAGCATCCACTTGCCATCTATACACTACTTTGCACTCTTTAATGGCAAATGCATTATAGGCAAGCAAGATTGCAGCACATTATGTGCCCCTGATTTGAGTCTTATACACACTGCTATAACAGGAATTAAATATTATGATCTAGGAGGAATTGTTGCATAGAGATTACATCATGATATTACTAGTGGTCACTTTTATGGTGGGATCTATGCCTCCCGTGTAGCTAAGAAGTTATGTATATCACCTTGGCCTAATGATCCTATTTTACCTACTCAGTACTTAGATTTTGAGGACATGTAACACCATAAGTTCCTTAAGGGTACATTCACTAATTATACTTCTAATTTGAAGATCAATAAAGCCCCGATTGTACCTATCGTCTTGCCTGCGCCTGCTCTCCTTAATTATCACAGTAAGGGAAGATACTACATTCTTGAGAGCGAGGCCCGCACGTACAATGCGGAGTTTGAAGCTGCCAGGCGGGCTGAGGAGCCTGCGCCAAGAGCCTCGGTGGGCTATCACTCAAACTATTATCCAGGATACGGATGGTGATTACCAGGCTAGGACAAAAGCCTAAGCTTGGCGGAGTACGTGTTTCCACCAACATTATATTCATGTTCACACATTCCATTCCAGGTGTCGGCGTCCACACTTTTTCATTATATTATCCATGCTGGATTTATTTTCTTGCTTTCTTTTCGTGTGTTTAAAAAACTTTGAGAAAATCCAAAAATATCTCTGCTTCTTTTTGGTTTTTCTTCTTAGTTTAATTAGTTGTAGTATAAAAAGAAAACTGAAAAATATTTCTTGTTTCTTCTTTTACTTGTTGGGAGTTCTCCCGTGTAAATAATTTTTCTGGTTTTTGTTTTTCCTTGTTTTATTTGCTTTCTTCAAGAAAAACTAAAAACTCCAAAAATATTTCAGTGTGTTTCTCTGAATTTCTCTTCCTTTTTATTGAGTCATACTAAGGAGAAGACCACAATGAAAATGTTGAGTGGCTCTCATGTGCACTACTATTGGTCTAACAAAGAGCCCATATTACTTTGTCTTTTCCTCTTGAATAAAATTCTTGCAGATTCCATCTTAGTCCACAACACTCTTGCACTATTATTATTTTCATATCGTTCGGTCGTGCAAGTGCAAGGCAATAATGACGATATTTGATGAAGTGACTGTGGCACAGAGAAGCGGGTATGAACCCAACTTGTTCTTGTTTTTGTAAATATGTTTAACCTAGTATCCATGATTCAATATACCATGATCAAACATGTTTGCAATGACAATTAGAGATTATAGTTTCTCATGCCATGCGCAAGTAGCTAGGAGTGGATAATGATTTATCTTGGATTTCAACATGCATTAAAATGGTTGTGATGTAGTATGATGATATGGTATCCTCCTCTAAATGTTTCATGTGGCTTGACTTGGCACATGTTCACGTATGTAGTTGAATCAAAACGAACATAGCCTTGACGATATTTATGTTCATGGTGTCCATATCCTACTCATGATAGTATTCAATGTTTATTATTCATAATGCATGTTCATGACCATATTCACTCTCTAGCTGACCGCTTCTCAATCTATTTGCTAGCCTTCGCCTATACTAAGCGGGGATACTTCTTGTGCGTCAAAACCCTTAAACCAAAGTTATTCCAGATGAGTCCACTATATCTACTTATATGCGATATTACCCTGCCGTTCCAAGTAATTTTTCATGTGCCACCTCTAAAATTTCAAATAATCATCTGTTTTGTGTGCTTGGACCACTTATGGAGTGACAAGGGGCAGTCAGTATCTTCCATGTTAAGCAGGTTATTGTCTTGATGAATGTGTATTCACTCATCCTTGCATGAGAGTGGCGGTAATAGGGATTCCCAGTCCCGAAATAAAAAATGCAAATAATTAAACGAAACTCCCCCAGGAATGTTGTTGGTATGGATGGTACCCATGGATTCGACTAGCCATGGAGTGTGTTTGTTTGTGGAGGGGAAGTAAACCTTTACTTTTACCTTTTGGGAACCCCCGCTAATGTGTTTTACATGGAACATATCGATAAGTCTTTGTCATAACGTTGCCGAAAGGGTGCACCTCCCAAAATTAGAGTTATCTCTAGTTTAAGCTTTGAGCTCTAGCACCTCTGCAATTCCCTGCTTCCCTCTGCGAAGGGACTATCTAGTTACTTTTATGTTGAGCCATCACCTTCTCAAATAAGTGCCAGATTTGAGAGCACTATTGTCATCCTCGTGCATTGTGTATAGTTAATGTTGGATGCATCACGACTGGATCTTTTCTGCCATGAATTACAATGTTTAGTCGCTGCTTAAACTTTGGAGGTGCTCTGCATTTATGTTTTGCGGTCTCATAAAGGGCTAGTGAGATACCACTATTGCCATATTATATCATGATTGTTTTGACAAAGTGTTTGCATTTGGGATATTTTATTATTGCTCATTACTTTCTTATGTCATTGATATGAGTTAATATAATCTTTAAGAGTCAATGTTGACATGGTTAGTCATAATCTTTGCTGAAAACATGGGTTCTACTTAAGCATATGTATGTAAACAAGAACAAACGAGTTCATAACAGTTTTTCTTTATCACTTTCAGTTTGTCAACTGAATTACTTGCGGACAATCCATGGTTTAAGCTTGGGGGAGTTGATACGTCGGAGACATGCATACATAGCCCAGCAAAGCAGGTGTCAGCCATCAACATGTGTAGTTGAGTCATAGCAAGCTACATGGACTCCATTACACAGTGTAACATTTCTGTCATCAATGTGTGTATACGAGTCACAGAAGGCTACATGGACTCCATTACACCGCATGACATTTCCCCGTAGGGACATACACAACAACAAAGAAGGATACATGCCGGTCAATCAATTTGTCCAGAGCAGAAGCAAGCTACTAGGGCTGAATGGACGCACAAAGAGGCATTTCTGTGTAAAGAAGGCCACCATAGGCATATAACTAGGTGTCGAATCCCACAAATACAATGCATTTCAAAACATACACGTAATATGCACGATACGGGTGAATACAACATGGCATCACAAGACAACTCTACGACTCAAAGTGTTTATTAAAGACTCATAAGACCCAACATAGTGTGATATTACAAACAGGGGTCAAATTACCCAAAACTCAAGTCATACAAGCAACAAGCGGAAGCACATCATGTCTGGGTACAAACATCTACTAAAAGTGGCTAGAGAAGCCTAAAAATATACAAGAACCCTACCAAAGGAACCAGACCTCTGTCTGGGATTCCCAAGCTAATCTGGTCAACATCGAACTTTGTGTAGAACCTATTAGTGAGACTAAGGTCTCCCATGCAAAAACATTAATAAGCAACCGTGAGTACAAAGGTACTCAACAAGACTTACATCAGAACTAACTACATATGCATCATTATCAACAAGGGGGTTGTGGAGTTTATTGGAGCAAGCCAACTTTGACTCTTGGCTAACCTATACTATGACTACAAGTAGTATCTTTGAGGTGGGATAGTGCACATGGGTCCACATATTCACCAAATCAATACACCACTTTGTATCTACTCTCGTCTCCCTACAAGAAGGCCATCCTTAGCACTCAAGCTCATCTTGTGCATTTTAGAGTATCCATTTCATGTTACCTATGAACCATATAAGCTTTCCAAGTAGTCCATACCCCGGGACGCGGTTATTCAAATAGATTCATAACCCTGCAGGGGTGTACTTCTTCACACATGTTTCCACGACTTAGCACCATATACACGTCATGTATCTCGGCAACCTTCAAGCATAAGCCCGGCGTGGATGTAGACCATGACCGTTAACCACACAAAACTCTAGTCCAAGTTTATCGCCTATTTGAGACTAAACCCACAAGGAAGTCCGACTGAAGTTTCCTCGATGACCTCAAATGAAGTGTGTAGGGTTCCACAAGCCCATAGTTCAGGTGCCACTTGGTAGACCATGCCAATATGCATCTACCACATCAAAGCCCACCTCGTCGGGCAGCGCTAATCACGTCCGCCAGCACTTTTCCTACAAACACCAGAAACTAGTTGCAACTCATGGACAGAGATCTAGGCGATTGATAAGTCAGTGGGGTCATATTTTAGGGCCCAACATGTGGTAGTAACTGTCTTTGATCGCGTACACATAACTCATTTCTTAAGGACGGTCCCAATGAGACAACCTGCCATGTACTCCTACATGGCCTCTCATCGCTACCTTTATGAAATCAGATTCACACACTTAGCTCCCACACAGTAGGACATGAACACTTCCATTTCGATTCATCTCCCGAATGAATTAGATCTGACACGACTCTAAGCATAGCAGACACAACAAGCAAGCATGGATGAGTATGCACAACAAGACACAAGCAATCGCTACTCATGCTAAGTGGTTTCAACTATTTACTATGACAAGGACAACATGCAAAGGAATGAGCACAACTACCGGGAACATATAACAGTTGAATCTTTATTGTCCTAATGCAGTAAAAGAGAGCAGGAGCGAGAGAGTGGGTTTATATATTAGTATGCTCAAGGGGGGTGCTTGCCCGACAGTTTTGAAGATAGTACTTCTCTTGATCAGTGTCACCGATCATAAAGTCGGAACCATCGTCTACCAAGAAGGAATAACACCGACAAACAAGAAAAAGGAACACATTCAAAATGATGCACAACCAAATGAATGAGATGTCATGTTAAGGTGCTGAATTGACCTAATGCAACACTAATCGAACTTATTGAAGTGGAATTCAAACCTAGTTCAAATTTCATCTCCAAATGTCATTTCATAAATTGCCCTAGTCATGAAATGTCCTAGTTGGTGATGTTAACTTGCTCAAATATGCATTAACATGGCATAAATAGATTAATTGGATTTTTCTAATTATTTTTCATATATAAATTATTTTCATCCGAGTTATAGATTATCTTACATGAATTTTAGAATTTTTAAACATTTTCTGAAATTAATAAATCATTTCTGATTTATTTAAAATCTAGAAAAGCTTTACTGCGACAGCTTGAGGTCACTATGACGTTAGTGGGTCAACTAAGCCATTCTTGGTCAAATCTAACCAGTGGGGACCACTCATTAGTGACTCAGTCACTTAAGAGTGGCAATTAGTGTTAGGATTAACCCTAAACTAAAATTAGTCAGGGTCATGACCACATGCCATTGACTGTGGGGGTAGTTAGCATGGGAATTAAGCCCTAATGATGACGCCACATCAGCATTGCCGGTGGCGATCATATCCCGTGGCGGAGGCAAGCCGAAGTTTCTCGGGACGACGCTAGAGGCCAAGATTTTGGGCTGGGTTTGGCTTTACGGAAAGCACACGCTCACGTGCATCCAACGCAGCAAACGACATCATCTGGTGTGCACTGCATCACCGGCGGCGACGGCGTCCAGGGCGGTCGGAGCTCTGGTGTCGACGAAATCGATGACACAACGTGTGGGAGGACCAACGGATTGCACCTACAATCCCTACGGGTTCTCACGAGTCTTCTGGACTCGGTAGGGTGACCAGAAGATCATTGGAGGGGCGCCGGCTACGAACCCGAGCGGCAGTAACCTTTGGCCATCATTGCTCCACACCCTAGGGGACGCAATTGACGGAGAGGCTAGGGGGAAAGGGACCAAGAGGTCACAATGAACTCAATGCGCTACTCAGCTGGCCCGGGGAAGCATTGGAGACAGCGAATCCACATCGGTGGTCATCAGAGTCCGAGGAGGAAGGAGAGGTCGCAGGTGGTGGAGCAGGGTGTTCGGGATCGCATGCTTCTGCTGGAAGCTTCAGGGCGATGTTGCGGATCTGATGGACACTACGGCGGGGCAAGGGGTGGCCGATTACTGCGATGGTGGCGAACGACGGCGAAAGCGTGCTCGGGACATGGGGAGCAGAGGGCAAGCAAGGCGAGGGGAAGAGCGGCGAGGAGGTGAGTCCGATGCGAGGAAATTATTCCCTGCATCGATGTGGCTCAGGGCAAGCAAGAGGTGGCCAAGCGTGTGGCCTGGCGCGTTGGGCACGCATCCTCTCGTCCTCCTAGCGATAGGAGGAAGATGACATGGGGAGGCGCTAATGGGCTGGGCCGAAACCTTTATACAAGTATGACCATCGATGTACTAAGAACTTGGGTCCATATTACCTAGACTTATGCACACGCAACCACGGCCCCCAAGCCGGTAAGCCCTTGTCGGGCTTACTTCAACCTCTTAGTAACCCAAAGCAAGGACTGATACGGACGACAAGCCTCCTTTTTGGTCGAAGAAACCCATCCACAAGCGCCTCCCGACAAGGCTTTGGCCCGCCAAGCCACCACTCCACCTCACCCGACTTATTGTCTACATCAGCTGAGGTGTCGAGCGGGTAGGATGTTAGGTGAAGCTGGTCGGGGCGCTTGGCATACGTTGCAGGTATGCAACAGCTTTAAAGACACCCGTCCCATAGTGTGGCGATGGAATAAGAGGTAGCTTGGAGAAACGATGCAAAAGGAGAGGCAGTCCTTGCCGAGGAACGACGCCAATGCGCCACCTCACAGCACATTCAATGCGCCTATCCTAATCCGCCAGGGTTAGGTATTTCCACTACCAGCCCTAACAGCAGGCTAGATAGCTATATTATATACTGTACATACATATAAATACCATTTTAGCCATTGTGGTAACCCCTTGATATATAAAAGGAGGCTCAGGGCTACCTTTAGAAAGGTCGACTCCCTGTTCACTCTACACGCGTAGATGCTCGTCCCGCATCCTTTTCGGGTGAGCGCTCCTGTACTGTGAACAACACATAAATCCATCAGAACACAGGACGTAGGATTTTACGCTCCGAGCAGCCTGAACTGTCTAAACCACCATGCACGTAGTCACCGTTGGTGCTCTTTGTGGTCTCGAAGGCCCCACAAAACAACAAAGGGGCCTTCCCGATCCCATAGATTGTCGAAACCCCCGACATCTTTGGCATGCCGGGTAGGGCAGTTTCGGCACGCGAACCTTCATCAACGATGCATGTCTTCACTGACATCTTCATCAAGGCCCATGGTGCCCAAGAAGGCCAAGGGAGCGTCATTAGTTGTTCCGACCCCATCCAAGTTGCCTGCGCTAGCCGCTACGGGCAATGGGGGCGGAGGCAAGCACCGCACCCACCATCCTGGTGAGCGTAGCCACGACACCACCCGCAGCTCCGCGAGCCTTGACCTAGACCCAGTCGTCGTAGCATCCCAGGATGCACTGAGGGCCCAGAGAGAAATACCAACGTGACGTCAGTGAACACACCCGCGACTAACGTGGTCGCGGCTAACGCAACCGAGACAAACACAATTGCTCGCGGAGACCTCCCCGATTGCACCACTACGGTCGGGTGTGCGCCATTGTTGGTCTCGCCAATGATTCACAACCTCAGGGTGACGAGGATGTTGGTCGATAGTGGGGCTGGCCTGAACCTGATTTCGCCCGATGTGATCAAGCGGCTACAGATACATGACTCTAATCTCAAGCCAATGTGCTCCATCCAAGGAGTTAACCCGGGAAGGTCTCAGTCCAAGGGGAAGATAATCCTACCAGCCACGTTCAGCAGTGAACTCAACTTCAGGATAGAAAAGGGTCACCTTCAACGTCGCCAAGATGTCGCTGCCATACAATGGGATCTTGGGTGGACCTACGCCGGCGAAGTTCATGGAGGCATCCCATCATGCCTACAACACACTTAAGATGCTAGGGCCGATGAGTATCATTACCATCCATGCTGATAAGAAGGACCCGACCCTATACGTCAACAAGCTCTATTGGGAGGCAGTGGCGGCATCTACCGACAAGGCAATTGCTCCTGCCGGCAAAACTCCCAGGGGGAAGAAGAAGAACAAGGCTTATGGTGAAGCTCGTGAGGACTCTGGAAAGCGCCTTGCTGAGCGCAGAACGCCCATCGAGGGCTCACTGGAGACTTCTACCACCGGGAGCAAGAGTAACAAGGCCGCCAAGTCCTTTTCGGGTAGTACAAGTCATTAGGCCCGGCGTGAGCCGCCTAGAGACCGGGGACGGCACTGGACGACACTCAGGTGCTAAACTTGTACAGTGACGAGTGTGCTCGTAAAAGCACTTCCCATGGGGCGCGGTTGTCGCCCCCCCAGTGACCCCTTTTGTACAAAGTCTGCCGACAAGGTGAGTAACCCTTAGTACGAAGGCAGGCGATGGGAGCACATGCTATTTGTAAAAGCTAAGTATTTCACAACTTTTCGTCAAAATGCACATTTATCTTATGTGCGTTGCACGGAACATTTTGATTGTTTTCTCGCTTATGCGAAGGGATTGTTGAAATGTTGGAGCTCCTAGCCACCTCTATTTTTCTCTTCCTTCTTTTTTCTGTCCAAAAGAAGCAGGGACACCCCCCGTGCAAGTACTCCCGGGGGAGAGTGGTGGCACGGACACCTATAAGCATTACTCTGGAATAATCGCCTTACAAAGCTAGGTTGTGAAAACTGTTTAGAACTTTCAAGTTCTTTTCCTTGAAACATAAGCACCATTTGTATGAGAAAACCTGCACACAAGGGACCCTTGTCAAAACAGTTTGCGCACTTGGATGTTTTGATTCCGCTCAACATCACAACTAGCCGCGGCAGGGACGACAGGATGGGCTGGACGACAGCAGCATCACCGGAAGGCTGTTAAGGACCCGTTCCGAAAGGCACCCACGGACACGATGTGTGCACCGGCAAGCATTTCCAACAAAGTGTAGGGATTAAAAGCATACAAATGCAAGATTGTATCAAAGGGAAAGAAGAGCCCGCTGTGAGGGATGAAGTGCATTACGAATAAAAACAAGTTCACCATATTAACCCAAGGCAAACATCCTTGGTACATATGTTGCAAGAACAGAAATTTAATGATTCAAGGTCATGGTGACGGCCTTGTCGGAGATTGGGAGAGACGAGCGCGTCAAGCTCGCTAGTGTCAAAGCCCTTCGGTAGCTTGGAGAGAGCCTTGGTCAGGTCGAGGCTGGGGTTGTGGTAGGTGACCTTCACCAAGACCTTGTGGAGGGCCCCGTGGCACGGCTCATGACAATCGTGTAAGAATTCGTCATCCCGCTGTGCCGCTTACTCCGTCGAGACATCGACGAGCTTCTCAAATAATATGGATAGCCACACACTCGCCGTGTCCCTGGCATCATTGGAGAAGGCACACTCCTCCGAACCCATCCTTGCAAGTTGGGCGGAGAGCTTATCGGCGATATCGATGATCTGATTCGTCCACAACCCGACACTCTCCTAGAATCTGTTGGAGGTGTCCGTGGTGGAAGAAAACAAAACCTTCTCCTTCTGGAGCTCCTCTTACAAGCCAAGCTCTCTGTGTCGGACGGCCTTGAGGTTGTCCAAATAGGTACCCACCCTCATGTGCAGGTCAGCGATGGTGCTTGCGGCAGCCTTGATACGTCTCCAACATATCTATAAATTTTTATTTTTCCATGCATTTATATTATCCATCTTAGTTGTTTTACAATCATTTTATAGCAACTTTATATAATTTTTGGGACTAACCTATTAACATAGTGCCAAGTGCCACTTGCTGTTTTTTTGCTTGTTTTTTACTTCGCAAAATATCAGTACCAAACAAAGCCCAAACACCGCAAAAAAATTTAGAGATTTTTTTGGGCCAGAAGACAACCGGGGGACCAAAGAAGCACCTGAGAGGAGGGTCGTGGATGCCACAAGATACCAGGGCATGCCAAAGGCCCTTGGCACGACCTAGTGGGTTGTGCCCTCCACAGGACCCCTCTCCACCGCCTATTAGCTCTATCAATACCCAAATAATCCAAAAACCCTAGGGGATTTGACGAAACACAATTCTAGTCGCCGCAAGCTCCAGAACCACAAGATCCAATCTAACACCATCACTGAGGGGTGCATCGTCTTCATGGGTGCCTATTCGATGATGCATGAGTAGTCCACCATAGTCCTACGGGTCCGTAGGCAGTAGCCAGATGGCTTCTTCTCTCTCTTTTGATTCTCAACAAAATGGTCTCTTGGAGATCTATTTGTTGTAATGACTTTTTGCGTTGTGTTTGTAGGGATCCGATGAAGTTTGAGTTCATGATTAGTTTCTATCCATGAATATTATTTGAGTCTTCTTTGATCTCTTATATGCATGATTATTTATAGCCTCGTATTTTCTCTTCGAATCTTTTGTTTAGTTAGGCCAACTAGATCGTTTTTTCTTGCCATGGGAAGAGGAGCTTTGTGATGGGTTCGATCTTGCAGTGTCCTCTCCCAATGATAGAAGGGGCAGCGAGGGGCACATGTATCGTTGCTATTAAGGATAACAAGATGGGCTCTATTCCTACATGAATAGATCTTGTCTACATCATGTCATCGTTCTTATTGCATTACTCCATTTCTCCATGAACTTAATACACTAGATGCATGCTGGATAGCGGTCGATGTGTGGAGTAATAGTAGTAGATGCAGAATCGTTTCGGTCTACTAACCTTGGACGTCATGCCTATATAATGATCACTTCCTGGGATATCGTCATGATTATTTGATCTTCTATCAATTGTCCGATAGTAATTTGTTTACCCACCGTGTGCTATACTCATGAGAGAAGTCGCTAGTGAAACCTACGCCCCCCGGGTCTATGTTTTCACATATTGCTTTCCGATCTATCTTTTACCGCATTTTCTTTCAGATCTATTTTTCCAAAAACCCAAAACTGCCTTGATGCACTTATTATTTACATATTTTATTTTTTGTTATTACGCGGTTACTTATCCAACCTCATACAAACCGATCTATCTTTTAGCGCGGAGAGACTGACAACCTCTCTTATGCGTCGGGTTGCAAGTATTTGTTCTTTGTGTGTAGGTACCGTTTAGATAGTGTTGCTTGATTCTCCTACTGGTTCGACAACCTTGGTTTCATAACTGAGGGAAATATTTACCATAGATGTGCTGTATCATCCCTTCCTCTTTGGGGAAATACCGAAGTAGTCTCAAGCCACGTCAAAGGAATTTCCGGCGCCGTTGCTGGGGAGGAGGCAGGAAAGTAGTCTCCCGTCCACGTGCCAATTTCTGGTGCAGTTGCCGAGGAGACATCATCAACGTTTATCATGTTCCTAATCACAAATCTTATCTCCTTGCAATTTACATTATTTTCCAATTGCCTCTCGTTTTCCTCTCCCCCACTTCACAAAATTTGTCGTTTTATTCGCCCTCTTTTTTGTTTGCCTTTTTCTCGTCAGATCTCTGGTATGCTTGCAATATTCTTTGTGTAGTCATGATGACTCAAGAAAAGACCAAATTGTGTGATTTTTCCAATACCAACAATAATGATTTTATTAGCACTCCGATTGCTCCTCCACCACTAGTGCGGAGTCTTGTGATATTAATGCCGCTTTGTTCAATCTTGTCATGAAAGATCAATTTTCCGGTACTCCTAATGAGTATGTCGCGTCCCATCTAAAAACATTCGTAGAATTGTGTGATATGCAAAAGAAAAAATATGTGGAGAATGATATTGTGAAGTTGAAATGATTTCCTTTCTCCTTGCGGGATCGTGCAAAAATCTGGTTTTGTTCTTTGCCTGGCAATAGTATCGATTCTCGGGATAAGTGCAAGGATGCTTTTATTAGCAAGTATTTTCCGCCCGTGAAAATTATTCCCCTTAGAACTCAAATCATGAATTTTAAGCAACTTGATAATGAACATGTTGCACAATCTGGGGGAAGAATGAAATTGATGCTAATAAATTGTCCTACTCATGGTTTAAATCTTTGGATGATCATACAATTTTTTTATGCGGGATTGAATTTTGTCTCTAGTAATCTTTTAGATTCCACAGAGGATGGTACTTTTATGGACATTACTTTGGGTGAATCTACTAAATTGCTAGATAATATTGTGGCAAATTGTTCACAATGGCATACTGAAAGAGCACCTACTAGTAAAAAGGTTAATCCGGTGGAAGAAATTAGTACATTGAGTGAAACAGTTGATGCTCTTATAAAGTTAGTTGCTAGTAAAAATGCTCTTATTGATCTTAATGATGTTCCTTTGTCTACTTTGATTGAGCAAAATAGTGATTCCATAGATGTTAATTCCATATCACTAAACACTTTTAATAACAATGCTTATAGAGGTAATTTTAATCCTGGGCCTTTTCTTGGAAATTATTCTAATAATTATGGTAATTCCTATCGTAATTATTCTTACAATAAGAATAGGAGCCCCTCTGTTGTTGAGAGTAATTTTAAAGAATTTATCAATGCTCAAAAAGTTTTCAATAGTACGATCGAAGAAAAGTTGAATGATATGTCTAGAAGTATTGATAGAATTTCCCATGATGTAGAAAATCTCAAGTTGCATGATTTTCCACCTAAGATTAATGAATAAATTAAAGCTTTATATGTTTCTATGGATGAAAGTAATGAAAGAACTGCTATGCTTAGAGGTAAAAGATAATTTTTAGAAAAAGCGTTTTCTTGTAGTTGCCTTCATAAAAGGGAAAACTTTGTTTTTGCCATTCTAGTTTTTGCCCACTTTCCTTATGCCACTTTAGAATTTGAAATTTCACTTCTACCACTCTTAGCTTTTGACAATATATCACAAATTCCATTCCGTGGCAAAAGCAATAATTTTTCATTTCACTTTTGCCACTCTTAGCTTTTGACAATGTATCACAAGTACTACTCTAGAATTATTGTTTTTGCCACAGAATGTCAATTATGATGTATTGTTGAAAGCTAAAAGGGACAAAAGTAAAATGTCAAATTCTAGAGTGGCATAAAGTAAATTAGGCAAAAACTAGAGTGGAAAAAACAAAGTTTTCCGTTCATAAAAATGATGAAGATCTTAAAATGATTGGTGTTTGTTCTATTGATTCCTTGCTTAGAAATAATTAAAATTGATGATGAATGTATTTAATAAGAGTCGGCTTTAGCTAGAAGGCGTCCCAATAATTTGGAGGGTGGAAATCTTGATGAAAGTGGGTTTGGAGAGGTCAAAACTTTAACTAGTGATGGCCCCACTATTTTGGATTACAAAGACTTTAATTATGATAGTTGCTCTTTGTATGAATGTATTTCTTTGTTGCATTCCGTGATAAATTCACCCCACGTTTATGAACAAATAAGGCTTTTGCTAAACATATTGTTGATGCCATGATGAAATCCTTGGAAGAAAAATTGGAATTATAGATTATAATTCCTAGAAAATTACACGATGAGTGGGAACCTACCATTAAAGTCAAGATTCAAAATTACGAGTGCTTTTCTTTATGTGATTTGGGAGCTAGTGTTTCCACAATTCCGAAATCTTTATTTTATGTGCTTGGTCTTACCAATATTGAACAATGTTCTCTTAATTTGCACTTGGCAGTTCACTATTAAAAAACCTTTGGGAAGAACTAATGATGTTCTTATTCTTGCAAATAGGGACTATCTTCCCATAGATTTTATTGTTCTTGATATTGATTGAAATCCTTATCGTCCCATTATACTTGGTAGACTGTTTTTACGCACTATAGGTGCCATGATTGATATGAAAGAAGGCAATATTATTTTCAATTTCCACTTAGAAAGGGTATGAAACACTTCTCTAGAACAAAAATTAAGCCACCATAAGAATATATAATGAGGGCATCCTATGGAGCATAAACTAAAGATGACAGTACTTGAATCTATGCATTATTCCTAGCTAGGGGCGTAAAATGATAGCGCTTGTTGGGAGACAACCCAATGGATAAAATTTATTTGTACTTTTTATTTATTTTCTTGAGTGTTTACAAAATTATTGTACTATTATGATTGTGTTTTTTATGTTTTAATTTGTGTTTGTGCCAAGTAAAGCCTTTAGGATCATGTTGGGTAATAGTTGATTTGATATTTTTGAAAAACAGAAACTTTTGCGTCCAGTCATAGAGTTCTTAAAACTCACAGAAGCAACGAAGAATTTGGAAGTTTTTACAAAAGATTGATATAAAAATTGCTGAGTTTGCCCTAATTTTTCAGAATTTTTTGATTTAGATAATTATGGTCAGAGTATAGATTACTACAAACTGTTCTATTTTTGACAAATTCTATTTCATTGCGTTGTGTGCTTGTTTTGATGAATCTATGGCTTGTATTGGAGGGTCTAAGCCATGGTAAAGTTAGAGTACAGTAGATATAATGCAATAATAAAATATGAGTGGGTTTCCAACAATACTTAGAGTGGTGATTTGCTTTATTATACTAACGTTTCTCACGAAGATTTTGTTAAGTTTTGTGTGATTGAAGTTTTCAAGTTTTGGGTGAGATCATGATGGATGAAGGAATAAGGAGGGAAAAGAGCCTAAGATTGGGTATGCTATGGCACCCGAAGATAATATCCAAGGAGAAACAAGGAACTAAGCTTGGGGATGCCTCGAGTGGCATCCCCTTTTTCTTCCAACAACCATCAGTATTTTACTTGGAGCTATATTTTTATTCGTCACATATCATGATTTTTACTTGGAATGTCTTGTATTATATGAGACTTTGCTTGATTTGCATTTTATTTTTTCAGAAGTATCCTTGTTGTATACACCTATTTGAGACAGCCAAAATAATGTTATGATTTGTTAGAATTGTTCTATATGCTTCACTCAATTTTTTTGAGCTATGGAATTGCTCTAGTACTTCACTTATATATTTTTGAGCACGACGCGCTTTAAATTTTGAAGAAATACTCTCATGCTTCACTTAGATTAATTTGAGAGTTAGTGAATTTTGAAGAAATTCTCTCATGCTCCCCTTATATTAGTTTGAGAGATTCAATTTTTATGCTCATATTCTTTACTTAAATTTATTTGAGCTTGTCAATAGCAATGGCAATATATGAAACTAGTCCCAAAGTGATAGATATTCAAGAGGGATATAAGAAATCTTTCATGAAGATCATTGGACAAATTAAACTTGATTCCTTGTAATAGTTTTGAGACATGATGATAGTAATGTGTGAGTTATGTTGGTGAGTAATTATGCTTTTTTAAGAATATTGGTGTTAAGGTTTGTGATTCCCTATGCAAGCACAAAAGTAAATAGTTATGCAATGAAATCACATCCTACTTATTTTGCATTATTCGATGTTAGTTATGCTTAATGCTTGTGTATGTGAATTTTTGTTTCTTGGCTGGTTGCTTCTCAATCTATTTGTTAGCCTCCACTTGTACTAAGTAGAAATACATCTTGTGCATTCAAAATCCTTAAACCCAGTTTTGCCATATGAGTCCACCATACCTACCTATATGCGGTATTTCCGTTCTGTTCCAAGCAAATTTGTATGTGCCATCTCTAATTTTCAAAATAATTTTCCTTTTTCTGTGCTCGTGCCGCTCATGCAGCGAAAGGGGGGTGACCGATGCTTTTCCATGCTAGATATATTATTCTCAATATGAGTGTTTATTCACTTGTAATTGCAAAAGAGTATGACGATAATAGGGATGCCCAGTCCCGAAATGAAAAATAAATTTACTTTATGTTGTGAAATAATAAATTCCTTGGAAAGTGTTGGTATGGAAGGAAACCGTGGATTTGGCTAGCTATGGATTGTGAAAGAATGGTAAAAAGTAATAAACTTTATTTTTTGTTTGGGAACCGCTTATGATATATCTAGCATGGAAAGGTATTGAAAGCTGTCGGTTGTTTTCATTGACAGGAAAGGCATGCCACCCAAAATATTTTTCTCTCTCAATTTAAACTTTGAGCTGTGACACCTATACAAATCCCTACTTACCTCTGCGAAGGGCTTATCTATTTACTTTATGCAATTTTTACTTTTATTTGAGTCTCCATCTTCTCTTATAAAGCACCAACTAGGGGCACTATGATCGCACTTGAGCATTGGTTGTAGCTAATATTTGAGTGTGTTTCATGAATGGATCAATGATTGAGCATGATGGACTAGGGATAACTTTCTTTAGTGTTGATATTTTGAAAGACATGGTTGCTTGTTGGTATGCTTGAGTATTAAGGTCTTCATGACAAAACTAGACTATTGCTTTGAACCATCTAAAAGTCTAAATGTCCATGCTACAAAAGAAAAGAATATGTGATGAACATGTTATGCAACATTCCACATCAAAAATTCTGTTTTTGTCATTTCCCTACTCGAGGACGAGCAGGAATTAATCTTCAGGATGCTGATACTTATCCAATGTATCTATAATTTTTGATTGTTCCATGCTGTTATATTATCAATCTTGGATGTTTTACAATCATTTTATAGCAACTTTATATCATTTTTTGGGACTAACCTGTTGACATAGTGCCAATTGCTAGTTGCAGTTTTTTGCTTGTTTTTTAGTTCACAGAATATCAGTACCAAATGAAGCCCAAACACCGCAAAACTTTTTGGAGAATTTTTTGGGCCAGAAGACAACTGGGGGACCAAAGAAGTACCTGAGAGGAGTGTCGTGGAGGCCACAAGAAACCAGGGTGGCCTGGTGGGTTGTGCCCTCCATGGGACCCCTCTCTACCGCCTATCAGCCTTATAAATACCCAAATATTCCAAAAATCCTAGGGGAGTTGACGAAACACAATCACATCCACCGCAAGTTTTAGAACCACGAGATCCAATCTAACACCAACACAGAGGGGTGCATCGTCTTCATGGGTGCCTCTCCGATGATGCGCGAGTAGTCCACCATAGACCTATGGGTCCATAGGCAGTAGCTAGATGGCTTCTTCTCTCTCTTTTGATTCTCAATACAATGGTCTCTTGGAGATCTATTTGATGTAATGACTTTTTGCGGTGTGTTTGTTGGGATTCGGTGAAGTTTGAGTTCATGATCAGTTTCAACCCATGAATATTATTTGAGTCTTATTTGATCTCTTATATGCATTATTATTTATTGATTCGTATTTCTTCTTTGAATCTTTGGTTTAGTTAGGCCAACTAGATCGATTTTTCTTGCCATGGGAAGAGGTGTTTTGTGATGGGTTTGATCTTGCGGTGTCCCCTCCAAGTGATAGAAGGGGCAGAGAGGCACGCATGTATTGTTGTTATTAAGGATAACAAGATGGTGTCTATTCCTACATGAATAGATCTTGTCTACATCATGTCATCGTTCTTATTGCATTACTCTGTTTCTCCATGAACTTAATACACTAGATGCATGCTGGATAGAGGTCAATGTGTGGAGTAATAGTAGTAGATGCAGAATCTTTTCGGTCTACTAATCTTGGATGTGATGCCTATATAATGATCATTGCCTTGGATATCGTCATGATTATTTGATCTTCTATCAATTTCCCAACTGTAATTTATTTACCCATCATGTGCTATACTCATGAGAGAAGCCACTAGTGAAACCTACGGTCCCGGGACTATCTTTTAACATATTGCTTTCCGATCTATCTTTTTTCCGCATTTGCTTTCAGATCTGTTATTCCAAAAACCGAAAAATACCTTGATGCACTTTTTATTTACATCATTTATTTTGTGTTCTTACTTGATCTATTTATCCAACCGCATACAAACCAATCTATCTTTTACCATGCAGAGATTGACAACCTCTCTTGCGTCGGGTTGCAAGTATTTGTTCTTTGTGTGCAGTAACAGTTTACATAGTGTTGCTTGGTTCTCCTACTGGTTCGATAACCTTTGTTGCATAACTGAGGGAAATACTTACTGTAGTTGTGCTGCATCATCCATTCCTCTTTGGGGAAATAGCGACACAGTCTCAAGCCATGTCAAGCCTCCAGCTCTTTATTTTTGCCAGAAAGTCCCACCTGCAGATCTGCCAAGGTCTGCCCCCCCCCTTTTGGATGCCATCCTTCAGTTTCAGGGCCTCGTGCTGAGTGGCAACAAGGTCTGTTTCCAGCTGCTGCACCTTGCCCCCCCAGTTCAACCTTGGCCGACTGAGCGGATTTGGCGACATTGGTGGATTCTTGAAGCTTGCCAACATGCTCAGCAACTTGCTTCTCGATGGTGCCTTGGTGCTTTGCCTCCAGCTCTTATATCCGTTACTCCAATCCAGCCGTGAGCCGGTCAGCAAGAGCCCTTTCCTGGGCAGCAAGCTCCTCCTCCTCATAGTCGAGTGAGACCTTGCATGAGGTCTGCTCCGTTTCAGTGTTGGCGAAGAGCTCCTCCGTATCCCTCTAGATCTTCTACTCTTCGGTCATATGGTTGATGAGCAGTGCCTAGGCCTTGCCGAGCTCTACTTACTGCACAGTGAGATCCTTGCGGGTATCGGCGAACCATCGTGCTCGACCTCTGGAGGGGGGAGTGCAATGGACCGACTCCCCTATGTCGGCCTTGCGAAGCACGCGCGCCCTCCTGGGAGCGGCATAGACCGGTGGCTTTTCAAGACTGGGCTCCGTGCCAACCTCGGTGCTTGTGATCCCGGCACCACCAGTGCCGACATGCTCTTCTAGATGGTACTGAGCTGGCGACCCCTCGTCGCGGCCTCCCTCATGTACGGCTTCCTCCTCCTCCTCCTCTTCTTCATCGAGTGCGGTGGCCCTCGAAGTGCTGCCGCATGCGCCAAGGCCCGCTTCCATGACTCGCCGCTCGATGAACTCAAGCTCTGCCTCGATGGTGGCACGAACCATCGATCCTCCGTCCCTGATGTGCACCTCCACCAGGGTGTCAAACCAAGCCAACACCGCCCCTTTTGTCGAGGCCTGCCAGGTTGAGTCCGCCCCGTGTGCGTTGCATGTCGGCATCATCGCCACTGTCGTATCCTTGCGAGAGTTGTTGCAGAGCGGAATGACAGACGACGATAATATAAATTTGCCCTCCGGGCAGAAGAAGATGAGCTACAAGAAGCTCAGGCTGTCGTTGAGCCCTGGACGGATCCGCATGATATCGATGGGACCAGTGTACTCCTAGGCGAAGCGCTTCCATTCATGGAGAGGAGCGATGCGCTTGGTGAGGAAATCATAGCCACCATATGTATGGTGAGCCCGTCAGCTTTTAGCTGAAGCATGCGGGTGATGGTAATCTCTAGCTTCTTGTCATCAGGGGCAAGGGCACTCCACACGTCGTCATAAACATGTTTGGACGTCCGAACCTTGCAGAAGGGCGGGGGCTCCGTGTCGGAGATATAACACCAATCCCCCTTCCACTCTTCCCATTTCTTGTGCAAGTTTCTGGGAGGATACACCTCTTTATGAGAGGCAGGAGGGATCCACATGATGTTGCCGAAAATAGCATCCTTGACCTCTATGCGTGGGTGGAGGAAGTGGAGGAAGAGGGAAACGTTGGGGTCTATTCCTATGAAGTTCTCGCACATATGTGCGAAAATGGAAAGGGTGGTCACCGAGTTTGGTGTGAAATCAAGCAATCAAAACTTGTGAAGATCTACGAAGAAAGCAGAGTAAGGGGGAACCAACCCTCAATAGAAGTATGTTGTGAAGAACGGGTACTTATCGAGGCCAGGCTAGGCATCACCTCGGAGCACCACATGAGCTGGGTGCAGTTTGGTCTCCCTCCCCCACATTGAGGCATACTTAGAGACAAGGTCAGTCATGGACAACGAGGAAGGGGAGAAGACGACACTCTTCCTCCGCATCGCCACCAAAGCTTCCTTTGCCTCGGCGCCAGCCGCCTTCTTGGCTTTCTTTGCCGCGCCAGCAGCAGCAGCTGGGGCTAAACGCTTCGGCGCCATGGCAAGCTCAGAGGCAAACGACAACAGAGATGGAGAGAAAAAACTGGGGGCTCCGTGCTATGAGAATATGAAGGAAGGAAAGAGGCGATGAGGTAGGAGGAATGCGGCTAGGGTGAACGACGCACCTACGAAACCCCTGTTTATACACAAGCCGAAAATGCAAGGGTCCTCTTCCCAAGCCCTGCACGTCGCAGCCTCCTAGGCATGGCCCCTCGAGGCAAATGCCCTGCTTCACCACTCCCACAACCCATAGTTACTGCACATCGTGGGAAAGGTCTCTAGAAATCCTCATGATTGTAGTAAAATTAGGC
The DNA here is from genome assembly GCA_022496015.1 of Hordeum marinum. Taxonomy (NCBI): domain Eukaryota; kingdom Viridiplantae; phylum Streptophyta; class Magnoliopsida; order Poales; family Poaceae; genus Hordeum; species Hordeum marinum. The sequence goes on along the minus strand of CM039673.1, from coordinate 450,773,205 downwards.
CACACGTGTTTGTGCACTGTTTTGTGCCAACAAAAGTTGCGTGTGCATGTCTGGCCCAGGCTCGGGGGCTCCTGTCGGTGTACTCTGAACTGGGGTCCTTATTACCCAGACTTATGCACGGGCAGCCATGGCCCCCAAGTCGGCAAACCCTTGTCGGGCTTACTTCAACCTCTTAGTAACCCAAAGCAAGGACCAATACGGACGACAAGCCTCCTTGTTGGTCGAAGAAACCCATCCACAAGTGCCTCCCAACAAGGCTTTGGCCCGCCAAGCCACCACTCCACCTCACCCGACTGATTGTCTACATCAGCTGAGGTGTCGAGCGAGCAGGCTGTTAGATGAAGCTGGTCGGGGCGCTTGGCAGACGTTGCGGGTATGCAACAGCTTTAATGACACCCGTCCCATAGCGTGGCGATGGATTAAGAGGTAGCTTGGCGAACGGCGCAGAAGGAGAGGCAGTCCTTGCCGGGGAACATCACTAGCGCGCCACCTCACAACACACTCAATGTGCCTGTCCTAATCCTTCAGGGTTAGGTATTTCCCACTACCAGCCCTGACAGTAGGCTAGATAACTACAATATATACTACACACGTAGTTGTTCCTCCCACATCCTTGTCGGGCGATCCCTCCTATACTGTGAACAACACATAAATCCATCAGAACACATGACGTAGGGTTTTACGCTCTAGGCGGCCAGAACTTGACTAAACAATAGTGCATGCAGTCGCCGTTGGTGCTCTTTGTGCCCGAACTCCGTGTAGAACCGCAAAGGGGCCTTGCTGATCCCATAGATTACCAGAACCCTCGACAAAGGCCTAGGTGAGTTCCCTCCTTTTCCTTTTATTTTTTTTCTATTTTTCCATATTCTGTTTTCATTTGTTTAATATACCAAATCATTTTATAGAGTTATAAAAATGCATATGTGTGATAGATGGGTATATTCAGAGCCACACGCTATGTTTCAGAATTGTTGGAGCTATATTTAATATATAATAAATATAAATCCAATGCAAATAATTATTGGAACAACTCAAATCTCCTATATAAATATTTATGTGATTCCTAAAATATTTGTTTGGATTTTAACTCTTGTCGATATTTTGTAAGAATATTATGAATATTTTCTTGGACCTTTTGATGAGATTTGGATATTGATCATTTTGATAAAAATGATTTCTGAGGCTAGCAAGTTTCCTCAATTCAAATTGAAATGAAATTAAAAATGCATGCATGAAATTCAATGACAAACAAATCTAAAGCTAGGGTTCTAACACAGTGCCAGCGTGCCTGGTGAACCGGGATGTGCAGCCGCTCCATCATGGGTCATGCAGGCGCCGGTGCTAGAGGAGTTGCACGGGAGGAGCTGGCGCCAGAGGTGAGCTTTCCCTTGCCATTGCTGCTAAAGATGCCCATGGCGGTAGGGTTCCTTCTCGCCGGTGAGGGATCACGCGGGCTAGATGTGGACGACAGTGGAAGTTGAAGTGGATGAGCCCCACCCCACCTCCCCACCTCTGCACGCGTGAATTATAAAAGGACGACTAATAATCCCCAAATGCAAGGAATCATCATAGCAATTTCCAAAGGTGGAAGTGATAATTATGGAGTGTCGAACCCACAAGGAGCTAAAGGTAAGATCGATATTCTCTCAAGTCCTATCTTCCACCGATACGACTCTACGTACACCGAACATTTGCTTCCATCTAGGAACGAGAAATAAAACTATGTTGTGGGTATGAAGAGGATAGCTTTGCATGATATCGGAGAACTAGAATATAAAAATTGGTGTTGTTATCATAATATTACAATATATTACAAATAGCGAGTGTGGAATAATGATGGGTCGGTGTGCGGAATTATCCTAGGCAATTGGTAACAAGATCGGAAATCATTATTGCAATTTTATATGAGGGAGAGGCATAAGCTAACATAGTTTATCTACTTGGACCATATTCACTTATGATTGGAACTCTAGCAAGCATCAGCAACTACTAAAGATCATTAAGGTAAAACCCAACCATAGCATTAAAGCATCAAGTCCTCTTTATCCCATACGCAACAACCCCCTTACTCGGGTTTATGCTTCTCTCACTCAAGCAACCCACTATAAGTGAATCATGAACATATTGCAACACCCTACAACGGGAATCCTTCACGTGTGTGCGACACGGAAGGCACCATAGCAATTGGCCTAGTGATAATCCCCAAGTGCAAGGAATCATCATAGCAATTTCCGTGGAAGTGATAATTATGGAGTGTCGAACCCACAAGGAGCTAAAGGTAAGATCGATATTCTCTCAAGTCCTATCTTCCACCGATATGACTCTACGTACACCGAACGTTTGCTTCCATCTAGGAATGAGAAATAAAACTATGTTGTGGGTATGAAGAGGATAGCTTTGCATGATATCGGAGAACTAGAATATAAAAATAGGTGTTGTTATCATAATATTACAATATATTACAAATAGCGAGTGTGGAATAATGATGGGTCGGTGTGCGGAATTATCCTAGGCAATTGTTAACAAGATCGGAAATCATTATTGCCATTTTATATGAGGGAGAGGCATAAGCTAACATAGTTTCTCTACTTGGATCATATGAACTTATGATTGGAACTCTAGCAAGCATCCGCAACCACTAAAGATCATTAAGGTAAAACCTAACCATAGCATTAAAGCATCAAGTCCCCTTTGTCCCATACGCAACAACCCCCTTACTCAGGTTTATGCTCTTGTAACTCAAGCAACCCACTATAAGCGAATCATGAACGTATTACAACACCCTACAACGGGAATCCTTCACGTGTGTGCGGCACGGAAGGCACCATAGGATAGCACCAAAATAAACATACAACACAAACCAATCTAAATCATCAATCACCCCAAAGGACAAAAGAAATCTACTCAAAACATCATAGGACGGTAACACATCATTGGATCATAATATGTGGTATAAAGCACCATGTTCAAGTAGGGGATTACAGTAGGGTGCGGGAGAGTGGACCGCTAAAAGGAGATGAGGATGGTGATGAAGAAGGTGATGTTGATTAAGACGATCATCGTGGCGATGATTCCCCTGGTGGCACTCCGACACCACCGGGAGAGAGGGGAGAGGGTCTCCCCCTTGTGCTTCCTCCTTCATGCCCCCCTCGATGGAGAGAGTTTCTCCCTCTGGTCCTTGGCCTCCATGGTGTTTATGGACCCTCCGGGATGATGAAGATGGCCTCCGATGATGGTGCCCCCCTTCGACAGGGTGGCGAAGAGGACCAGATTGGTTTTTCATGGCTCTGGAGGATTTCATGCCCTCACGATGTTGCTTCAGAAGAGCGACTGATTCCTCCATTAGCCGGTCATGCTCGATGCGGAGATTCGCATGGTCATACACAAGTTCGACGATGATGGCGGTCAACTTCTCCATCAACCCATTGTTCTGCTCGTGCAGCTTCTCCAAGCCGTCTATCTGATTCTTTAGCATTTCAAGCTTGATGAAGAGTTTGTCCATGTTGTCCATAGGTAGCACAGTGACAATGGTCGCCTTCCCCTTCTTCTTCTTTCGCCTTCCCTTGCCATGATCACTGCAGAGGTATTGATCAAAAGAGCAATATGGGTCCAACATTTTTTGCTCACTGCCGAAGTTGTGAGATTCATCCTCCCAAACTTCCTCTCTTAGCGGTAGGCCAGCGAGCTGATGTAGTGCTCGCGATTGCTCATGTGCGACTAAACGTGCCATTCTTGCTTGCCGTTTCGACAGAATGCGCGCACGTAGCACATGCTCAGTTTTATCCTCCGGGACATTGTCGACGGGAGCGACGTCCAGGTTCGCCATAGCAAGGTTGGCATTTGCTAAATCACCAATCTAAGGACAAATGAATTAAATTCAATTCAGAAGTGCATGTGCCAGAGAATAGCTGAATGACCAATCTAAATACAGAGCGATAAGTATGATAGCATTGATAAGCCATCTATGTAATCCAAATGAACTGAGGAATGTGCTAACTATGTGTGGAGATCGAATACTACTGATTTATGCCATCTATGCAATCCAAATATATCAAATATGGCCTGACTAAATGTTAAAAAACCTGGATAGTACCGATTTGAAATCTTAATGGGAGATCTGTATATATTTTGGATCAAAACAAACATAACAATATTGGTACATATTTCTCGAACCCCACCATGAACCCAGATTGTCCCCCAAACCTAGGATTTAATTAGTGATGCTACATGCATAATAAAACATATTAACCACCAAAAGTAGACATACCCTACCGATTTGAAACCACCAAACGATACGTATGATGCGTTGGGATTACTTACATGAGCACAATGATTGCTGGATCCTCCCCCCATGGAGGTGGAACCAAGAACTTGTTTTCCGACAATCTTTGAATGAACTTGTCGCTCAAGTTCTCCCATGTATTGATGAGTCAACTCCTTCGTTGGCTTCGGGGAAGGAGTCGGCTTCTCGGCCATCAAGATCGAATCTTGCACGATGGAGGCGCGTGCACGCAGCGAGGAGGAGGACACATGGCTGCAGGAAAGAGGAGAACAAGAGGCGGCAGGCGGGGAGTAATGTCAAATGGTTTCAACAAAAAAGGGTTTTGGAGGCTAAATAGGATGAACAAATGCCATGGAGGGATCACACAGTAGTCACGGAGAGCCATACCATCTGAAATTTTAAGTCAATTCTGGCAAGTTTTCTTCTTGCGGTCAAGCGCCTAGTGAGCAGGAGCAAAGACATGCAACTATGGCCCACAAAAGTATCTCGCATCAAATAGATGAGCGTGTTCAGGGAGCACACCAGACTATCCAATATGTTGGTCGGATGCATCTACGATACCAACCGGTAGTTGGATATATTAGATGGTCAACCAGTAGTTGGATATATTAGATGGTCTGTTTAACAGAGAACAAGATCTGGCGTGGAAATGCGTCTCATCCGACAATATCATGCCAACCGGACGGTCGTCGGGGACGGTAAGAAATGCCTCGGCTGGAGGCGCGCTCACGGGTATGTTACATGCCTAGAAGTAAGGTGCTAATGGAGGGGTTCATGCAACGAAATAAGTTTTTCCGAGGGTCAGTGAGCGACATAAGATCCTCCAGATGTCATTTAGTAAAAATAATACCCTGCTTGACCCATTCACATGTGCCCCACAACAGCAAAGTTGCAATTCTTTTCTTTAAAAAACTCAAGTTTTTCTCGCGGTACAGAATGACATGTTAACATGGAGGGCATAAGCAGACCAACTTTTTGTTGAATGGCTAGAAGAACAGACCACTAAGGTTCAAGTCCTATACTTGATGTTCACGGTCAAATTAGCATACCATCTTCGTATGAGTCTGAATGCCCTAAAAGCCAGACAACCGGGATCTTCAGTTCCGCTCATACAACACAACGCATGGCTCATGCTATGGGCAACCAATGCACCAAATAAAGCAATAATTCATGTTTGGAGGTTGATAAGGAATGGGCTGGCCGTGGGCACGGAGTTACACCGTCGAAGGATCAAACCAGGTGTGTTTTGCATGCATCGCTTGCAGACGGGAAGAGACCTCCTATCACATATTTTTGGCCTTCCCACACTCTGCATTATTCTGGAAATTTTTGTGTTAGGAGGAAGGAGCACGAGTGGAGATTCCACCACCCATGGATGGGTCCCAGTGTGTGGTCTCGACTTAGATGAAGAGTTGTCTTACTGACGTGGGGGATGCGGAGAAAGAAACGATGATCCAAGGGATGTATGGGTGGTCGTGTGCACACAATGAGTCAAGAGATGGTAAGAGAATCTTGGATGCTAGGGTGGTGGAAGATAGAGTTCATAATCATATGCTGGAGTGGTGCTCAGTGCATGAGGAAATTATGGCATCAATGGAGCCCAAACAAGTTGAGCGGTGGAAACCACTAGAGCCGGGATGGATCAAGATCAACATCATCGAGGGCGCAAGACAAGGGGCGTTGGAGTGATTCTCACGACCACGATGGTGCATTTAGGGGAGGGGTTGCGATATTCTTCCCAAGCATCATCGATCCTGAACTTTGGAAGATTCTAGCGATGAGGTGAGCAGTGCAAATGGAGATGGAATTGTATGTTCAGAAAGTTCATGTGGAGTTAGAAAAGAGTTAAATATCGCTAGGGGTGCCTTAACTTGTCCGTCGCTATCACTTTGATACCTAAACTTCCAAAATATATGAAACCACTATTGCAACTTGTTCCGTCGTGCATATAAGGTGCCTCCTTACATATTTGCATGTATGCCCTGCCTATGTGGCGTGCTAGCCTTTGGTGTCCCACATGTCGGTGACTGAGAGCGAGGAGGTGCTAGGTGTCCTGATGTGAGTTCTTTCTATAGGAACCCCCTCATAATATATTTAGTCATGTAGCAAAAACAACGTGATTTTTTTTGCATGGAGGGGTGTTGAATGACGAACTGCCTGGTTTATACCAGGCGTGATCTGACCGGTCAAACTAAATTTTTGGTAGAAATGTTAGCTAAAAATTTATACAAACAAACACCACGTATGGCTGCTCCGCAATTTTCTTGAGGCGTTATCTACTGGTTTTATTTTTAAAGACCGATGGATCGCACTAGTTAGTATGCTAGAGAGAATAACAAAGAAAAATAAACATTTTAAGGATCAACAAAGAAAAAATACACTGGATGGAGAGTTTGAACCGAGGGGGGCATCCTGGTTAACAACATGGAAGTTGCCACCTGGCTGAACTACGTTTCTAGACAAATTCCACGTATCGCTTTGCAATTTCCTGCTTTGTTCTCTACTATATTTTTTACTTATTTTAATTTGGTTTAGTATACATAAATTTTAATGTATTAAAAATACAGAAATTATCAATATACAATCATTTTGTATTTTCAATCTTTATGCTGTTTTCATTGTGTACCTTAAAGAGGTAAGCATGAACTTTTTCTACATGAATTTGTTAACATAATTGTATTTTTTCTTACTTTTCTTTCTTACCAATGGGAAAATAATACCAAAAATAAAAATAAACATCAACATGAAAAAGTGAATGGAAAATTGTGCAGGCCCATAGGAGTGTAAAATAAAAAAATCGCTTGAAGATATACACGCGAGTCTATATATAAAATTCTTGCTATTATATGTCATCAATTAGAGTTTGGTTTGGTGGTAGGTAGTAAAAGTTAAGGCCAACTCCAACACACGATCTTAAATAGACGTCTTTTTCTCCGCTTTTTTCCGTTTGGGGGTGGCAATGTGACTGTGTCCGCCTGGATTTGTGGATTTGTCAGCCGTGTGCCCAACGTGTGTGTGTATTTTGGCCACATCTCGTCCCTTGTGCATGCAAAATATGAAAAGATGAAAGGATGTGGTGATAGTTCACACCATCGGCCACGCTCTGACCATTTCATGTCGGCTGACAACAAAGCTAATGGCCTACAGAATGGTCACCCAAGTTTTATGCCGCCAAAAAAACCAACATCCGGCACACGAGTCAACCTTCAAAATGGACACATTTTTAGGGCTAGCAACAAAGCCAGCGGCCGCCACATGAGCCAACCTTCAAAATGGACAAGTTTTTGGCGTCGGCAACAAAGCCAGCATCTGACACACCAGCGAGCCTTCAAAATGGACAACAATCGCGGTTGAGGTCTCACCTAGTTTAGACCATTGCGAGCGAACATCTCCCTCTGCCGGTTCGCGAACCAAGCCTTCCTCTCCGGTGACATGTTGTTCTTGTCGATGCTCATGAAGGCGAGTGCCACCTCTTTTTCTTTGGTCTCAACATTGGTGTCATCGATCTCAAGCTTCTTGAGTTGAGTGGCCTCCATGATGTGAAGCTTCCTCCTCTTCCTGGCCTCCTCCATTTCAATCTTCGTCATTTGGAGATCTAGTTATATATTCATTTGCTCCTCCTTCCCTTTGCCCGTCCTCTCTTCCCTCAATTCCTTTTGGATAATCATGTTCTCCAATGTTCCTTGCAAGGCTATAGAAGTCACATCACGCTTGTTGTTGGCCTTTGAGGTTGTCTTCCCCCTTGGTCTCTTGATAAAGTCTCCCTCGTCAGCCACGACCACCTTCCATACTTTCTTCTTACGAGCAGCATATTGGTCTTTGAAATTGGGGCAATCTTTGAGCGACCAACAATGCGCGAGACTAAATGGCTTGTTCTTGTGTCATGTCTTGAAGGCTTCCAAAGATTGGAATGAGTACACAACCAAAGATACGGCCACAATTGTAACATGGAAGGACACAAAATACATGAAAACATAAATTGCATGAATGGACACATGGATAAAAAATGAGATGAGATGTGGGAATAGTGCTACGGAAGATGAACGACCGACGAGCCTGTGCTCATCGCGGACAGGCAGCGGCTGATAGAATGACCGGCCAGGGTCGACATAACGCTAACATGAGGAGGGTGTGTGCCTTGGCAACAATGTACTCCTTGTCGTCGACGTCGGCCTTGTGTTGCGCGGCATGCAGCGCGGCCTCCTTGGCGGCGATGTCCACAATGGCCTTCTTCTCTGGCACCTTTGTATATCGATTCTTCCTCTTGGCCATTTCAACGTCTAGCTTGGCGAGCTCCACCGGCATGAGATCCGACCGCGACTTCTTGGAAGTCTTCTTCTTTACCGCGGGGCGCGCGACCACGACCGGGTCGCCGGGATTCATTGGGTCGCTAGCCATGGTGGAGGGGAAGAGGGAAGAGGGGGAGCGGGAGAGTTTTGAGAAAAAATTAGGGAAAGTGGGGCGGTCGTGTCCCCGACGGGCGGGCCAGGGGGAGGATAAGGGCGCGCGTCCCATCCATCCGCATGTGTTCATTCAGCCGCAAACGCGGCCCAAAGTTGGGCATGGAATGGGTAGAAAGTGGACCAAAAACGGACATTGGTCCATTTGCTCCCGCACATTGGGCGGCCGGTTCTGTCCATTTACACCCAAACGGACGCGGCCGGACCATTTGGGGTCACGCATTGGAGTTGGCCTAAGCAATGCATGTACCTGAGGTCCCATGATTGATCCTTTATTTTTGTTGTTAGAATTATTAGGATTTTTATTACGATGTTAAATTAAAATCCAGTGTTTTTTCTAGAAAAGAATCAATCATGCGGCTCACCCAAACACCTGTTTGCTTTTAGACACTGACATGTGGATCACTTTCATGCTGGCATGCCACATGGGTAGGCATACGTTTGAATACGAAAAGAGGCGTCTTATTTGCATGACCGAACAAATTGTAGCATCAGTTTCATGTATTTTACAAATTTAGACACCAAAATGACTATGATGGACAAGTTAAGACACCTCCAATGTATTTAACTCGTTAGAAAACAAAGGAGTGGTCTCCATGCTAAATGATGGGGGCAAGAACCTGTCAGCACTAGGACCGTATGTTGAAGGTATAAAGGAGATGCTTTGTACCCGACAAGATCATAGGGCCAGTTGGGCTTAGCGGACAAGCAATTTCGTCTCTCATGTCCTAGCTCGAGAGGGGGTAAGAACATCTACAACCACGATAGAAAAAATGACCCCTCAAACACGTGCGGACACGCTCGAACACGCCTGAAATAAACACCACCACATCCGGACATCCCATACTATATTCTCAAATCCATACAAAAGCATGCAAACGAAAAAACCTACCTACTACGCAGAAACCTAACTACTCCTCATCGGAGATTTTGACGATCTTCGTGCCCTCTGTCGGATAAATGTGCGGCAGCTGCAGCTACGCCCCCTTCGGCACCTCCGCTTTAGCTGCCTCCGACACCTCCGGCTGCTCTGATGTGGCCTCCTTCACTGCTATCTCCGTGTTGAGGCCGTCAAAGATGGTGCCTGCCTCTGCCTGCCTCTGTTGGATGTGGCCTCCACCTTGGCCTCACCCCAAATGGAATCCAGGATGGCCTGCTGCAACGCATCTCCTCGGCTTGGGTGACGACGAACTTTGTCTCCACCTCTGCCATGTTCAAGACTGGAGTAGTCTGGTCCGCCTTGATCTGCTCCATCTCTTCCTCCTCCATCACCTATGGAATCTCTACCTCCAGGTACTCCTCCTCCTCCTCCGGCTTCGACGAGTCCGGAGGCAGACCTGCAACAATGCGGGCGGCGCGCTGAGACCGAATTTCCATCTTGATATGTATCCGGTGCTTCATTGTTTGCATAACATACGTGGTGATCGTTAGGCGGACCATAATGATGCCCGAGAGCATGGGATAGGAGGCGGAAGGGCTCGGGTGGTGGCAGAGGGAGGGAGGAGGTGGATGTGCTAGGGATGGGGGACGCCGACCGACTTAAATAGCCGGCTATGGCCTTGGACAGTGAGCCAGTGAGGCGCCATGCAATGTCAAATCGCGTCAACTTTTGATGCTCCCATCATGTCCTACACTTTGTTTGGTTAATAAAGTTGCGATTACCCCTAAAAGGTCCTATACTTGACATCGGTGCTTGTATTTTCCTCAATCCTAAGATGACATGCCAACGCCGTCTCTAGGGCACGCTCATAGGTGTAGGGTGTGTATACATGCATTCATAGGGATGAGTGTATGTGCATGTATGCATGAGCGTGTGTGTTTGTGTTGCCTTAAAAACAAACACATATGTCGTAGAACCAAGTGGGAGAATATCATGCGGAAACCAACATTCAAAGAAAACTTTATGGAAACCACGTTCGAAAGTTTCAGAAAAATATGATTTTCTGGAGGATCTTAAGAGGATGATGTACCATTGTGATGTGAATTTTCAAGAAAGAACACATTACATGAGGCGATCTATAAAGAAAGCAAATTTGGCTATGAATAGTGACATTACTGTTCGACCCCGATTTTGTTTTTTTCATAGATCATATCACATGATGTGTTTGAACTTGAAATTATGAATGGCAATAAATCCCACTCGCTTAACATTCCATATTTTTCTATGATTTTTTTGAAATTTCAAAACATCATTTTGCATGGTTTTCATCGATTTCCACTGAATGTTGGTTTGTCGTACGATATTCCACCAATCCAATCGGTCAGCTCTATAAGCTACCAACCAAAAATTGCAATCGATGTTTTGTTTTGCAAATGCCAAGGACATAAAAGGTATGAGCACATTTGCACATAACGATTGTTTTGGAGGAGGCACTAACTGGAGGGGCCAAAAGGTGCAGTGGCGTTGCATCTACCGCATCGACAACATAGTATTGACGGCGTGGTGAACTAGAATCTCGGCTTTTGATGGGGGTGATGGTCGCACGTAGGAGGGTGGCACTATCTTTTGTGGTGATGACATCGAGGGCAGTTGGGCCTGTTGTTACAACATATTTCTCCATGTGTGGTTTTGGTAATTTATGACAATCCCTATGGACTAATGGTTGCTTTGAGTTTTACTTTAGGGATTTGAGCATAGGCATTTCTTGAAGTCCATTTTTTGGTTTCAAGGAGTTTATGTGATGACCAAGGTCGTATTCAAGGATTTATCCAAAGATTGTTCTGTGAGAGTTGATCTTACTACATGGATGTCTTGAAGAAGAATATTATGTGAACATTCATGTTTATCTTCAAGACATCACCTTTATGAAGAGAAGAGAAGATACAAGGTTGATCAAGACTAAGGCAAAGAGTGATTCAAGTTGATCAACACACAAAGCATAGAATATGTACCAAGTGGGATCAAGTGATCTCATGGTACGGTAAGTATTGTCCATTACGCTTTCTGTACTAACCCATGGTCAATGTGAGTGTTCTTTGTGGGGTTAGCTATATTTCCATGGGCTCCCAATAAGAGGAAGATCTCATTCAACCCATGGAGGATGACATCAAGTGGTGATCGTCATCAAGGTTGCGGTGTCCAAGTTCAAGTGAAGCATCAAGAAGAGATCACATGATTGAAGGTTGCCATCGATTATGGTGATAATGGATATGTGAAGATGTGCTGAAGAGAGGCTCACCCATAGTGGAGTATGGGGTGGCAATCTAATAGTCTTGATCGAGCGATGCAATCAAGAAAGGTGTACCATGTTGAGGCAGACAAGATCGCCATCATCTAGATCAAGTGGACTTGCGCAAGGAAAATGTTTGACCTTGATAGGGTTTTCTATTTTACCTGTCTCACGGTGATAGTCGGGAGACCGGATTATAGGATTGATAGTCATTTTATCAAGGGGGCTCTCGAGTGAGTAGCTTGATCGTATCGTTTAATGACAACTCAAACCATTGCATTCTTGGCATCATTATCTTTCTTGGTTCTTTCGCTTTTCTCTATGTGAGTTTTGGAGCGTATGGTCATCTTCATGACAAGTTTGAGTTCATCGAAAATGGAGTTCATATGCATCTTCTATTATGTTCTTTATGTTGGAGTTTTTGCCGGTTCTTCATTCATAAAGGTTTCACATCTCTATATCATTGGCATTTTTCTTTGCTGTTGGATAGCTTGAGCTCGCGTTCTTTGGCTTTTCTCTATCCAACAAGCTTGAGTGTGCTCAATTCGGAGCTTAGACGCAAAAGTTATGGCAACTTCAGTCGCTGAACAATTTTCTATGCTCAGGTGGTAGTACCTCTCTAGGCAGCGATAGTACCGTTGTCCGGTACCGCTCGTACTACCGCTGCTTTTGAGGTCTCGAATTTTCATGCCGGGTTGCGTGAAAGTTGAACGGTAGTGCGAGAGGTAGTACCACTTATAAGCGGTAGTACTGCCCGCCCACTACCGCTCCACTTTCGCTTGTAAGCGGTAGTACCACTTGGGAGAGCGGTAGTACCGCTTGGGCGAGCGGTAGTACCGCTCCGGCAGCACTACCACCTTGTGGCTCCTCGCCATTGCTCTGCTTTGTGGTTTCTACCATCCGAGCGGTAGTACCTCTCTTCGGATCGGTAGTACTGCTTATGTGCGGGCCATGGACATAACGGTTGGGTTTGGGGAGGCCTATAAAAGGGGGTCTTCTTCCCAAATGATTGTTATCTGTTGAGCTCGTGTTCTCCCCCCATTGTTGACCTTGTTGGACCTTGCTAACTCGCAATCCCTTCAGTGATTCTTGCTAGTTCTTGAGGGAAAAGAGAGAGTAGATCTAGATCTACGTTTCCACCAATCACTTTCTCCTCTATGTGAGAGGAATCCATTGGATCTAGATCTTGGAGTTCTTTGTGTTCTCTTTCTTGTTCTTCCTCTCACATTCCTCCATAGATTTTGTCATCTTATTGGGATTTGAGAGTGAGGGGCTTGTACATTCCGTGTGCCCTTGCCATTGCATCAGTTGCATCGGTTTGAGTTCTCACGGTGATATGTGGAAGTGAAGTTTGAGAATCTTATTACTCTTGGGTGTTTGGGCACCCTAGAGCTTGTGCCTCTTGGGTGTTGATACGTACATTTTGCATCATGATTTCTTATTGATATTTATGTTATTCTTGTCCATTATTTCTTATTATTCTCTTTGAATATGCAAGGTACATTACAAAGATGGAAATCTCAGGAAACTGGAATTCTGGACCGGGAAACCAAGAAAAAGGCAGAAAAATCACCAGACTACAAGGGACCTGAAACTTCACAAAGAATTTTTATGGAATATTTAAGAATTATTGGCCCAAAAATATACCAGAGGGGGGCCACCTATTGGCCACAAGCCAACAGGGCGCGCCTTGATGGCTTGTGGGGCCCCAGCAGGTCTCCTGATCCCCTCTTCTCCTATATGGCGTGTTAGCCCTAGAAAAAATCATAAGCAATCTTTCGGGACAAAGCATTGCCGTCTCTCGGTGGAAACCTTGGCAGAGGCCTTTTTGCAGTTCGACTGGCTGATTCTGCTGGGAAAATTCTCTCCGAGAGGGGGACATTGAAGCCATCGTCATCACTAACGCTTCCTCCTTCATGGGAGGACCAATCTTCGTTCACATCTTCACCATCAACATCTCATCTCAAACCCTAGTTCATCTCTTGTATTCAATTTTTGTCTCAAAACCTCAGATTGGTACGTGCGGGTTACTAGTAGTGTTGATTACATCTTGTAGTTGATGCTTGTTGGTTTACTTGGTGAAACATATTATGTTCAGATCCTTAATCTTCATTATTATACCTCTGATCTTGAACATGTTGATGAGGTGTGAGTAGTTACTATTGTTCCTCAGGACATGGGAGAAGTCTTGTTATAAGTAGTCATGTGAAGTTGGTATTCGTCCGATATTTTGATGATATGTATGTTTATACTTATCTTAGAGGTGTCATATGAACGTCAACTACATGACACTTCACCATGTTATGGGCCTAAGATAGTCATTGTGGAGTAACAAGTAGATGATGGGTTGCTAGAGAGACAGAAGCTTAAACCCCGGTTTATGCGTTGCTTCATAAGGGGCTGATTTCGATCCACATGTTTCATGCTATGGCTATATTTATCTTAATTCTTCTTTCGTAGTTGCGGATTCTTGCGAGAGGGGGGTAATCATAAGTGGGTTGCTTGTTCAAGTAAGAACAACACCTTCGCACCGGTCCATCCACATATCAAATTATCAAAGTAGCGAATGTGAACCAACTCGGCATGATGAACATGACTAGACAGGAATTCCCATGTGTCCTCGGGAGCGCTTGCTTCATATAAGAATTGTTTCCATCCTATCCTTTGTTATAAAAAATATTTGGCTACCTTGATGCACGTTACTTGTCACTCGTTACAAATTATCTTGGTTCAAAACTATCTACTACCGTTACTCACAACACTTGCAAAGAATACCTTGTTGAAAACTGCTTACCATTTCCTTCTGCACCTCATAGGGTTCGACACACTTACTTATCGAAAGGACTACGACTATTTCCCTATACTTGTCGATCATCAGGTGCTTTGACACCCTATACGGTTGGTGGTGCCTCGGAGCTCAATCATTGTGGTGTAAACCTTCATGCAAGCATCGAGGTATCCAATTAGGTTCTGGAGATTGCCCCGAGCAATTTGTATGGGTTCCGGTGACCGCCCCCAAGGGTTACCAAAGTGTACAGGTTTGGTGACCGCTCCCAAGGGTTGCCATTTGTATGGGTTCGGTTGTTGGGGAACGT
The DNA here is from genome assembly GCA_022496015.1 of Hordeum marinum. Taxonomy (NCBI): domain Eukaryota; kingdom Viridiplantae; phylum Streptophyta; class Magnoliopsida; order Poales; family Poaceae; genus Hordeum; species Hordeum marinum. The sequence continues at coordinate 450,758,198 of CM039673.1, read as the reverse complement.
TGCATGGGAAACAAAAAAATTCCTACGCACACGCAACATCTATCCATGGTGATGAGCATCTATGAGAGGGAGAGTGGATCTACATACCCTTGTAGATCGCTAAGCAGGAAGCGTTAAGAAACGCGGTTGGTGTAGTCGAACGTCTTCGCGATCCAAATCACCGAGCATCCCACGATATCATCACGATCCGTCCTGCGATCCAATCACGATCCGTCCCACGAACTCATCACGATCCGTCCCGCGATCTCATCACGTTCCGTCTCGCGATCTTGATCACGGTCCTTCCGATCTAGCGCCGAACGGACGACACCTTCGCATTCAGCACACATACAGCTCGATGACGATCTCCGCCTTCTTGATCCAGCAAGAGGGAGCAGAGAGGTAGATGAGTTCTTCGGCAGCGCGACGGCGTTGCGGCGATGGTGGTGGAGCTATTCCAGCAGGGCTTCACCTAAGCACCGCTGAAAACCGATCTAGAGGAGAAAACAATCTAGAGCAAGAAGAGGGCAACACGTGGCAATTGGGGTTAGCTCTTACCTCTAAATCCTCTAGTATATATAGGAGGGAGGGAGGGGAGGAGGCAGCCTCAAACTTGGCCAAAATTGGAGGTGGAGGAGTCCTACTCCAATCCTATTAGGAGTAGGATTCCTCCTTTCCACTTGGAAACTCTTTCCACCTCTCCACCTTTGGATTTTTTTCCTTCTCAAACAACTCCAGCCGCATGGGACCTTAGAGGAGGCTTAAGACAGCCCACCAAGGGCTGGTTTACCTCCTCCCACAGCCCATTTAGCCTGTTGGGTCGATACATCCCTCCCGATGATCCCCCGGTACCCTGCCGGCACTCCCGATACACTACCGATGAGCCCGAAACTTTTCCGGCGACCAAAACAGGACTTCCTATATATCAATATTTACCTCCGGACCATTCTGGAGATCCTCATGACGTCCAGGATCTCATCCAACACTCTGAACAACCTTCGGTCACCATCATAGATAATTCTATACTACCGAAACATCACCGAACCTTAAGTGTGCAGATCCTCGTGACGTCTGAGATCTCATACGGGACTCCGAACGACCTTCGGTCACCACCATACATAACTCTATACTACCGAAACATCAACGAACCTTAAGTGTGCAGACCCTGCAGGTTCGAGAACTATGTAGACATGACCGAGACACCTCTACGGTCAATAACCAATAGCAGGACCTGGATACCCATATTGGTTACTACATATTCTACGAAGATCTTTATTGGTCGAACCTCTATGTCAAGGATTCAGTTAATCCCGTATGATGTTCCCTTTGTTCTTCGGTATGTTACTTGCCCGAGATTCGATCGTTGGTATCTACATACCTAGTTCAATCTCGTTACCGTCAAGTCTCTTTAGTCGTTCCGTGATACAAGATCCCGTGACTAACACTTAGTTACATTGCTTGCAATGCTTATTGTGATGTTGTATTACCGAGTGGGCCCTAAGATACCTCTCCGTCACACGCAGTAACAAATCCCAGTCTTGATCCATGCCAACCCAAGAGACACCCTCGGAGATACCTGTAGAGCACCTTTATAGTCACCTAGTTACGTTTCAACGTTTGATACACACAAGGTACTCCTCCGGCGTCAGTGAGTTGCATGATCTCATGGTCATAGGAACATATACTTGACATGCAGAAAACAGTAGCAATAAACTGACATGATCATATGCTATGTTTCTAGTTTGGGTCTTGTCCATCACATCATTCTACTAATGATGTGATCCCGTTATCAAATTACATCTCATGTCCATGACTAGGAAACCATAGACATCTTTGATCAACGAGCTAGTCTATTAGAGGCATACTAGGGACATGGTGTTGTCTATGCAATCGACACATGTATCTGAGTTTCCGATCAATACAACTATAGCATGGATAATAAACGATTATCATGAGCAAGGAAATATGATAATAACCAATTTATTATTGCCTCTAGGGCATATTTCCAACAGTCTGCCACTTGCACTAGAGTCAATAATCTGGTTCACATCACCATGTGATTCGCATTGTTATGAATCTAACACCCAACGAGTTCTGGGGATCGATCATGCTTTGCATGTGAGAGAGGTCTTATAGTTAACGGGTCTACGATATTTAGATCCATGTGTACTTTGCAAATCTCTATGTCAAACTATAAACACTGCTACCACACTCCACTTGGAGCTATTCCAAATGGCTGCTCTACTATACGTATCCGGATTGCTACTAAGAGTCATCCGGATTGGTGTCAAAGCTTGCATCGACGTAACTCCGTACGACGAACTATTTCTTACCTCCATAATCTAGAAGCATTTCCTTAGTATTTTAGTATTAAGGATGATCTTGACCGTTGTCCAGTGATCCACTCCTGGATCACTCTTGTACCCCTTGTACACAGCATGGCATACTATACAGAGCCTATGGCTAAGGCATAGGGGACGACATTCGTCCTTTCTCTTTCTTCTGCCGTGGTCGAGCTTTGAGTCTCACTCAACTTCACACCTTACAACGCAGGCGACAACACTTCTCTCTGACTAATCCATTTTGAACTCTTTCAAAATCTTGTCAAGGTATGTACTCATTCAAAGTCTCATCAAGCATCTTGATCTATCTCTATAGATCTTGATGCTCAACAATTAGGTAGCTTTATCCAGGTCTTCCTTTGAAAAACTCCTTTCAAACAACCCTTTATGCTTTCTAGAAATTCTACATCATTTTCGATCAACAATATGTCAACCACATATGCTTATCAAAAACTCTATAGTGCTCCCACTCACTTTATTGCAAATACAAGTTTCTAATAAACTTTGTATAGACTCAAAAACTTTGATCACCTCATCAAAGTGTATATTCCAACTCCAAGATGCTTGCTTCAATCCATAGAAGGATCATTGAAGCTTGCTCACCTTTTATCATCCTTAGGACAAACAAAACCTTCTGGTTGTATCACATACAACCTTTCCTCAAGTAAACCGTTAAGGAAACGATGTTTTGACATCCATCTGCCAGATTTCATAATTGAAAAATGCAGCAACTGCAAACATAATCCCAACAGATTTTAGCATCGCTACGAGTGAGAAAGTCTCATCGCAGTCAACTCTTTGAACTTGTCGGAAATTTCGTTGTGACAAGTCGAGCTTTATAAATGGTGACATTTACCATCAACGTCTGTCTTCATCTCAAAGGTCCATTTGTACTCGACGACCTGCCGTCCAACAACCAAGTCTACCAAAGTCTATACTTGGTTTTCATACATGGATCCTTTTTCGGATTTCATGGCCTCTAACCATTTGTCGGAATCCGGGCCCATCATCGCTTCTCCATATCTCGTAGGTTCATCATTGACCAACAACATGTTGGGGAACGTTGCATGGGAAACAAAAAATTTCCTATGCACACAAAGATCTATCCATGGTGATGAGCATCTATGAGAGGGAGAGTGGATCTACATACCCTTGTAGATCGCTAAGCGGGAAGCGTTAAGAAATGCGGTTGGTGTAGTCGAACGTCTTCGCGATCCAAATAGCCGTGCGTACCGCGATCCCATCACGATCCGTCCCGCGATCCAATCACGATCCATCCCGCGATCCGATCACGATCCGTCCCACGAACTTGATCACGATCCTTCCGATCTAGCACCGAACGGACGGCACCTCCGTGTTCAGCACATGTACAGCTTGATGACGATCTCCACCGTCTTGATCCAGCAAGAAGGAGTGGAGAGGAAGAAGAGTTCTCCGGCAGCCTGACGGCGCTCCGGTGATGGTGGTGGAGCAATTCCGGCAGGGCTTTGCCTAAGCACTGCAGAAATCCAATCTAGAGGAGAAACTATGCACTGGAGGAACGGGTAGCACGTGGCTCAAAATCTAGTGCAAAACCCCTCAATACCACCAGTATATATAGGAGGAGGGGAGGAGAGGAGACAGCTTGGCCACCAAGCCAAGCTGGTTCAGCCGAAGTGGGAGGTGGAGGAGGACTCTCCTCCTCCAATCCTAGTAGGACTAGGATTGCTCCTTTTTGCCTTTTTTCCACCTTTTCCTATTGGGTTTTTTCCTCCAGCCACATGGGCCTTGTGTGGGAGTTTCCACCAGCCCACTAAGGGATGATATTAACTCTCCCATAGCCGATGAAGACTCTTCGGTCAAAATACCCCTCCCGGAGGCCTCCCGGTACACTACTGGCACTCCCGGTACACTACCGATGAGCCCGAAACTTTTCCGGCGACCAAAACGGGACTTCCTATATATGAATCTTTACCTCCGGACCATTCCGGAGCTCCTCGTGACGTCCGAGATCTCATCCAAGACTCCAAACAAACTTCGGTCACCACCATACATAACTCTATACTACCGAAACATCACCAAACCTTAAGTGTGCAGACCTTGCGGGTTCGAGAACTATGTAGACATGACCGAGACACCTCTACGGTCAATAACCAATGGTGGGACCTGGATGTCCACATTGGTTCCTACATATTCTACGAAGATCTTTATCGGTCGAACCTCTATGTCAAGGATTCAGTTAATCCCGTATGATGTTCCCTTTGTTCTTCGGTATGTTACTTTCCCGAGATTCGATCGTCGGTATCTCCATACCTAGTTCAACCTCGTTACTGGAAAGTTTCTTTACTCGTTCCGTAATACAAGATCCCATAACTAACACTTAGTCACATTGCTTGCAAGGCTTATTGTGATGTTGTATTACCGAGTGGGCCCTGAGATACCTCTCCGTCACAGAGAGTAACAAATCCCAGTCTTGATCCATGCCAACTCAATAGACACCCTCGAAGACACCTGTAGAGCACCTTTATAGTCACCCAGTTACGTTGCAACGTTTGATACACACAAGGTACTCCTCCGATATCTGTGAGTTGCATGATCTTATGGTCATTGGAACATATACTTGACATGCAGAAAACAGTAGCAATAAAATGACACGATCATAAGCTACGTTTGTAGTTTGGGTCTTGTCCATCACATCATTCTCCTAATGATGTGATCCCGTTATCAAATGACATCTCATGTCCATGGCTAGGAAACCTTAACCATCTTTCGATCAATGAGCTAGTTCACTAGAGGTATACTAGGGACATTGTGTTTGTCTATGTATCCACACATGTATCCATGTTTCCAATTAATACAATTATAGCATGGATAATAAACGATTATAATGAACAAGGAAATACAATAATAAACACTTTATTTATTGCCTCGCGGGGCATATTTCCAACAGTCTCCCACTTGCACTAGAGTCAATAATCTAGTTCACATCACTATGTGATTAACATTGTAATGAATCGAACACCCATGCAGTTCTGGTGTTGATCATGTTTAGCCCTTGGAAGAGGTTTAGTTAACGGGTCTGCAACATTCAGATCCGTGTGCACTTTGCAAATATTTATGTCTTTCTCCATGATGTAATCGCGGATGGAGTTGAAGCGTCGCTTTATGTGTCTGGTCCTCTTGTGAAACCTTGGTTCCTTGGCCAGAGCAATGGCACCAGTGTTGTCACAGAACAGGTTCATTGGATTCAGTGCACTGGGCACTACTCCAAGATCTGTCATGAACTACTTCATCCAGACACCTTCCTTCGCCACCTCTGAGGCTGCGATGTATTCCGCTTCGCACGTAGAATCAGGTACCACCCTTTGCTTGGAACTGGACCAGCTTACCGCTCCCCCGTTAAGACTAAATACGTATCTAGTTTGCGACTTAGAGTTGTCCGTATCAGTGTCAAAGCTTGCATCGACGTAACCCTTTACGACGAGCTCTTCATTACCTCCATAAACGAGAAACATTTCCTTAGTCCTTTTCAGGTACTTAAGGATATTCTTGACCGCTTGCCAGTGCTCCATTCCGGGATCACTTTGAAACCTTCCGGCCATACTTATGGCAAGGCTGACATCGGGTCTTGTGCACAGCATTGCATACATGATAGAGCCTATGGCTGAAGCATAGGGGATGACACTCATCTTTTCTCTATCTTCTGCACTTACTGGGCTTTGAGTCTTACTCAACTTCACACCTTGTAACACAGGCAAGAACCCCTTCTTGGACTGTTCCATTTTGAACTTCTTCAAAACTTTCTCAAGGTATGTGCTCTGTGAAAGTGCTATTAAGCGTCTCGATCTATCTCTATAGATCTTAATGCCTAATATGAAAGCAGCTTCTCCTAGGTCCTTCATTGAAAAACTCTTGTTCAAATATTCCTTCACGCTTTCCAGCATTTCTATATTGTTTCCAATAAGCAATATGTCATCCACATATAATACTAGAAACGCTATAGAGCTCCCACTCACTTTCTTGTAAATACAAGCTTCTCCGTAAACTTGTATAAACTCAAACGCTTTGATCACCTCATCAAAGCGCTTATTCCAACTCCGAGATGCATGCACCAGTCCATAAATGGATCGCTGGAGTTTGCAAACTTTGTCAGCATTCTCTGGATTGACAAAACCTTCGGCTTGCATCATGTACAACTCTTCCTCAAGGAAACCGTTGAGGAAGACTGTTTTGACATCCATCTACCAAATTTCATAGTCGAAATAAGCAGCTATTGCTAACATGATTCTGACAGACTTAAGCATCGCTACGGGTGAGAAAGTCTCATCGTAGTTAACTCCTTGAACTTGTGAAAAACCCTTTGCCACAAGTCGAGCTTTATAGACGGTGACATTACCGTCCGCGTCTGTCTTCTTCTTAAAGATCCATTTGTTCTGAATGGACTTTCGCCCTTCAGATAATACTTCCAAAGTCCATACTTTGTTTTCATACATGGATCCCATCTCGGATTTTATGGCCTCTAACCATTTCTCGGAATCCAGGCCCATCACTGCTTCTCCATAGCTCGTAGGTTCATTGTTGTCCAACAACATAACCTCCAAGACAGGGTCGCCGTACCACTCAGGGGTAGTACGCGGCCTTGTCGACCTACGAGGTTCAATAGCAGCTTGATCCGAAGCTTCATGATCATCATCATTAACTTCCTCTTCTACCATCGTAGGTTCCACAGAAACATCTCTTTGTGCTGCGCTACTTTCCGATTGAAGTAAAGGTTCAATAACCTCATCAAGCTCTATTTTCCTCCCACTCAATTCTTTCGAGAGAAACTCTTTCTCAAGAAATGTTCCGTTCTTAGCGACAAACACTTTGCCTTCGGATCTAAGATAGAAGGTATACCCGACTGTCTCTTTCAGGTATCCTATGAAGAAGCATTTCTCCGCTTTGGGTTCCAGCTTTTGAGGCTGAAGCTTTTTGACATAAGCATCACATCCCCAAACTTTAAGAAACGACAACTTTGGCTTCTTGCCAAACCATAGTTCATATGGCATTGTATCAACGGATTTTCATGGTGCCCTATTTAAAGTGAATGCAGCTGTCTCTAATGCATAACCCCAATACGATAGTAGCAAATCTGCAAGAGACATCATAGAACGCACCATATCTAATAAGGTTCGATTACGACGTTCGGATACACCATTACGCTGTGGTGTTCCTGGCGGTGTCAACTGTGAAACAATTCCACATTGTCTTAAGTGACTGCCAAACTCATAACTCAGATATTCACCTCCTCGATCAGATCGCAGGAACTTAATCTTCTTGTTACGATGATTCTCAACTTCACTCTGAAATTGCTTGAACTTTTCAAACATTTCAGACTTGTGTTTCATCAAGTAAATATACCGATATCTACTTAAGTCATCAGTGAAGGTGAGAAAATAACGATATCCACCATGCGCTGTAACATTCATTGGATCGCACACATCAGTATGTATGATTTCCAATAAGTCACTTGCCCGTTCCATTGTTCCAGAGAATGGCGTTTTAGTCATCTTGCCCATGAGGCATGGTTCACATGTGTCAAGTGATTCAAAGTCAAGTGACTCCAAAAGTCCATCAGCATGGAGCTTCCTCATGCGTTTTACACCAATATGACCTAAACGGCAGTGCCACAAGAAAGTGGTACTATCATTATCAACTCTACATCTTTTGGCATCAATGTTATGAACATGTGTATCATCACTATCAAGATTCAATATGAATAAACCCCTCACATTGGGTGCATGACCATAAAAGATATTACTCATATAAATAGAACAACCTTTATTCTCTGATTTAAATGAGTAACCGTCTCGCAATAAACAAGATCCAGATATAATGTTCATGCTTAACGCAGGCACTAAATAACAATTATTCAGGTTCATCACTAATCCCAATGGTAATAGAAGAGAGAGCGTGCCGACGGCGATCACATCAACCTTGGAACCATTTCCCACGCGCATCGTCACTTCGTCCTTTGCCAGCCTTCGTTTATTCCGTAGTTCCTGCTTTGAGTTGCAAATGTGAGCAACCGAACCGGTATCAAATACCCAGGCACTACTACGAGAGCTAGTAAGGTACACATCAATAGCATGTATATCATATATATACCTTGTTTGTCGTTGGCCGCCTTCTTTTTAGCCAGGTACTTGGGGCAGTTCCGCTTTCAGTGACCAGTTCCCTTGCAATGAAAGCACTCAGTTTCTGGCTTGGGTCCATGCTTGGGTTTCTTTGCAGGAGTAGCAACTGCTTTGCCATCCTTCTTGGTTTTACCCTTCTTGCCCTTGCCCTTGACTTTGCCATTTTTCTTGAAACTAGTGGTTTTATTGACCATCAATACTTGATGTTCTTTCTGGATTTCAGACTCAGCGACTTTTAGCATCGCAAACAGCTCGGTGACTGACTTGTTCATCCCGTGCATGTTATAGTTCATCACAAACCTCTTGTAACTAGGTGGAAGTGATTGAAGAACTCTGTCAGTGATTGCCTCTGGCGAAAGGGCAATTCCCAACTCCGCTAGACGAGTTGAATACCCAGACATTCTAAGTATATGTTCACTGATAGACCCGTTCTCCTCCATCTTGCAAGCATAGAACTTATCGCAGGTTTCATACCTCTCGATCCGGGCGTTCTTCTGAAAGATAAACTTCAACTCCTGGAACATCTCACATGCTCCATGACGTTCAAAACGTCTTTGAAGTCCCGGTTCTAAGCCATACAATATTGCACACTAAACTATTGAGTAATCTCCAGTACGTGCCTCCCAAGCGTTCTTAACGTCTTTGGAGGTCATGTCTTCTGGTTGGTCACCAAGCGGTGCATCAAGGACATATGATTTCTGGGAAGCCGTGAGGATAATCCTCAGATTACGGGCCCAGTCAACAAAGTTACTTCCATCATCTTTTAGTTTAGCTTTCTCTAGGAACGCATTAAAATTCAGGGGTGCTACTGCGCGAGCCATTGATCTACAACATAAATATGCAAAGTTCACTTAGACTATTGTTCAAGATAATGAGTTTAGTTAATCAAATTACTAAAGCTCCCACTCAAATTGACATCCCTTAGGTCACTGAGTGTCACATGATACAAATCCACCAACTCAAGTCCGATCATCACGTGAGTTGAGGTGGCTTCAATGGTGAACATCATTATGTTGATCATATCTACTTTATGACTCATGTTCGACCTTTCGGTCTCTTGTGTTCCGAGGCCATGTCTGTACATTCTAGGCTCGTCAAGTTTAACCCGAGTGTTCTGCGCGTGCAACACTAGCTTGCACCCCTTGTATGTGAACGTAGAGTCTATCACACCCGATCATCACGTGGTGTCTCAACACGACGAACTATTGCAACGGTGCACACTCGGGGAGAACACAATTTTATCTTGAAATTTTAAGTGAGGGATCACCTTATAATGCTACCATCATACTAAGCAAAACTAGGTGCATAAAAGGATTAACATCACATGCAATTCATAAGTGACATGATATGGCCATGAACTTGTGCTTTAGATCTCCATCTTGAAAGCACCGGCATGATCTTCATCGTCACCGGCATGACACCATGATCTTCATCATCTTGATCTCCATCAACGTGTCGCCATCGAGGTTGTCACGCCCGGCATGCTTCTACTACTATTGCTACCGTTTAGCGATAAAGTAAAGCATTACATAGCGCTTAATGATTGACACGCAGGTCATACAATAATTAAAGACAACCCTATGGCTCCTGCCGGTTGCCGTACTCATTGACATGCAAGTCGTGAAATTCTATACATCACATGATCATCTCATACATCACATATATCACATCATGTAATTGGCCATATCACATCACAACATACCCTGCAAAAACAAGTTAGACGTCCTCTAGTTGTTGTTGCATGTTTTACATGGCTGCTATGGGTTTCTAGCAAGAACGATTCTCACCTACGCATAAACCACAACGGTGATACATAATTTTCTTTTCAACCTTCTCAAGGACCGCCTTTGTCGAATTCGATCCAACTAAAGTGAGAGAAACTGCCACCCGCAAGCCATCTAGGCAACAAGTTGCGTCGAGGGAACCGGTCTCTCATAAGCGTACGAGTAATGTTGGTCCGGGCCGCTTCATCTCACAATACCGCTGAACCAAAATCCGACCAAGGGAGGAAGCAATCTAAGCATCAACGCCCACAAACCTTTTGTGTTCTACTCGAGATCTCATCAACACATAGACCTAGCTCATGATGCCACTGTTGGGGAACGTTGAATGGGAAACAAAAAATTTCCTACGCACACGAAGATCTATCCATGGTAATTAGCATCTACGAGAGGGAGAGTGGATCTACATACCCTTGTAGATCGCTAAGCGGGAAGCGTTAAGAAACGCGGTTGGTGTAGTCGAACGTCTTCGCGATCCAAATCGCCGTGCGTCCCGCGATCCAATCACGATCCGTCCCGTGATCCAATCACGATACATCCCGCGATCCGATCATGATCCATACCACGAACTTGACCACGATCCGTCCCACGAACTTGATCACGATCCTTCCGATCTAGCACCGAACGGACGGCACCTCCGCGTTCAACACAAGTACAGCTTGATGACGATCTCCACCGTCTTGATCCACCAAGAAGGAGTGGAGAGGAAGAAGAGTTCTCCAGGAGCCTGACGGCGCTCCGGCGATGGTGGTGGAGCAATTTCGGCAGGGCTTCGCCTAAGCACTGCAGAAATCCAATCTAGAGGAGAAACTATGCACTGGAGGAACGGGTAGCACGTGGCTGAAAATCTAGTGCAAAAACCCTCAATACCACCAGTATATATAGGAGGAGAGGAGGAGAGGAGGCATCTTGGCCACCAAGCCATGCTGGTTTGGCCTAAGTGGGAGGCGGAGGAGGACTCTCCTCCTCCAATCCTAGTAGGACTAGGATTGCTCCTTTTTGCCTTTTCTCCACCTTTTCCTATTGGGTTTTTTCCTCCAGCCACATGGGCCTTGTGTGGGAGTTTCCACCAGCCCACTAAGGGCTGATATTCACTCTCCCACAGCCCATTAAGGATCTTGGGTCGAAATACCCCTCCCGGAGGCCTCCCGGTACACTACCGGCACTCCCGGTACACTACCGATGAGCCCGAAACTTTTCCGGCGACCAAAATGGGACTTCCTATATATGAATCTTTACCTCCGGACCATTCCAGAGCTCCTCGTGACGTCCGGGATCTCATCCAGGACTCCGAACAAACTTCGGTCACCACCATACATAACTCTATACTACCGAAACGTCATCAAACCTTAAGTGTGCAGACCCTGCGGGTTCGAGAACTATGTAGACATGACCGAGACACCTCTTCGATCAATAACCAATGGAGGGACCTGGATGCGCATATTGGTTCCTACATATTCTACGAAGATCTTTATCGGTCGAACCTCTATGTCAAGGATTCAGTTAATCCCGTATGATGTTCCCTTTGTTCTTTGGTATGTTACTTGCCCGAGATTCGATCGTCGGTATCTCCATACCTAGTTCAACCTCGTTATCGGCAAGTCTCTTTACTCGTTCCATAATACAAGATCCCGTGACTAACACTTAGTCACATTGCTTGCAAGACTTATTGTGATGTTGTATTACCAAATGGGCCCTGAGATACCTCTCCGTCACACGGAGTCACAAATCCCAATCTTGATCCATGCCAACTCAACACACACCCTCGGAGACACCTGTAGAGCACCTTTATAGTTACCCGGTTACGTTGTGATGTTTGATACACACAAGGTACTCCTCCGATATCTGTGAGTTGCATGATCTCATGGTCATAGGAACATATACTTGACATGCAGAAAACAGTAGCAATAAACTGACACGATCATAAGCTAAGTTTGTAGTTTGGGTCTTGTCCATCACATCATTCTCCTAATGATGTGATCCCATTATCAAATGACATCTCATGTCCATGTCTAGGAAACCTTAACCATCTTTCGATCAACGAGCTAGTTCACCAGAGGTATACTAGGGACATTGTGTTTGTCTATGTATCCACACATGTATCCATGTTTCCAATTAATACAATTATAGCATGGATAATAAACGATTATCATGTACAAGAAATACAATAATAAACACTTTATTTATTGCCTCTAAGGCATATTTCCAACACAACATGACCTCCAAGACAGGGTTGCCGTACCACTCAGGAGTAGTATGCATCCTTGTCGACCTACGAGGTTCGATAGTAACTTGATCCGAAGCTTCATGATCATCATCATTTACTTCCTCTTCAACTGACGTAGGTTCCACAGAAACATCTTTCTGCGCGACACTACTCTCTGGTTGAAACAAAGGCTCAACAACCTCATCAAGTTCTATCTTCCTCCCACTCAATTCTTTCGAGAGAAACTTTTTCTCGGGAAAGGACCTGTTTTAGCAACAAACACTTTATGCTTGGATCTGAGATAGAAGGTTCACCCAGCTATTCTTAGGGTAATCTATGAAGATGCATTTGTCCGCTTTGGGTTCGAGCTCATTAGGTGAAACATTTTCCCACACAAGTGTCACAGCCCCAAACATTAAGAAATGACAGCTTAGGTTTCTATCAAACCATAATTCACACGGTGTCATCTCAACGGATTTAGATGGTGCCCTATTTAAAGTGAATGTAGTTGTCTCTAATGCATAACCCCAAAACTATAGTAGTAAAACGATAAGAGACATCATAGCCCGCACCATATCCAATAGAGCACGACTATGATGTTCGGACACACCATCACACTACGGTGTTCCAGGTGGCGTGAGTTGTGAAACGACTTTCACATCGTCTAAAGTTGTATGCCAAACTCGTAACTCAGATATTCACCTCCACGATCATATCGCAGACATTTTATCTTCTTGTCACGATGATCTTAAACTTCACTTTCAAATTGCTTGAACTTTTCAAACGATTCACACTTGTGTTTCATTAAGTAAACATACACTATATCTACTCAAATCATCAGTGAAGGTAAGAAAATAACGATATGCACCACACGCTAGAAGACTCATTGGATTGCATACATCAACATGTATCATTTCCAATAAATCACTTGCCCGCTCCATCAATCCGGAAAACAGGGTCCTTAGTCATATTGCCCAAGAGGCATGGTTCGCATATCTCAACCGATTCGAAATCGAATGAGTCCAAAGATCCATCAATATGGAGTTTCTTCATGCGCTTTATACCAATATGACATTTAGCGCCAGTGCCACAAGTATGTGGTACTATCATTATTAACTTTGTATCTTTTGGCATCAATGTTATGAACATGTGTATTACTGTGATCAAGATTCAACAAACCATTCTCACTGGGTGCATGACCATTGAAGGTATTATTCATGTAAATAGAATAACAGTTATTCTCTAACTTAAATGAATAACCGTGCTGCAATAAACACGATCTAATCACGTTCATGCTCAACGCAAAACACCAAATAACATTTATTTAGGCTCGTCACTAATCCCGAAGGTAGAGAGAGCATGCGATGTCGATCACATCAACCTTGGAAACATTTCCAACACACATCGTCACCTCACCCTTAGCTAGTCTCTGTTCATTCCGTAGCTTTTATTTCAAGTTACTAACATTTAGCAACTGAACCGGTATCCAATACCCAGGTGCTATTAGGAGTACTAGCAAGGTACACATCAATAACATGTATATCAAATACACTTGTGTCGACGTTGCCAGCCTTCTTATCTACCAAGTATCTAGGGTTGTTCCGCTTCAGCGACCGCTCACCCCATAATAGAAGCACTTAGTCTCGGGTTTGGGTTCAACTTTGGGTTGCTTCACGGGAGCAACAACTGACTTGCCATCCATGAAGTTTCCCTCCTTGCCCTTGCCCTTCTCGAAACTATTGGTTCTACTAACCATCAACACTTGATGCTCCTTCTTGATTTCTACCTTCGCGGTGTCAAACATCGCGAACAACTCAGGGATCATTATTTCTATCCCTAGCATTTTATAGTTTATCACCAAGTTCTAGTAGCTTAGTGACAGTGACTTGGAGAACTATATCAATCACTATCTTATCTGGAAGATCAAGTCCCACTCGATTCAAGCAATTGTAGCACCCAGACAATCTGAGCACATGCTCAATGATTGAGCTATTCTCTTTCATCTTGCAGGCAAAGAATCTTGTTGGAGATCTCATATATCGCAACACGGGCACGGGCCTGAGATCATAATTTGATCTCTTAGAACATCTCATATGTTCCGTGACGTTCAAAATGTTTCGGAGCCTCAATTCTAAGCCGTAATGCATGACGCACTAAACTATCAAGTAGTCATCAGAACGTGCCTGACAGGCGTTCACAACATCTACAGACGACGCTAGAGGGGTTGGCGCACCGAGCAATGCATTAAGGACATAAGCCTTCTGTGCAGCAATGAGGACAATCCTCAGATCACGAACCCAGTCCGCAATATTGCTACCATCATCTTTCAACTCTATTTCTCTAGGAACATATAGAAATTCACGGGAGCTACAGTGTGAGCTAGTAATCTACAACATAATTTTGCAAAGACACTATTGTGTATGTTCATGATAATGAGTTCAATTAATCATATTACTTAAGAACTCCCACTCAAATTGACATCCCTCCGGTCATTCTAGTGATACATGATCCAAATTCACCGACTCAAGTCCGATCATCACGTGAGTTGAGGTGGTTTCAATGGTGAATATCATCATGTTGATCATATCTACTATATGACTCATGTTCGACCTTTCGGTCTCTTGTGTTCCAAGGCCATGTCTGTACATGCTAGGCTCGTCAAGTTTAACCCGAGTGTTCTGCATGTGCAACACTGGCTTGCACCCGTTGTATGTGAACATAGAGTCTATCACACCCGATCATTACGTGGTGTCTCGACACGACGAACTTTCGCAACGGTGCACACTCGGGAAGAACACAATTTATCTTGAAATTAAGTGAGGGTTCACCTTATAATGCTACCGTCATCCTAAGCAAAACTAGGTGCATAAAAGGATTAACATCACATGCAAATCATAACTGACATGATATGGCCATGAACTTGTGCTTTTGATCTCCATCTTGAAAGCACTGACATGATCTCCATCGTCACCTACATGACACCATGATCTTCATCATCTTGATCTCCATCAATGTGTAGCCATCGGGCTTGTCGCGGCCACCATGCTTCTACTATTATTTCTACCGTTTAGCGATAAAGTAAAGCATTACATAGCGCGTAATGATTGACACGCAGGTCATACAATAATTAAAGACAACCCTATGGCTCCTGCTGGTTGCCGTACTCATCGACATGCAAGTCGTGATATTCTATACAACACATGATCATCTCATACATCACATATATCTCATCATGTAATTGGTCATATCACATCACAACATATCCTGCAAAAACAAGTTAGACGTCCTCTAATTGTTGTTGCATGTTTTATGTGGCTGCTACGAGTATCTAGCAAGAACAATTCTCACCTACGCATAAACCACAATAGTGATACATAAGTTGCTTTTCAACCTTCTCAAGGACCGCCTTAGTCGAATCCGATCCAACTAAAGTAGGAGAAACAGACAACCGCCAGCCATCTTTGTGTAACGAAGTTACACGTTAGTCGATGGAACCGGTTTCTCGTACGCGTACGGGTAAGGTTTGTCCAGGACGCTTCATCCCACAATACTGCTGAACCAAAACAGGACCAAGGGAGGAAGCAATCTAAGCATCAACGCCCACAAACTCTTTGTGTTCTACTCGAGATCTCATCTACACATAGACCTAGCTCTGATACCACTGTTGGGGAACATTGCATGGGAAACAAAAAAATTCCTACGCACACGCAAGATCTATCCATGGCGATGAGCATCTACGAGAGGGGAGTGGATCTACATACCCTTGTAGATCACTAAGCGGGAAGCGTTAAGAAACATGGTTGGTGTAGTCGAACGTCTTCGCGATCCAAATCGCCGAGCATCCAGCGATATCATCATGATCCGTCCCGCGATACAATCATAATCCATCCCACGAACTCATCACGATCCGTCCCGCGATCTCATCAGGATCCGTCTCGCGATCTTGATCACGGTCCTTCCGATCTAGCGCCGAACGGACGACACCTCCGCGTTCAGCACACGTACAGCTCGATGATGATCTCTGCCTTCTTGATCCAGAAAGAGGGAGCAGAGGGGTAGATCAGTTCTCTGGCATCATCATGGCATTGTGGCGATGGTGGTGGAGCTATTCCAACAGGTCTTTGCCTAAGCACCGCTGAAAACCAATCTAGGGGAGAAAACGATCTAGAGGAAGAAGAGGGCAGCACGTGGCAATTAGGGTTAGCTCTTCCCTCTAAATCATTTAGTATATATAGGAGGGAGGGAGGGGAGGAGGCAGCCTCAAACCTGGCCAAAATTGGAGGTGGAGGAGTCCTACTCCAATCCTATTAGGAGTAGGATTCCTCCTTTCCACTTGGAAACTCTTTCCACCTCTCCACCTTTGGATTTTTTCTTTCTCAAATGACTCCAGCCACATGGGCCCTTAGAGGAGGCTTCGGCCAGCCGACCAAGGGCTGGTTTACCTCCTCCCACAGCCCATGTAGCCTCTTGGGTCGAGACACCCCTCCCGATGGTCCCCCGGTACCCTCCTGGCACTCCCAGTACACTACCGATGAGCCCGAAACTTTTCCGGCGACCAAAACAGGACTTCCTATATATCAATCTTTACCTCTGGACCATTCTGGAGCTCCTCGTGACGTCCGAGATCTCGTATGAGACTCTGAACAACCTTCATTCACCATCATACATAACTCTATACTACCGAAACGTCAACGAACCTTAAGTGTGCAGACCCTACAGGTTCGAGAACTATGTAGACATGACCGAGACACCTCTACGGTCAATAACAATTAGCAGGACCTGGATGCCCCTATTGGTTCCTACATATTCTACGAAGATCTTTATCGGTCGAACCTCTATGTCAAGGATTTAGTTAATCATGTATGATGTTCCCTTTGTTCTTCGGTATGTTACTTGCCCGAGATTCGGTCGTTGGTATCTCCATACCTAGTTCAATCTCGTTACCGTCAAGTCTCTTTACTCGTTCCGTAATACAAGATTCCGTGACTAACACTTAGTCACATTGCTTGCAATGCTTATTGTGATGTTGTATTACCGAGTGGGCCCTGAGATACCTCTCCGTCACACGGAGTAACAAATCTCAGTCTTGATCCATGACAACCCAACAGACACCCTCGAAGATACCTGTAGAGCACCTTTATAGTCACCTAGTTACGTTGCGACGTTTGATACACACAAGGTACTCCTCCGGCGTCAGTGAGTTGCATGATTTCATGGTCATAGGAACATATACTTGACATGCAGAAAACAGTAGCAATAAACTGACATGATCATATGCTACATTTGTAGTTTGGGTCTTGTCCATCACACCATTCTCCTAATGATCTGATCCCGTTATCAAATGACATCTCATGCCCATGGCTAGGAAACCTTAACCATCTTTGATCAACGAGCTAGTCTATTAGAGGCATACTAGGGACATGATGTTGTCTATGTAATCCACACATGTATCTGAGTTTCCGATCAATACAATTATAGCATGGATAATAAACGATTATCAGGAGCAAGGAAATATGATAATAAACAATTAATTATTGCCTCTATGGCATATTTCCAATATCGGTGACCGCCCTCAAGGGTCCCTTAGTGGAACCACAACATCTTGCATTGTGTGAGGGCGTGAGGAGATTACGGTGGCCCTAGTGGCTTGTTGGGGGCATTGTGCCTCCACATTGCTCCAAATGGAGATTAGCATCCACAAGGGTGTGAACTTCGGGATACATCATCGTCTCCGTGTGCCTCGATTATCTCTACCCGAGCCTTTACTTATGCACTTTACTTTGTGATAGCCATATTGTGTTTCTTGTTATATATCTTGCTATCACTTAGTTGCTTATCTTGCTTAGCGTAAGTTGTTGGTGCACATAGGTGAGCCTAGTTGTTTTAGGTTTTGTGCTTGACAAATTAAACGCTAGTTTTATTCCATGTTTGTTCAAGCCTAAACCGTGGTTATTTTAAAACGCCTATTCACCACTCCCCCCCCCCCCCCGGCGCGCTCTAAGCGACATCCACATCCTTTCACATGTAAGGTTAATGTGTGGATACCTCCTAAAGATGGGAGGACGGAACATGACGGCAATGGATCACCCCGGTTGCCGCCTAGGCCTTGCTGGACCGTCGCCCCGACCCAGGCGCCTGCCTGTCTTGGACTACATTGTCGTTCTACCCCTGATCCGGCTGCAGTCCAGGTATACTCCGCTCTTGTCGACGTTGTCCATGGCGGACACCATGCTCGACAAGTGTTCAGCCAAATTTCATTGTCATTTTTTAAAACTTTCTCAATGTCTACTTTCAAGTAAACATAATGGATTCGAACAAGGAGTACTTCTATGTCGAATTCATGAATATGTCTTTGTCGAATGGTGAGGAGCGATAGGATGAAACGATGTTGACGAATTTTTTCCAACTAAATTGAATTCAAACTTGAACTATCGATGATGAATTGTGTCCGACTAAGTCGAATCGTGCTTTCAAAGCAGAATCCGGCGACATTTGAGAATTTTGTGCAAATGCACCATCAAATTCATAAACGAGGAACCTATATCTCCTGTGTGTCTATATCTCTACTCTGCAACATAAGAAAGACGTAGGTTTTCATGTTTCACTTTTTCTCGCCACCTTTTTGTCCAGCCTTCCCCTTATGATATTCAATCACCTTAGTTTACTTACCTTCTGAACCAATTCCATTTTAATTTACTGATCAAATTTCTCATTAAATGTTTATTTATGGGCAAGATTTGATAAACATTTGTTTATACAATCGCATTAATATGCTTAGGTAAATCATAAAGCCAACATACTAGAATATTTATATCCCGTCGCAACACATGAACATTGCCCTAGTCTTTTAAAACATATGCATATTTTGTTACTAATTCTTCTAAGGTCTTCAAAGTTGTTCGGGACGTTGATCGGTCGGTGCAAAAAACCATTTGCGTGCATAGGGTTGCTAATGGGGCAAAACACGCATAGAGGATCAGAATAGGGTACATACAAGACGTGGAGCCCTCGTGGTGAGGTAATACTCTACATCATGCATGTATGATTGTATTGATATGTTTTTTTCGTGAAGAGATTGGATCTATTCGGGATATAACTGATGCCTCCTTCGGAGGCTCCTACCTTACCTTATATAGGTGGATGAGGGGCAGGGTTATATGGCTTGTTGTTCAAGTTTTCTACTAATACATGTCTAACAATACAAGTAATGATATTTTCTTCTAAAGAATGCCCACTAGCAGGGTCCACAATATTTATAAAATTGTGGTCATCCTATTTTTTTAACATCGCATATAAGAATTAACATGTACTTTGAAATAAAAAAATTCATGCACTTTTCAAATATAGTTGTACACGAAAATTTATAATCACGTATTGTGAAACAATGCTCATGCATATTTTTTTCCTGAAAAGTGTAGATGTGAAGGAAGTGTTCATGTGTTGCAAGAAATATGTTCATGCATATAAAAATATATTTTTGATGTAATAAAATCAACCTATTTTATATAGATTCCCTGTACATAAAAGTAAGTGGCATATATCTTGAAAAAGATGTTCGACGCCTAAGAAAAGAATAGTCAGATAATTTAAAAGTGCACATATTTATATTATAAAAAGGTTTTATTTACCAAAAATACAGAAAAAGGAAACGAATAACCTGAAGTGAAAAAGAAAAGAAACCGGCTACTGGCCTGGCCTCGCAATAGGCGGGAGCAACTATATCTCGCTTATAGCAGACAGAAGTCAGCTCTCGCCTGAAGGAACTCGCGAATGGGCCGGTTCACTTGTCTCTAGGGCAAGCAGCAGCCTGCCTAAATTTTAGGCTGGCCGTGCGCGCGGGGAAGCCAGTGCGTCGTTTTCCCCCCTCTTCTTCTCACGATTTCATTTTGGTTTTCTGCTTTATTTATTTTACTTTTGTTTATAATTCAAAAAATAATTATATATAAGAAAACAAACTTTATATAAAATTTTGAAAAGTGTTGAATGTGCATAGTAAACATATTTCCGATGTATACAAAATATGTAGAAAAAAATGTACATTATGCATCAAAGAAAATAGACATGGAAAAGTATAAGTTTAAAAAAATGGCAGCCGTGTATTTTGGAAAATGTTAAGTGTGTATATAAAAATATGAAGGATTTATAAAAATATACAACGTGCATTGAAAAAATTATAAATAAAAATACATGTTTAAATTTTTTTAATTATATATTTAGAAAATGTCATACTTACATATTAGACATGTACAGAAATATATATCGAATGTCTAAGAAAAATGTATGATGTGTACAAAGAAAAGTAGACATCAAGAAAAATATTTGAAAAAATGTTAATCATTTATATACAAAATGTTAAAAATGTATTTAAAATGTTTTTGATGTATACCAAAAATGTACAATATGTAGAAATAAATACATTCAAACATTTACTTAAAACATATTAATCAAGTATTTGAAATATGTTAACCGTGTATTGAAAACTGTTCTTGACGTATACGAAAAATATATTTATCTGGACAAAATATAGACATGTGTTCAAGAAAATAAAACCGAAAATAGAAACATAAGAAAACCGAAGAGAAAAAAGAATCAAGGCAACCTGGGAAAAGCAATGTGAAAAGTAAATGCCGTGGAAGAAACAAAGTAACACCCAAAGTAAAGAAAAATATAACAAGAAAAAAGAGAAAACCCCAGGAAAATGAAAATGCCGAAGAAGAAAGAAACCGGACCCCAAAAGAGAAAATCGGCGAACAAACCCACACAGAAAAAATTGAGCCAAAAACAATGAAAACAGATGAAAAAAACTCACTACTTGTTACTGCAAAGGACCGGCCAGTCACGACATGGTGGAGGTGACGCCAACGTACATCTCGCTAAAAGCGAGATATAGGTCGCGCGGGTCACAGGATTTATGGGCTTAATGGGTTGAAGTTCAAACTGAAGTTTCACTTTCTTGCCTAACACATTCGTCATATTCCGGAATGTATTTCACCTGAGATGAATTCTAGACTGGTGGCTACGGTGACAGATGACGAGATCGAGAGAGCGTTATTTCATATAGGGCCAACTGATGCATCGGGTCCAGATGGACTCCCATCTCTCTTTTACCAAAGGCACTGGCATTTGCTAAAAGAGGAGGTTTGCAAGGCGGTGCATAACTTTTTATGTGGAACGGAAATGCCAGAAGGATTTAATGACACTATTTTGGTACTTATCCCAAAGACCAAGTCCCCATATTCTCTCACAATTTAGACATATGGGCCTCTGTAACGTGTTGTATAAGATTGCGGAAAAGGTCTTGGCAAAACGGCTGAAAGATGTGCTTCCCATTATTATTTTGAAGGAGTAAAGTTCTTTTATACAAGGGTGTTTGATCACACATAATGTGTTGGTGGTGGCGTATGAGTGTGTGCACGCGATTAGGAAGAGAAAAAGGAAGAAACTGTTGGGAAACGTTGCATGGGAATTAAAAAAATCCTACGCATACACAAGATCTATCCATGATGATGAGCATATACGAGAGGGAGAGTAGATCTACATACGCTTGTAAATCGCTAAGCGGGAAGCGGTAAGAAACGTGGTTGATGTAGTCAAACGTCTTCGCGATCCAAATCGCTAGCCTTCCCTCGATCCGATCACGATCCGTCCCGCGATCCAATCACGAACCGTCTCGCGATCCAATCACGGTCCTTACGATCTATCGCCAAACGCACGACAACTCCGCGTTCAGCACACGTACAACTCAATGAAGATCTTCACCTTCTTGATCCAGCAAGAGGGAGCAGAGAGGTAGATGAATTCTCCAGTAGCGCGACGGCACAGCGTCGGTGAGGGTGGAACTATTCCGGCAGGGCTTCGCCTAAGCACCTCCGAAAAACTAGAGGATCTGATCTATCGGGGAGAGAGGGTTGCACCGTGGTTTAGGGTTTTGTCCGACTGCCCTCCCTCCCCTCCAATATATATAGGAGGGAGGGGAGGGGCCGGTGCCCCTAGGGTTCCCCCTAGGAGTCGGCCGAAGTGGTGGAGGTGGGAGAGTCCACCTCCAATCCTAGTCCTAGTAGGATTCCACTTGGAATCCTTCCCCCTCTTGGTTTTTTTCCTTCTCCCACCTCCTAGCCGCATGGGCCCTTAGGAGTTGGCTTGTTGATGACCCACAAGTATAGGGGATCTATCATAGTCCTTTCGATAAGTAAAAGTGTCAAACCCAACGAGGAGCAGAAGGAAATGACAAGCGGTTTCCAGTAAGGTATTCTCTGCAAGCACTGAAATTATCGGTGACAGATAGTTTTGTGATAAGATAATTTGTAACGAGTAACAAGTAACAAGTGTAGCAAAGGTGCAGCAAGGTAGCCCAATCCTTTTTGTAGCAAAGTACAGGCCTGGACAAACTCTTATATAAAGTAAAGCGCTCCCGAGGACACATGGGAATTTCTATCAAACTAGTTTTTATCATGCTCATCAGATTCACGTCCGTTACTTTGATAATTTGATATGTGGGTGGACCGGTGCTTGGGTGCTGCCCTTACTTGGACAAACCTCCCACTTATGATTAACCCCTATCGCAAGCATCCGCAACTATGAAATAAGAATTAAGGTAAACCTAACCATAGCATGAAATATATGGATCCAAATCAGCCCCTTACGAAGCAACGCATAAACTAGGATTTAAGCTTCTGTCACTCTAGCAACCCATCATCTACTTATTACTTCCCAATGCCTCCCCCTAGGCCCAAATAATGGTGAAGTTTTATGTAGTCGACTTTCATAATGGTGAAGTTTTATGTAGTCGACTTTCACATAACACCACTAGAGGAGAGACAAAATACATCTCATCAAAATATCGAACGAATACCAAAATTCACATGATTACTTATGACAAGACTTATCCCATGTCCTGAGGAACAAACGTAACTACTCACAAAACATGTTCATGTTCATAATCAGATGATTATTAATTATCATAAAGGATCTAAACATATGATCTTCCACCAAGTAAACCAACTAGCATCAACTACAAGGAGTAATCAACACCACTAGCAACCCGTAGGTACCAATCTGAGGTTTGAGACAAACATCGGATACAAGAGATGAACTAGGGTTTGGAGAGGAGATGGTGTTGGTGAAGATGTTGATGATATTGACCCCCTCTGGACGAGAGGATCGTTGGTGATGATGATGGCTTCGATTTCCCCCTCTGGGAGGGAAGTTTCCCCGGCAGAACAGCCCTGCCGGAGCTCTAGATTGGTTCTGCCCAAGTTCCGCCTCGAGACGGCGACGCTTCTTCCCGAAAGATCTCTCTTGATTTTTTTTCCAGGTCAAAACCCAACATATAGGAGAAGATGGGCGTCGGGGCCCAGCCAGGTGGGCCACAAGCCTGCTAGGCACGGCCAGGGGGTGGTCGTGCCTAGCAGGATTGTCACCTCCTGGTGGCCCCCTTTGGTATCTGTTTCGCCCAGTATTTTTTATATGTTCCAAAATAATTCTCCGTAAATTTTTAGGACTTTTGGAGTTGTGCAGAATAGGTATCTCAAATTTGCTCCTTTCCCAGTCCAGAATTACAGCTACCGGCATTCTCCCTGTTCATGTAAACCTTGTAAAATAAGAGAGAACAGGCATAAGGATTGTACCATAACGTGTAATAACAGCCCATAATGCAATAAATATGAATATAAAAGCATGATGCAAAATGGACGTATCAACTCCCCCAAGCTTAGACCTCGCTTGCCTTCAAGCGAAAGTCGAGATCGATAAATATGCCCACATGTTTAGAGATAGAGGTGTCGATAAAATAAAATACGGACATGAGGGCATCATGAACATATTTAGAACATCAATACTTATTGTGTAAGATCTCTTATGCTAGAGTAACAATTCATTCACAAGATAAAGTATGAACCAAGAACTCTATTGACAACCAACAGACTATGATCTTAGTCATTGAAGTAATTGGCAATTTATCATAACATCGGAACGAGTCAATAAAAGAGCTTGTAAAGCAAATCCACATACTCAATCATCTTATAGTCTTCCACAATTGCTAACACTCATGTAGTACCCAGGAGATCAAAGCTTCAATCAGACACAGAGAAAGATAGGGGCTTATAGTTTTGCCTCCCAACTATTCACCTCAAGGGTGATCTCAATAATAATAAGTCATGGTCACCCATATCCGAGTGGATATATGTGTCTAGATCATTCCCCAACACATAATGATTGCCAGGAGAGAGGCGTAATATAGGAAGTGGTGAGGACCACCATGACTCTTGCATAAAGGTAAATACTTAAAAAGTAGAAGTAACAGATAGGCCATTCGTAGAGGGAAGCAGAGGTTGTCATGCGCTTTTGTTTTTGATGCACAAACCCTTAGTGCAGAGGAACGTCGCGTTGTATTGCCCTTTGTGATAGCAACCTTTATTATACAGTATGTCACTTTTATTTCTTTACTATCACAAGTTCGTACAACACTTATTTCCCTTACAATAAAAGATCACACATATTTAGGAGCAATTTTTATTGACTTTTACATCGATGACAACTTACTTGAAGGATCTTATTCAATCCATAGGTAGGTATGGTGGACTCTCA
This sequence comes from Hordeum marinum, assembly GCA_022496015.1. Lineage (NCBI taxonomy): Eukaryota > Viridiplantae > Streptophyta > Magnoliopsida > Poales > Poaceae > Hordeum > Hordeum marinum. The sequence goes on along the minus strand of CM039673.1, from coordinate 450,733,150 downwards.
TGGCAAAACTGGGTTGAGGTGTTTGGATGCACAAGTAGTATCTCTACTTGGTGCGGAAGTTTTGGCTAATATGAGGTGGAAGCAAGCACTACATGTTGAAGGATCTAAAACCATATAAGTTCTATCCGGAGGCAAGCAAACATAACCCATTATGTTGTCTTCGTTGTCCAACATCAACTTCTTGGCATGTAATATTTTAATGAGTGGTCACAATCATAAAAGATATCCAAGATAATGTATTTATATGCGAATCTCTCTTTATTTATCACTTCCTTTTCCAATTGCACCAGTGACCAATTACTATGTTTGTTAACTCCCAACAAATTTCAATTGACATACTTTTTATATGTGAAGTCATCACTCCCCATAAGATCATTATGCATTCTCTTTGCTTTTATTCTATTATTATTTATTCATTACTCTCAAGAGCATAATAATCTAGCAAAGCCCTCTCATCAAAATTACTTTTTATTACATAACTCTCGGACTTGCTTACATAAGGGGAGCAAAAGCAAAAATTAAAAGGTAGATCATACTAAAACTTTATTCTACTAGATAAAAACAAAATAAAAAAGGATCAAACAAGAAAAACAAGAAAAACAAAAAGGAAGAAAGGTGTGATGGTGATATGATACCAGGGCGCCTCCCCCAAGCTTGGCACTAGCCCAGAGGAGTTCCCATACCCATGTGCTCACGTGTCCTTCTTCGGAGGTGATGGTGCAATATTCTTGCAGATGATACCCTTCACAATGCGATTCTCCTCTTCAAGCTTATTATTTTGCTACCTGAGATCCATTACTTCCTTGTGCAGTTTTACGTTGATGGTTAGAGAGCCCTTCACCCAGGGATGTTTCATTGCTGTAGTTGAAAAGACAACACTCTTTTTCAAGTTTTCATAAGTAAGCAATTTAGCATTGGGAGGAATGACAGAATTTGGTATTGATGCGCTCAGAAGTTCCTCCAACATGGCTACAGGTTGTGGACGAGAGTTAACTTCTTGGTCTTCCTTCATGGCATCCACCCTTTTTAAGTTAGCCTCCATATCCTCCTCCTTGGTTCACCAAAGGGGTTAGCTTCAATGTATGCCTCGGGCTCCTATGCTGGGTGAGAAACACTACTCTCCCCAGTCGACTCTTGGGACGACATCTTGCTCTAAATCTGCCGCAGAAACATCTCAAAACAAAAATAGGAGGTATTGTCGTGATACGAAAGTCGAAACCTTCGGGAGATTATATAATGATTTTTTGCCAACCCGAAGGGGTGTACCACAAGAAAACGGAGTCCGAGGGCGCACGGGGTGGTGACAGGCCCCCTAGGCGCAACCAGAGGGGGTGGCCGCGCCTAGCAGGCTTGTCGCCTCCCCGTCCGTCCTTCGGACTACTTTTTATTTTCCTAATTTTTTAAATATTCCAAAACCGAGTAAAATTTCTATTGGGAAAGTTTTGGAGTCGGTTTACTTACCGTACCACGTACCTATTCCTTTTCAGAGTCTGAAACGTTCTGGTAGGTTTCCCTAATATGCTCTTCCGGAGTTATGGTATTGATAACATTGGTCTCAACATTAATGGGAGTACCTGAAATATAATGTTTGATTCTTTGCCTGTTTACCACCTTAGGATTTGTGCCTTCGGCATTGTTAATCTTGATTGCACCGAAACGATATACTTCCTCGACGATATAAGGCCTTTCCCATTTGGAGAGAAGTTTTCCTGCAAAAAAATCTTAAATGAGAATTGTATAGAGAGACATGGTCACCTACATTACATTCACACTTTTGTATCCTTTTATCATGCCATCTCTTAAGTTATTCTTTAAACAACTTGACATTCTCATATGCCTGGGTTCTCCATTCATCAAGTGAGATAATGTCAAATAACATCTTCTCACCAGCAAGTTTGAAATCATAGTTGAGCTCTTTGATCGCCCAATAAGCTTTGTGCTCTAGCTCTAGAGGTAAGTGACATGCTTTACCATAAACCATTTTATACGGAGACATACCCATAGGATTCTTGTAAGCGGTTCTATAAGCCCATAATGCGTCATCAAGTTTCTTAGACCAATTCTTCCTAGATCTATTAACCATATTTTGCAAGATCAATTTAATTTCTCTATTTCTTAATTCTACTTATCCACTAGACTGAGGATGATAAGGAGACACAATTCTATGGTTAACATCATACTTAGCAAGCAATTTACGGAAAGCACCATTAATAAAATGTGAACCACCATCAGTCATTAAATATCTTGGGACTCCAAATCTAGGGAAAATAACTTCTTTAAGCATCTTAATAGAGGTGTTATGATCAGCACTACTAGTTGGAATAGCTTCTACCCACTTAGTAACATAATCAACAACAACTAAAATATGAGTATACCCATTGGACGTTGGAAAAGGCCCCATATAATCAAAACCCCAAACATCAAATGGTTCAATAAAAAGAGAGTAATTCATAGGCATTTCCTGACGTCTACTAATATTGCCAATTCTTTGACATTCATCACATGACAAGACAAACTTACGAGCATCCTTGAAGAGAGTAGGCCAATAAAAACCAGATTGTAATACCTTGTGTGCAGTTCTATCTCCAGCGTGGTGTCCTCCATAGGCCTCAGAATGACACTTCCGTAGGATCTGTTCCTGTTCATGCTCAGGTACACAACGTCTAATAACACCATTTACTCCTTCTTTATAAAGGTGTGGGTCATCCTAGAAGTAATGTCTTAAATCATAGAAGAACTTTTTCTTTTGTTGGTACGTGAAACTAGGTGGTATAAATTTAGCGACAATGTAATTAGCATAATCAGCATACCAAGGAGAATTACGCGAAGTATTTATGACATCTAATTGTTCATCAGGAAAGCTATCATCAATAGGTAGTGGGTCATCAAGAACATTTTCTATCCTAGACAAGTTATCTGCTATGGGTTTATCAACACCCTTTCTATCAACAATATGCAAATCAAAATCTTGTAGCAGAATAACCCATCTGATAAGTCTAGGTTTAGCATCCTTCTTTTCCATAAGATATTTAATAGCAGCATGATTAGTGTGAACAATTACTTTAGAATCAATAGTATAAGGTCTAAACTTATCACAAGCGAACACAACCGCTAAAAATTCTTTTTCAGTGGTAGCATAGTTTCTTTGAGCATTGTCTATAGTTTTGCTAGCATAATGAATAACATTTAATTTCTTATCAACTCTTTGTCCTAGGACAGCACCAATGGCATAATCACTGGCATCACACATAATTTCAAAGGTACGTTCCAATCAGGTGGTGGAACAACATGTGCAAAAATTAAGGCATTGTTAAGAATTTCAAAAGCTTCTACACAATCATCATAAAAAATGAATGGAAAATATTTTTGCAAAAGATTAGTGAGAGGCCTATAAATCTTAGAGAATTCTTTAATAAATCTACTATAGAAACTAGCATGACCAAGGAAACTTCTTATACCTCTGATATCTGTAGGACCCGAATTTTTTTCAATAGCATCAACTTTAGCCTTGTCAACTTCAATACCTCTTTCAGAAATTTATGCCCCAAGACAATGCCTTCATTCACCATAAAGTGGCACTTCTCCAAATACAAGACAAGATTAGTTTCTTCACATCTCTGCAAAACTCGATCAAGGTTGCTCAAACAATCATCAAAAGAAGTTCCGTAAATGGAAAAATCATCCATGAAAACCTCAACAATCCTTTCACAAATATCAGAGAATATAGCGGTCATGCATCTTTGAAAGGTAACGGGTGCATTGCATAAACCAAAAGGCATACGTATATAAGCAAAGGTACCAAAAGGGCAGGTAGAGGTGGTCTTCTCTTAGTCCTCTTTTGACACAGGTATTTGAGAGAAACCAGAATAACCATCTAGAAAGCTGAAATGTGTGTGTTTGGATAATCTTTCTAGCATTTGATCAATAAAAGGTAGATGGTAATGATCTTTCCTAGTAGCTTTATTTAATTTCCTAAAATCAATTACCATTCTATATCCTGTAACAATTCTATGCGAGATCAATTCATTTTTATCATTAGGAACTACGGTAATACCTCCTTTCTTAGGGACACAATGAACGGGACTAACCCATCTACTATCAGCAATAGGGTAAATGATACCTGCCTCCAGAAGCTTTAATATTTAATTTCTTACCACTTCCTTCATTTTAGGATTCAACCATCATTGGTGATCAACAACTGATTAAGCATCAGGCTCCATTTTAATTTTGTGCTGACATAGAGTGGGACTAATGCCCTTAAGATCATCAAGAGTATATCCAATAGTAGCACGGTGCTTCCTCAGAGTTTTCAATAATCTTTGTTCTTCATGCTCTGAAAAGTTAGCACTAATAATAATAGGATATATCTTGTTTCATCAAGATAAGCATATTTCAGAGTATCTGGTAATTGTTTAAGTTCAAACACGGGATCAACCTTGGGTGGAGGAGGATCCCCAAGTATTTCAATCGGCAAGTTATGTTTCAGAATAGCATGCTGATCAAAGAAAATATTATCTATTTTATTCCTTTCATTCGTATGCATGTCATTTTCATGGTCTAGCAAATATTGCTCTAAAGGGTCAGTAGGAGGAACAGCAATAATTTCATCCTTACTAGGCAATTCTTTATCATGGGGTTGTCTACGAAATTTAGAGAAATTAAACTCATGATACGTATCCCCAAAACTTATGGTAACTGTTTCCTTCCCACAATCTATCCTGGCATTAACGGTATTCAAGAAGGGTCTACCAAATATAATGGGACAAAAATTATATTGTGGGGAACCAAGAACAAGAAAATCGGTAGAATATTTTATTTTCCCACACAAGGCTTCAACATCTCTATTAATCCCAAATGGTGATATAGTATCTCTATTAGCAAGCTTAATTGTAACATCAATTTCCTCTAACTCAGCTGGTGCAATATCATTCATAATCTCTTTATATAAGGTAAAGGGAATTGCCCTCACACTAGCACCCATATCACATAAGCCATTGTAACAACGATATCCCATTTTAACAGAAACAACAGGCATGCCAACAATGGGTCTATGTTTATCTTTAGCATCAGGTTTAGCAATTCTAGCGGCTTCATCACAAAATTGAATAATATGTCCATCAATATTATCAACCAAGAGATCCTTAACCATAGAAATACTAGGTTCAACTTTAATTTGCTCAGGGGGTGTAGGTGTTCTAGCACGGCTCTGACGAACCACAGTTGAAGCTACATGTTCCTTTATTCTAACAGGGAAAGGTAGTCTTCCAACGTAAGAAGTGGGAATAACAGGATCAACATTATAAGTAATAGTTTTCTCTTCAACTTTAACAGGTTCAACTACTTTCACTTCAATGGGGGTGATATTTAAACCACTTCTCCTTAGGGAGATCAACATGAGAAGCAAAAGATTCACAAAAAGAAGCTACTATCTCAGAGTCAAGTCCATATTTAGTAATAAATTCACGAAAAGCATCGGTGTCTACGAAGGATTTAACACAATCAAACTTAAGGTTCATACCTGAATCCTTACCTTCCCAAGCTCCCAATCTTCAAAGTTGCGTTTAATTATTTCCAATAAATCCCATTTGAAATCAATATCTTTCTTCACATAGGAACCATCAAGTATAGAGCATGGATTGATCATTACGAGAAAGCCGAGCATAAATTTTTTGAATAATAATTTCTCTCGAGATCTCAAGATTGGGGCATGAATATAACATTGACTTAAGCCTCCCCCAAGGTTGAGCGATTCTTTCTCCTTCATGAGGCCAAAAGTTATAAATATAATTCCGATCACGATGAACTAGATGCATTAGGTGGAACTTCTGATGAAATTCCATTTTCAATCGGTTGTAGCTCCATTATCCAATATCATCACATAGCCTATACCATGTCAATGCCTTATCCTTCAAAGATAAAGGAAAGACCTTATTCTTAACGTGATCCTCGGGCAGACCTGTAAGCATAAATAATCCACAAACTTCATCCACATAGATTAGACGTAAATCAGGATGTAGTGTTCCATCTTCTGCATAAGGATTAGCCAACAGTTTCTCTATCATACCTGAAGGAATTTCATAATAAATATTTTCAATAGGTTTAGTAGGTTGAGGGACAACTCTTTGTGTTTCTGGTCGAGGTGAAGATACCCCAAACAAGCCCCTCAAATGATTACTTTCCATAGTAAAAAGTGACAGTAAATTTCAGCACACTATATAAATTTTTTCTTACCAGATTCCACTTACCAAAGGCGCTTCACTCCCCGACAACGGCGCTAGAAAAGATTCTTGATGACCCACAAGTATAGGGGATTTATCATTGTCCTTTCGATAAGTAAAAGTGTCGAACTTAACGAGGAGCAGAAGGAAATGACAAGCGGTTTCCAGTAAGGTATTCTCTACAAGCATTAAAATTATCAATGAAAGATAGTTTCGTGATAAGATAATTTGTAACGAGTAACAAGTAATAAGTGTAGCAAAGGTGCAACAAGGTATCCTAATTCTTTTTGTAGCAAAGTACAGGCCTGGACAAACTCTTATATAAAGAAAAGCGCTCCCGAGGACACATGGGAATTTCTGTCAAGCTAGTTTTCATCTTGCTCATTTGATTCACGTTCGTTACTTTGATAATTTGATATGTGGGTGGACCGGTGCTTAGGTGCTGCCCTTACTTGGACAAACCTCCCACTTATGATTAACCCCTATAGCAAGCATCCTCAACTGCGAAATAAGAATTAAGGTAAACCTGACCATAGCATGAAACATATGGATCCAAATCAGCCCCTTACGAAGCAATACATAAACTAGGGTTTAAGCTTGTGTCACTCTAGCAACCCACCATGTACTTATTACTTCCCGATGCCTTCCCCTAGGACCAAATAATGGTGAAGTGTTATGTAGTCGACGTTCACATAACACCACTAGAGGAGAGACAACATACATCTCATCAATATGAGAACGAATACCAAATTCACATGATTACTTATAACAAGACTTATCCCATGTCATGAGGAACAAACGTAACTACTCACAAAACATGTTCATGTTCATAATCAGAGGAGTATTAATTATCATAAAGGATCTGAACATATGATCTTCCACCAAGTAAACCAACTAACATCAACTACAAAGAGTAATCAACACTACTAGCAACCCACAGGTACCAATCTGAGGTTTGAGACAAACATCGGATACAAGAGATGAACTAGGGTTTGGAGAGGAGATGGTACTGGTGAAGATGTTGATGGAGATTGAACCCCTCTTGATGAGAGGATGGTTGGTGATGATGATGGCTTCAATTTCCCCCTCCGGGAGGGAAGTTTCCCGGGCAAAACAGCCCTGCTGGAGCTCTAGATTCGTTCTGCCCAAGTTCCGCCTTGAGACGGCGGCACTTCGTCCCGAAAGCTCTCTTGATTTTTTACAGGTAAAAACCCAACATATAGGAGAAGATCGGTGTTGGGGGAGAGCTAGGTGGGACACAAGCCTGCTAGGCGCGGCCAGGGGGTGGCCACGCCTTGTAGGCTTGTCACCTCCTGGTGGCCCCCCTTTGGTATCTGTTTCGCCTAGTGACGGGGATATACCCCGCGGTATGACCCGGCTTAGCGACTCACAGGAGACCCGGTCAAAGACATGACATTCTTACTAAAGACCCGGCTGGCGAGTCACAGGATGACCAAGCCCAAGACTCGGCGGGTGAGCCGGCGCCAGACGACTCACAAGAGAAGGCCCACAAGAGAAGACCCGAAGAGAGAAGGATTCCCTTAAAGGAAATAAGACCCGGAGTAGGATTCGTGAGAGACTAGTCCTAATCCTACTCCTAGTAGGACTCTATTTGTAAACCTACCCTCTCCACTTATATAAGGAGTGGTAGAGCACCCCTAGGGGGACAAGTTCTCAAGGGACACAAGTCTACAAGTTTATAAAACATAAAAGATTAGAGGCACAAGAGATTAGAAGTAGCGATTAGCACCCTTGTAACCGAGAGATCTTCATCATCATCAATACCAGACAAGCAGGACGTAGGCTTTTACCTCCATCGGAGGGGCCAAACCTGGGTAAAACTCCGTGTCTTCTCGATTCCGATCAACCCCTTCAAGCCGCCACGTAGTTGCGTCTCGCCCCGAACCTAAGTCCGTTGACCCGGACATCTGCCGTGACAAATCCACGACAGTTGGTGCCCACCGTGGGGCTAGCGCATGCTGGTGTTGTGTTCTTGAAGGGATCTCTTCAGGGATCGAGAAACTCGTGAGGCGCCGGCTGAAAAAGACCAATGCAGAAGTATATACATCGACACAGAGTTCATGGTCAAGGATTCCCCACGATGATCGACTTATTGGAATAATCTACCAATGTTATCAAAGATATTCATCACAGATTCGATCTGCGTGATAGTCATGTACGGCTGCTGCTGCACCACCCCGTCCATATGCAGCAGTCTGAGTCCCGACATACTACAAAAATATATATTTACGAGTCGCTGTCAACTACGGTTTGTGGCACTAGAATTTTATGACGGGCTCGTGGCCAAGTTCTCAAGTTGAGGGAAGGCATGGCCATTGGGAGTCGGAGATAGCCTCATGTTTCGGGACAGACGCGGACTCGGTCTGCTCGGCTCCACTCATCCATGCTGGCACCGCCTTGGCTCTGGCCGGATCAATCATGCCTGCAGGCCGCCTGCTTCACTCCGCGCCCAACGGCTCGTCCACATACACCCGCCACACCTCATCGCTGACTCCGCTTCGCCTCTGCACCTGCTGGCCGCACCCGCTACATCTCGCCCCGCTCCGTGCTGTGCCCACGTGCCAGGACTCACACGCCACGGCGCCCGCCTCCACCGGCTCCCCACCTCGCCTACGCCAGGCCTCCTCGCTGCATCGTACCTGCCTCCGCCGCCGCGGCTCGCCCCGCCATAAGCTTCGCCTCGTCATCTCCCGCCATGCCTCGACATCAGGCATTCCCACCTAGCTACGCCGCGCCTGTTTCACGTCGCAGCACTTTCGTTTAGAAACACTGCTCATCTCTGCGTGTAACGCGCCGTCCAAAACCACATACAGCAGCGGCCCTTACTGCAGTCGGCGGTGGCCATGTCTAGCCAGCTGCACGTAGATACACTAGCGGGCGAACTTAGGCGATGGTGAATAATTTTGATTGACTGCAAGAATGACGTCGTAGGCTGTGCCCTTACTGCAGCGGCGGTCCTTACTGCAGTCAGTGGTCGTCGTTCTCCAATGCAGTACCAGGTCTCTGCTAGACTGCTCAGAATTTTTCAAGAACTACAAAGTGAATACGGAACAGAGGAATCTGACTCGGAGTACTGCTCACCTGAAGAAGCACTATGCTACATAAAAAAGGGGGACCTATGTCAGCCCGCAGTACTACTCTCGTTCACATAAGCTGTTGGTCAAGCAACCAAACCTTAAAAATATTTGAGAAGAGTCCAAGCATATGTGTGCCACATCTCCACGCACAAGGAAAATAAGCCGCTATTAGTATAAAGCATGGAAATCAAGGATGGGTGGATATAATACTCCACATGGCAATGCTAGTGCTTCGACAATACTATTATTTGTTTGCCCACATACAGATCAACACACGCGTTTTTGCGTCTGCTACTCTGGAACTACATCCGTATTTATTTGAAAAAGTGTCCCCATTCATCCGACAAAAAATACCAGGTGCTATTTGTCCTTTTCGTTTTCAAATACAAATTAATTTCTTTGAGAATATTACTTTGGCCTGCAATATTTGTACGCAGGACAATCATTGCCAAGGTGGCATTATACTAGAGAGATGAAGCATGCACCAACTTCATTATACACCGGTGCTCGTTTGCGGCGCGTTGTTCAACGAACGCGTGCAAGCCGCCGTCGTCGTGGCCGTCTCTCGCCACAATGCCGGTTTACAACGCCGTGGACGTCTCTCGCCACAGTGCCGGATTACAACGTCATGGCCGTCTCTCGCCCCGCTCCGTCTTACAACGCCGTGGCCGTCTCTCGCCATCCGTGCCAGCTTACAATGCCATGGCGTCTTTAACAACAGCACCAGCTTACAATGTCGCGGGTGTTTGCTACGTCTACATCAACCCAACAGTGGCTGCATACAAAAGTACAAGTCGCCCAATCGACAGTTCTGAATCGCTGCCCTGCGGTCCAACCAACATTGACATATCAATGCAGTGCTCGCCGGTATGAGCCGCACGACGGACAGGCACACAAATCGCTACCACTACAGTTTGGTTCACTTCAACAAGCAATCGGAACGAACCATCGACCGGATCATTGAAGCAATTCATACAGGATCATTTATAACCCGCCACGGCCAACTTCAAACTTCCAGTGAAGATTCTCAAGCCGCCTCTTCAAGTCAACTTAAGACTCGGGCGCTACAGACATGGAGAGACACATTTGGTCATTTTTAACGAGAACCCCGGATCTTTGCAAGAGAAAAAAACCCAATCCTGGGGGCTGCTACATTATTGACGGATGATTAAAAATTTCCCAAGAGGACGGACCGCCGTGATGCACCATTCAAACATGGGTGCCCGGATCATTGGATCATCATAAAGACACTTGGAGCTTCTGTCATTTATTCATACAAGATGGCGGCTTACAAAATTGATGCTGCTCCGCTATGTGACCCGCCTGCCTTACCGGTTAATCTCGCCTAGAGACCCTGAGCCGGTTCAAAGAATTGACAGCCAATCTCGATAGAGACCCTATACCGGCTAAAGATTGAGGTGACCTGCTGAACTCTTACCAGTCAATCTCGCCTAGAGCCTGAGCCGGTTCAAGAAATTGATGACCAATCTCGCTTAGAGACCCTGATCTGGTTCAAGAAATTGACGGCCAATCTCGCCTAGAGACGCTGAGCCGGTTCAAGAAATTGACGGCCAATCTCGCCTAGAGACCCTGAGCCGATTCAAGAAATTGATGGCCAATCTCGCCTAGAGACCCTGAGCCGGTTCAAGAAATTGATGGCCAATCTCGCCTAGAGACCCTGAGCCGGTTCAAGAAATTTACGGCCAATCTCGCCTAGAAACCGTGAGCCGGTTCAAGAAATTGACGGCCAATCTCGCCTAGAGACCCTGAACTGGTGTGAATTCAAGCATCGAATCCTAGTTTGGTTACATTAAGCGCTGTTGTTGATGGAGGCTTCTTACCTTTGGTATAACTTACATGACCCTAAGACAACAGCGTGTACACCAAATTCTAGTTGCTTATCAACTGCGGCCATCGAAGGGGGCTTCTTACCGACGGGTATCGCTTATCTCACCATAATGTCCGGCTTTATGCCACTTCCGGTTACTTATTAACCGCGGTTGTCGAAGGGGGCTTCTTACCGACGGGTTCGCTTATCTCACCCTAACAACCGGCGTTTATGCCAAAACTCAGTTGCTTATCAACTGTAGCTGTTGAAAGAGGCTTCTTGCCTTCGGGTATAGCTTACATCTCCTTTCAAACAGCCGGCTTTATCAGTTAGCCGTGGTTGTCGATGGAGGCTTCTTGCCTTCGGGTATAGCTTACATTACCCATCGATAGCCGGTGCCCGCGCCTACAACTGTAGCTGTTGAAAGAGGCTTCTTGCCTTCGGGTATAGCTTACATCTCCTTTCAAACAGCCGGCTTTATCAGTAAGCCGTGGTTGTCAATGGAGGCTTCTTGCCTTTGGGTATAGCTTACATTACCCATCGACAGCCGGCGTCCACGCCTAAAACTGTAGTTGTTGAAGGAGGCTTCTTGCCTTTGGGTATAGCTTACATTACCCATTGACAGCCGACGTTCGCGCTTACAATATTTGCTATCAACAGGAGGCTTCTTACCTTTGGGTATAGCTTACATTACCCTAAAAACAGCCGGCTTTATGCCATTCCGATTGATATGTCAGCCGTGGATTATTCAAGGGGCCTTCCCACCTCCAGGTAACATGCCGGCTTATCAAGCCGGGTCAGAGCAAGGTTATGAGAAAAGGAGCGATGTTGTGAAAGGTATACATCTTCGGGTTGAGCTTCTTTAAGCCGCCCTCACAACAATGCAGAATATATTCTGTCTTGTTCATTTTTGCAGGGTTTATCTCTTAAGATGAGCCGCCGTTAAAGTATTCTGCAAAAGCAAATGGATTTTTTTAAATAGCCAACATGGCTGGATCTTCATGGTTTATCATAACTAGTAATAAATGATTGGGATTTTTTCAAACCAGCTCGGGGAAATTATTATCTTTCAAGAGCCGCCCTATCAGATATAATGTCGTGTCATCTAATTGGCTGGTTCTCGGATTTCTTTAATTGTGCTCTGTAGTAATCTACAACACTCACGGATTTCTCAAATTTATATTTGTCGGGTTACACCGCAACTACGAGCAGGAATTTCATGTCAAAGACAAAGGAATTATTCCAGGATATTCATTCCGGGTTATATTATGACCACGGTCAAAGATTCATTCAACAAATTATGGTGAGACATATTATTCTCACATAGTCCCGAGTCGCCGCAGGCAGACGACCCGGTACTTGGGGGCTACATTATCCAAGTCCAAGTTTATATCAATTATGCAAGTCCCATGTCGTTGCAAGCATGCACCACGGCACTTGGGGGCTAATGCAAGCCGGTTTTTTCAAACCATTACATTGTTAGCAAGACCATATTATCTCAAGGAGATGAGCTGGCCCTTCTATATTTTTCTAAAAAGTCCCAGCCCAGTAATTCTTACTGACCTGACACTTGGGGGCTACAGTATTCAGCTGTTCCAACAGATTAAGAGATTCAAATTGAAGACCCGGCGCATCACATTCTGATGAGCCGGCCCTTGGGGGCTACACCCGCCGAAGCTTTCTAATGAGCCGGCCCTTGGGGGCTACACCCGCCAAAGCATTATACGATATAAGGCAATTATAAGTCCCGGGTTGTTGTAGGCAGGACAACCCGGCACTTGGGGGCTACACAGTCCAAAATGTTATTTGCAAAGCACCAAGTTATCATGGATAATCTCGGAGCTTGGGGGCTACAGGTAATATGGACATATCAAAAACTTTGAGGAGAATTGTCAAGATATTAAATATGGAGTTCAGTTGTTAGACCCGGCGTCACCAACACTTATGACCCGGTGTTATGAAAAGATCATAACCCGCCAAGAGTATTGGATATATATTCCAAAATAATGCTCCTTTCCCTGTATAGAATTCCAGCTGCCGGCATTCTCCCTCTTCATGTAAACCTTGTAAAATAAGAGACAAAAGCCATAAGGATTGTACCATAATGTATAATAACAACCTATAATGCAATAAATATCAATATAAAAGCATGATGCAAAATGGATGTATCACTTTCCCAGCCCACTAAGGGCTGGTGAGCCACTCCTAAGGCCCATGTGGCCTCCCGTCATGGGTCGCCCCTCCTGGTGTTACCCTGGAACCCTCCCGGTACTCCTGGTACACTACCGAAGTACCCAAAACTTTTCCGGTGACCAAAAAAGGACTTCCTATATATTACTCTTTACCTCCGGACCATTCGGGAGCTCCTTGCGACATCCAGGATCTCATCTAGGACTTCGAACAACCTTTGGTCACCACCATACATAACTCAGTACTATCGAAACGTTACCGAACGTTAAGTGTGCAGATCTTGCGGGTTCAAGAACTATGTAGACATGACCGAGACACCTCTACGGTCAATAACAAATAGCGGTACCAAGACGCCCATATTGGTTTCTACATATTCTATGAATATCTTTATCGGTTGAACCTCTATGTCAAGGATTCAGTTAATCCCGTTTGATGTTCCCTTTGTTCGTTGGTATGTTACTTGCCTGAGATTTGATCGTTGGTATCCCTATACCTAGTTCAATCTCGTTACCGACAAGTCTCTTTACTCATTCCGTACTACAAGATCACGTGGCTAACTCTTTAGTCACTTTGCTTGCAAGGCTCATTGTGATGTGGTATTACTGAGTGGGCCCTGAGATACCTCTCTGTCACACGGAGTAACAAATCCCAGTCTTGATCCATGCCAACCCAACAGACACCCTTGGAGACACCTGTAGAGCACCTTTATAGTTACCCAGTTACGTTGCGACGTTTGATACACACAAGGTACTCCTCCGGTGTCAGTGGGTTGCATGATCTCATGGTCATAGGAACAGATACTTGACATGCAGAAATCTATAGCAATAAACTGACACGATCATATGCTATGTTTATATTTTGGGTCTTGTGCATCACATTATTCTCCTAATGATGTGATCCTATTATCAAATGACATCTCATATCTATGGCTAGGAAACCTTGACCATCTTTGATCAACGAGCTAGTCTATTAGAGGCACACTAGGGACACAAGGTTGTCTATGTACCCACATATGTATCTAAGTTTCCAATCAATACAATTATAGCATGGATAATAAACGATTATCATGAACAACGAAATGTGATAATAATTAATTTATTATTACCTCTAGGGCATATTTCCACGACACCTAATATGAAAGCAGCTTCTCCAAGGTCCACCACCATCGCCGCCGTGTCATCGCGCTCCCGGTGGGTACATAGACATAGGCTCATCTACCACTATGCTCCTTCTTGCTGGATCAACAAGGCGGAGATCATCATCAAGTTGTATGTGTGCTGAACGCTGAGGTGTCATCCGTTCGGCACTAGATTGGGACGGATCGTGATTGGATCGCGGGACGCTCGACGATTTGGATCGCGCAGACGTTCGACTACATCAACCGCGTTTCTTAACGCTTCCCGCTTAGTGATCTACAAGGGTATGTAGATCCACTCTTCCTCTCGTAGATTCTCAACACCATGGATAGATCTTGCGTCTGCGTAGGATTTTTTTCTCTTTCCCATGCAACATTCCCCAACAGGCATACTATATAGAGCCTATGTCTAAGGCATAGGGGACGACCTTCGTCCTTTCTCTTTCTTCTACCGTGGTCGAGCTTTGAGTCTCACTCAACTCCACACCTTACAAATCAGGCAAGAACTCTTTCTTTGACTAATCCATTTTGAACTCTTTCAAAGTCTTGACAAGGTATGTGCTCATTGTAAAATCTTATCACGCGTCTTGATCTATCTCTGTAGATCTTGACGCCTAATATTTAAGTAGCTTCATTCCAGGTCTTCCTTTGAAAAACTCCTTTCAAACAACCCTTTATGCTTTCCAGAAATTTTACATTCTTTCCAATCAGCAATATGTCAACAACACATACATATCAGAAATTCTATAGTGCTCCCACTCACTTTCTTGTAAATACAAGTTTCTCATAAACTTTGTATAAACCCAATAGCTTTGGTCACCTCATCAAAGTGCATATTGCAACTCCGAGATGCTTGCTCCAGTCCATAGAAGGATTTCTAGAGATTGCACACCTTTTAGTATCCTTAGGACCGACAAAATCTTCTGGTTGTATCACATACAACCTTTCCTCACGGAAACCGTTAAGGAAACTCTGTTTTGCTATCCATCTGCCAGATTTCATAATCGAAAAATGCAACAACTGCTAACATAATTCCAACAGACTTTAGCATCACTAAGGATGAGAAAGCCTTATTGTAGTCAACTCCTTGAACTTGTTGGAAACTTCTTTGCGACAAGTCGAGCTTTATAAATGGTGACATTTACCATCAACGTCCGTCTTATTCTTAAAGGTCCATTTGTACTCAACGGCCTGCCGTTCAACGGGCAAGTCTAGCAAAGTCCATACTTGGTTTTCGTACATGGATCCTTTCTCGGATTTCATGGATCCTAGCCATTTGTTGGAATTCGGGCCCACCATCACTTCTTCATAGCTTGTAGGTTCACTGTTGACTAATAACATTACCTCCAAGACATGATTGACGCAACACTCAGGGGCCCTACGAGGTTCGGTAGTAACTTGATCTGAAGTTTCATGATCAACATCATTTGCTTCCTCTTGACTTGGTGTAGGTGTCACAAAAACATCTTTCTGCGTCGTGCTACTATCCAACCGAAGTGACGGTTCAACAACCTCATCAAATTCTATTTTCCTCCCACTCAATTCTTTCGAGAGAAACTCTTTCTCGAGAAAGGACCCATTTTAGCAACAAACACTTTGCCCTTGGTTTTGAGATAGAAGGTATACCCAACTGTTTCCTTAGCGTATCCTATGAGGATGCAACTTTCCACTTTGGGTTCGAGCTTATCAGACATAAGTGTCGCATTCCCAAACTCTGAGAAATGACAGCTTAGGTTTCTGCCAAACCATAATTCATACAGTGTCATCTCAAGGGATTTAGATGGTGTCCTATTTAATGTGAATGTAGTTGTCTCTAATGCATAACCTCAAATCGATAGTGGCAAAAGGATAAGAGATATCATAGTACACACCATATCCAATTGAGCACGACTACGACATTCGGACACACCATCACACTATGGTGTTCCAGCTGGCGTGAGTTCTGAAACAACTTCCACATTGTCTTAAGTTACCAAACTCGTAACTCAGATATTCACCTCCACGATCATGTCGTAGACATTTTATCTTCTTGTCACGATGATCTCAAACTTCACTCTTAATTTGCTTGAACTGTTCAAACATTTCAGATTTGTGTTTCATCAAGTAAATATGCCCATATCTACTCAAATCATCAGTGAAGGTAAGAAAATAGCGATATCCACCGCACGCTACAACACTCTTTGGACCGCATAGATCAATATGTATCATTTCCAGTAAGTCACTGGCCCTCTCCATCATACCGGAAAACGTGGTTTCAGTCATCTTTCCCAAGAGGCATGGTCCGCATGTCTCAACCGATTCAAAAACCGAGTGAGTCCAAAGATCCATCAGCATGGAGTTTCTTCATGCGTTTTACACCAATATGACCTTAGCGGCAGTGCCACAAGTATGTGGTACTATCATTATTAACTTTTCATCTTTGGGCATCAATATTATGAACATGTGTATCACTATGATCGAGATTGAATAAACCATTCACATTGGGTGGATGACCATTGAAGGTTTTATTCATGTAAACAGAATAACTATTATTCTCTGACTTAAATGAATAACCGTTTTGCAGTAAAAATGATCTAATCATGTTTATGCTCATCGCAAACACCAAATAACATTTATTCAGGTTTAACACTGATCTCGAAGATAGAGGGAGCGTGCGATGGTGATCTCATCAACCTAGGAAACACTTCCAACACACATCGTCACCTCGCCCTTAGCTAGTCTCTGTTTATACCATAGCGTTTATTTCGAGTTACTAACATTTAGCAACTGAACCGGTATCTAATACACAAGTGCTACTAGGAGTACTAGTAAGGTACACATCAATAACACGTATATAAAAAATACTTCTGTTGACGTTGCCAGCCTTCTTATCTACCACGTATCTAGGGTTGTTTTGCTTCAGTGACTATTCTCCTCATAATAGAAGCACTCAGTCTTGGGTTTGGGTTCAACCTTGGGTTTCTTCACTGGAGTGGCAACTGGCTTGCCATTCTTGAAGTTTTCCCTTCTTTCCCCTACCCTTCCTGAAACTAGTGGTTTTACTAACCATCAACACTTGATGCTCCTTCTTGATTTCTACCTTCGCGGTTGCAAACATCCCGAATAGCTGAAGGATCATCTTTTCCATCCCTGGCATATTTATAGTTCATCACAAAGCTCCAGTAGCTTTGTGGCAGTGACTTGGAGAACTATATCAATCACTATATTATCTGGAAGATCAACTCCCACTCGATTCAAGAGATTGTAGCACCCAGACAATCTGAGCCCATGCTCACTGATTGACCTATTATCCTTTCATCTTGCAGGCAAATGAATCTTTTTGGAGGTCTCATACTTCTCAACACGGGCACAAGCCTAAAATCAAATTTCAGCCCTTGGAACATCACATATTCTCCGTGATGTTCAAAACGTATTTGAAACCTGAATTCTAAGTCGTAACGCAAGACGCACTGAACTATCAAGTACTCATCAGAACGTGACTATTAGATGTTCACGACATCCACAGTCGTCGCTTGAGGGGGTGGCGCACCGAGCAGTGCACTAAGGACATAAGACTTCTGTGCAGCAACTGAGCACAATCCTCTGATCATGGACCTAGTCTGTATAATTGCTACCATCATCTTTCAACTCTATTTTCTCTAGGAACGTATCAAAAACATAGGGGAGCTACAACGTGAGCTATTGGTCTACATTATAATTTTGCAAAGACAACTTTAGACTATGTTCGTGATAAGGAGTTTAGTTAATCATATTAGTTACAAACTCACACTCAAATTGACATCCCTCTGGTCATCCAAGTGATACATGATCCAAATTCACCAACCCAAGTCTGATCATCACATGAGATGAGGTGGTTTCGATGGTGAACATCTTCATGTTGATCATATCTACTATAGTACTCATGTTCAACCTTTCGGTCTCTTGTGTTTCGAGGCCGTGTCTGTACATGCTAGGCTCATCAAGTTTAACCCGAGTGTTCTGCATGTGCAACACTGGCTTGCACCCGTTGTATGCAAATGTAGAGTCTATCACACCTGATAATCACGTGGTGTCTCAAAACGACAAACTTTCGTAACGTTGCACACTCGGGGGGAACACAATTTATCTTGAAATTTAAGTGAGGGATCACCTTATAATGCTAGTGTCGTCCTAAGAAAATAAGATGCATAAAAATATTAACATCACAGGCAAATCATAAGTGACATGATATGGCCATGAACTTGTGCTTTTGATCTCCATCTCCAAAGCACCAGCATGATCTCCATCGTCACCGCCATCACACCATGATCTCCACCATCTTGCTCACCATCAATTTGTCGCCCTCGGGGTTGTCGCGCCCACCATTCTTCTACTACTATTGCTACCGCTTAGTAATAAAGTAAAGCATTACATAGCGCTTAATGGTTGAGACGCAGGTCATGCAATATTACAGACAACCCTATGGCTCCTCTCGGTTGTTATACTCATCGACATGCAAGTCGTGATATTCTATACATAACATGATCATCTCATATATCACATATATCTCATCATGAAATTGGCCATATCATATCACAACATACCCTACAAGAACAAGTTAGATGTCCTCTAATTGTTGTTGCATGTTTTACGTGGCTGCTACGGGTATCTAGCAAGAACGATTCTTACCTACACAAAACCACAAAGGTGATACACAAATTGCTTTTCAACCTTCTCAAGGACCGCCTTTGTCAAATCCGATCCAACTAGAGTAGGGGAGACAGTCACCCGCCAGCCATCTTTATGCAACAAAGTCACATGTCAGTCGATGGAGCCAGTCTATCGTACATGGACGAGTAAGGTTTGTCCAGGCCGCTTCATTCCACAATACCGTTGAATCAAGAAAAGACTAAGGGAGGAAGCAATTTGAATATCAACACCCACAAACTCCTTTGTGTTCTACTCATGATCTCATCTACGCATAGACCTAGCTCATGATGCCACTTTTGGGAAGCATTGCATGGGAAAGAAAAAATTCCTACGCACACACAAGATCTATCCATGGTGACGAGCATCTGCGAGAGAGAGAGAGTGGATCTACATACCCTTGTAGATCTCTAAGTGGGAAGCGTTAAGAAACATGTTGATATAGTCGAACTGAAAGTGCGTTATATCGACTAGAGGGGGGTGAATAGGCGATTTTTACAAATACATCACTAAGGAATTTCAACTTGCGGAATTTCAAATGTGATGAATAACTAGCAGCAGATTAAGTACTCAAGTGCATGAAATGTAGCAATAGCATAGTCATCATGATGAAATAAAGCATGCACAGATTACAGGTAGCGTGATACAGGATAAGCAGGTGAGGAACAAGGTAACTGAAGAATTTGAGGTGAGGAAATTGAGAAAGTCTTCTTTCAAATTCTTCAAACAGTAACGATCAATTTCATCAACAAGTATATGAGGAAATGGAACCAGGTAGCTCGATGAAGACAATGGTTTGATGACCCAGTTCTAATAGCTGTGACAGTCATATGTCTGGTTCAGAGCGGCCTGGTATTTAAACCAGAGGACACACGTCCGAGGACACACACTCCTTACCGTATTCTCCTTGAGCTAAGGTCACACAGTCCTCGCCCAACACTCGTGGTAAGTCTTCAGGGTAGACTTCCTCACAAACTGGTCACTTGGCAATCCATAATTGACTGCTAAATACTCTAGACCATGCTCACTTAGTGATCCCGAACTCACTGCAGGATGCACTAGACCATGATGCCTAACCATCTAGAAGATACACAGTATTCAAAGGTAAAAAGTGCCGGTTCCAAACATGAACAATCTCTTCAGTGATGCTCAATCACTTTGGGTTTGGTGGTTTGGTTTGTTGTATGCCCTAGAGCCAATAATAAAATGGTTATTATTATATTTCATTGTTCATGATAACTGTTTATTATCCATGCTATAATTGTATTGACTGGAAACACATTGCATGTGTGGATACATAGACAACACTTTGTCCCTAGTCTGCCTCGAGTAGACTAGCTCGTTGATCAAAGATGGTCAACGTTTCCTAGCCATTGACATGATATGTCATTTGATAACAGGATCACATCATTAGGAGAATGATGAGACAGACAAGACCCAAACTATAAACGTAGCATTTGATCGTGTCAGTTTATTGCTACAGTTTTCTGCATGTCAAGTATCTGTTCCTATGACCATGAGATCATGCAACTCACTCACACCGAAGGAGTACCTTGTGTGTATCAAATGTCGCAACGTAACTGGGTGACTATAAAGGTGCTATGTAGGTATCTCCAAGGTGTCTGTTGGGTTGGCATGGATCAATACTGGGATTGGTTACTCCGTGTGATGGAGAGGTATCTTAGGGCCCACTCGATAATACTGTTGGGTTACGTCGCATGGGAAACAAAAAATTTCCTACGCACACGCAAGATCCATCCATGATGATGAGCATCTACGAGAGGGAGAGTGGATCTACATACCCTCGTAGATCGCTAAGCAGGAAGCGTTAAGAAACGCGGTTGGTGTAGTCGAACGTCTTCGCGATCCAAATCGCCGAGCATCCCGCGATCTCATCACGATCCGTCCCGGGATCCAATCACGACCCGTCCCGCGAACTCATCACGATCTGTCCCGCGATCAAATCATGATCCGTCCCGCGAACTCATCATGATCCGTCCCACAAACTCATCACGATCTGTCTCGCGATCTTGATCACGGTCCTTCCGTTCTAGCGCCGAACGGACGACACCTCCGCGTTCAACACACGTATAGCTCGATGACGATCTCCACCTTCTTGATTCAGCAAGAGGGATGGAGAGGTAGACGAGTTCACCGGCAGCGTGACGGCGCAGCGGTGATGGTGGTGGAGCAATTCCGGCAGGGATTCGCCTAAGCACTGCAGAAATCCGATCTAGAGGAGAAACTATGCACTAGAGGAACGGGTAGCACGTGGCTGAAAATTTGGTGCCAAAAACCCTAAAACCTCTAGTATATATAGGAGGAAGAGAGGAGGAGGCTTGTCTCCCAAGGAGCCACCCCTTGGGTCGGCCAAATCAAGAAGGATTGGAGGATTCCTCCTCCAATCCTAGTAGGACTAGGACTCCTCCTTATTTTTGCCTTTTTTGCCTTTTTCCACCTTTTTCTCTTTGGGATTTTCTTCCCAGCCACATGGGCCTTGTGTGGGACTTCCACCAGCCCACTAAGGGCTGGTATTTACTCTCCCACAGCCCATGTAGCCTCTTGGGTCGAAATACCCCTCCCGATGGTCTCCCGGTACACTCCCGGCACTCCCGGTACACTAGCGATGAGCCCGAAACTTTTCCGATGACCAAAATAGGAGTTCCTATATATGAATCTTTACCTACGGACCATTACGGAGCTCCTCATGACGTCCGGATCTCATCTGGGACTCCGAACAACCTTAGGTCACCACTATACATAACTCTATACTACCGAAACGTCACCAAACCTTAAGTGTGCAGACCCTGCGGGTTCGAGAACTATGTAGACATGACCGAGACACCTCTACGGTAAATAACCAATAGCGGGACCTGGATGCCCATATTGGTTCCTACATATTCTACGAAGATCTTTATCGGTCGAACCTCTATGTCAAGGATTCAGTTAATCCCGTAAGATGTTCCCTTTGTTCTTCGGTATGTTACTTGCCCGAGATTCGATCGTTGGTATCTCCATACCTAGTTCAACCTCGTTACCGGCAAGTCTCTTTACTCGTTCCGTAATACAAGATCCCGTGACTAACACTTAGTCACATTGGTTGCAAGGCTTGTTGTGATGTTGTATTACGGAGTGGGCCCTGAGATACCTCTCCGTCACACGGAGTAACATATCCCAGTCTTGGTCCATGCTAACTCAACAGACACCCTCACAGATACCTGTAGATTACCTTTATAGTCACCCAGTTACGTTGCGACGTTTGATACACACAAGGCACTCCTCCGAGGTCAGTGAGTTGCATGATCTCATGGTCATATGAACATATACTTGACATGCAGAAAACGGTAGCAATAAACTGACATGATCATATGCTACATTTGTAGTTTGGGTCTTGTCCATCACACCATTCTCCTAATGATGTGATCCCGTTATCAAATGACATCTCATGCCCATGGCTAGGAAACCTTAACCATCTTTGATCAACGAGCTAGTCTATTAGAGGCACACTAGGGACATGGTTTTGTCTATGTATCCACACATGCATCTAAGTCTCCGATCAATACAATTATAGCATGGATAATAAACGATTATCATGAACAAGGAAATATGATAATAACTAATTTATTATTGCTTCTAGGGCATATTTCCAACAGTCTCCCACTTGCACTAGAGTCAATAATCTAGTTCACATCACCATGTGATACGCATTGTTATGAATCTAACACCGAATGAGTTCTGGGGCTCGATCATGCTTTGCATGTGAGAGAGGTCTTATAGTCAACAGGTCTGCGACATTCAGATCCAAGTGTACTTTGCAAATCTCCATGTCAAACCATAAACACTGCTATCACACTCCACTTGGTACTATTCCAAATAGCTGCTCCACTATACGTATCCATATTGCTACTACGAGTCATCCGGATTGGTGTTAAAGCTTGCATCGACGTAACTCTTTACGACAAACTCTTTATCACCTCCATAATCAAGAAACATCTCCTTAGTCTTTTGGTTACTAAGGAGAATCTTGACCGCTGTCGAGTGATCCACTCCTGGATCACTTTTTTACCCCTTGACTGACTCATGGCAAGGCACACACCAGGTGAGGTACACAACATGGCATAATATAGAGCCTATGGCTAAGGCATAGGGGACGATGTCATCCTTTCTCTTTCTTCTGCCATTGTCGAGTTTTGAGTCTCACTCAACTTCACACCTTACAAATCAGGCGAGAACTCTTTCCCTGACTGATCCATTTTGAACTCTTTCAAAATCTTTTCAAGGTATGTACTCATTGAAAGTCTCATCTAGCATCTTGATCTATCTCTATAGATCTTGATGTTCAACAATTAGGTAGCTTTATCTAGGTCTTCCTTTGAAAAACTCTTTTCAAACAACCGTTTATGCTTTCCAGAAATTCTACTTTATTTCCGAATAGCATTATGTTATCCACACATACTTATCGGAAACTCTATAGTGCTCCCACTCACTTTATTGCAAATACAAGTTTCTCATAAACTTTGTATAGATTTAAAAACTTTGATCACCTTATCAAAGTGTATATTCCAACTCCGAGATGCTTGCTTCAGTCCATAGAAGGATCAATGAAGCTTGCTCACCTTTTAGCATCCTTAGGACTGACAAAACCTTCTGGTTGTATCTCATACAACCTTTCCTTAAGGAAGGAAACGATGTTTTGGCATCCATCTGCCAGATTTCATAATTGAAAAAATGCAGCAACTGCTAACATAATTCCAACAGACTTTAGCATCACTACGAGTGAGAAAGTCTCATCGTAGTCAACTCCTTGAACTTGCCGGAAACTTCTTTGCGACAAGTCGAGCTTTATAAATGGTGACATTCACCATCATTGTATGTCTTCATTTTAAAGATCCATTTGTACTCAACGACCTGCCGTCCAACGAGCAAGTCTACCAAAGTCTATACTTGGTTTTCATATATGGATCCTTTCTCGGATTTCATGGCCTCTAACCATTTGTCGGAATCCGGTCCCATCATCGATTCTCCATAGCTCGTAGGTTCATCGTTGTCCAACAACATGACCTCCAAGACAGGGTTGTCGTACCGCTCAGGAGCAGTGCACGTCCTTGTCGACCTACGAGGTTCGATAGTAACTTGACCCGAAGCTTCATGATCATCATCATTAACTTCCTGTTCAACTAACGTAGGCTTCATAGAAACATCTTCCTGTGCTGCGCTACTCTCTGGTTGAACAAAGGTTCAAAAACCTCATCAAGTTCTATGTTCCTCCCACTCAATTCTTTTGAGAGAAACTCTTTCTCGAGAAAGGACCCAGTTTTAGCAACAAACATTTTATGCTTGGATCTGAGAGAGAAGGTTTACCCAACTGTCTTTAGGGTATTCTATGAAGATGCATTTGTCCACTTTGGGTTCGAGCTCATTAGGTGAAAACCCTTTTTCACATAAGTGTTGCAGCCCCAAACATTAAGAAATGACAGCTTAGGTTTCTATCAAACCATAATTCACACGGTGTCATCTCAACGGATTTAGATGGTACCCTATCTAAAGTGAATGTAGTTGTCTCTAATGCATAACCCCAAAACGATAGTGGTAAAAGGATAAGAGACATCATAATTCGCACCATATCCAATAGAGCACGACTATGACGTTCGGACACACCATCACACTATGGTGTTCCAGGTGGCGTGAGTTGTGAAACAACTTTCACATTGTCTTAAGTTGTATACCAAACTCGTAACTCAGATATTCACCTCCACGATCATATCACAGACATTTTATCTTCTTGTCACGATGATCTTAAAATTCACTCTGAATTTGCTTGAACTTTTTCAAACGATTCAGACTTGCGTTTCATTAAGTAAATATACGCTATTATCTACTCAAATCATTAGTGAAGGTAAGAAAATAACGATATCCACCGCATGCTACAAGACTCATTTGATTGGATACATCAACATGTATCATTTCCAATAAATCACTTGCCCGCTCCATCAAACCAGAAAACGGGGTCTTTAGTCATCTTGCCCAAGAGGCATGGTTCGCATGTCTCAACCGATTCGAAATTGAATGAGTCCAAAGATCCATCAGCATGGAGTTTCTTCATGCGCTTTATACCAATATGACATTTAGCGGCAGTGTCACAAGTATGTGGTACCATCATTATTAACTTTGTATCTTTTGGCATCAATGTTATGAACATGTGTATTACTACGATCAAGTTTCAACAAACCATTCTCACTGGGTGCATGACCATTGAAGGTATTATTCATGTAAACAGAATAACCATTATTCTTTAACTTAAATGAATAACCATGTTGCAATAAACACAATCTAATCACGTTCATGCTCAACGCAAAATACCAAATAACATTTATTTAGGTTCGTCACTAATCCCGAAGGTAGAGAGAGCGTGCGATGTTGATCACATCAACCTTGGAAACATTTCCAACACACATCATCACCTCACCCTCAGCTAGTGCTCCCTTAATTCCGTAGCTTTTATTTCAAGTTACTAACATTTAGCAACTGAACCGGTATCCAATACCCAGGTGCTACTAGGAGTACTAGCAACGTACACATAAATAACACGTATATCAAATATACTTCTATTGACGTTGCCAGCCTTGTTATCTACCAAGTATCTAGGGTTGTTCCGCTTTAGCGACCGCTTTCCTCATAATCGAAGCACTTAGTCTCGGGTTTGGGTTCAACTTTGGGTTGCTTCACTGGAGCAACAACTGACTTGCTATCCATGAAGTTTTCCCTCCTTAATCCTGCCCTTCTCGAAACTAGTGGTTTGACTAACCATCACCACTTGACGCTCCTTCTTGATTTCTACCTTCGCGGTGTCAAACATCGCGAATAGCTCAGGGATCATTATTTCTATCCCTGGCATTTTATAGTTCATCACCAAGTTCTAGTAGCTTACTGACAGTGACTTGGAGAACTATATCAATCACTATCTTATCTGGAAGATCAACTCCCACTCGATTCAAGCGATTGTAGCACCCAGACAATCTGAGCACATGCTTAATGATTGAGATATTCTCTTTCATATTACAGGCAAAGAATCTTGTTGGAGATCTCATATCTTGTAACACGGGCATGAACCTGAGATCCTAATTTCAGCTCTTAGAACATCTCATATGTTCTGTGACGTTCAAAATGTTTCGGAGCCTCAATTCTAAGCCGTAATGCATGACGCACTAAACTATCAAGTAGTTATCAGAACGTGCCTGTCAGATGTTCACAACATCTACAAACAATGCTAGAGGGGTTGGCGCACTGAGCGGTGCATTAAGGACATAAGCCTTCTGTGCAGCAGCACGCAGCCAGTCCGTAATATTGCTACCATCATCTTTCAACTCTATTTCTCTAGGAACATATAAAACTTCAAGGGAGCTACAGCGTGAGCTAGTAATCTACAACACAGTATGCAAAGACACTACTGACTATGTTCATGATAATGAGTTCAATTAATCATATTACTTAGGAATTCCCACTCAAATTGACATCCCTCCAGTCATTCGAGTGATACATGATCCAAATTCACCAACTCAAGTCCGATCATCACGTGAGTTGAGGTGGTTTCAATGGTGAACATCATCATGTTGATCATATCTACTATATGACTCATGTTCGACCTTTCGGTCTCTTGTGTTCCGAGGCCATGTCTGTACATGCTAGGCTCGTCAAGTTTAACCCAAGTGTTCTGCATGTGCAACACTGGCTTGCACCCGTTGTATGTGAACGTAGAGTCTATCACACCCGATCATCACGTGGTGTCTCAACACGATGAACTTTTGCAACGGTGCACACTCGGGGAGAACACAATTCATTTTGAAATTTAAGTGAGGGATCACCTTATAATGCTACCGTCGTCTTAAGCAAAACAAGGTGCATAAAAGGATTAACATCACATGCAAATCATCAGTGACATGATATGGCCATGAACTTGTGCTTTTGATCTCCATCTTGAAAGCACCGGCATGATCTCCATCGTCACCGGCAAGACACCATGATCTCCATCATCTTGATCTCCATCAACGTGTCACCATCGGGGTTGTCGCGCCCAACATGCTTCTACTATTATTGCTACCGTTTAGCGATAAAGTAAAGCATTACATAGCGCTTAATGATTAACACGCAAGTCATACAATAATTAAAGACAACCCTATGGCTCGTGCCGGTTGTCGTACTCACCGACATGCAAGTCTTGATAATCTATACATCACATGATCATCTCATACATCACATATATCACATCATGTAATTGGCCATATCATATCACAACATACCCTGCAAAAACAAGTTAGACGTCCTCTAATTGTTGTTGCATGTTTTATGTGGCTGCTATGGGTATCTAGCAAGAACAATTCTCATCTATGCAAAAAACCACAATGGTGATACACTAGTTGCTTTTCAACCTTCTCAAGGACCGCCCTTGTCGAATCCGATCCAACTGAAGTGAGAGAAACTGGCACCCGCAAGCCATCTATGCAACAAGTTGCGGTTGAGGGAACCGGTCTCTCGTAAGCGTATGAGTAATGTTGGTCCGGGCCCCTTCATCTCACAATACCGCTGAACCAAAACACGACCAAGGGAGGAAGCAATCTAAGGATCAATGCCCACAAACTCTTTGTGTTCTACTCGAGATCTCATCTACACATAGACCTAGCTCTGATACCACTATTGGGTTACGTCGCATGGGAAACAAAAATATTCCTATGCACACGCAAGATCTATACCTGGTGATGAGCATCTACGATAGGGAGAGTGGATCTACATACCCTTGTAGATCGCTAAGCGGGAAGCGTTAAGAAACGCGGTTGGTGTAGTCGAACGTCTTCGTGATCCAAATCGTCGAGCGTCTCGCGATCTCATCACGATTCGTCCCGCGATCCAATCACGATCCGTTCCGCAAACTCATCACGATCCATCCCGCGATCCAATCACGATACGTCCCGTGAACTCATCATGATCCGTCCCGTGAACTCATCACGATCCGTCTCGCGATCTTGATCACGGTCTCGCGATCGAACGGACGACACCTTCACGTTCAGCACACGTACAGCTCGATGATGATCTCCGTCTTCTTGATCCAGCAAGAGGGAGCGGAGAGGTAGACGAGTTCACCGGCAGCGTGACGGCGCCGCGGTGATGGTGGTGGAGCAATTTCGGCAGGGATTTGCCTAAGCACTACAGAAATCTGATCTAGAGGAGAAACTATGCACTAGAGGAACGGGTAGCACGTGGCTGAAAATTTGGTGCCGAAAACCCTAAAACCTCTAGTATATATAGGAGGAAGAGAGGAGGAGGCTTGTCTCCCAAGGAGCCACCCCTTGGGTCGGCCAAATCAAGGAGGATTGGAGGATTACGACTAGGACTCCTCCTTATTTTTGCCTTTTTCCACCTTTTTCTTTTCGGGATTTTCTTCCCAGACACATGGGCCTTGTGTGGGACTTCCACCAGCCCACTAAGGGCTGGTATTTACTCTCCCAAAGCCCATGTAGCCTCTTGGGTCGAAATACCTCTCCCGATGGTCTCTCGGTACACTCCCGGCACTCCCGGTACACTACCGATGAGCCCAAAACTTTTTCGGCGACCAAAATAGGAGTTCCTATATATGAATCTTTACCTCCGGACCATTCTGGAGCTCCTCGTGACGTCCGGGATATCATCCGGGACTCCGAACAACCTTCGGTCACCACCATACATAACTCTATACTACCGAAACGTTACCAAACCTTAAGTGTGCAGACCCTGCGGGTTCGAGAACTATGTAGACATGACCGAGACACCTCTACGGTAAATAACCAATGGCGGGACCTGGATGCGCATATTGGTTCCTACATATTCTACGAAGATCTTTATCGGTCGAACCTCTATGTCAAGGATTCAGTTAATCCCGTAAGATGTTCCCTTTGTTCTTCGGTATGTTACTTGCCCGAGATTCGATCGTTGGTATCTCCATACCTAGTTCAACCTCGTTACCGGCAAGTCTCCTTACTCATTCCGTAATAGAAGATCCCATGACTAACACTAAGTCACATTGCTTGCAAGGCTTGTTGTGATGTTGTATTACTGAGTGGGCCTTGAGATACCTCTCCGTCACACGGAGTAACAAATCCCAGTCTAGGTCCATGCCAACTCAACAGACACCCTCGAAGATACCTGTAGAGTACCTTTATAGTCACCCAGTTACGTTGCGATGTTTGATACACACAAGGCACTCCTCCGGTGTCAGTGAGTTGCATGATCTCATGGTCATAGGAACATATACTTGACATGCAGAAAACAGTAGCAATAAACTGACACGATCATATGCTACGTTTGTAGTTTGGGTCTTGCCCATCACACCATTCTCCTAATGATGTGATCCCGTTATCAAATGACATCTCATGCCCATGGCTAGGAAACCTTAACCATCTTTGATCAACAAGCTAGTCTATTGGAGGCATACTAGGGACATGGTTTTGTCTATGTATCCACACATGCATCTAAGTCTCCGATCAATACAATTATAGCATGGATAATAAACGATTATCATGAACAAGGAAATATGATAATAACTAATTTATTATTGCTTCTAGGGCATATTTCCAACAAATACAACATCACAACAAGCCTTGCAAGAAATGTGACTAACGAGTAAAGAGACTTTCCAGTGATAAGGTTGAACTAGGTATACAAATATCGATGATCGAATCTCGGGATAGTAACATACCGAAGAACAAAGGGCAGAACATATGGGATTAACTGAATCCTTGACATAGAGGTTCGACCGATAAGGATATTTGTAGAATATGTGGGAACCAATATAGGCATCCAGGTCCCTCTATTGGTTATTTACCGTAGAGGTGTCTCGGTCATGTCTACATAGTTCTCGAACCCATAGGGTCTGCACACTTAAGGTTCGGTGTTGTTTCGATAGTATAGAGTTATGTATGGTGGTGACCGAAGTTTGTTCGGAGTCCCAGATGAGATCCCGAATGTCACGGGAGCTCCAGAATGGTCCGGAGGTAAAGATTTATATATAGGAAGTTCTGTTTTGGTCGCCAGAAAAGTTTCGGGCTCATCGGCAGTGTACCGGGAGTGCAGGGAGGGTGCCGGGGGACCATCGGGAGGGGTATTTTGACCCAAGAGGCTACATGGGCTGTGTGAGGAGGTATACCAGCCCTTAGTGGGCTGGCCTAAGTCACACAAGAGGCCCATGCAGCTGGGAGGAGAAGTCCAAAAGGAAAAAGGTGGAAAAGCAGTTTTCCAAGTGTGAGAGAGGGAGTCCTAATCCTACTAGGATTCGAGGAGGACTCCTCCTCCTCTCACTTTGGCCGACGCAAGGGATGGCCCCTTGAGGTCCAAGTCTCCTCCCCCCTCCTCCTATATATACTAGAGGTTTAAGGGTTTTTTGAGACAGAAAAACAGCCACATGCTACCTCTCCTCTAGTTCGTAGTTTCTCCTCTAGATCGGTTTCAGCCGTGCTTAGGCGAAGCCCTGCTGGAATTGCTCCACCACCATCGCCGCAACGCCGTTGCGCTGCCGGAGAACTCGTCTACCTGTCCACTCCCTCTTATTGGATCAAAAAGGCAGAGATCGTCATCAAGCTGTATGTGTGCTAAACACGGAGGTGACGTCCGTTCGGTGCTAGATCGGGACGGATCGTGATTGGATCGCGGAACTCTCGGTGATTTGGATCGCAAAGACGTTCGACTACATCAACCGCGTTTCTTAACACTTCCCGCTTAGCTATCTACAAGGGTATGTAGATCCACTCTCCCTCTCGTAAATGCTCATCACCATGGATAGATCTTGTGTGTGGGTAGGAAATTTTTTGTTTCCCATGCAACGTTCCCCAACAGTGTCATCATGAGCTAGGTCTATGTGTAGATGAGATCTCGAGTAGAACACAAAGGAGTTTATGGGCGTTGATGCTTAGATTGCTTCCTCCCTTGGTCGTGATTTGGTTCAGCGGTATTGTGGGATGAAGCGGCCGGACTAACCTTACTCGTACGCTTACAAGAGACCGGTTCCATCAACGGACGTGTAACTTCATTGCACAAAGATGGCTGATGGGTGTTTGTTTCTCCTACTTTAGTTTGATCGGATTCGACAAATGCGGTCCTTGAGAAGGTTGAAAAGCAACTTATGTATCACCGTTGTAGTTTTGCCTAGGTGAGAATTGTTCTTGCTAGATACCCGTAGCAGCCACGTAAAACTTGCAATAACAATTAGAGGACATCTAACTTGATTTTGCAAGGTATGTTGTGATGTGATATGGCCAATTACATGATGAGATATATGTGATGTATCAGATGATCATGTGTTGTATAGAATATCACGACTTGCATGTCCCTAAGTACGGCAACCGGCAAGATCCATAGGGTTGTCTTGAATTACTCTATGACATGCGTGTCAATCATTAATCACTATGTAATGATTTACTTTATCGCTAAGAAGTAGCAATAGTAGTACGAGCATGGTGGGCGCGACAACCCCGATGGAGACACCATGATGGAGATCATGGTGCTATGCCGGTGATGTTGGAGATCATGCCCGTGCTTTGGAGATGGAGATCAAAAGCACAAGTTCATGGCCATATCATGTCACTTATGATATGCATGTGATGTTAATCCTTTTATGCACCTTGTTTTGCTTAGGACGACGGTAGCATTTTAAGGTGATCCCTCACTAAAATTTCAAGATAAATTATTTTCTCCCCGAGTGTGCATCGTTGCGAAAGTTCGTCATGTCAAGACACCACGTGATGATCGGGTGTGATAGACTCTACATTCACATACAACGGGTGCAAGCCAGTGTTGCACATGCGAAACACCCGGGTTAAACTTGACGAGCCTAGCATGTACAGACATGGCCTCGAAACACAAGAGACCGAAAGGTGGAACATGAGTCATATAGTAGATATGATCAACATGATGATGTTCACCATTGAAACCACCTCAACTCACGTGATGATCGGACTTGAGTTGGTGAATTTGGATCATGTATCACTTAGATGACCTGAGGGATGTCAATTTGGGTGTAATCTTTTAGTAATTTGATTAACTAAACTCGTTATCTTGAACAATAGTCTTAGTAACCTTTGCTTATTTATGTTGTATATCAATGGCTCGCGCAGTAGCACCCTTGAATTTTAATGCGTTCCTAGAGAAAGCTAAGTTGAAAGATGATGGAAGTAAATTTGTGGACTAGGCCCGTGATCTGAGGATTATCCTGATGGCTTCCCAGAAGGCTTATGTCCTTGATGCACCGCTTTCTAACCCACCTGCTCCTGTGTCATCCGAAGACGTTTAGAACGCTTGAGAGGCACGTTCTGGAGATTACTCATTAGTTCAATGTGCAATGTTGTATGGCTTAAAACCGGGACTTCAAAGATGTTTGAACGTCATGGAGCATATGATATGTTCCAAGAGTTGGATTTTATCTTTAAGAAGAATGCCCGGATCGAGAGGTATGAGACCTCTGATAAGTTCTATGCTTGCAAGATGGAGGAGAACGGGTCTATCAGTGAACACATACTCAGAATGACTGGGTGTTCGACCCGTCTGGCAGACTTAGGGATGCCCCTTCCGCCGAAGGCAATCACTGACAGAGTTCTTCAATCATTGCCACCTAGCTACAAGAGCTTCGTGATGAACTATAACATGCACGGGATGAACAAGTCAGTCGCTCAGCTGTTTGCGATGCTGAAAGTCACTGAGTATGAAATCCAGAAAGAACATCAAGTGTTGATGGTCAATAAAACCACTAGTTTCAAGAAGAATGGCAAGGGCAAGAAGGGTAACTCCAAGAAGGGTGCCAAAGCAGTTGCACCTCCCGTGAAGAAACCCAAGGCTAGACCCAAGCCAGAAACTGAGTGCTTTCATTGCAAGGGAACTGTTCATTGGAAGCTGAACTACCCCAAGTATCTGGCTGACAAGAAGGCGACCAACAACAAACAAGGTATATATGATATACATGTTATTTATGTGTACCTTACTTGCTCTCATTGTAGTGCCTGGGTATTTCATACCGGTTCAGTTGCTCACATTTGCAACTCAAAGCAGGACCTACGGAATAGACGGAGGCTGGCTACGGAAGAAGTGATCCAAGGTTGATGTGATCCCGTAGGCACGCTCTCTCTTCGATTACCATCGGGATTAGTGATGAAATTGAATAATTGTTATTTAGTGCCTGTGTTAAGCATGAACATTATATCTGGATCTTGTTTACTGCGAGACGGATACTCATTTAAATTAGAGAATAATGGTTGTTCCATTTATATGAGTAATATCTTTTATGGTCATGCACCCAATGTGAGGGGTTTATTCATGTTGAATCTTGATAGTGATGATACACATGTTCATAACATTGATGCCAAAAGATGTAGAGTTGATAATGATAGTACCACTTTCTTGTGGCACTGTCGTTTGGGTCATATTGGTGTAAAACGCATGAGGAAGCTCCATGTTGATGGACTTTTGGATTCACTTGATTTTGAATCACTAGACACATGTGAACCATGCCTCATGGGCAAGATGACTAAAACGCCGTTCTCTGGAACAATGGAACGAGCGAATGATTTGTTGGAAATCATACATACTGATGTGTGCGGTCCGATGAACATTGAGGCGCGTGATGGATATCGTTATTTTCTCACCTTCACTGATTACTTAAGTAGATATGGGTATATTTACTTAATGAAACACAAGTCTAAAACGTTTGAAAAGTTCAAGCAATTTCAGAGTGAAGTTGAGAATCATCGTAACAAGAAGATTAAATTCTTGCGATCTGATCGAGGAGGTGAATATCTGAGTTATGAGTTTGGCAGTCACTTAAGACAATGTGAAATTATTTCACAATTGACACCGCCTGGAACACCACAGCGTAATGGTGTGTTCGAACGTTGTAATCGAACCTTATTAGATATGGTGCATTCTATGATGTCTCCTGCCAATTTGCCACTATCGTTTTGGGGTTATGCATTAGAGACAGCTGCATTTACTTTAAATAGGGCACCATCGAAATCCGTTGAGACGATGCCATATGAACCGTGGTTTGGCAAGAAGCCAAAATTGTCGTTTCTCAAAGTTTGGGGATGTGATGCTTATGTCAAAAAGCTTCAGCCTGAAAAGCTGGCACACAAAGCGGAGAAATGCGTCTTCATAGGATACCCAAAAGAGATAGTTGAGTATACCTTCTATCTCAGATCTGAAGGAAAAGTGTTTGTCGCTAAGAACGAAACATTTCTTGAGAAATAGTTTCTCTCGAAAGAATTGAGTGGGAGGAAAATAGAACTTGATGATGTTATTGAACCTTTACTTCAACCAGAGAGTAGCGCAGCGAAGAAAGATGTTTCTGTGGAGCCAATAAAGGTTGAAGAGGAAGTTAATGATGATGATCATGAAACTTAGGATCAAGATACTATTGAACCTCGTAGGTCGACAAGGGCGCGTACTGCTCCTGAGTGGTACGGCAACCCTGTCTTGGAGGTCATGTTGTTAGACAACGATGAACATACGAGCTATGAAGGAGCGATGATGGGCCCGGATTTCAAGAAATGGTTAGAGGCCATGAAATCCGAGATGGGATATATGTATGAAAACAAAGTATGGACTTTGGAAGTATTACCTAAAGGGCGAAAGACCATTCAGAACAAATGGACCTTTAAGAAGAAGACAGACGCAGCAGTAATTTCACCGTCTATACAGCTCGACTTGTGGCAAAGGTTTTTTCAAAAGTTCAAGGAGTTGACTATAATGAGACCTTCTCACCCGTAGCGATGCTTAAGTCCGTCAGAATCATGTTAGCAATAGCTGCATATTTCAACTACGAAATTTGGCAGATCGATGTCAAAACAACGTTCCTTAACGGTTTCCTTGAGGAAGAGTTGTATATGATGCAACCGGAAGGTTTTGTCGATCCAGAGAATGCTAACAAAGTTTGCAAACTCCAGCGATCCATTTATGGACCGGTGCAAGCATCTCGGAGTTGGAATAAGCACTTTGATGAGGTGATCAAAGCGTTTGGGTTTATACAAGTATATGGAGAAACTTGTATTTACAAGAAAATGAGTGGGAGCTCTATAGCGTTTCTAATATTATATGTGGATGACATATTGCTGATTGGAAACAATATAGAAATGCTAGAAAGCGTGAAGGAATATTTGAACAAGAGTTTTTCAATGAAGGACCTCGGAGAAGCTGCTTTCATATTAGGCATTAAGATCTATAGAGATAGATCGAGACGCTTGATAGCACTTTCACAAAACACATACGTTGATAAATTTTTGAAGAAGTTCAAAATGGATCAACCCAAGAAGGGGTTCTTACCTGTGTTACAAGGTGTGAAGTTGTGTAAGACTCAATGCACAGTGACTCCAGAAGATAGAGAGAAGATGAGTGTCATCCCCTATGCTTCAGCCATAGGCTCTATCATGTATGTGATGCTGTGCACAAGACCCGATGTCAGCCTTGCCATAAGAATGGCCAGAAGGTTTCAAAGTGATCCTGGAATGGAGCACTAGACGATGGTCAAGAATATCCTTAAGTACCAGAAAAGGACTAGGGAAATGTTTCTCGTTTATGGAGGTGATCAAGAGCTTGTCATAAAGGGTTACGTCCATGCAAGCTTTGACACTGATCCGGGTAACTCTAAGTTGCAAACCGGATACGTATTTATTCTCAATGGGGGAGCGGTAACCTGGTGCAGATCCAAGCAAGGCGTGGTAGCCGATTCAACATGCAAATCGGATTACATCACAGCCTCAGAGGCAACAAAGGAAGGTTTCTGGATGAAGGAGTTCATGATAGATCTTGGAGTAGTGCCCAGTGCACTGAATCCAGTGGATTTGTTCTATGATGACACTGGTGCCATTGCCCTGGCCAAGGAACCAAGGTTTCACAAGAGGACCAGACACATGAAGCGACTCTTCAATTCCATCCGCGAGTACATCAAGGAGGAGGACATAAATATTTGCAAAGTGCACACGGATCTGAATGTTGCAGACCCGTTGACTAAACCTCTTCCAAGGGCTAAACATGATCAACACCAGAACTGTATGGGTGTTCGATTCATTACAATGTAAATCACATAGTGATTTGAGCTAGATTATGGACTCTAGTGCAAGTGGGAGACTATTGGAAAAATGCCCTAGAGGCAATAATAAAATGGTTATTATATTTCCTTGTTCATGATAATTGTTTATTATCCATGCTATAATTGTACTGACTGGAACCATATTGCATGTGTGGATACATAGACAACACTTTGTCCCTAGTGTGCCTCTAGTAGACTAGATCGTTGATCAAAGATGGTCAAGGTTTTCCTAGACATTGACATGATATATCATTTGATAACGGGATCACATCATTAGGAGAATGATGAGACGGACAAGACCCAAACTATAAACGTAGCATTTGATCATGTCAGTTTATTGCTACAATTTTCTGCATGTCAAGTATCTGTTCCTATGACCATGAGATCATGCAACTCACTGACACCGGAGGAGTACCTTGTGTGTATCTAACGTTGCAACGTAACTGGGTGACTATAAATGTGCTCTACAGGTATCTTCGAGGGTGTCTGTTGGGTTGGCATGGATCAATACTGGGATTTGTTACTCCGTGTGACGGAGAGGTATCTCAAGGCCCACTCGATAATACAACATCACAACAAGCCTTGCAAGCAATGTGAATAAGTGTTAGCCACGGGATCTTGTATTATGGTATGAGTAAAGAGACTTGTCGGTGATGAGGTTGAAATAGGTATACAGATACCGACGATCGAATCTCGGCAAAGTAACATACTGAAGAACAAAGGGAACAACATACGAGATTAGCTAAATCCTTGACACATAGGTTCGACCGATAAAGATATTCGTAGAATATGTAGGAACCAATATGGGCATCCAGGTCCCGCTATTTGTTATTGACCATAGAGGTGTCTCGGTCATGTCTACATAGTTTTCGAACTCGAAGGGTGTGCACACTTAAGGTTCGGTGACATTTTGATAGTATAGAGTTATGTATGGTGGTGACCAAAGGTTGTTCGGATTCCCGAATGAGATCCCGTATGTCATGAGGAGATCCGGAGGTAAATATTGATATATAGGAAGTCCTGTTTTGGTCGCCGAAAAAGTTTCGGGCTCATCGGTAGTGTACCGGGAGTGCCGGGAGGGTGTCGGGGGACCATCGGAAGGGGTATTTCGACCCAAGAGGCTACATGGGCTGTGGGAGGAGGTATACCAGCCCTTAGTGGGCTGTCTTAAGTCCCAGAAGAGGCCCATGCGGCTGGCAGGAGTAGTGCAAAAGGAAAAAGGTGGAAAAGGAGTTTCCCAAGTGGGAGAGAAGGAGTCCTAATCCTACTAGGATTGGAGGAGGACTCCTCCTCCTCCCACTTTGGCCGATGCAAGGGCTGGCCCCTTGAGGGCTAAGTCTCCTCCCTCCCTCCTCCTATATATACTAGAGGTTTGAGGGGTTTTTGACACAGAAAAACAGCCACGTGCTACCTCTCCACTAGTTCATAGTTTCTGCTCTAGATCGGTTTCAGTGGTGCTTAGGCGAAGCCCTGCTGGAATTGCTCCACCACCATCGCCGCAACGCCGTCGCGCTGCCGGAGAACTTTTCTACCTCTCCGCTCCCTCTTACTAGATCAAGAAGGCCGAGATCGTCATCAAGCTGTACGTGTGCTGAACGCGGAGGTACCGTCCGTTCGGTGCTAGATCAGGACGGATCATGATTGGACCGCGGGACGCTCAACAGTTTGGATCGCGAAGACGTTCGACTATATCAACCGCGTTTCTTAACGCTTCCCCCTTAGTGATATACAAGGTTATGTAGATCCACTCTCCCTCTCGTAGATGCTCATCGCCATGGATAGATCTTGTGTGTGTGTAGGAAATTTTTTGTTTACCATACAATGTTCCCCAACATGGTTTTGGGGTTTTTCCACACTGATGATTTTATCTCAAAGTCCTCGGAGGATGGGTTGCTCTGAAATGACAAGTGTTAGTTCTCTCTCGGAGCAACCACCCAACTAGTGGTTGTGGGGAGTGTCTATTTATAGCCAGGGTGCAACCTGACATCATAAGACATAAATGCCCCCAATGATATGACCGTTATGTGGATAAGATGATTGGGGACATCTGGCGCTAAGCACAACAACGTTCAGAATTTGAACTATATAATTCCTCAAGGCTTATCATATTCCTCATGTAGGCAATTCGCACTGGCAAAATCCTAACTCCTCAGTCAGACCAATTTCCTCAGAGGACAGAAGAACATCGTCTCTATCACTGAAGAACTTGACTGAACCTTAAGAGAGTTCCAAAGGCTTCACTCATAGGATTGGATAGGTTGAGGCTTTTTAGTTGAGCATCACTTGGAAATTTTCCTTAGTATTACCTCAGTCCCCTTTAACACTATGGTGTTTCCTATGACTCAAGGAAAGGAAATGAAACTACGAAAACAAAAGTCTTCACGCGTCACAATCCTCGTTCATATCTTCAAGGTCACGCCAACTTCTTCATTTTCAAAGTCTTCACCAAAGTCTTCACCAAAGTCTTCAGTTGAAGACATTCATTTTTAGAGCATCAGACTTAAGTTTACAAGAGTCAGGCCACCATCAGACTTAAGTTTACAACTCAACCACCATCAGACTTGAGTTTGGTGATTGAAGAGCGAGAGTTGTAACTTAAACAAAAACAGCCCATATATATAGACCCACTTGAAGACTAACTCAAAATTTCTCCCCATTTTCATCAAAGACCAAAAGGGACAAAAAAGAGAGGAGTAACGCCCCTAAAAAATTTCAACTTGAAGGTGGTGGAGGAGCGCCAACGTTGTTGGGGTCGTGTGTCGATGCAGGGCCTGCTGTAGTGTCATCAATATCATCAGCTTCATCCGCCCCGCGCGATGAAGAATATGAGCTTGTAACCAGCTGGGGAACTTGAACTTTCCTCCACTTCTTCCTTGGAGGATAAGACCAATCAAAGTTCTGCTAAAAGTCCATCTCCTTGAGTTCTTTAGGAGTCTTGAAGTGAGACAGAATGGCCCATGTGCGATCAAAGACTTCATGAAGATAATAGTGGTTCTTCCTCACAGAATTGTGCATGACAGTCATGTCTCGAAGAAGTGAACCAAACTGATGCTTTACCCACTTGTGATTGTGAGCAACCTTCTGATGAAGATTTAGAAGAAGCTCACGATCAGTCATCACACGTGGGGTAGCAGCTTGAGGCTTTTGCAGTAGAATCTTGGGTAGCAGTGTCATCATTGGTGGAATAGGATACAACTTTGCAAAATTGGCCATCCAATGGACGAGTACCTTCATCAATGATGGCTTTGCCTTTGCCCTCAAACAAAGAAAATGTATTCTTGAGGACTTCTATCGGAGGCAAAAAGCTGAAGTGATTCTGAAAGTCAGCCTTGAATGGAATTGAAGACCTTGATCTGATGAATTTCATGATCCAAGGATTGAAAGGCTTCAACTCAAATGGTGATGTAGCAGTATTGGCCAAAGTCCTCATGAAGAAATCATGGTAATTAATGGGAATCCCATGAATGATGTTGAATAGCATATTCTTCATGATTCTGTCAACTTGTTCTTCAGAGTTGTGACCCTTGATAATACTAAGGGTTTTGGTCAGAATGTGGTATATAGTCCTGGGTACATAGAGAAAATCCTTCACGAGGAATGTGGTCCTTTGAAGTTTCCCAGGAGCCAAAGGCTTCATCAACACTTGCATCATGTGATTGGGCAATTCAGATTCATCAAACAGGCATCTTGCTCCTTCTGAGGGAATTGCAATTGGCACAGGCCGAAGCAATTCCGTGGCTGGGGCAGTGTAGTGAGTGGATCCAGTCATCCAGTGCAGAATCCAAGAATTGATATCAAAAGCATCACCTGTGATGTGCAAGGTTGCATAGAATTGAAGAATTAGCTCTTCATTCCAATCACATATGTCACCACAGAAGGTAAGAATTCCAGCATCATGAAGAACTACGAGCACCGGTGTCAAGCACGGGATGGATTCCATATCCACATGAGGAATTTGTGTATGCTCGAAGACTTCCTCTTTGTCAAGCAGCACCGATGCATAGTAATTCATCTGTGAAGGGGTCCAGAATCTGGTACAAACGCCCCTTGTTGAGTCATATGGATTCGGCTCGATGAAGAATATGTGCTCGTTGAAGAAATTCGCCTTGATGAAGTTGGGGCGCTTTGAGCCTTTGAATGGCATTTTTGGCTTCGGCTAGATATTTGGCTTGAAGCGGCCCACAATTTCTTTTGGCATGACAGGAATTTCTTTAGATTGAGGAATTTGAGCAGCAATTTCCTCAGGTGCAGCAGGGCAGCAATTTCTTCAGCTGATGCAGCAGGAATTTCTTCAGGAATTGAAGTGAGATGTGTGGTCAAATCATCAGATCCTGTTTGAATTTCTTCAGTCTGGGCTGGTTACTGAGGAATTTGGGTGAGTGGAGTGGTCATTGGAGAATTTGGGTGTGTTGCTTCCCAATATTCATCATTGACAAGTGGAGTGGTATTATCAATGTCCACATCCTCTTGAATTTCTTCAACACCGGCCTCTTCAGCAGTTAATTGAGGTCGGCGTGATGATACCAGAGGGGCTAATACATTTGCTTCCACCTGCTCTGAGGAAGGAGTAGAATGATCTTCTTCATCTTCATCATTTGGGATAACATAGTCAACACCAAATGGAACTATCTCATAGGTAGGCATGGAGGAGATTGGGATTGCATCAATGGGCTCAGTTGAAGAACTTGGTATAGTCTTCAATTTCTTCACCGCTAAGGAATCTGAAGTTGATGCTTTCCTTTTCTTAGAAGCTCTCTTATCCACTACATTTGTTTTCTTTGCTTCTGATGCAGAAGGAAGGTTGATATTCTTCACCTTTGAAGAATTTGCAGTTTTAGCGGAGGGTGAAAGAGGAGCAGTTTCTTCAGGCGCAACTAAAACTTCAGCTAGCCTGCAATTTCTTCAGGCGGAGCAGTGGAGGTTGCCTTGACAGGTTCTTCAGCAGCCTGAATTTCTTCAGCTGTGCTTGCAGTTTCTTCAGCAGACTGAGAAGAGGATTCTGCCTGAGGAATTTGTGGTTGCGATTGAGCCACAACCCTTTTGTTGTGGTCCTTGATGGCTCTGTTAGCCACTTTGACGAAGCGTACCTTGGCACCTTGCCAATCGGCATAGTATCGATTGAATTCATCACTGAGGCCTTTGATCTCAGACTGCATAGTCACTAGTTGTTCTGGAGAAAGCTTCAGAACATTATTGTTCAATAAGTGCTCCTTCTTGTATTGAGCCTTCTTGGTTTGTCGACCCTTCTCATACTTCCACTTTTCTTCACCAATGAAAGCAGTGAGGACATGATCTATTCTAGGAGGCAGTTTCAAATCATCAATTGGAGTGTTAGGGTCCTTGTGCCAAATGTCAATGAAGTTCAACACAATTTTTGGATCCAACCAGAGAGGAGTGTCCTTTGCTTGAGCCACTCTCTCTTGCTTTTTTTGATGGTTTCCTCAAGTTCCTCATCATCAGCTTCATCATCTGAGAAATTTGAAGGTACTTGGAACACAACTTTCTTTGGATGAAGGCTTGGTCGTGCACCTCGTCCAGCAGTAGATTTCACCTTCAGCAAAGAAGGACTAGTTGAGGAATGTGCTTGGGCTGATGAACTTGCAGAAGCCCCTGGAGCAATTGAGCAGCCAGTAATCCTCTGACATGTTGCAAGATGTACAGGAGTTGAGGACTTTGTGGCAGCAACTGATGATTGTGCAGCTACTGAAGGCATTGGGGCAGCCTTTGAAGAACTTGACCGTGGGGGCACTAAGGTCGAGGACTTTGCCTTTGATTTCTTCGGCACAACAGATGCAGAGGCAGAGGCAGCAGCAGAGGAGGCAGTTGTTGCAGCAGCAGAGTCTTCGTTGAATTTCTTCACTGCTACTTTGGACATCCTTTGAAGCTTTTTCTGATGTTTAGCCCATTCAACAGGAAAGTCCTCACCACGAGCAACGCTAGTGGGGTCAACTTCTTGATTAGCGGCAGGAGGAGCCCTTTTGCAAGGAGGTTTGAGGGAAAATTATTCATGTATTTGGGGGTGAAATATCGGTATTCTCTCCATTCCTTCACCCACCTCCGTTCAATCCTCTAAATCTGGATTTTCCTCTGATCTTTTGTGTCCTTCCCATGAATGGCTCCATCAGGTGTACAGTAACCAGCGTATAAATCCTTAGGGATTTCAAATGTAGTGTTTTGTTCAGCCTTCTTTCCACCCTTCTAATGTCTTTTACCATCTCTCATTTTCTTCACTTGATGACTTTGAACTTTTGATGATTCTGAAGATGTATGCAATATTTCCTCAAGGAACGCTGTAAATGAGTTAAGTTGATGAGAGCCTAGTGATTCATTAGCAGTCATGTTGTACCTGTGAACAGAGTATAGGTGCGAGGAATTTGAAGAGGTCATATGCGTTCTCAGAAAATTTTCAAAATACATCAAGTTGAGGAATTTGACCATAGGTGTCTTGAGGAATTTCACTAAGTGTTCTTGTCTTAGGTTCCAGAGTTATGTGAATTTGAGGATCCACACAATTGAGGAATCTTGAAGAAAATCATAACTTAGGAAAAACATCAAGGGAATGAAACATATGAGGTGCTTAATAAGATGATTCTTGAAGAATAAACCCCTTTGAGGATTTTGTGTAAATCATGAAGATCAAACTAGGCCAGTAAAATTAGATTTTATTTACCCTAATGAAGAACACGATGAACAGAGAGATGATATCTGAGTCCGTCTAGATCTCCCATTCCCTAGCTTGCCAGAGGGAGACAACTACAACGACGGTGGGGTGAAGACTTGTGTGGCCGATGTGAGCACGATGACGGCAAGGTCGAGGCAGTGAAGCTCTTCCTCTCCGACGACGATGATTTTAGCGACGGCGTTAGGTCTGAGCTCGGGAGAGAGGGAAGTGAGGAGTAACTTGAGCAAAGGGAAAGGGAAGGAGTATTTATAGCTGAGGTGAAAACTGACTAGTATGAAGATTTTGGACTAGATTGCCCCCGACCCTTGCTCTCCGCGCGACATGTGTCACCACGTACTGTGTAGTTGAGATAGTGGGGGATCGTGGGTTATCCAGTTGTGGGAATCAGAAGGGTTTGAGTGGGAAGCGCCAAAAATTTTGAAGCTAAAAACTTTAAAGTTTTCATTCGCAAATTCTTTAGCTGACAAGGACACAGTGAAGACTTTGAACGAGTTTCAAGTAGAACGCATATGAAGAATTTGTGAACAGAATGGGTTGAGTTTAGCACAGAGGGGGAACGGGTCCGATCACATTCACTTAAATGAAAATCAACTTGAAGAAATAGATATAAGTGAATGATGTTGAGGACATTGAAAAACTCAAATATATGTATCAAGTCAATGAAGAACATCAGTTGCATAGTTTGAAGAATTTCAAATTTTGAGGAATTTCCATACTTGAGGAATTTGAAAAATTGAAGAATTTGCAAAATGACGAAAAACTCAACTGTGAAGAATTTCAACTATGGTTGGTGGCATGACCCACCGTATTAGAATGATGATTTCAGACACCGCGTACAATTGTCGTAGGGTTCTGAGAATCAAATTCTTCATTAATTTCTTCACACTTATAGGGTTCTTCTTCATTAATTGAAGAAAAACGTTACTCCATGTGTTGCACATCTAAGTCATCAATTTTGCATAAGTGTTAGGATGTGTGTCTTTTCAAAGATTATTCGAAGATTCTAAGATATTTAGCTCACATCGTAACTTGCAAAATCTCTTTTCATGCAAGGGCTTAGTGAATATATCAGCTAATTGGTCTTTAGTGTCCACGTGGTCGATGGAGATGTCGCCCTTGAGTACATGATCCCGAAGAAAATGATGACGAATCTGGATGTGCTTGGTCTTGGAATGCTGAACTGGGCTGTAAGCAATCTTTATAGCGCTGTCATTGTCGCAGTAGAGAGGCACATTCTTCACCTTGATGCCATAGTCCTTGAGGGTTTGCTTGACCATAGTAACTGAGCGCAACATGAACCAACAACAATGTACTCAGCTTCAACAGTAGAGAGTGATATGCAGTTCTGCTTCTTTGTGGACCAAGAGACTAAGGATCGTCCGAGGAACTGATATGTGCCTGAGGTTGACTTGCAAAGTTGTGATCCACATAATCTCTAGCATAGTCAGCATCTGAGTATCCGACGAGGTGAAGATTTGTGCCCTGGGGATACCATAATCCAAGCGTTGGTGTGTGAGCTAAGTATCAAAGAATATGTTTCATAGCCTTATGGTGTGATTCGTTCGGTGTAGCTTGGAATCGGGCACACATGCAAACACTCAGCACAATATCTGGCCTAGATGGACATAGATACAATAAAGAGCCAATCATGGAGCGATATACCTTCTGATTGAAATCTTTACTATTTTCCTCAGTACAGAGATGGTCTTTTGAAG
This sequence comes from Hordeum marinum, assembly GCA_022496015.1. Lineage (NCBI taxonomy): Eukaryota > Viridiplantae > Streptophyta > Magnoliopsida > Poales > Poaceae > Hordeum > Hordeum marinum. Next base: position 450,688,524 of record CM039673.1, on the reverse strand, counting down.
GCATTGGAGTTTTGACGCTTTGTAGTCTTGCATGTTGAATTTCCTCAGAACATCCTTGAGGTATTTCTCTTGAGAGATGAAGATGCCATTATGTTGTTGACGAATTTGAAGACCTAAGAACAATTTAAAATCCCCCATCATAGACATTTGATATTCTTCACTCATCATATAGGCAAATTCATCACTGTAACGTTTGGCAGTACAACCAAAGATAACATCGTCTACGTATATTTGGCACACGAATAATTTAATGTCATAGGATTTAGTGAAAAGAGTTGGGTCGAGTGAACTAGGTTTGAATCCTTTCTTCATGAGGAATTCCTTTAGAGTGTCGTACCACGCCCGAGGGGCCTACTTGAGGCCATAGAGGGCCTTGTTGAGTCTGAAGACTTTGTCAGGATGCATAGGGTCTTCAAAACCTGGGGGTTGAGCAACATATACTTCTTCCCCAAGCTTACCATTGAGGAATGCACTTTTCACATCAATTTGATATAAGATGATATCATGATGGTTAGTATATGCAAGCAATATGCGAATAGCTTCAAGTCTAGCAACAGGTGCAAAAGTTTCATCAAAACCAATTCCCTCAACTTGTGTGTAGCCCTGAGCTACAAGACGAGCCTTATTCCTCACCACTAGGCCATTTTCGTCTTGCTTGTTGTGGTAGATCCATTTTGTACCTATGATGTTATGCTTGCGAGGATTTGGCCGCTTAACAAGTTCCCACACATTGTTGAGTGTGAATTGATGCAATTCCTCTTGCATAGCTTGAATCCACTCAGGCTCCTTGAATGCTTCATCAACTTTGGTGGGCTCTATGATAGAGACAAAGGCAAAGTGCCCACAAAAGTTAGTCAAATTGAAGCTCTTGAGCGAGTGAGGGGACCTGGTGCATTGATGTCGTCGATGATTTTGTCAATCTGCACTTCATTTGCAACTCTTGGATGAGCAGGTTGACGTGGCTGAGGATTTTCTTCAGCACCATTTTCTTCGGGTGTATGAGTATGAATGTCTTCATTGGTTGGAATGACTTCCTCATTAGGTTGAGGTTCTTCAGTGGGTATGACATATTAAGTTGCCTTCAACTTAATGGATTCCTCAAGAGACATTTCATCTAGCATAGGAGGCAGGTGCTCTCTTTGCGAGCTGTTAGTTTCATCGAACCGCACATCTACAGTATCAACAACATTGTGGTGGTAGGTGTTGAAGACTCTGTAGGTTTGCGAGTCCTTTCCGTAACCAAGCATAAAACTTTCATGTGCTTTCGGTGCAAAATTAGAACTGTGGTGAGGATCTCTAATCCAACATTTAGCATCGAAGACTTTGAAATAACTCACATTGGGTTTCTTGTAAGTCATGAGTTCATATGAAGTCTTCTTGAAGAATTTGTGAAGATATACCCTGTTGATGATGTGGCAAGGTGTACCAATTGCCTCAAGCTAGAAGCGACGAGGAGTCTTGTATTCATCAAGCATAGTGCGATCCATCTCAACAAGAGTCATGTTCTTGCGCTCCATGATGTCGTTCTGCTGAGGAGTATATGGCCAGATAGCTCATGAGTAATACCAAGTTCATCAAGATATTCATCAAGATTGGTGTTCTTCAACTCAGTCCTGTTATCACTCCTGATGTGCTTGATCTTGACGCCGAAGTTTGTTGAGGCCCTTGAAGCAAATCGAGTGAAGACATCTAGCACTTCAGACTTGTATAGAATAATATGCACCCAAGTGTAACGAGAGTAATCATCAACAATAACAAAGCCATACAAACTTCAAGAATTTGTTAATGTAGAATAATGAGTGGGGCCAAAGAGGCCCATGTGAAGCAATTCAAAGGGTCGAGTAGTGGTCATGATTGTCTTCGAGGGATGCTTGTATCTGGTCATCTTTCCAGACTCACAAGCACCACACAGGTGGTCCTTGAGGAATTTGACACCTTCAATGCCAATGACGTGCTATTTCTTCATGAGCGTGTGCAAGTTCCTCATATCAGTGTGTCCAAGTCGTCGATGCCACAGCGAGCCTTCTGAAGATTTTGCAAGTAGGCACGTGGCAGGCTGAGGACTTGTAGAGAAATCAACAATATACAAGTCTCCTCTCCTAAAGCCTTCAAAGACTTTGGATTTGTCAGATTCCATGATAACAACACAACGATATTTTCCAAAAATGACAACCATATGAAAATCACAAAGCATTGAGACAGACATGAGGTTGAACCCGAGGGATTCGACAAACATCACCTTATCCATGTGTCGGTCCTTTAAGATAGCAACCTTACCTAGACCCAATATCTTGCTTTTTTCTTTGTCAGCGTAGGTGATATGCTTCAGATGAGAAGGGGCAAGTGGTATATTCATCAGTAGAGATTTATCACCAGTCATGTGGTTTGTGCATCCACTATCGAGGACCCACTCGGTATCTTTTGGAGCTTCATCTTGTGGATGAATTAGTACAACTTACGAAATCATATGCTTCAGAGTGTAGAGTATGACATCAAATTCACCAGGCAGAATTTCATCACACAACATAGTAAGTAAAGCAGTGTGAGGACGTGAGAAATGAAGAATTCATTTCTACATGATTAGCTTGCATCCTTTCAAGCATTTCCTCGGGTCTCTAGCAAATTCATCAAACGTTCAAGTTCGTCTGGAGACGTGACCCTGCATAGAAATTATTTCAATTTCTTCACCACCCACATCTGGAGGGGTGGCAAAGAGTTCATCATTCTATGAGCTCCATATGAGAAAGGATGCATTGAATCTAGTGCACTTCGTTTCACAGGGTGAGGGTTAGAGTACACATATGAATAATCATAGAAATTCTTCGAGGACTTATGAATATAATGATTTGAAGAATAATGCACATATTCAGAACTCTTAGATTTTCTGTGCGAAACAGATGCATTAGTACGAGAATGATACTTTTGACCATTTGAGGAATTTTGTCCTAGTGAAGAATTGCTCCATATGAGGAATTTGATCTGGGGTTGTTTTTCTTCATATGTGGTGTCATGAGGACATTCACTTGAAGATTTTCCAAGCTCTTGGGAACCTAGATTTTCCTCATGGGCGAACCGTTCCTTAAGTTAGTTCCAACAAATCTGGCAAATACTTCACCATTCTGATTTTTGAAGAATTTGTAGTTGGAGTCAATTGACTCATCAGAGGAATATGAAGTTTCACAAGTAAAGCTAGATAAAGTGGATGGATCTACATGAGGTCCTTTTGCAGCAACCCATGAGGTTTTGGGGTACCGCTCAAGTTTCCAGTAGGATCCATCAGCATTGAGTTTCCTCTCAAATGCAATACCCTCTTTCCTAGGGTTCCTGTTCAGGATCTGTTTTTTGAGCACATCGCAAAGGGTTTGATGCCCTTTGAGACTTTTGTATATGCGTGTCACATACAATTCTTTCAACCCTACATTTTCTTCAGTGATACTTGTGGTATCCTCGGATGGGGAATTTTTGACCACGAGGATAGTTGAAGAATTTGCATCAACAGAAGCATTTGAACATTGAGGTGAAGAATTAGCAGTTTCACGTTCTATGCATTTCAAACAAGGTGGAAAAAATGCTTCCTGAGCAGTATTGATCTGTTGAGCCAGTAAGGAATCATTTCCCTTTGGATATCCTCATGAAACACTCTTAGTTTCTCAAGATCTTGCTTTCTTTGAAGAAATTCATAAGAAAGCTTCTCGTGATCAACTAAGAAAGCATTATGATGACTATGAAGGTTACCATACTTTAACTGAAGACTTACGGGATCATCAGTCAGAGTTTGAGTCCGACCCACTTCCTCATTGAACAGATCATTGCTTTTGTCTAACATATTATGAAGCTTTTCAAGTGCACTTTGTTTCTTAATGGCAATATTAGCAAGTTTGGAATATCTAGGTTTCACATATTCATCGGATTCACCTTCACTTGATTCAGAGGAGGAATGATGCTTGTGTACCTTGGAACCTTTAACCATGAAGCAATAGGTGGGAGCATAATCATCATTGCTGATGTCAGAGTCGTTGGAGTAGTCATTTTCTTCATCGTTGAAGATGGACTTGCTGATGAAAGCAGTAGAGAGAGCAAGGCTAGCAACATCAGATTCTGATTCCACCTTAGATTCTTCCTCTTCTTCATATCTTCAGATTCTTCTTCAGAATCCATTTCCTTGCCAATGAAAGCCCAAGCCTTTCTGGAACCATTGTTCTTGTGCAATGAGGACTTTGAAGATTTCTTCTTTTTCCTTGAGTCATCAAAACTATCGTCCTTGTATTTCTTCTTCTTTGATTCTTTTTCCTAGAGAGGACAATCAGAGATAAAATGAACAGATTTCTTGCATTTGTGACAAGTTCTCTTCTTGTAGTCGCTTGTTGAGGAATCTTATTTCTTCAAGCCCTTTTTGATGACTTTCCAAACCGGCCTCTCCTTGGAAACTTTTGGAATTTCCTCACGAGCATTGCCAGCTCCTGACTCCGTTCTTCAGGATCACCAAGTCTACTATCAGATTCTTTGCCTTCAGATGAGAAAATTGCTTTTGCCTTCAGTGCACGAGATCTTCCATAGCTTGGCCCATAGAGATCTCTCTTCTTAGCTTGTTGGAATTCATGAGTATTGAGTCTCTCAAGTATATGAGCAAGATCAAGTGACTTGTAGTCTCCACGCTCCTGAATCAATAAAGCCAGTATATCGAATGAGGAATCAAGAGATCTCAGCAGTTTCTTCACCACCTCGTGGTCGGTGATGTCAGTGGCACCAAGTGCTTGAAGCTCGTTGGAGATATTAGTGAGACGATCGAAACTTTGCTGAACATTCTCATTGTCGAGTCTTTTGAAGCGGTTGAATAGATTGTGAAGAACATCAACGCAGGAGTCACGTTGAGTGGAAACACCTTCGTTAACTTTGGATAGCCTATCCCAGATAAGCTTAGCAGACTCCAAAGCAGTCACTCTCCCATACTGACCTTTGCTCAGATGGCCACAGATGATATTCTTCGCTTGAGAATCGGGTTGCTTGAATCTCTTCACATCATCAACAGTGACCATGGGAGTAACAGAGGGAACACCATTTTCCACAACGTACTAGAGATTGTTGTCAATTGCCTCAAGATGCATGCACATATTGTTCTTCCAATAGGGGTAGTCCGACCCATCGAAGGTAGGACAACCTGCAGAGACCTTGATCATACATGTAGTCAACATAACTAGAAATCCAGGCGGTTAAACCAAAATCACACAGAACAAGGGAGTACATTGCTCTGATACCAATTGAAAATACGTTATATCGACTAGAGGGGGGAGAATAGACGATTTTTACAAATTCATCACTGAAGAATTTCAACTTGAGGAATTTGAAATGTGATGAATAACTAGTAGCGGATTAAGTACTCAAGTGCATGAAATGTAGCAATAGCATAGTTATCATGATGAAATAAAACATGCACATATTACAGGTAGCGTGGTACAAGATAAGGAGGTGAGGAACAAGGTAACTGAAGAATTTGAGGTGAGGAAATTGAGAAAGTCTTCAGTCAAATTCTTCAAATAGTAATGATCAATTTCACCAACAATTATACGAGGAAATGAAAGAGTTGAGGAAATGGAACCGGGTAGCTCGACGAAGACAATGGTTTGATGACCCAGTTCCAACTGTTGTGACAGTCATACGTCTGGTTCGGAGTGGCCTGGTATTTAAACCAGAGGACACATAGTCCTTATCGTATTATCCTTGAGCTAAGGTCACATAGTCCTCGCCCATCACTCGTGGTAAGTCTTAGGGATAGACTTCCAAACCCCTCACAAACTGGTCACCTGGCAATCCACAATTGACTGTTGGATGCTCTAGACCACGGTAACTTAGTGATCCCCAATTGACTACAAGATGCACTAGACCATGATGCCTAACTGTCTGAAAGATACACAATCTTCAAAGGTAAAAAGCGTCAGTTTCACACATGAACAATCTCTTCAATGATGCTCAATCACTCTGGGTTTGGTGGTTTGGTTTTGGGGTTTTTCCTCACTCGTGATTTTCTCTCAAAGTCCTAGGAGGATGGGTTGCTCTCAAATGACAAGTGTGAGTTCTAACTCGAGCAGCCAACCAACTAGTGGTTGTGGGGGTGGCTATTTATAGCCACGGTGCAACATGACATGACAAGACATAAATGCCCCCAATGATATGACCATTATGTGGATAAGATGATTGGGGATAGCTGGCACTAAGCACAGCAACGGTAGGAATTTGAACTATCAAATTCCCTAAGGCTTATGATATTCCTCACTGTAGGCAATTCGCACTGGAGAAATTCTAACTCCTTAGTTAGACCAATTTCCTTAGAGACCAGAAGAGCATCGTCTCTATCACTGAAGAACTTGACTGAACCTTAAGAGATTTCCAAAGGCTTCACTCGAAGGATGGGATAGGTTGAGGCTTTTGAGTTGAGCATCAGTTGGAAAATTTCCTTAGTATTACCTCGGCCCCCTTTAATAGTACGGTGTTTCCTATGAATCAAAGAAAGGAAATGAAACTATAAAAACAAAAGTCTTCACGCTTCACATTCCCCATTCATATCTTCAAGTTCACACCAACTTTTTCATTATCAAAGTCTTCACCAAAGTCTTAAGTTGAAGACATTCATTTTTAGGGGTCGATAATCTCCAGATATATCAAACTCCTCAGCGACTTATAGAGCATGTGTACACTTACAAACGCATCAGTATCTTAACCTATAAGTCTTCAATACACAAAAATCACTAAAGGGCACTATATGCACTTACACGAATGTCTTCGCGATCCAAATCGCTAGCTGTCCCGCGATCCGATCACGGTGCGTTCCGTAATCCAATCACGAAGCGTCCCGCGATCCAATCCCGGTACTTCCTATCTAGCGCCGAACGGACGACACCTCCGTGTTCAGCACACGTATAGCTCGATGATGATATCCACCTTCTTGATATAGCAAGAGGGAGCAAAGAGGTAGATGAGTTCTCCGGCAGCGCGATGGCGGCAGTGGTGGAACTATTCCGGCAGGGCTTCGCCTAAGCACCGCTGAAAAACTAGAGGATATGATCTATCAGGGAGAGAGGGCTGCACCGCGGCTTAGGATTTTTTCCGGATGCCCTCTCTCCCCTCCAATATATATAGGAGGGAGGGGAATGGGCCGCCACCCCTAGGGTTCCCCCTAGGAGTCGGCCGAAGTGGTGGAGGTGGGAGAGTACACCTTCAATCCTACTCCTAGTAGGATTCCACTTGGAATCCTTCCCCCTCTTGGGTTTTTTCCTTCTCCCACCTCCTAGCCGCATGGGCCCTTAGGGGATGGTTTCCAGGCCCACTAGGGCCTGGTGAGCCACTCCTAAGGCCCATGTGGCCTCCCGGCATGGGTGGCCCCTCCGGATGGTCCCCCGAAACCCTCCCGGCACTCCCGGTACACTACCGAAGTACCCGAAACTTTTCCGGTGACCAAGACGGGACTTCCTATATATCAAAACTTACCTCCGGACCATTCTGGAGCTCCTCATGACATCTGGGATCTCAACCGGGACTCCGAACAACCTTTGGTCACCACCATACATAACTCAATACTACCGAAATGTCACCGAACGTTAAGTGCGCAGACCCTGCGGGTTCGAGAACTATGTAGACATGACCGAGACACATCTACGGTCAATAACTAATAGAAGGAACTAGATGTCCATATTGGTTCCTACATATTTTGCGAAGATCTTTATCGGTTGAACCTCTATGTCAAGGACTCAGTTAATCCCGTATGTTGTTCCCTTTGTTCTTCGGTATGTTACTTGCCCGAGATTCAATCGTCGGTATCTCTATACCTAGTTCAATCTCATTACCGGAAAGTGTATTTACTCATTCCGTAATTGTGGCTAACTCTTTAGTCACTTTGCTTGCAAGGCTCATTGTGATTTTGTATTACCGAGTGGGCCCTGAGATACCTCTCCGTCACACGGAGTAACAAATCCCAGTCTTGATCCATGCCAACCCAACAGACACCCTTGGAGACACCTGTAGAGCACCTTTATAGTCACCCAGTTACATTGCAACATTTGATACACACAAGGTACTCCTCCGGTGTCAGTGAGTTGCATGATCTAATGGTCATGGGAACAGATACTTGACATGCAAAAAACTATAGCAATAAACTGACATGATTATATGCTATGTTTATAGTTTGGGTCTTGTCCATCACATCATTCTCCTAATGATGCGATCCCGTTATCAAATGACATCTCATGTCTATGGCTTGGAAACCTTGACCATCTTTGATCAACGAGCTAGTCTATTAGAGGCACACTAGGGACACAATGTTGTCTATGTACCCACACATGTATCTCAGTTTCCAGTGAATACAATTATAGCATGGCTAATAAACGATTATCATGAACAAGGAAATATGATAATAACTAATTTATTATTGCCTCTAGGGCATATTTCCAACCACTATTATGTGCAGTAAATCTTACTATGATGAAGGCACATGACGGAGTGGAGTTTTTTGGACAATATGATGGCTCGGTTTGGTTTCTGTCATGCATGGACAACCATGGTTATCAGGTGTGTTACGACGGCAAGATTCATGGTTAAGCTCAATGGTGGGATTTGTGAGGGCTTTATTCAATTAAGGGGTTTACGCCAGGAGGACCCTTTATCTCCATAACTATTTTTGTTTTGCATAGAAGGGTTCTCGACATTGTTAAAATAAGCTCAACAGGAAAATGAAATTATGGGTGCGTCTTTTGGGTGCACTGGCCCTAATGTCACCCATCTGTTCTTTGCAAATGACATCATTGTGTTGTTGGAGGCTTATGGAATTAATATGACATGGCTAAAACACATCTTAAAGGTGTATGAAGAAGCCCGAGGACAAAAAGTAAACATGCAGAAATCATCTATTTTCTTTCGAAAGGGATGCACATAATCATAAAAAGGAGAAACTTAAGAAGATAGTGGGTATTCATTCGGTGGCGTTGAGTGAGAAATATGTAGGATTGCCCACAACGGTTGGAAGATCAAAAGATGGTAGCTTCAAACATGTGAGGGAATCATCAAAGTCAAAGGTTGTGGGATGGAAGGGACAAGGTTTGTCGAAGGCTGCTAGGGAGGTACTTGTGAATTCGAAGATGCAAGCGACTCTTACTTTTGCAATTAGCTATTTCCAACTCTCAAAGAAAATGTGCGGGAATCTAAAATCAAACTCTTTGAAATTCTAGTGGGGTGTAGTCGAAGGCGAACATAAAGTTCATTGGGTGGCCTGGGACAAGATGTGCATGAGAAAGTGGGAGGGAGGCATGGGGTTCAGGAATTTTGAGCTTTTTAATCAAGCCCTACTTGCAAAACAGTTTTGATGCATCATCACGATGTCTGAATCTTTGTGTGCCCAGGTTCTCAAAACAGTATTTCAAGGAGATGGATGTTATGGCTGCACCATGCCCAAAAGCGTGTGCGTATACTTTGCGCAACCTAATGCATGTCAAAGATTTGTTAGCTCATCGATTGATCTAGAGGGTTGGAGACGACACAAAAATTAACTTACATCATGATCATTGGATTGCAAGGACGAGCAGCATGGTGCTACTGGGCGCTATATATGTCTAGGGTGTGACAAAAGTTGCTCACCTACTGAATAGCCAAGGAATGGGATGGGACCATGCAAAACTTCAGCGGGTATTCATAGCGGATGATGCTACAGATGTGCAACAGATTATTGTGGGTGGACCAGAAAAGATGATTTCTGGGCATGGAATTATAAAAAGGACAGACGGTTCACAACACGGTCAACGTACCATCTCGGAGTTTCTATACGGGCAACAAGCAAGGCACTGGACTCTAGATCAAACACAGTTGCTGACCACAAAAGCTGGCTCGATCTTTGGGTAATGAACTGTTGGGGAACGTTGCATGGGAAACAAAAAATTTCCTACGCACACACAGATCTATCCATGGTGATGAGCATCTACGAGAGGGAGAGTGGATCTACATACCCTCGTAGATCGCTAAGCGGGAAGCGTTAAGAAACGCGGTTGGTGTAGTCTAACGTCTTCGCGATCCAAATCGCCGTGCGTCCCGCGATCCAATCACGATCCATCCTGCGAACCAATCAAGATCCGTCCCGCGATCCGATCACGATCCGTCCCACGAACTTGATCACGATCCGTCCCACGAACTTGATCACGATCCTTCCGATCTAGCACCGAACGGACGGCACCTCCGCGTTTAGCACACGTACAGCTTGATGACGATCTCCACCGTCTTGATCCAGCAAGAAGGAGTGGAGAGGAAGAAGAGTTCTCCGGCAGCCTGACGGCGCTCCGGCGATGGTGGTGGAGCAATTCCGGCAGGGCTTCGCCTAAGCACTGTAGAAAACCGATCTACCGATGAGCCCGAAACTTTTCCGGCGACCAAAACGGGACTTCCTATATATGAATCTTTACCTCCAGACCATTCCGTAGCTCCTCATGACGTCCGGGATCTCATCCGGGACTCCGAACAAACTTCGGTCACCACCATACATAACTCTATACTACCAAAACGTCACCAAACCTTAAGTGTGCAGACCCTGCGGGTTCGAGAACTATGTAGACATGATCGAGACACCTCTACGTTCAATAACCAATGGCGGGACCTAGATGTCCACATTGGTTCCTACATATTCTACGAAGATCTTTATCGGTCGAACCTCTATGTCAAGGATTTAGTTAATCCCGTATGATGTTCCCTTTGGTCTTCGGTATGTTACTTGCCCGAGATTCGATCGTCGGTATCTCCATACCTAGTTCAACCTCATTACTGGCAAGTCTCTTTAATCGTTCCGTAATACAAGATCTCGTAACTAACACTTAGTCACATTGCTTGCAAGGCTTATTGTGATGTTGTATTACCGAGTGGGCCCTGAGATACCTCTCCGTCACACGGAGTAACAAATCCCAGTCTTGATCCATGCCAACTCAACAGACACCCTCGGAGACACCTGTAGAGCACCTTTATAGTCACCCAGTTATGTTGCGACGTTTGATACACACAAGGTACTCCTCCGATATCCGTGAGTTACATGATCTCATGGTCATAGGAACATATACTTGACATGAAGAAAACAGTAGCAATAAACTGACACGATCATAAGCTACATTTGTAGTTTGGGTCTCGTCCATCACATCATTCTCCTAATGATGTGATCCCGTTATCAAATGACATCTCATGTCCATGGCTAGGAAACCTTAACCATCTTTCGATCAACGAGCTAGTTCACTAGAGGTATACTAGGGACATTGTGTTTGTCTATGTATCCACACATGTATCCATGTTTCCAATTAATACAATTATAGCATGGATAATAAACGATTATCATGAACAAGGAAATACAATAATAAACACTTTATTTATTGCCTCTAGGGCATATTTACAACAGTCTCCCACTTGCACTAGAGTCAATAATCTAGTTCACATCACTATGTGATTTACATTGTAATGAATCGAACACCCATGCAGTTCTGGTGTTGATCATGTTTAGCCCTTGGAAGAGGTTTAGTCAACGGGTCTGCAACATTCAGATCCGTGTGCACTTTGCAAATACTTATGTCTTTCTCCATGATGTAATCGCGGATGGATTTGAAGCATCACTTTATGTGTCTGGTCCTCTTGTGAAATCTTGGTTCTTTGGCCAAAGCAATGGCACCAGTGTTGTCACAAAATAGGTTCATTGGATTCAGTGCACTGCGCACTACTCCAAGATCTGTCATGAACTGCTTCATCCAGACACCTTCCTTCGCCGCCTCCGAGGCTGCGATGTATTCTGCTTCGCACGTAGAATCAGCTACCACGCTTTGCTTGGAACTGCACCAGCTTACTGCTCCCCCGTTAAGAATAAATATGTATCCGGTTTGAGACTTAGAGTCGTCTGGATCAGTGTCAAAGCTTGCATCGACGTAACCCTTTACGACGAGCTCTTCATCACCTCCATAAACGAGAAACATTTCCTTAGTCCTTTTCAGGTACTTAAGGATATTCTTGACCGCTTGCCAATGCTCCATTCCAGGATCACTTTGAAACCTTCCGGTCATACTTATGGCAAGGCTGACATTGGGTCTTATGCACAGCATTGCATACATGATAGAGCCTATGGCTGAAGCATAGGGAATGACACTCATCTTTTCTCTATCTTCTGCAGTTACTGGGCATAGAGTCTTACTCTACTTCACACCTTGTAACACAGGCAAAAATTCCTTCTTGTACTGTTCCATTTTGAACTTCTTCAAAACTTTATCAAGGTATGTGCTCTGTGAAAGTGCTATTAAGCGTCTCGATCTATCTCTATAGATCTTAATGCCTAATATGAAAGCAGCTTCTCCTAGGTCCTTCATTGAAAAACACTTGTTCAAATATTCCTTCACGCTTTCCAGCATTTCTATATTGTTTCCAATCAGCAATATGTCATCTACATATAATACTAGAAACGATATAGAGCTCCCACTCACTTTCTTGTAAATACAAGCTTCTCCGTAAACTTGTATAAACTCAAACGCTTTGATCACCTCATCAAAGCGCTCATTTCAACTCCGAGATGCTTGCACCAGTCCATAAATGGATCGCTGGATTTTGCAAACTTTGTCAGCATTCTCCGGATCGACAAAACCTTCGGGTTGCTTCATATACAACTCTTCCTCAAGGAAACCGTTGAGGAACGCTGTTTTGACATCCATCTGCCAAATTTCATAGTCGAAATAAGCAGCTATTGCCAACATGATTCTGACAGACTTAAGCATCCCTACGGGTGAGAAGGTCTCATCGTAGTTAACTCCTTGAACTTCTGAAAAATCCTTTGCCACAAATCGAGCTTTATAGACGGTGACATTACCGTCCGCGTCTGTCTTCTTCTTAAAGATCCATTTGTTCTGAATGGCCTTTCGCCCTTCAGGTAATACTTCCAAAGTCCATACTTTGTTTTCATACATGGATCCCATCTCGGATTTCATGGCCTCTAACCATTTCTTGGAATCCGGGCCCATCACTGCTCCTCCATAGCTCGTAGGTTCATTGTTGTCCAACAACATGACCTCCAAGACAGGGTTGCCGTACCACTCAGGGGTAGTACGCAGCCTTGTCGACCTACGAGGTTCAATAGCAGCTTGATCCGAAGCTTCATGATCATCATCATTAACTTCCTCTTCTACCGTCGTAGGTTCCATAGAAACATCTTTCTGTGTTGTGCTACTTTCTTGTTGAAGTAAAGGTTCAATAACCTCATCAAGCTCTATTTTTCTCCCACTCAATTCTTTCGAGAGAAACTCTTTCTCAAGAAATGTTCCGTTCTTAGCGACAAACACTTTGCCTTCGGATCTGAGATAGAAGGTATACCCGACTGTCTCTTTCGGGTATCCTATGAAGACGCATTTCTCCGCTTTGGGTTCCAGCTTTTTAGGCTGAAGCTTTTTGACATAAGCATCACATCCCCAAACTTTAAGCAACGATAACTTTGGCTTCTTGCCAAACCATAGTTCATATGGCGTCATCTCAATGGATTTTGATGGTGCCCTATTTAAAGTGAATGCAGTTGTCTCTAATGCATAACCCCAAAACGATAGTGGCAAATCAGCAAGAGACATCATAGAATGCACCATATCTAATAAGGTTCGATTATGACATTCGGACACACCATTACGCTGTGGTGTTCCGGGCGGTGTCAACTGTGAAACAATTCCACACTGTCTTAAGTGACTGCCATACTCATAACTCAGATATTCACCTCCTCGATCAGATCGAAGGAACTTAATCTTCTTGTTACGATGATTCTCAACTTCACTCTGAAATTGCTTGAACTTTTCAAACGTTTCAGACTTGTGTTTCATTAAGTAAATATACCCATATCTACTTAAGTCATCAGTGAAGGTGAGAAAATAATGATATCCACCATGCGCTGCAACATTCATCGGACTGCACACATCAGTATGTATGATTTCAATAAGTCACTCGCCCGTTCGATTGTTCCAGAGAACGGCGTTTTAGTCATCTTGCCCATGAGGCATGGTTCACATGTGTCAAGTGATTCAAAATCAAGTGACTCCAAAAGTCCATCGGCATGGAGATTCCTCATGCGTTTTACACCAATATGACCTAAACAGTAGTGCCACAAGAAAGTGGTACTATCATTATCAACTCTACATCTTTTGGCATCAATGTTATGAACATGTGTGTCATCACTATCAAGATTCAATATGAATAAACCCCTCACATTGGGTGCATGACCATAAAAGATATTACTCATATAAATAGAACAACCTTTATTCTCTGATTTAAATGAGTAACCGTCTCGCAATAAACAAGATCCAAATATAATGTTCATGCTTAACGCAGGCACTAAATAACAATTATTCAGGTTCATCACTAATCCCGATGGTAATCGAAGAGAGAGCGTGCCGACGGCGATCACATCAACCTTGGAACCATTTCCCACGCGCATCGTCACTTCGTCCTTTGCCAGCCTTCGTTTATTCCGTAGTTCCTCCTTTGAGTTGCAAATGTGAGCAACCGAACCGGTATCGAATACCCAGGCACTACTACGAGAGCTAGTAAGGTACACATCAATAACATGTATATCATATATACCTTGTTTGTCGTTGGCCGCCTTCTTGTCAGCCACGTACTTGCGGCAGTTCCGCTTCTAGTGACCAGTTCCCTTGCAATGAAAGCACTCAGTTTCTGGCTTGGGTCCATGCTTGGGCTTCTTTGCAGGAGTAGCAACTGTTTTGCCATCCTTCTTGGTTTTACCCTTCTTGCCCTTGCCCTTGACTTTGCCATTTTTCTTGAAACTAATGGTTTTATTGACCATCAACACTTGATGTTCTTTCTGGATTTCAGACTCAGCGACTTCTAGCATCGCAAACAGCTCGGCGATTGACTTGTTCATCCCGTACATGTTATAGTTCATCACAAAGCTCTTGTAACTAGGTGGCAGTTATTGAAGAACTCTGTCAGTGATCGCCTCTGTCGGAAGGGCAATTCCCAACTCCGCTAGACGAGTTGAATACCTAGACATTCTGAGTATATGTTCACTGATAGACTCGTTCTCCTCCATCTTACAAGCATAGAACTTATCGGAGGTTTCATACCTCTCCATCCGGGCGTTCTTCTGAAAGATGAACTTCAACTCCTGGAACATCTCATATGCTCCATGACGTTCAAAACATCTTTGAAGTCCCGATTCTAAGCAATACAATATTGCACACTGAACTATTGAGTAGTCTCCAGTACGTGCCTCCCAAGCGTTCTTAACGTCTTCGGAGGTCATGTCTTGTGGTTGGTCACCAAGCGGTGCATCAAGGACATATGATTTCTGGGAAGCCGTGAGGATAATCCTCAAATTACGGTCCCAGTCAACAAAGTTACTTCCATCATCTTTCAGTTTAGCTTTCTCTAGGAACGCACTAAAATTCAGGGGTGCTACTGTGCGAGCCATTGATCTACAACATAAATATGCAAAGTTCACTTAGACTATTGTTCAAGATAATGAGTTTAGTTAATCAAATTACTAAAGCTCCCACTCAAATTGACATCCCTCAGGTCATCTGAGTGTCACATGATCCAAATCCACCAACTCAAGTCCGATCATCACGTGAGTTGAGGTGGCTTCAATGGTGAACATCATTATGTTGATCATATCTACTCTATGGATCATGTTCGACCTTTCGGTCTCTTATGTTCCGAGGCCATGTATGTACTTGCTAGGCTCATCAAGTTTAACCCGAGTGTTCTGCGCGTGCAACACTGGCTTGCACCCGTTGTATGTGAACGTAGAGTCTATCACACCCGATCATCACGTGGTGTCTCAACACGACGAACTTTCGCAACGGTGCACACTCGGGGAGAACACAATTTTATCTTGAAATTTAAGTGAGGGATCACCTTATAATGCTACCGTCGTACTAAGCAAAACAAGGTGCATAAAAGATTAACATCACATGCAATTCATATGTGACATGATATGGCCATGAACTTGTGCTTTAGATCTCCATCTTGAAAGCACCGGTATGATCTTCATCGTCACCGGCACGACACCATGATCTCCATCAATGTGTCGCCATCGAAGTTGGCACGCTCTGCATGCTTCTACTACTATTGGTACCATTTAGCGATAAAGTAAAGCATTACATAGCGCTTAATGATTGACACGCATTTCATACAATAATTAAAGACAACCCTATGGCTCCTGCCGGTTGCCGTACTCATCGACATGCAAGTCGTGAAATTCTATACATCACATGATAATCTCATACATCACATATATCACATCATGTAATTGGCCATATCACATCACAACACACCATGCAAAAACAAGTTAGACATCCTCTACTTGTAGTTGCATGTTTTTAAGTGGCTGCTACGGGTTTCTAGCAAGAACGATTCTCACCTACGCATAAACCACAACGGTGATACATAATTTGCTTTTCAAACTTCTCAAGGACCGCCTTTGTCGAATCCGATCCAACTAAAGTGAGAGAAACTGCCACCTGCAAGCCATCTAGGCAACAAGTTGCGTCGAGGGAACCGGTCTCTCGTAAGCGTACGAGTAATGTTGGTCCGGGCCGCTTCATCTCACAATACCGCTGAACCAAAATCCGACCAAGGGAGGAAGCAATCTAAGCATCAACGCCCACAAACCTTTTGTGTTCTACTCGAGATCTCATCTACACATATACCTAGCTCATGATGCCACTGTTGGGGAACGTTGCATGGGAAACAAAAAATTTCCTACGCACACACAAATATATCCATGGTGATGAGCATCTACGAGAGGGAGAGTGGATCTACATACCCTTGTAGATCGCTAAGCGGGAAGCGTTAAGAAACGCGGTTGGTGTAGTCGAACGTCTTCGCGATCCAAATCGCCGTGCGTCCCGTGATCCAATCACGATCCATCCTGCCATCCAATCATGATCCGTCCCGTGATCCGATCACGATCCGTCCCACGAACTTGATCATGATCCCTCCCACGAACTTGATCACGATCCTTCCGATCTAGCACCGAACGGACGGCACCTCCACGTTTAACACAAGTACAGCTTGATGACGATCTCCACCGTCTTCATCCAGCAAGAAGGATTGGAGAGGAAGAAGAGTTCTCCGGCAGCCTGACGGCGCTCCGACGATGGTGGTGGAGCAATTCCGGCAG
Source organism: Hordeum marinum (assembly GCA_022496015.1). Classification (NCBI taxonomy): domain Eukaryota; kingdom Viridiplantae; phylum Streptophyta; class Magnoliopsida; order Poales; family Poaceae; genus Hordeum; species Hordeum marinum. Next base: position 450,671,357 of record CM039673.1, on the reverse strand, counting down.
GGCTTCACCTAAGCACTACAGAAAACCGATCTAGAGGAGAAACTATGCACTAGAGATTAGGGTTTGCACGTGGCTGAAAATCAAAGTGCAAAACCTTAGAAATCCACCAGTATATATAGGAGGGAGGGAGGAAGAGAGGCATCTTGGCCTCCTAGCCTAGGAGGTTTTGGCCGAAGTAGGAGGTGGAGGAGGACTCTCCTCCTCCAATCCTAGTAGGACTAGGATTGCTCCTTTTTGCCTTTTTTCCACCTTTTCCTATTGGGTTTTTTCCTCCAGCCACATGGGCCTTGTGTGGGAGTTTCCACCAGCCCACTAAGGGCTGATATTCACTCTCCCATAGACCATGAAGCCTCTTGGGTCGAAATACCCCTCCCGGAGGCCTTCCGGTACACTACCGGCACTCCCGGTACACTACCGATGAGCCCGAAACTTTTCCGGCGACCAAAACGGGACTTTCTATATATGAGTATTTACCTCCGGACCATTCCGGAGCTCCTCGTGACGTCCGGGATCTCATCCGGGACTCCGAACAAACTTCGGTCACCACCATACATAACTCTATACTACCGAAACGTCACCAAACCTTAAGTGTGCATACCCTGCGGGTTCGAAAACTATGTAGACATGACCGAGACACCTCTACGGTCAATAACCAATGGCGGGACCTATATGTCCACATTGGTTCGTACATATTCTAAGAAGATCTTTATCGGTCGAACCTCTATGTCAAGGATTTAGTTAATCCCGTATGATGTTCCCTTTGTTCTTCAGTATGTTACTTGCCCGAGATTCGATCGTCGGTATCTCCATACCTAGTTCAATCTTGTTACTGGCAAGTCTCTTTACTCGTTCCGTAATACAAGATCCCGTAACTAACACTTAGTCACATTGCTTGCAAGGCTTATTGTGATGTTGTATTACCAAGTTGGCCCTGAGATACCTCTCCGTCACACAGAATAACAAATCCTAGTATTGATCCATGCCAACCCAACAGACACCCTCGGAGACACCTGTAGAGCACCTTTATAGTCACCCAGTTACATTGTGCCGTTTGATACACACAAGGTACTCCTCCGATATCTGTGAGTTACATGATCTCATGGTCATAGGAACATATACTTGACATGAAGAAAACAGTAGCAATAAACTGACACGATCATAAGCTACATTTGTAGTTTGGGTCTTGTCCATCACATCATTCTCCTAATGATGTGATCCCGTTATCAAATGACATCTCATGTCCATGGCTAGGAAACCTTAACCATCTTTCAATCAACGAGCTAGTTCACTAGAGCTATACTAGGGACATTGTGTTTGTCTATGTATCCACACATGTATCCATGTTTCCAATTAATACAATTATAGCATGGATAATAAGCGATTATCATGAACAAGGAAATACAATAATAAACACTTTATTTATTGCCTCTAGGGCATATTTCCAACACAAACGTGCAAACAAGGTAAAAATCCATGCATGGAGGCTTGTTATGAATGGACTGGCCGTGGGAAGCAAGTTGCATAGAAGCAGAATAAAACCTCGCATATTTTGTGTAGCTTGCAGCCATGAGGAGACTAAGGTGCCACCATGTGGCTGAGTTTTGGTCTTTACTTAGTGAAGCGGTCGCCGTGCCCATGCCAATCATTTGAAGTTTATTCAGGGAGTAGAGGAGCTTCGTGCATGGTTGTTATAGTGAGTCAGTGCAGCATGCAATGAGAAAAAGGAGACTATTTCGAGGGGCTGGTACGAACTATGGAATGCTTGACACCATGCAAGGGAGTGTAATTGCATTTAGAGTCCAACCGCTATATGTGAACGAGTACTACACCTAGCTGACGAATGGAGGAACATACAACAGGGAGCTACTAATCATCAAGTAGTGGTGCATGTTGAGAGCTGGAAGTTCCCATATGAGGGATGGATTAAGGCTAACGCTGATAGCATGTTGGCAAAGGACCTAGGTAAGGGAGGAGGTTGTGTTGTTCTTAGGAAGGACCATAACATATTTCTAGCGGGATCATGCTATTCGTTTCCATCTTCTTCCAACCCTGAAGTGGCCATCTATCGGCATGTCCACGAGCACTTATCCTAGCACAAGAACTACAAGTTCATAAGGTGATCCTCGAATCGAAATCTTAAGGGGCAGTGATAAGATCAAGAATGTGCATAGAGATTTCTCTACTAACAACAACTAGTAGAGGAAATCAAAGGGCTACTAAGCTCTTTCTAGGAGTCGAGGGTTGCTTGGGTGCGATGATCAACAAATAAAGTCGCTCATACCCTCGCTAGAGAAGGTTCTATTAAATCGTTATGTAAAACTTGGATTCATGTATCTCCTAAGTATGTTAGCTCAGAGATTGCTCGTGAAGCAGCTATGAATGTTGAATAACGTGACAACTTTTTCCCCTAAAAACACGCACATTCGTCAAGCACTTATTTTTAGAAAAGAATGATTGCCTCCGACCTCTGCATCAATTGATGCATGCGGCCTTTTATTAATAAGGCCATAAATAGTTCTATAATCCATGGTAAGCTTAAAAAGGTTGTAAAGCGGAAATGAAATAAAAAGATGTCACAAGTGGCTAAAATAGGCCTAGATGACTAAATACATATCCCCTTATGGCACCGCCATCTGACGAGGATATGTACCTAGGGTAGGGTCCTAGGCCTGACCTACGTACCCTACCTAAGGACACTGCATTGGAGGACTTAAAGATTACAAGGAAGTCTTCGACTAAAGTCATCATGGTGCATGAGTCACTCGACAGAAAATCCATTCGGAGGTTTCACCCTCCACTCAACAGTCACCTTCCACTCGGAAGAACTAAAGGGGCAGTCGACCGCAGAAGACCAGAAGCCACTCTAGGGAGACCAACAGGCAGGCGTTCGACTAGTCACCATTAGTAGCATTTATTACATATGTTGTCAGTAATGTATGCCTTTATTACCATGATCAAACCCTTGGATGTCGGGTACTGATGAGGGGTAGCGCACTCTATATAAGCCACCCCTCCCCTCTGGCACAGGGGTTCGCACCCCATGCAACACTCATATTCCACACGACAAAAGCTCTCGAGCACTGAGACGTAGGGCTTTTACCTCCACGAGAGGGGCCTGAACTCATACATTCGTGTGTACATCCTCACCGTAGCTAGGACTCTGCCCTCTCCTTACGTACCCCTACCTTCTACTGCCAGGCTTGTTCCCATGACAGTTGGCGCCCACCTTAGGGTGGGTGTCTAAGCGACTTCCGGCGAGTTTGCAATTTTCTCCTTCGTCATGTGTTCCGGTGGTGGTTTGTTCTTGGGCCGGGAGATCCGTCTCGGCGCGCTCACCTTCATCGACGACGATTCGGCATGGCTTCAGGAAGCACCTCTGGAAGTTGAGGCGCTTCCGATCCGTGGGGCGGTGCACTTCCGTGCAAGCTCCTGCGACGTTCTTCTTCGGCAGTCATCGACTCCATACCTGTCGGCCCTCCGCATTGTTTGTCGCCACAAGCGATCTGGCGCTCGCGGCTCCAACGCTGGGTAAGGCATACGACGGCTCGCCAAGCGCCATCTCCGCAGTTTGTGGCCATTGAGCCTGCCGAATCACTTCACAGCGTGTTCGACTCGGCTTCGGATCAGTCTGACGTTCCTTCCGAGTGCGAGAGCTGCGATCCAGCGGCTGAAGTTCTTATGGCTGGTTCTCATCAAAGCCCGCCTGGCTTTGGCCACGAAAGACGTGAGACGGGAGGACCATCGAGTGAGAAGTAGTGTCGAGATGAGGAGATCCTCCATACGGCCATCGTCGGCGCGACCGCCGAGGCCCAGGCCTTGGAGGCCACGCGCCTTCGGCTCGAAGAGATGCAGAAGGAACTTGACGAGCATGCCCGCCAACATCCACCAGTTCCCAATCGACGTTAATGACATTTGTTTCCGAGTGGATCTCATAACAATGTCCAGGTATTCCATACTCCATTTCTGAATGTTGCAGCAGCTGCTAGGATTGCAGATTCCATTCAACCGTCATGGTCAGAGGCTGGTAGAGGTTTGCTGCAGATCTAAGCATTGCTTGATGCAGCACAACAACAGAATTCGGTTGTTTCTCAGTCGCGCCACAGGCTACATAGTAATTTGCCCAAGGAAAATACGGTCCGGTCGGCACACAGCCTAGGGTCAGCTTTGTGTCATAGGGGCGGAGGTTACCGTGAAGATCAGTATCGAGATCAAGGGCGAGATCAGTTCGCTCCTCGTTTTCACCGTGATGACCACCGTCGAGTGCCTACTCCTCCGCAGAGTGGTACGTATGTGCCCCGGCACTATGTGATAGGCGCTTGTTCGGTGATGAGCGGAATCTTGGGTTCGACGAGAAGCGGATTGACAGGGGCGGGGCTCACAGGGATGGTTACGATAGAGATTATCCAAGTGGAAGTGGTGTGGTTGTTTTTGGGCCTGAATGTTTCAGCAGAGCCATTTGATCTGCTGAGATTCCTCCCAACTTCAGGTTGGCGGCTGGGATTAGCAAGTTCACTGGTGAGTCAAAGCCTGAAACTTGGCTAGACGATTACCGGCTGGCAGTGCAGACTGGTGGAGGAAATGATAACATAGCCATGAAGCATTTGTCCTTGATGTTAGATTTTTCGGCCTGAGCATGGTTGATTCGTTTAGCTCCTTCCAGCATCTACTGTTGGGAGGATCTGTCCCAAGTGTTCATCAGAACTTTTGAGGGCACATGTAAGCATCCAGCTGGTTTGGTCGAATTGCACCACTGTGTTCACAAGCCCAATGAAACCTTGAGGGTTTATATTCAGCGTTGGTCCACCCTGCACCACACGGTAGAAAATGTTTCCGAGCACCAGGTTGTCTGCGCATTCAAGGCTGGTGTTAGGTACATAGAGCTTTACTTGAGGTTTGGTAGGATAGGAGATATTACCCTGAGCAAAATGATGGAGATTGCCACTCGGTACGCCAATGGCGAAGAGGAAGATCGCCTCCGCAGCAGCAAGGGAAAAGATGCCGACGACAATTCCAGTCGGAGACAAAAGCGCAAAGCTGATGGCCCTGCTCAGGCAGAGGCGGCCGCTCTAGTGGCGGAAGGAAAGAATAAGGGGAAACCCAAAGGGCAGTTTACCCCCAAGGAAGTAAAGAATCAGTCAGGAACTGATGTCATGGATTTACCGTGTGCAATTCACACGAAGAAAGATGAGAAAGTCAAGTTGATATTGCCGAAACATACCACTCGATAGTGCAGATTACTTATCCAGCAGTTCAAGGAAGGTCAGTCGAGTGAGAAATCTCCTGGAAAGGAGGACGATGAAGATAAAAAGGAATTTCCTGAGGTCAATGCCACTTTGATGATTTCTGCTGATGTGGAAAGAAAGAGTCAACTGAAAGTTATTAACAGAGAGGTCAACATGGTTGTTCCCGCAACCCCCACGTACCTCAAATGGTCCCAGACTGCAATCACATTTGACCAGTCGGACGACCCTTCTCATGTTGCTACCCCTGGTCGGCAAGCTTTGGTGGTGGATCCTGTTGTGGTAGGCACTCGACTCTACAAGGTGCTCATGGACGGAGGGAGTGGTTTGAACATCTTGTATGTAGATACCCTCAAGGGGATGGGCATTCTGATGTCCTAACTTAGTGAGAGCAACATGCCGTTCTAGGGAGTCATCCCTGGGAAGAAGGCCAAGTCACTCGGCCAGATTGCATTAGATGTGGTGTTCGGCATTGACAATAATTTTCGCAGGGAAAGGTTAACATTTGAAGTTGTAGACTTCCAGAGCGCATATCACGCCATACTTGGTCAACCGTCTTATGCCCGTTTCATGGCCCATCCATGTTACGTGTACCTCAAGTTGAAGATGCCCGGACCCAAGGGCGTGATCACGGTCACAGGGAATCGACAAAGGGCTGAGGAGTGCCTTCAACAGGGCTCCAAAATCGCTGACCATCAAATGGCTGTGGTCGACTTGGAAGAGTACAAGAAGAATGCTGATCCTGGTGACCTGCTGCGTGCAAAGAAGCCTGCCTCGGAGTCCTCTTTTCAGTCGGCAGGGGAAGTGAAGAAAGTGCATATTCACCCGACAGATCCTAATGCTGCCCCAACTAACATCTCAACGACACTCGACATCAAATAGGAAGCCGAGCTCATCCAGTTCCTTCGTGAGAACTGGGACATCTTCGCATGGAAGCCTGCTGACATGTCGGGTGTACCCAGGGAATTGGATGAGCACCGACTGAGAGTTGACCCAAAGGCCAAGCCTGTGAAAGAGCACTTGCATCGGTCGGCAACAGAGAAGCGGAAGGCAATCGGCGAGGAGGTGTCTCAACTCTTAGCTACCAAGTTCATTTGGGAGATTTACCACTCTGAGTGGCTCTCGAACGTCATCATGGTCCCCAAGAAAAATAAGTCACTCTGCATGTGTATTGACTTCAAACATATCAATCGGGTTTGCCCAAAAGATCATTTTCCGCTCCCCCGCATTGATCAGATTGTCGACTCGACTACGGGATGCGAGTGTTTATCCTTTCTTGATGCTTACTCTGGTTATCATCAGATCCGTCTGTTTGGTCCAAATGAAATAAAGACATCCTTCATCAACACTTTCGGGTGTTTCTATTATATCACCATGCCTTTTGGTTTGAAAAATGTCGGCGCTACTTTCATGTGTATGATTCAGAAATGCTTGCTCGAGAAAATCCCTCAGAATGTCGAGGCCTATATGGATGATATAGTTGTCAAGTCTCCCAAAGGGTCCGGCCTGCTGACTGACTTGGCAGAAACATTCGCCAATCTGAGGAAATATGATATCAAGTTAAACCCGTCCAAGTGAACTTTTGGTGTTCCTAGTGGCAAGTTGCTCGGTTTTCTCGTTTCCGAACGGGGAATCAACGTCAATCCTGAGAAGATCAGCACCATCACCCGAATGAAAATCCCTGAGCGTGTGCATGATGTCCAAAAGCTCACGGTTGCCTGGAAACGTTGAGTAGATTTATTTCTCGTCTCGATGAGAAGGCATTGCCTTTATACCGACTGATGAAGAAGTCTGATACGTTCGAGTGGACTCCTGAAGCTGAAGTAGCATTTGTCGAGCTCAAAGCCTTGCTTTCCACCCAGCCGGTGCTTCCTGCTCCACACGGTAAAGAACCCTTGCTACTGTACATTGCAGACACTAATCAAGTCGTCAGTACAATTCTCACTATCAAGCGGGAAGAAGAGGGGAAGGCTTATAAAGTCCAACGTCCAGTTTACTATGTCTCTAAAGTGTTGACTCCTTCAAAGCAAAGGTACCCACACTACCATAAGCTCGTATATGGTATATATCTATCACCGAAGAAGGTGGCACACTACTTCTAGGATCACTCAATTTCAATCGTCCGTGATGCTCCGTTGTCTGAGATCCTCAACAATCGAGATGCAACTGGTCGAGTGACCAATGGGCTATTGAGATCCTTTACTTTGATATCAAGTTTGAAGCAAAAAAAGGCAATCAAATCTCAAGCACTTGCTAATTTCATGGCCGAGTGGATAGAACAGCAGCAGCCAATTCAAATCCACTCAGCACACTGGACCATGTTCTTTGATGGCTCTAAGATGTTGAATAGGACCCGTGCTGGCGTAGTATTGGTATCTCCAAAAGGCGACAAGCTTAGCCATGTCCTCCAGATTCACTTTGATTCCTCCAATAATGAAGCTGAATATGAAGCACTCCTATATAGGTTCCGTATGGCCATCTCACTCGGCGTCCGGCGCCTGATGGTATACGGTTACTCTAATTTGGTGGTTAACCAGGTGATGAAAGAGTGGGACGGCAGGAACCCTGCTATGACCGGATATTGCAATGCAGTGAGAAAGCTTGAGAAGAAGATTGAAGGTTTGGAACTCCATCGTGTTCCCCGAGTGAAGAATCAAGCAGCTGATGAGTTGGCAAGGATTGGATCCACTCGGAAGCCTGTACCCAGCAATGTGTTTCTGGAACACCTGCATTCTCCTTTAGTGTAGGAAGATCCCTTCACTAAAGAGCCCGCGCAAGCAATAAGCGCCTCTAATCCGACTGAAGTTGATATCCCGACAGTCATAGATCTGGTCATCGAGATTCTGGTGATCACACCTAGTTGGATTGTGCCGTATATTGCATACATACTAAGGCAAGAACTCCCAGAAGACAAAGTTGAAGCTCGATAGATTGTCCGCAGATCCAAGGCCTTTACAGTGATGAGTGATCAGCTGTACAGAGAAAGCATAACTGGCGTAACTCAGCAGTGCATCTCCCTTGAGGAACATCGACTGATTCTGGAGGAAAATCACTCTGGAACCTGTGGTCATCATGCGTCCTCTCAGACGATTGTCGCCAAAGCATACCGAGCTGGTTTCTTCTGGCCGCGCGCGAACGAAATGGCTAAGGATTGTCGATTGCTGCGAAGGATGTTGGTTTTACTCAAACTTGTCACACAAGCCTGCATCTGCCTTGAAGACTATTCCACTTGTTTGGCCATTCGCTATATGGGGTCTGGATATGGTCGGCCCTTTCTAAATGGGTCAGATTCGATTTACTCACCTACTTGTAGCAGTCGACAAGTTCACTAAGTGGATTGAAGCTAAGCCCATAAAGAAGCTGAACTTGCGCACTACAATAAAATTCATGAGGAAAATAACGATCCGGTATGGAGTTCCCCACAGTATCATTACAGAAAATGGCTCAAACTTTACACTTTTGTTTCACCCAAGGCACTCGGGTGGATTACGCATCCATTGCGCACCCTCAGACTAATGGTCAAGCTGAGCGAGCAAATGGCCTTATCCTTCAAGGGTTGAAGCCTCAACTCATGCGAGATCTTGAACATGCAGCTGGAGCTTGGGTGAGTGAATTACCGTATGTACTGTGGGGCTTGAGGACGACCACTAATCGGTCAACAGGTCACACTCCTTTCTTCTTCGTGTATGGAGCTGAAGCTGTTTTGTCGAGTGATCTCCTTCACAATTCTCCTCGTGTAGAACTTTACTTTGAGGCCGAGGCTGAGGCTGAACAAGCACGACAAGACGGTGTAGATCTCCTGGAAGAAGAGCGTGAGATGGCTCTGATTTGGTTGACTATGTACCAGCAAGATATGCATCGCTTCCATGCAAGGCACATCAAAAGTCGATCGTTCCATGAGGGTGATCTGGTGCTCCGGGTTGATCACTAGCGGCCACACAAACTCGCTCCCGCATGGGAAGGTCCTTTTGTTGTCAACAAAGTACTGAACAATGGAGCCTATCACCTCTTCAACCTCAAGAAGAACATCGACGAGCCGCGCGCATGGAATGTAGATTTACTTCGACATTTTTACACTTGAAGACTGAGTTGTTTTGATGTAATAAGAGTACTCTAGACAATGTCATTTATCAAAGTTATGACTCCTGCAGTCTATTGTCGATTCCGATCACGCAATCTCACATTCAAAAACACTCCGAGTGACGAGCGATCCTCTCACTCGGGGGCTTAGCTGCGAACCAGTTATCGCCTAAGTTAAAAAAACTACCGAGTGGATAGCATTCCATTCACTTGGAAACTTAGCTGCAAATCAGCCTTCATCTAAGTTGAAACACTCTAAGTGACGAGCGACCCTCTCACTCGGGGGCTTAGCTGCAAACCAGTTTTTTCCTAAGTTAAAACCCCCAACCGAGTGGATAGCATTCCATTCACTCGGAAACTTACCTGCGAATCATCCTTCGTCTAAGTTGAAAACACTCCGAGTAACGAGCGATCCTCTCACTCGAGGGCTTAGCTGTGTATCAGTTTTCGTCTAAGTTCAAAAAAGGAATAATTGTATGTGTGCCCTTAGTTGTGTCACCGTCGACAGGAATACCCCTAGTTTCCGAAAATACGCGGTCATGCCCACATCACTTTGCTCGACTTGTGCTTTTGCCCTTTGACCCTTTGACTGCCATTTTGAAAACTTCATAACTATTTCATACTAACTCGGAAAAATGGAAATAATATATCAAAATGTTCGAAAACACATCACCTATACGTGCATGTCATTTGCAGTCATGACAAAAGTGTTGGAAAGTCCCCATCACCTATATGAGCTAAAACTGATATGGAGACTTCCCAACAATTTTCTCATGAATGCAAATGTCATACACATATAGGTGATGTCTTTCTGAACATTTTGATATCTTATTTGCATTTTCCCAAGTTAGTATGAAATAGTTATGAAGTTTTCAAAATGACTGTCAAACGGTCAAAGGGCAAAAGCACAAGATGAGCAAAGTGATGTGGGCATGAATGCGTGTTTTCCAAAATTAGGGGTATTCCTGTCGATGGTGGCACAACTAAGGGCTCAAATACAATTATCCCTAAAAAAATGCCGAGTGGATAGCATTCCATTCACTCGGAAACTTAGCTACAATCAACCATCGTCTAAGTTGGAAACACTCCGAGTTACGAGCGACCCTCTCACTGGTGGTCTTACCTGCGAACCAGTTTTCACCTAAGTTAAAACCCCAGCCAAGTGGATAGCATTCCATTCACTCAGAAACTTAGCTGCGAATCAGCCTTTCTCTAAGTTGAAAACACTCCGAGTGATCAGTGATCCTCTCTCTCGGGGGCTTAGCTGCGAAGCAGTTTTTGCCTAAGTTAAAAAAACGTCGAGTGGATAGCATTCCATTCACTCAGAAACTTAGCTGCGAATCAGCCTTCGTCTAAGTTGAAAACACTCCGAGTGAAGAGCCACCCTCTCACTCGGGGGCTTAGCAGCGAACCAGTTTTCACCTAAGTTAAAACCCTTATCAAGTGGATAGCATTCCATTCACTCGGAAACTTAGCTGTGAATCAGTCTTCGTCTAAGTTGAATACACTCTGAGTGATGAGCCACCCTCTCACTTGGGGCTTAGCTGTGAACCAGTTTTTGCCTAAGTTAAAAAAACTCCGAGTGGGTAGCATTCCATTCACTCGGAAACTTAGCTACGAATCAGTCTTCGTCTAAGTTGAGAACACTTTGAGTGACGAACCACCCTCTCATTCACGGACTTGGCCGCGAACAAGTTTTTGCCTAGGTCAGAATTCTTCCGAGTATTGAGCATCTAACTCATTCAAAAATCAAGAAAACTTTGCCAAGCGAAGGAATGCAAAACAAAATGCCGATAAATCCATAATCCCTAGCGTGGATAAAAGTTACCTACGCAAATAGAAGTACTCAGGCTTAAGGCCCGAATGAAGTTTTAACGGTTACACCATCACTCGACATACCAAGGCAAATAAAGTTTCGAACTTCAAGCAAAGTTTTTCTCAAGCATTAGTGAGGCTCGCGGGCTCGACAAAGGTGTCCAGATCAATCCCATCAGTGATTCGAGTGGCTGCTTCGATGAAGGTCTCCATGAAGTCCTCGAATTGAAGCTTCTTCGTGTTGACCACCTGGAGAGTCTTTGGCTTGTTTTACTTGGCCTCCTTGCAATGGACTCAGACGAGTGAAAGCGCCACGTCGGCTCCGCAACGAGCAATAGATTTTTTCCATGCCTGCACTCGACCAGGAATTTCATTGAGGCGGGTCATCATCGATTCAGGGTCTGTCTGGAAGGCATCTTCTGGCCATAGTTCTTTGTAGATATTATCCAATGCAGCTCTCAGTCGAGTGATGTACTCTTGAACACTTTTAAGACAAACACCAAGTCGAAATATGTTCATGGCCACGTGTCCCCGACGGGTGACTTGACGGGGTCCAAATTTGGCCCAATCTCCTCAGTCTCCTTGTTGATGTCTTGGCAGAATTCTACACGAAGGGGGAATGAAAAGATGGTCACGCTACTGTCCTATAGGAATTAAGGAAACTCACTCGACGAAAGAAAGTTACCTTCGAGCATGGTGAACATCTTCTTCGCGAAGTCTCCCAAGTATTTCTCTACACCATTGCTCCTCTTGCTCAACTATTCGGTCTTCTTGATCCAGTCGGCCCGTTCCTGCTTGAGTTTGTAGTTTTCATCTTCCAACTTTTTGGCTGCGGCAAGTTTCTTCTCGGCAGCCTCGGTTTTCTCTCTTGCCACGTTCTGAGCATCAGCGAGTGTTTTGTCTTTGTCTTCAAGCGCCTTCTTCATGGTATCTAAAGAAACAACATTGTTGAGTTGCGCTTGGAGTCGGCGGTTCTCATCACGCACGTCTGTTCGAGTGAGGACACTCGGTTCAAAGGATGGAAGATGAGAATGATAGTGCAGTTGGTCGACAAATATTACCTCCCAGGGTCCTCAGTTCAGCCTGTGCACGGTTCAGATTGTTCTGGGACACCTCTAGATCCAGTTGAAGCTAATTCTTCTCCTTCTCAAGGTCGACGTACCAAGTTCCAAGTTCACAGGCTTTCTGCAATCAACAAAGAAGTAATTCAGTCGACATTAATATTTCTCCACTCCCAAGTGGAAAGTTGGTCGACTGGATGGCGGCCCACCGCCCCACCCCACACCCCTACAAAGCGTCATATCATGGTTGATGGAAATGATGTCCATCAAACCTGTGTCATATCATGGTTTTTGGAAACGATGTCCATGAAACCTGCGTCATATCATGGTTGATGGCAATGATATCCATGAAACCTGCAGGATAGGTTTGGACCTCTCCATACCTAAGACAAGCATTCAGAAGCACTCGACGAACCGAGTGACAAGCGTACTCCGCATACGAAAAAGGATCCTGAGTCCAAGTCCTTAGGAATACTGCCCATCGTAAACGATTGACGGTAGCCTTGGGGACTACACCCAGTGGGTGCACTCAGCGTGCCCCCACTGGATGCAACTCCAATCGACAAGGTCTGGCCTGTCTAAAAAAACTTTGTCTCTATCAGACCCCCGCTGATGCAAGCACTCTACGGCGGTCACGGGGACTACACCTAGTGGGTGCACTCAGCATGACCCCACTGGACCTACTATCACTCGACCAGTTCTGGCCTATCGAGTGACAAACGACTATCAAACCAAATCTAAGACCCCTGCCAATGGCATTGCTATCCGAAAGAGGTCTCGGGGACTACACCTAGTGAGTGCACTCAACGTGCCCCCACTGGATCAGAAACCACTTGACTAAGACCTGATCTACTCAAGGGGAAATCAAGCAAATATGTATGAACAAGAAAACACTCGGTCGGTGTAGAATAAAGATAGACAAGAATTCAATCATAAATGAACTTATAATCGCACTTACTCGGACATTGGCACGAAGCGCTGATCTGGCATCATAAGCCAACTTGCTGGCCTCGTACGCCTCCTTCATACCCAGCATCATGTGCTCAGCCTGGATCATGGCCTCTTTGCCAGCTCCAATCTGGTCTTCTGGGACATGATACACAGGGAAGGCGGGCGTCGGGTGAGTTGATGTTGCAACCGGAGTAACAGGAGTTGCTTGAGGTTGCCCGATTGGCATCGAGGCCACAAGGATTGAAGTGGCTGGTGGAGCACTCGACAGCGGGGCTACAAGTTTAGTTCTTGCTCGAGACGAATCACCAAGTCATTCAGACGATGCCGCGGTTGACTTATGAGGCATCTGCCCTGACGGTGTTTGCCGAGCGCGTACACGCGGGGTACCCCAGGTCATACCTTCACCCCCCATACCTTGCTCTGGCTCCTCATCATCCTCCAACTGGATGACGTCTGCAACTACCAGTCGACAACGCTAGCTAAGTCAATCGACGAGTCATTTTCAAGGAAAAAACATAGCAGAGTGAAGGTTTGTTATACCTCGTAGAGAGGTGGTCGCGTGAGCAGTATCCACATCCATAAGCTCCTCTTCATCTCGTGGTGGCAACGTCACCGAGGTAGCGGCTCTGACAGACAAATTCCACTCGGTCAGCAAAGATATGAATTTCTACAATAGCAAAAGGAAAAGGAAAACTAACACCCACGTTGAGGCATCTGGCACAACAATCTTCATGCGGGGTAGGGCCTTCCCAGGTTTTGGCACGTCTAACCTGGGCTGTTTCACGGCCCGATCAGTCGGTTTAACTATTCAAGCCTGGTCGTGCTTTGGGTTCCTGGTGCTCGACATCAAGGTTTTGCCTTGGGCAGCCACTGGATCTTGACGCTGCTTTGAACGATGCTCGGTGCGCGGAGGAGACTCAACTTCGTCCTTGCTCTCGTCTGAGTCCTCGTAATTGCCTTCGCTGTCCTCTGCATATTTAATGTCTACACTGTCGTCCGTGCTCTCTTCCGCATCATCGCGCTGATCTCCATTCGGCACGGGTGAGTACATGTTCGTTAACTCCTGCGAGATACAAACAATAAAGTCGGTCGACCCATGACCCAATCACTCGATGAAACATGAAAGCATTTGACAAAGATATAACTTACCAGATTCGGCGGCGGGTTCTCAGCACAGAAGGGCAAGATTCGCTTGGCTCCCAGGGGATTGTCACAGGCTCCACTGATGCTTCGAAGCCACTGTGCAACAGTCTTCTCAAAGAAGTCCTATGGATGTGTCTAGTGGAGTCCCCAATGCCTAAATAGTGCCACATATTGTGGTCCCTTGCCTGAAGAGGCTGGATTTGTCGACTGAGAAATGTCTCCAGCAGATCCATACCAGTCACTCCGCCACGAATCAGATTTACAACCGCGTTCACTAAAATTCCTACCTGGACTTTCTCTCCTTCTGTCACTGACAGTGATTTGGGAGTAGTGGGTCGCTACGGTGTGAAGGAGGGAGGCCAGTCGACATATTAGGAGATGCAACATCATTACAGTAAAACCAAGTCGACTGCCAGCCCCGAATAGATTCAAGAAAAGTCATCAACGGAAACGCACTCCTGGCCCTCTTTTGGAGTCCCAAGCCACTACATAACTAGATGACATGGGTTTTTCTATCAGTTGGGTTGGCTTTTTTAACCGACTGGGATTGGATAGTGAAGATATGTTTGAACAATCCCCAATGAGGGGGACAACACAAGAAGCATTCGCACAAGGTTATGAAAGTGGCAAGATACGAGATGGCATTCGGAGGGAAATGGTGAAGTTGCGCTCTGAAAAAGTGCAAGAATCCACGGACAAATGGATGGGAAGGCAAAGAAAAACCTCGCTCGACGTGGGTGAGGAGGAGAACTCGCTCCCCTTCGCGCGGCTCCAGCTCAATCTCCCCCTTAGATAACCTCCATGACCCATCGGCCACCAGCCCATCGGTGACGAGGTTCTGGACGTCCTCCGCCGTGACCGTTGATGGGAGAAAATCCCCTTGGATCCACCCCGGCGGCACCATGAATCAGGCGCCCGATGGCTTCTTCGCCTTGGCCCCCTTCTTGGCGCCCTCGAGCTTCTCCATCTTGCTCTTCTTCACCACGGCGGCGGTCGTCGAGGCGGAGCTGAGCGGCACGCGTGGAGCAGAGGAGGCGGAGAAAAGAGGGAATTAGGGAGAAGCATTGTGTCGGCCTCTGCGCAACCATATCTTATATGAGCCCGGGTGAGTCGCTGACCTGTGGGCCCGCCGGATCTATGTGAATCCCTGTCGCAGAGGAAGCGATGTACATGGCATAAAATGCGGCACGGAGATCGAGGCATCATGCCCCCCCTTGCCCTAGTCGTTGTGTTATCTTCGCGCGGCCCGCGCTTCCCAAATTTTTGAATCCCGTGAAATCGGGACCTGGCGAAGCGACTGTGGGATCGATAGAAGAGCGTCTAGAGGGGGGGTGAATAGACTACTAGCAAGAATTTAAAACCTAACCTTTTCCCAAGTTAATTGGTTGGCAGATTTTAGCCATTTTAGCAAGTCTAGCAAATCTAACATCCCTACACATGCATGTCTACAAGTATGGTAGCAGAAAGTAAAGACATTGCACATGTAAGTAAAGAGATGGGTAGGAAGGTCAAACGCAATAGAAGACGCAAGGATTTTCCTGTGGTTCCGATAGGTGGTGCTATCGTACGTCCATGTTCATGGAGTCTTCAACCCACGGAGGGTAACGGTCGCGAGAGTCCACGGAGGGCTCTACCCACAGAGGGTTCCACGAAGAAACAACCTTGACTATACCATGGCGGCCTACGTCCACGGAGGACTAGCCTTAATTGGGGTAGATCTTCACGAAGTAGGCGATCTCCTTGCCCTCGCAAACTTCTTGGTTCACTCCACAACACGAAGTAGGAGGCTCCCAAGCGACACCTAACCAATCTAGGAGGCACCACCCTCCAAAAGGTAATAGGCTCGGTAATGACAATGAACTCCGTGCTCTTGTGCTTCAAGATGAGAGACTCCTCAACACACAATCACTCTCTCACAAATTTGGCTTGGTATAAGAGATGGGATTGGTGGAAAGCAACTTGGGGAGGCTAGAAATCAAGATCCATATGGTTGGAGTGGAAGATCTTGACCTCAACACAAGGGTAGGTGGTTCTCTCTCAGAAAACTGAGTAGGATAGGTATGGAATAGTTCTGAGTCTTCTCCTTTGAGTGGGTGGTGGTGAAGGGGTATATATAGGCATCCCCAAAAATCTAACCGTTACACACAAAATGACCAACTCGGTGAAACCGATGTGTTAATCTCGGTTGTACCGAAGTGACCAAAAGGTGACAACTTTTGAATCTCGGTGAGACCGATATAGGAAACTCAGTTGCACCGACAAGGTGACCAACAGACAGAATTGCCAAACTCGGTGATGTCGATTCAACATTCTCGGTCGGACCGAAAGTGTGAACTTGCATAACAGAAAGTTGGCAACCCAACTCCATGGCACCGAAAGCAGTGTCGGCTGCACCAAAGTGGCTAGGGTTTGGCTGAGTCTTTCTAGGGTTTGGAATCGATGGCACTGGGATAGGAAAGTTGGTTGCACCAATTTTGCATATTTGGCTAGAGACAGACTTTGGTGGGAGAGTTTGTGGATGTTTTTGGTGCCTATTACCTGTGCACATATGAGCATATTGTTCACCAACAAAACCTTACCCCCTTTTAATAGTATTGGCTTTCCTATGGACTCAAAGTGATTTATTTCTCACAAATGTAAAATGTAGAGTCCTCTTGCTTGAAGCTTGGCCAACCTATTTCCTTGAATCTTGGGGTAATTCCATAATCTCCTCAATCCTTTTGCCAGCTCAACTCTCCATGGACTATTATCTAAAATACACTAGAAAGAGGTGTTAGTCCAAGAGACAATGTATGTTGTCATGAATTATCAAAACCACCAAGGGAGCATGTTGTGCTTTCAGCAACCCGTCGCATCAAAAGATCTTGTTATTCACTCGGACCTGAGTCTGCACTCAAGTTCACTCGGACGCTTATCAAGGCAGAATCGATCAGGGCGAATGATAAAGACTCCAGTCGATGCAGATTTCCGTAAAGCCCTGGAATGCATTCGGAATTTTTGTGCCTTATCAGAACCAGCATCGATCCCTTTTTCACTCGAACACGGTTCCATTCGAGGGCTAATAACAAGGATATGTACCTAGGGTAGGGTCATAGGCCTGACCTACATACCCTACATAAGGACACTGCATTGGAGGACTTAAAGATTACAAGGAGGGCTCCGATTAAAGTCACCATGGTGCATGAGTCACTCGACAAAAAATCCACTCGGAGGTTTCTCCCTCCACTCGACAGTCACCTTCCACTCGGAAGAACTAAAGGGGCAGTCGACCGCAGAAGACCAGAAGCCACTCCAGGGAGACCAACAGGCAGGCGTTCGCCTAGTCACCATTAGTAGCATTTAGTACAAACGTTATCAGTAACGTATGCCTTTATTACCACGATCGAACCCTTGGATGTCGGGTATTGATGAGGGGTAGCGCACTCTATATAAGCCACCCTCCCCTCTGACACAACGGTTCGCACCCCCCATAACACTCCTATTCGACACGACAAAAGCTCCCGAGCACTGAGACGTAGGGCTATTACCTCCACAAGAGGGGCCTGAACTCATACAATCGTGTGTACATCCTCGCCGTAGCTAGGACTCTGCCCTCTCCTTACGTACCCCTACCTTCTACTATCAGGCTTGTTCCCATGACACCATCCAAACTGGTTGTAGATATCCCAAGCTACCATCTCCCATCTGGCAGACTCAGTAACCATAGGCTCCCTGGCTTCCGCAGGAGTGAGTAACGAACACATACGGATCATAGGAGTGGCCCTGTAGATAACCTACAAAAAAATTGTATGAATTTGTTTGTGAAAAAACAAATCATTCCAGCAGTTCCAAATAGGCCAAAGTAATGCACAAACTCCAACCCGAATGTGCCTCGCAATATTTGTGTCTACCCCCATTCAGCCACGTCCCAAATAATGTGTGCATACTATGGGGAGGGTTCATATTAAAAAGAATATGAAGTGAGCGTCATAGAATCCTACCCATAGGACAATCAAGAGGTGTTTCATGGTTTTATTTTGATAACAAAATAAAAATCTCTTTCTACCCATCCAATTACGTTTTGCTAGATTATCTTTCGTTAGAATCACCTCCCTGTGGACAAACCACGTAAATATTTTGATTCTCAGCGGAACCTTAACCTTCCAAATGTGTAATGTATTAGGGATCGGGCCCGAATCTATGAGATCAAGATACATAGATTTGACTGAAAAGATGCCATTTCTGTTAAATTCTAATGAAGGTTATCTAGCCGTCAAAGAGGTTGATATCCATCAATCTTCTGACCAAATGCAACCAGGCTGCACATCGATCTCCAACTAAAGATCTTCGGAATTGTATATTTAGAGACACAGACTATAATATTGTAGCAACATACGCCTCTTAACGTTGTACAATATTATATAGTGTTGGATACTGGGTCGCTAGTGGCTTCTCCCCTAACCATGTATCCTTCTAGAATCTCGTCGACTCTCCGTTTCCAATGATAAATTTAGTTCTATGGAAAAAGGCTTCTTTTGTCCTCGTCAAGCCCTTTCAAAAAGGTGAATCATCGGCTCTGACGATAACCTGGGCTATGGTCTTAGATTGTAAGTACTTATTGCGCAAAAATTTGTACCCACATGCCTTCATTTTTTTGAAGGAAAGCAGTAAGGGAAGCCCCCCACAGCGAGTTTTGTTTTTTAAAATAATAAAAATCCAAATTCGCGCCCGTGCGGACTTAAACCTGGATGGCTTGGTTGTACATCCACTCCATTAACCAAGTGAGCTGGGCTCACTTCTTCATTCTCCACAGAGAGTCTGTAAAGTCACTTACTGACCAGGCATCTGTTTTTTACCTCTAAATTCTCAATTCCTACGCCTCCATGATCCTTTGGTCTACAGATGATGTCCCATTTAGTAAGTCGGCACTTCCTCTTGATCTCGTCACTTTGCCAGAAGAACCGGGGTCGATAAGAAATCCAATCATTTTTGCACCCCTACAAATTCGTCAGGCACTTGCAGACCATGTGCATCGAGAGCTCCCCTGACTAGTTGGCGGAATTCTTCATGACAACATTTTCTTCCTAATTTGCAAATCTCAACGCGGAGATGATGGCTCAGGGTATCAATTTAGAAGCTGGGGATATGTTCATCAATGGCCTTGTCTTGTGGCAGCAAGTGAAAAACGCCGGCGAGGCGGCCACCCACACCGGCCACTCCCCTAGCCGGCATCCGCCTCTCGGCTGTCCTGCTTCCGCTCCCCTTCCTCCCTGCGTTGTGCCATGGCTAGCCCGCGCTCGGTCACTTCCTCCTTTTGCCGGGATGGGGAGCGGCTGGTGGTCTTGGGCCTTGGCATCTCGTCGAGCTCGGAGGGTTCAGAGGTCCGGGCCCCCCTGACTGTTGCGGGCACGGGCAGCGCGCCGTCACCCGGGGATGCTCTGACAGAGCAGATCTGGTTGCAGCCACCACCCTCGCGAAAGGAACTATGGAGGAGACGTCACGGCAGCAGGGAGCATGCGGCTCCGGGTGCGCTGGCAGGCTACTAAAGGAGGGAGGTCTCGTCGGAGATGGTGGGACTTTTCTTTTGCTGCTTTGAGGAGGGACACGTTCGTCGGAACTGCACCAACCCCATGGTCTGCATCCGTTGCGGCAACCCGGGACACGGCTCCAAGGAGTGCAAGCGGTCGCGCATCCCATCCCCGAAGGAGGCCCTTCGACGCCAAGTGGCGGCACGGGTGGCCCGTCAAGACCACGCGCCGCTCCACCGGCCGCCTGAGCAGAGTGGTAGAACCACTGCCCCAAAGCTTCCACCCCCGCCCCCACCGCGCCAGGACCCTGAGGTGGAGTGTCCACGTCTGTGCGTTCCACGCTTAGAGCGCAGGGGACTCGACGAGCTCTCCTCGTCAGAACTCTGCATCGTTCGTCGCACTCATGCAATGGCGGATTTGGAGGAAAGACTTCAGTTTGCCATGGTGGCATACGTGGGCGGCGCCAGGCACGACATCGAAACGGCGTTCGTCTCGGAGGCACTGGCGGCGGCCATCGATATCAAGCCGGAGTGGTGCTCGGTCCATGCTTTCTGCCCGGAGGACTTTCTGGTAATCTTCGCACGCCAGGACCATCGCAACTCCGTTGCTTCATGGCCATTTAATGAGCATCGGGGCGTTCGTCTGTTCTTCAGGCAATGGAATAGGCAGGCGCAAGCGATGCACTCTGAATTCAGGTTCAAGGTTGAGCTGGCGATGGAGGGCATCCCGCCGCATGCTTGGGAGAGAGGAGTTGCAGAAGAGCTGCTTGATTCATCCTGTCTCGTGGACTCGGTGGCGCCGGAGACCTGCACGCGCACCGACCTATTGGCTTTCAAGCTCACGGCATGGACGGCGGAGCCGGACTACATCCCTACAATCAGATGGCTGGCAGTGTCGAAGCCGGGGCTCGTGGCGCTGATGCGAGAGCCGATGCTATTACAGTACAAGATCTTGATCCATCTGGACACAGTGGTGGATGTTGGAGCTTGGGAAGAGTCGTAGTTCTTGGGGGTGTTCTCGCACAGTGGGCAGAGTGGCATCCCTCGGATGGTCGCAGCAGTGGGGGTGTGGCCGGAGGCGGCGCCGCCCGGGTGAGACTGCCATGGAGGTTCGGCTATAGAGATGTGAGACAGAGAGGAGATGGCCAGGGACGGACTCGCGGCAATGCGGTGGGAGACATGACACCGGTGATCGCCGGAGAGAACTGGCATCTTCTAGCCATGGAGGTGAGTACGGAGGTGTCTACGAGGGGGCCCACGCTGCCTGTCAAGGACAGGCTGTCGGTCAGGACTTTAGCTTTTGACCGCTTGACCATGAAGAAGAGGACAGCGGGGGGTTCGGGAAGGAGCCAAGATTTGAACCTGGCCAAGGAGATGAGGACAGGTAGGGGTTCGGGAAGGATCCAAGATGCAAACCAGGAGTAGATGGATAAAGAGAAACACGGAGGCGACGTAGTGGCTAGGACCCATAGGGGCAGGCTGACGATGTCGGTGACCGCTGCTAGGATGCTTGTCGACCAGGAGCCAGCTACTGCAGCACGCACAGCACAGGCGGAGCCCCGGGATGCGAGCGCGCCCCTAGCCAAGACCCCAATCATTGCTTCGAGGGAGAGGGGACCGACAAGCAACCCATCTAGTGGTGGGCATGGCATCTCGGTTGGAGCCCGTGGCCCCAGGCCATGCATTTGATGGGGAATGTCGCATGGGAAACAAAAAAATTCCTACGTTCATGCAAGACCTATCCATGGTGATGAGCATCTACGAGAGGGAGAGTGGATCTACATACCCTTGTAGATGACTAAGAGGGAAGCGTTAAGAAATGTGGTTGGTGTAGTCGAACATCTTCGCGATCCAAATCGCCGAGCGTCCCGCGATCCAATCACGATCCGTCCTGATCAAGCACCGAACGGACGGCACCTCCGCATTCAGCACACGTACAGCTTGATGACGATCTCCGCCTTCTTGATCTAGCAAGAGGGAGCGAAGAGGTAGACGAGTTCTCCGATAGCGTGATGGCACTGCGGCGATGGTGGTGGAGCTATTTCGGCAGGGCTTCACCTAAGCACTGCAGAAAACCGATTTAGAGGAGAAACTATGCACTAGAGGAGAGGGTAGCACGTGGCTAAAAATCTAGTGCAAAAACCCTAAAACCTCTAGTATATATAAGAGGAAGAGAGGAGGAGACTTGGTGCAAGGGCAAGCCCTCTAGGCTTCGGCCGAAGTGGGAGGAGAGGAGGAATCCTCCTCCAATCCTAGTAGGACTAGGACTCCTCCTTATTTTGGCCATTTTACCTTTTTCCACCTTTTTCTCTTTGGGTTTTTCTTCCCAGCCGTATGGGCCTTGTGTGGGACTTCCACCAGCCCACTAAGGGCTGGTATTCACTCTCCCACAGCCCATGTATCCTCTTGGGTCAAAATACCCCTCCCGATGGTCTCCCGGTACACTACCGGCACTCCCGGTACACTACCGATGAGCCCGAAACTTTTTTGGCGACCAAAATAGGACTTCCTATATATCAACCTTTACCTACGGACCATTTAGGAGCTCCTCGTGACATCCAGGATCTCATCTAGGACTCCGAACAACCTTTGGTCACCACCATACATAACTCTATACTACCGAAACGTCACCAAACCTTAAGTGTGCAGACCCTGCGGGTTCAAGAACTATGTAGACATGACCGAGACACCTCTACGGTCAATAACCAATAGCCGGACCTGGATGTCCATATTGGTTCCTACATATTCTACGAAGATCTTTATCGGTCGAACCTCTATGTCAAGGATTCAGTTAATTCCGTATGATGTTCCCTTTGTTCTTTGGTATGTTACTAGCCCGAGATTCGATCGTCGGTATCTCCATACCTAGTTCAACCTCGTTACCGGCAAGTCTCTTTACTCGTTCCGTAATACAAGATCCCGTGACTAACACTTAGTCACATTGCTTGCAAGGCTTATTGTGATGTTTTATTACCGAGTGGGCCCTGAGATACCTCTCCGTCACACGGAGCAACAAATCCTAGTCTTGATCCATGCCAACCCAACAGACACCCTCGGAGATACCTGTAGAGCACCTTTATAGTCACCCAGTTACGTTGCAATGTTTGATACACACAAGGCACTCTTCCGGTGTCCGTGAGTTGCATGATCTCATGGTCATAGAAACATATACTTGACATGCAGAAAACAGTAGCAATAAACTGACACGATCATATGCTACATTTGTAGTTTGGGTCTTGTCCATCACATCACTCTCCTAATGATGTGATCCTGTTATCAAATGACATCACATGTCAATGGCTAGGAAACCTTGACCATCTTTGACCAACGAGCTAGTTCACCAGAGGCATACTAGGGACAAAGTGTTGTCTATTTACCCACACATGTAATGTGTTTCCAATCAATACAATTATAGCATGGATAATAAACGATTATCATGAACAAGGAAATATAATAATAAACACTTTATTTATTGCCTCTAGGGCATATTTCCAATAGTCTCCCACTTGCACTAGAGTCAATAATCTAGTTCACATCACTATGTGATTTACATTGTAATGAATCGAACACCCACGCAGTTCTGGTGTTGATCATGTTTAGCCCTTGGAAGAGGTTTAGTCAATGGGTCTGCAACATTCACATCCGTGTGCACTTTGCAAATTTCTATGTCCTTTTCCTCGATGTAATCGCAGATGGAGTTGAAGCGTCGCTTTATGTGTCTGGTCCTCTTGTGAAACCTTGGTTCCTTGGCCAGAGCAATGGCACCAGTGTTGTCATAGAACAGGTTCATTGGATTCAGTGCACTGGGCACTACTCCAAGATCTGTCATGAACTGCTTCATCCAGACTCCTTCCTTCGTTGCCTCCGAGGCTGCGATGTACTCCGCTTCGCACGTAGAATCAGCTACCATGCTTTGCTTGGAACTACACCAGCTTACCGCTCCCCTGTTGAGAATAAATACGTATCCGGTTTGTGACTTAGAGTCATCTGGATCAGTGTCAAAGCTTGCATTGACGTAACCCTGTACGACAAGCTCTTCATCACCTCCATAAACGAGAAACATTTCCTTAGTCCTTTTCAGGTACTTAAGGATATTCTTGACCGCTACCCAGTGCTCCATTCCAGGATCACTTTGAAACCTTCCGGCCATACTTATGGCAAGGCTGACATTGGGTCTTGTGCAGAGCATTGCATACATGATAGAGCCTATGGATGAAGCATAGGGGATGACACTCATCTTTTCTCTATCTTCTGCAGTCACTGGGCATTGAGTCTTACTCAACTTCACACCTTTTAACATAGGCAAGAACCCCTTTTCTTGGACTGGTCCATTTTGAACTTCTTTAAAACTATATCAAGGTATGTGCTCTGTGAAAGTGCTATTAAGCGTCTCGACTTATCTCTATAGATCTTAATACCTAATATGAAAGCAGCTTCTCCTAGGCCCTTCATTGAAAAACACTTGTTCAAATATTCCTTCATGCTTTCCAGCATTTCTATATTGTTTCCAATCAGCAATATGTCATCCACATATAATATTAGAAACACTATAGAGCTCCAACTCACTTTCTTGTAAATACAAGCTTGTCCATAAACTTGTATAAACTCAAACGCTTTGATCACCTCATCAAAGCGCTTATTCCAACTCCGAGATGCTTGCACCAGCCCATAAATGGATCGCTGGAGTTTGCAAACTTTGTCAGCATTCTCTGGATCGACAAAACCTTCTGGTTGCATCATATACAACTCTTCCTCAAGGAAACCATTGAGGAACGCTGTTTTGACATCCATCTGCCAAATTTCATAGTCGAAATAAGCAGTTATTGCCAACATGATTCTGACATACTTAAGCATCGCTACGGGTGAGAAGGTCTCATCGTAGTCAACTCCTTGAACTTGTGAAAAACCCTTTGCCACAAGTCGAGCTTTATAGACGGTGACATTACCATCCGCATTTGTCTTCTTCTTATAGATCCATTTGTTCTGAATGGCCTTTCACCCTTCAGGTAATACTTCCAAAGTCCATACTTTGTTTTCATACATGGATCCCATCTCGGATTTCATGGCCTCTAACCATTTCTCAGAATCCGGGACCATCACCGCTCCTCCATTGCTCGTAGGTTCATTGTTGTCCACCAACATGACCTCCAAGACAGGGTTGTCATACCACTCAGGAGTAGTACGCGCCCTTGTCGACCTATGAGGTTCAATAGCAGCTTGATCCGAAGCTTCATGATCATCATCATTAACTTCCTCTTCAACCGTCATAGGTTCATCAAAAATATTTTTCTGTGTTGCGCTACTTTCTGGATGAAGTAAAGGTTCAATAACCTCATCAAGCTCTATTTTCCTCCCACTCAATTCTTTCGAGAGAAACTCTTTCTCAAGAAATGTTCCGTTATTAGCACAAACACTTTGCCTTCGGATCTGAGATAGAAGGTATACCCAACTATATCTTTTGGGTATCCAATGAAGACGCATTTCTCCACTTAGGGTTCCAGCTTTTCAAGCTGAAGCTTTTTGACATAAGCATCACATCCCCAAACTTTAAGAAACAACAAATTTGGCCTCTTGCCAAACCATACTTCATATGGCATCATCTCAATGGATTTCGATGGTGCCCTATTTAAAGTGAATGCAGCTGTCTCTAATGCATAACCCCAAAACGATAGTGGCAAATCAGCAAGAGACATCATAGAACACACCAGCGGTATTTCGTTGTATTTGAATGTAGAGTCTATCACACCTGATCATCACGTGGTGTCTCAACACGACAAACTTTCGCAACGGTGCACACTCAGAGAGAACACAATTCATCTTGAAATTTAAGTGAGGGATCACCTTATAATGCTACCGTCATCCTAAGCAAAACAAGGTGCATACAAGTATTAACATCACATGCAAATCATAAGTGACATGATATGGCCATGAACTTGTGCTTTTGATCTCCATCTTGAAAGCACCGGCATGATCTCCATCGTCACCGGCACGACACCATGATCTCCATCATCTTGATCTCCATCAATGTGTCGCCATCGGGGTTGTCACGCCCACCATGCTTGTACTACTATTGCTACCATTTAGAGATAAAGTAAAGCATTACATAACGCTTAATGATTGACACGCAGGTCATACAATAATTAAAGACAACCCTATGGCTCCTGCGGGTTGCCGTACTCATCGGCATGCAAGTCGTGATATTCTATACAACACATGATCATCTCATACATCACATATATCACATCATGTAATTGGCCATATCACATCACAACATACCCTGCAAAAACAAGTTAGACGTCCTCTAATTGTTGTTGCATGTTTTATGTGGCTTCTACGGGTATCTAGCAAGAACAATTCTCACCTACGCATAAACCTTAACGGTGATACATTAGTTGCTTTTCAACCTTCTCAAGGACCGCCTTTGTCGAATCCGATCCAACTAAAGTAGGAGAAACTGCCACCCACCAGCCATCTTTTGCAACAAGTTGCAGTTGAGGGAACCGGTCCCTCGTAAGCGTACGAGTAATGTTGGTCCGGGTCGCTTCATCCCACAATACCGCTGAACCAAAACACGACCACGGGAGGAAGCAATCTAAGCATCAACGCCCACAAACTCTTTGTGTTCTACTCGAGATCTCATCTACACATAGATCTAGCTCTGATACCACTGTTGGGGAACGTCGCATGGGAAACAAAAAAACTCCTACGTTCACGCAAGACCTATCCATGGTGATGAGCATCTATGAGAGGGAGAGTGGATCTACATACCCTTGTAGATCGCTAAGCGGGAAGCGTTAAGAAACGCGGTTGGTGTAGTTGAATGTCTTCGCGATCCAAATCGCCGAGCGTCCCGCGATCCAATCATGATCCGTCCCGATCAAGCACCGAAAGGACGGCACCTCCGTGTTCAGCACATGTATTGCTTGATGACGATCTCTGCCTTCTTGATCTAGCAAGAGGGAGAGAATAGGTAGACGAGTTCTCCGATAGCGTGACGGTGCTACGGCAATGGTGGTGGAGCTATTCCGGCAGGGCTTCGCCTAAGCACTGTAGAAAACCGATCTAGAGGAGAAATTATGCACTAGAGGAGAGGGTAGCACGTGGCTAAAAATCTAGTGCAAAAACCCTAAAACCTCTAGTATATATAAGAGGAAGAGAGGAGGAGAGTTGGCGCAAGGGCCAAGCCCTCTAGGCTTCGGCCGAAGTGGGAGGAGAGGAGGAATCCTCCTCCAATCCTAGTAGGACTAGGACTCCTCCTTATTTTGGCCTTATTGCCTTTTTCCACCTTTTTCTCTTTGGGTTTTTCTTCCCAGCGGTATGGGCCTTGTGTGGGACTTCCACCAGACCACTAAGGGCTGGTATTCACTCTCCCACAGCCCATGTAGCCTCTTGGGTCGAAATACCCTCCCGATGGTCTCCCGGTACACTACCGGCACTCCTCGTACACTACCGATGAGCCCAAAACTTTTTCAGCGACCAAAATAGGACTTCCTATATATCAATCTTTACCTCCGAACCATTCAGGAGCTCCTCGTGACGTCCGGGATCTCATCCAGTACTCCGAACAACCTTTGGTCACCACCATACATAACTCTATACTACCAAAACGTCACCAAACCTTAAGTGTGCAGACCCTGCGGGTTTGAGAACTATGTAGACATGATCGAGACACCTCTACGGTCAATAACCAATAGTGGGACCTGGATGTCCATATTGGTTCCTACATATTCTACGAAGATCTTTATCATTTGAACCTCTATGTCAAGGATTCAGTTAATCCCGTATGATGTTTCCTTTGTTCTTCGGTATGTTACTTGCCGAGATTCGATCGTCGGTATCTCCATACCTAGTTCAACCTCGTTACCGGCAAGTCTCTTTACTCTTTCCGTAATACAAGATCCCGTGACTAACACTTAGTCACATTGTTTGCAAGGCTTATTGTGATGTTGTATTACCGAGTGGGCCCTGAGATACCTCTTCGTCACACGAAGCAACAAATCCCAGTCTTGATCCATGCCAACCCAACAGATACCCTCGGAGATACCTGTAGAGCACCTTTATAGTCACCCAATTACGTTGCGATGTTTGATACACACAAGGCACTCTTCCGGTGTCCGTGAGTTGCATGATCTCATGGTCATAGAAACATATACTTGACATGCAGAAAACAGTAGCAATAAACTGACACGATCATATGCTACATTTGTAGTATGGGTCTTGTTCATCACATCATTCTCCTAATGATGTGATCATGTTATCAAATGACATCACATGTCAATGGCTAGGAAACCTTGGCCATCTTTGACCAATGAGCTAGTTCACTAGAGGCATGCTAGGGACAAAGTGTTGTCTATTTACCCACACATGTAATGTGTTTCCTATCAATACAATTATAGCATGGATAATAAACGATTATCATGAACAAGGAAATATAATAATAAACTCTTTATTTATTGCCTCTAGGGCATATTTCCAATAGCATTGACGGGCCCCACCACCTACCCACCAGCTGCATTGGGGTCTTTGGCCACCGCTGCAGAGCCAATTGTCGCGACACTGGAATTGGATAGAGAGGCCCCAGACCTGTCCGTGGGCCAGAGAGGGAAGGACCCGGTCGTGGGCCCTGGAAACACCTGCCCCGCATTGGATCATGTGGCCACCACATCGCTGCCAACTATCGAGACACAAACAAAGCACAATGGAGACCATGCATGGAGCCATGCAACGCTACTTACGGATACTGTAGCAGAGGAAACCAGCAACTTGGGCATAGATTTGGAGATGGCACACCCCGGTACGTCCTTTCTGATCATGACAGGAATGGAAGAAGATCTGGAGAGCAACAAACAAATCGAGCTCGAAGCGCTTATGGAGGGGATGACCAACCAGGAGGCGGTTGCCTTCACCAAGATGAAGACATTCTGCGCCAACATCATGAAAAGACTGGCACCGCCTCTACTCAAGGAGGTTCAAGCGTCGACGACGGAGCCGTGCACCCCAAGACGCAACACACGGGCTACCAAGCGCACGGTCTCATCGTCAGTTGCCAAGGCAACGCCGGCCAAGAACGTACTGCTAAGGGCGCTGGGGATCATGCAAGCCGACCTGGTATCGGACGAGGAGGCGGTCCAAGAACTCAAGGAACTCTTCAACACCCCGCTCAGGGATCAGCATGTGCGCATCATCGCGGTGCTCTTCGGGAAGACTGCTCAAGTGGGAGACGGATTGGTGGGGATCGGCAAGGAGGTGGAGGTGATATAAGCCACCTTTGCCGAGGGTGTGGGTGTTGGTCGTTCCCTACCCATGGACCCAAACCCATCCATACTATGTTGGAATGTCCGAGGCTTGAATAATCCGGCCAAGAGGAAAGCAGTAAAGGAATTCGTGAGTCCTTTGAGAGTTAGCCTAATTTGTCTTCAAGAAACCAAGATGGATGTAACCGACCAATATGTGGTTATGCAATGTTTAGGGCTGTCGTTTGACGGCTTCGCTTACTTGTCGGCGATCGAGACCCATGGTGGCATTCTCATGGCTTGGGATTCTACGATCCTAGACGTGACTCAGCTGCACATGGACACCAACTTCCTTACGGGAAGAGTGTCTCCTAAGAAAGGAGAAGAGTGGTGGATTACGGTGGTTTACGGACCCCAAGGAGACGATCTAAAAACCAAGTTCCTGGAAGATTTAGAGGATAGAAGGGCGGCGTGCCCGGGATCTTGGATGGCCCTCGGGGACTTTAACATGATCCTGAGTGCTGCGGAGAAGAACAACACAAATCTGAATAGAAACATGATGAACAAGTTCAGGAACTTTGTGGACAATAATGAGTTCAAGGAGTTGTACATGCACGGTAGAAGGTTCACATGGTCTAACGAGAGGGAAACACCAACTCTAACCAAGATGGACCGGGTGTTGGTGTCGGTTGTACTTGGACTGCCTGCTGCAAGCTTTAGCCACAGGAGTGTCGGACCATGCCCCATTGCACCTCACCACTAGTGCGCCGCTGGCAAGCAAAAAAATGCTTCCGCTTTGAGATGTATTGGACCAAGCTGGAGGGCTTCGAGGAGGCGGTGGCTGCGGCATGGACATGCGATGATAGCATTATGGACCCCTTCAAAAGACTCGATGCTCTGCTGCGCAACGCTGCAATGGCCCTTCAAGCATGGGGACAAAGAAAAACTAGAAACATAAAGGTGCAAATAGCAGTGGCCACTTGGGTGATCTTCAGGCTTGACAAAGCAATGGATGTCAGGCATTTGTCTCCTCTTGAGACTTGGCTCAGGCGTACTCTAAAGCTAGTTCTACTCGGACTAAGCTCTCTGGAAAGGACTATCGAGAGGCAGCGCTCAAGGCACCGTTAGATTCGTGAAGGAGACGCGAATACCAAATGCTTTCAAGCGGTTGCAAATGGGCGTAGAGCTAAAAATTTCATCCCGCATTTGAAGGTTGGGGATGAGATCATTACTGATCAATCGCGCATGGAGGAGGCTTTTGCGGAGTCCTTTCATAGACTCATGGGGACGGCCTGTGTGAGGAATCATACACTCGACCTCGAGTACTTGGGGCTCACGGCTATGGATTTGAGTGAAATGGAGGTTATGTTCTCTGAGGAAGAGGTGTGGTCAGTGATCAAAGAGATGCATCCGGATAGAGCGCCGGGACCGGATGGATTTATTGGGAAGTTCTTCCATTGCGCATGGTCGACGATCAAACACGATATCATGGCGGTTATGATGAAACTATTCATTGGAGATGGCAGAGGATTCGCGAAGCTTAACCGGGCACTGATGGTGTTGATTCCCAAGAAAGCGGATGCGGAGACGGTGGGGGATTTTTGACCTATCTACTTGCCGCATAGTATGGAAAAAATATTTGCCAAGCTACTATCGATGCGTATGAGACCTCACATGAAGAAACTGGTGGCCTACAATCAGTCGACATTCATCAAAGATAGGAACCTCCACGACAACTTATTACTTGTCTGACAAGTCGCAAGGAAGATCTCAGCGAGGAAGTGTCCAGGTGTCTTTCTCAAGCTCGACATCTCGCGTGCTTTTGACTCTCTCTCTCTCTTGGCCATTTCTCTTTGAGATCCTCAAGGCCAAAGGGTTTGGAGATAGATGGCTAAAATGGGTAAGCATTCTGCTACACTCGGCGTCTACGCGCATTCTGGTTAACGACATGCCAGGCAGGCGCATATTGCATGCGCAGGGGCTGAGACAAGGAGACCCAGCATCGCCGTTGTTGTTTGTCATTTCCATGGAGGCGCTGATGGCCTTGGTCGCGAAAGGACTAGAGTTGGGGGCGCTGAGCTCCTATAGAGGCATTTTGGCAATGCAACGTATCTTCATATACGCGGACGATGTGGCACTTTTCATTCGGCCTACCAGCGCGGATATCAAATTCATCAAAGTGGCGCTAGATGCTTTTGGAGAAGCCTCGGGACTGAGGGTCAACTACAGCAAATCCTCGACCACGATTATTCGAGGAAGCACGGAGGATAAGGCCAGAGTTGGAAGCTTGCTGAACTGTAAGATCACTGAATTCCCATGCCGATATCTAGGACTGCAGTTGACAGTGAACCAGCTTACTCGAGTGGAATGGCAACCTATGTTGGATGTGGTAAGAAGATTCATTCTGGCTTGGCAAAGGGGCATGATACAAAGACCGGGCAGATTGGTGCTGATCAAATCCGTGATCTCGGCTAGACCGGTACACCAGCTTGTGGTTTTGGAGGCCCCGCAGTGGGTTTTTGATGACATTGACTCCTGGATGCGATCGTTCTTCTGGGCGGGTAAAGACAAAGTGAACGGAGGGCAGTGTTTGGTGGCGTGGAACAACATGCAGGTCGGTCAAGTTTGGGGGGCTTGGTGTTAAGAATATGAGACTACAAGCGGTGGCGCTGAGGGTCCAATGGGAGTGGCTCAGAAGAGTGGATGCCAACAGACCATGGAATGGTCTCTCTCTGGTGGTAGACACATAGGCCCGATTGGTGTTCGACAGCCTGGTTGCCATCCAGGTGGGACATGGAGACAGGGTACTCTTCTGGAGAGATAGATGGATACATGGATTCTTTGTAGCGGACATCGCGCCATGTATTCTAAACATGGCCGGGACCCGGATAATCAACCTCAGAACGGTAGAGCAGGCCATGAGGGAGGACTCGTGGATGCTTGATATCACCGGAGACTTATCGTTCACGGTGCATATACAGCTCATACACCTAGGCCATGCCATCACCACGGTGCAACGACAGACGAGCAAACCGGATAACTTTTGGTGGCCATGTGCGGGAGAGGACGGAAAATACGGCCACCTACGGCAGACTATGCGAGGGCTTGACTCGCACCCGACCGCTTCGGCAATCTGGAGAAGCTTTGCGCCACTCAAACTGAAGATCTTTGCTTGGCTTTCCTCGCAACATCGTCTTTGGACCGCACACAGAAGGACGAGGCATGGGCTACAGGAGCAAACTTCAGCATGCTACACATGTTTGCAAAGCGAAGACACGGTCGAGCACATCACCATGCAATGCACGTATGCGAGAGAGGTTTGGCACCGCTGTGGCGACGCGCTTCGGCTACCTATACAGGCGCCCGTAGAGACCGACACGCTCGTGGACTGGTGGCTTCTCAGCAGGGATAATCTCAGATTGGCGGATAAGAGAGGCGTCGACAGCTTAGTCATTTGCACGACCTGGGCTCTTTGGAAGCAACACAACGCGAGAGTGTTCAACAGGACGAACCAGCAGGTCAATGCGGAGACACTTGTAACTCTAATTAGGGATGAGATCAAAGACTGGAACACGACGCATGACGGAGTAGGAGGCTTACAACGATTCATGAGAGATTAGGGTAGGTAGTTTGCTGGAGTGGGTGTACCTTGGTGGATGTTCGCATTTACCAGAGAACTCTTGTAATTATTGTTTCTCTCCTTCTATAAAAATATGGTACGCAATTGCGTACTCTCGAAAAAAACCGCCGGCGAATAGAAAGTCATGATCGAATACCACCAAGTTTCACCCGGAAAAAAAAATGCCACCAAGTTTGGTACCCCAAAGGAAAAGACCAGTTTTTCAAAAAAGAAAGAAAGACTAGGATCGGCAAGACCACCCCCAGATTTTGTGAGTCGGAGAAAGAGGGGGCGAATCGCGCGCAGCTGTGCACAGGCGCGTCTCTCACGGTCATGGGGGCAGGATGTCTCCGAGGTGACAATTGTTGAGACGGCGCGCGAAAGGTCCCGGCGTACTGTACATCGCCCGTGTGCTATACCCCCGACGTGCCCGCAGATCGCGGCTCTACCAGCGTCTCCGTCTCCGCCCCGCGCTCGTGTCGTGCCAACCACGTACGTACTCCGACCCAACTGACCAGCAGCGCCGAGTGCGGGGTACGGCGCGCGACCCCTCAGCCTGCAGGTTCGTTGGCCGACGGCGACAATCCAGCGGGGACGGATGTGGTCGATCGGCTTGTAAGCAAAACAATGTCAAGGACGGGGGACTCTCTCTGTTGACTCCAGTATATATGTATATACGTACGCCATTATTCTCTTCCTCTTCGGTTAGCGCGATGATGATTGATCGGTTTGAGCGGGCGGGAGGGGGTACATGACATGCGTGGCTACTTGCAACCGTGATTCTAAAAAGAAAAAAGAAAAAAACTGCAACCGTGGTTACCTGCTTGCGTTGACCTCTGCATGATTATGTTTTATCGGCTACGGCACTTCTATAGTCGGGGGCATCAATCACGCGAAAAAACTAAGGGATCGGCGGCGAATGTGCTGTGCTGTTCTTCTAAATAAAAGAACGCAGCAGCAGCAGCAAAACACCGGAACCGCGTGCAACAACGAACGGACCGCGTGCGCCTCGCTCGGGCTCGATCGCCGTGCAGTGCAGGCTCGGTCTGCAACACCGTTGGTATTTGTTTATAGCCTGTGCTTTGCCAAGTTCAAAACAGAACAAGCACCACTATCATTCTCATCCTATCTGAGATTTGGAAGACAAGAAACGAGTATATTTTCAGAGGCAAAGTGACAACACGGGCAAACATCAATGCAACCATCAAACGAACTTTTGAATTTTGACGCCAAGCGAGAACAACGTTTTTGGAACATCCATTTTAAAACCCTCCGTAAGATAGTAGCCTAGACAGCATAGAGGTTGTAGTTTTCTCGTATCTTTTTTTAGCTCCTTTTGATCTCCGGATCAGAACCCACCCTTTGTATTGCCATCTGCTCCCTGCTATCAATCTAGTCAAGCCAGCAATTAGCTGGATCTTTAAAAAAAACAGAACAAGCAATTGTGATTAGCCCTCGAGGTACTCTATCTCGAATCTACCTGAACCAAACCAAGCACAAGTAGCCGTCAACGTCGTCGCAGGCTGCAGACTAGTGAGTGTTTGGGTACATCCGTCGATCAGTTCAAAATTCACATGAAAATTGATAAAAGAAACAAAAAAAAACAGCTTCCGGCCGTTGATCGGTGGCCTGGTCACAGCATCACTGTTTGTACTGTCAGGAGTCCTCTTCTATACACTGACCTTTTCTTTTTCCTGAAAACGACAAATGCATATAAGTGAATCCTAAAAACACAAAAAAAAATTGCGGGAATCCTAAAAACACAATTAGAAAAACTGAAAAACAAATCCAAGTCATTGGAGTGCCAAAGTTTTTTTTCTTCCTGCGTTCATCGGAGGTGCGCCATGAGCAAAACTAGCTATGTTCCGCCGATGGGTGCTCATCTCAGCGAAGCAACTTCCAAAAGACCCCAAAACCGCGATATGTGTATCAAATCGTCGTCCGTCATTAGGACCAAGTCAAGATTGGCAAAACCTTCCTCGGTTGGACCTGGAGCCGTAGGACCAAGTCGTACAACCACATAGCGGCATTGAGACAATCTTGTAGACGAAAAAGCCTCATCCGTAGAACTAGATTTGTGGACACACCATCCTCCACATGCCTCTCGACGGCACGAAGAAACACTTTCGAAGCGAGGACGAGGCAGGTAGATCTTGTTCCACACTCACAGGGATGTCATCGTCTCACCATTGTCGATCGAAGCCATCACCTAAATTTATTACTAACCCTATCACCACCTAACCGAAGCCTTGGGGGGCCCGCCCCCTCCCGTCGCAGAAGAAACAGACGGATAGAGGGGGGACCCTCGGTCTTGCCGGGAAGGCGGGTAGATTGGTCGTCGCCCTATCTCCTAGGCCATTAGTAGGTTGGGCAAGAAAGTGATAGATCTGTTTTTATACATTAACTTCAATACAGTATTTTTTTTTTGCAACTCAATACACTAATTGTTAGATTATAATGTGCAGACATATTTGCTTTGTTGTTGTTGCGAAAAACAAGCGTTCGTAGTTGGCAGGATTCATCAATAAGACATATACTGTGACAACATATGTCATGTGTGATAAATTACCAGAGATAAAATATATTATTTAAGAGATAAAGTCATACCTTTTAATTTCTTTGCAAGTTCACAATCAATAACCATTTAGAAAAATACATGATACGAACCACAGTAAGTAATCATGTCGAGGCTGGGAGCGGAAAATAACAATAAGAAAATCATGATCATCTATGTTTCATAGAAAAACAAACAAAAGAATAAATTGCCATTTTTGTGTGACAAAAGATAGTCATGTTGTATGTTTTTATGCGTATTTTATGAAAGACATAAAATAAATAACCCTTTTTAATACTAGTGTAAGGAGTATTTAATAGTTTATGATTTCTTCGTATTTTATAGAAAGCTCAGGACTTTACTTAGACTATTTAATAGTTTACGATACTTTTTTTTCCTATGATTCAAGTCAGAATCACACAACACTTCATCATTAACCAATAGTCTTTTTTTTTCTTCTAAAATGCAGAACTGGCTATAGTGTGGGAAGACGCTCTTGCAGTTGTCTTAGTTTAGAAGACCGCGAGTGTGGTCCCATTATGCAACAATTTCTATCGAGTCTACTGGAAGCATACAATCAACATCTGGCAGCGGTGGCCAGGGCGGAAACAAAATGGATTTTTGTAAATAAGCGAAATGGATTGTCTGGACAAGCGTTTTGCTCATTGTTGAAGGAACAGAAAGTTTTTCTTTTCGCAAATCAAAACAAATACGCAAAGTAAAAAAGGGACCCAGTTTTGGGCGTGCATCAACATCGGATTCGATCTCCCCAGACGGAACGGCTCACGAGGAACGAGCTGGAAATGGCAGAAACGCGTAGAATGCTTCCATCCTTGTGGCAATAGCAGTGTTGAACCAACGCGGCCCTCGTATCGCACTCGCCGTCGGAAATACTCGTGCTAGCTTTCAGGCTTTTTTTTTAAGCATGGTCAGAAACTTTCCACACGATTTCCAAAATAAGCTGAGACCAGGAAGCGTGTTCACAATCATGATAAAGAAAAACATTGAACATCCTAATGCCAAATACTTACAAAAATCAATTTCCATTTTATAGAAAAACTCTTACAAAAATGACAATCCTTCCATGCATCAGAATAATTGTAGTTGATAGTAGAAAACATCGGTGTCGCCAGCGAGCAAGCTTCCGGTTGGTTGATTCTAAAGAAAGGATCTGCTGATCCCTACGTGTGAAAGTATTTCACCTTTATTAAGCTGATCACAAGCTAATATTTTAGCTGGATAGTGCCCAACTACAGCTAGAGCGTAGCATCAAGTAAGCCAACGGGTCAACTTCTAATTGCGCCATCATCATCTCAACTCCTTGAACCCACAGGCCCTCCAATCTTCCATATAAAACTTGGCGCCAACTCCTAGTCCCCTCCAACAACCAGATGGCAATAATAGGAGACCGATATATTCATTTCATTTAAACAAACGATAAAACAAGAAACACGTCTAGATTTAAAAACCCTCATGGTTAAAACCACCACAAAGGCTCGAACAAACACCGGGTCTCCGGTCGTCCTCTCCGCGTCCATCTCCTCCTCCTCACAAGCCAACAACAACAACAACAAGCGACTGCATTCGCTGCACCGAGCAGGCCAACAGCCAAGGAGATCGATCGGAGCTGGTCATCGATCGAGGCCATGTCGAACGCCGACGTGGAGGCCGCCGGCCCGGCGAGGGCGACGACGGGGATCAAGCCGCCGCCAGGGAGGTACAACGCGGGCGGCGACAGGCAGCACGCGCCGGTGGCGCCCTTCTACTACGGCCAGGAGGCAGAGCGCGAGCGGCAGCACCACACGTGGCTGGTGCCCCTGGTGGTGCTCGTCAACGTGTCCATGTTCATCGTGGTCATGTACTACAACGACTGCCCCCGCAACGGCCGGGGCGCCAGCTGCGTCGGCGGCGGCGTCCTCCGCCGCTTCTCCTTCCAGCCGCTCAAGGAGAACCCCCTCTTCGGCCCCTCCTCCGCTACGTAAGCGGCACACGCGTGCAGACATCTTTTATTTTATTTTCCCCACCGCCACCGGCTCAAATCTTTCGATTCTCATGTGAGTAATTCATCTGGTTTGTGACCTGAGGATCGGCGGCGTGTCATGGGTGCAGGCTGGAGAAGTACGGCGGGCTCGACCGGTACAAGGTGGTGCGCGGGAACGAGGCGTGGCGGCTGGAGACGAGCACCTGGCTGCACGCCGGCCTCATCCACCTCGGCGCCAACATGATCAGCCTCATCTTCGTCGGCGTGCGCCTCGAGCAGCAGTTCGGATTCTGTAAGCACGCGGCCGACGACGACGACCCTGTCTAGAACTAGAACGGCGACAAGGTCGTGCTTACGGCGTGCGCACGCTGTTTTGATTTGTTTTTGACCGGGTTTCGCCGATCTCCTCGTGTCCTCTCGTGCAGGGAAGGTCGGCCTCGTCTACCTCTTCTCGGGGCTCGGCGGCAGCGTGCTCTCGGTGCTCTTCATCAGGAACGGCGTCTCCGTGGGCGCCTCCGGCGCGCTCTTCGGGCTCCTCGGGGCCATGCTGTCGGAGCTCATCACCAACTGGACCATCTACACCAACAGGGTACGAATCTCCACCATCGTCTCTCTCTCTCTCTCTCTCCTACTATTTGCTTCGGTTCATCCGTTCATGTCGAACACCGTCCATCCTGACATGGAATGAAACCATCGTCCATCCACAGCTCGCGGCCATGGCGAACCTGATCATCATCGCGGCCATCAACCTGGCGCTGGGGATACTCCCCCACGTCGACAACTTCGCGCACATCGGCGGGTTCCTCACCGGCTTCCTCCTCGGCTTCGTGCTGCTGATCCAGCCCCGGTTCGGGTGGATGGAGCAGCCCTTCGGCGGCAAGACCAAGTCCAAGTACACGGCCTGCCAGATCGTTCTCCTCGTCGTCGCCCTCCTACTGGCGATTGCAGGGTAAAAGCTTCATTACAAAATAACCATTTATTCAAATTCTACTAACAGAACGAATCCTGTTGTTAATCTGAAGCCATTCATGTGTTGTATGCAGGCTTGCCGTTGGATTGCTGATGGTGTTCCGCGGGGTGAACGGCAACGACCATTGCAGCTGGTGCCACTACGTTACCTGCGTCCCGACGTCGCACTGGAAGTGTGACAACTAAAAAAATATAAACAGAGGACAACAGCTGTGGAGACAAACGTGCTGGCCATCGAGACAAATTGCTTCAGTTTGGCCTTTTATACTTTCGCGCTGTATAGAACTTCCAAGGTCGCACCTTTTGCTTTTCTTTCTTGTCCTAGCGATTCTGCTTGAATATGTTGATAAAGGTCTGTAAATCACTATGCTTTGTTTGTGGTTAATGCGTCTGCTTATTCATTGGTTTTTACATAGTCAATCGCATTTGCAATGTTCAGACTAAAACAGGCGAAAAACGAATCGCCGTCCTCCTTCCGTCGCTGAATGAATTGGTGCGATCAGTATGCACTTAGCCTGCTCTGCTTGCAGAGACATGAAATGGCATCGTTGGCATGAAACTGTTTCAGGACTTAATTCATCTTTCTACACAAATAGAGTGGTTTATATTGCAAGATCGATCGAACATGGATGCAGTAACCACAAGTTGAACAAACCATACACACACTTTTCAGTTTTCACAAGGGAGAATCATCCTATAACAAATATCAATGCAAAATTCAATTCCAAATGGAAGAGGGGCTACAAAACACATCGAAAGAATCACACCACACCTCAGTACTTAACTCTTTCTGAAGAACCAACAATGTAGTACTCCATGGCTATTTCCGCATCAACCTGATATCAGTGCTAATCCCTCCAACCCATCCCCAAAAGACACAAAATCAGGGGAATCTAAAGGGGGGGAAGAAGAAAAGGTTATAGACGTGGATACAACTAAACTATCCTGATGTTAATGGTAGCTTCCAAAATGTTTTAGTCGCGACAAGTATTTTCTCAGAACTGCCTGATTCGGGCTCACTGTCGTGTACCTGAGTAGTCCACCGAATCGACTGTGCTACCTGTACAGCCTTGTTGATCACATCTGGGGAGTCCCATATAACAGCAGTTCCTTCTGGGCGCAGTATGC
This sequence comes from Hordeum marinum, assembly GCA_022496015.1. Lineage (NCBI taxonomy): Eukaryota > Viridiplantae > Streptophyta > Magnoliopsida > Poales > Poaceae > Hordeum > Hordeum marinum. The sequence goes on along the minus strand of CM039673.1, from coordinate 450,632,077 downwards.
GGTCCATCTCCAACATGACATCAAACAGGCCACATCTGTCACAAGTTATCAGGCAGCTCTTTTAGTTCGTACCGTCCATTCAGTAGATGGTGCTTATCCCATCAAATAAATGTAAAGCTTGCTTTTAAATAGAGTATTTGCTTGGACTCTACCACGCCAGTTATCGCATGGGTTACACCTTACACGTATACAATTACCAATAGCACCAGTTTTGAACAATTCTTGTGGTTTCATCTTTATAGATTCAACAGCAATGGCTGTCTGATCATGCATTTTATTATTCCTGTTTCAAAGTGGCCGTAGATGAACTGATAATTTCTGGGTGCTACTTGGTTTGCATTAAAATTATACATAGTATTACTATTTCAAGAATAAATCGGATTACTCTAAAACTGCAGAAAACTCGAACATGTCAATAATACTAGACTATCTCAAGTTATAGTCGGTCTACCTGCTCTTTCCGGACTTTGGGTCGCTTATCAGAGAATTGATTCCATCAGCATGAATGAGATCATATGTACGAGGATATGTTGAGAAAGGTTCACACCTGGAACCAAAGTCATACAATCAACATATTTCAAAACTACAACATGCAAGAACAACAATTATTAGTCTATTCATGTAAATGGCTCGATCCATTCAGTTAGTAGGTGAAATGGTTCTCATATAAAACTTGATATAAGACTAAAAAATTAGGGTGGTAACTGGTAAGCAAACAAATCTTGCACAAGGCACCAACATAAAAGCCATATATAATGTTATTTTTCAGCGGAGATATAATGTTTTGAGATCTACTAGAAGAGATAAACAGTACACAATGAATTCTAGAGCAGGCGGCAGGCCCCGGCAATTTCCCAGTATCATATGCAAACTTGCTGACAAATATGTAGACAGCTTGGAAAAGGTGGATGGACAACCTATAAATTCAAAATTTCTAGCGTTTGCCAAATTACCACAAGTAGCTGGAAAGTAAGATGAAAATGGAACCTTATGTTGGACATGGTATCCAGTTTGTAATTTAGAAGCTACTCCCTCTGTACCATAATAATTGTAGTTGGGGAGAACTAAACTAGTTTTCCCCAACTACAATTATTATGGTACAGAGGGAGTAGATAAGTAGCCAATGATCAACCAAGGGAGAAAGAAACCCATGAGCAAGCAAGAGACTCAAATTGTCTGTAATCTGTACAAGATAAATAAATTAAGTGTTGCATACTTACCAGTCATGGTAAACTCCAATCAGGCCCCTGTCATATATTAGTCCCAGTGTCAACGGTTTTTTAGCAGGAACAACATTCATAACCCACACAGGATCAGACGCTAAAGCAGCCGCAAATCCTCCAAAGAATGCATTCATGTCCATGATATTACGTATGACTGCGGTACCTAGCTTCACACCAAGTGATCTCTTGTAATATGATACTCTTTTGACCCACTTCTGTGTATCTGCTCCAAACAAGTTTACACCATCATCCATAAAGGAGGCCCTAGCAGAAGGTTTAGACAGCCTATTTGGCCACTTATCAATGGAACCAACAGCTATTTCTTCCGACAGAGAAACTTTACTAATGCATTTCTTCAACTTGAAGTACCTGCACACAGCAAAACCCTATAATCAATCAAACAGAAATGCACAAATGCTTTTCTGGCGTATTGAAAAGCTAGAAACACAATTTGCAAGGACACACAAAAAATAGACAGAAAATTATTACCATGCTTCGTCTGGATCATCATCAGTACTACATAAATCAAGGCCAAATTCATTTTGGTTAGGAAGACATGACGCCTGATTAGGTTTCTTCCAAATGGCAGTGTTTCCGTCTACAGTAATCAACTTGTAACACAAAGACTGTGCCATTGCTTGAAGTTCACCCCATTCCTTCTCCTGCTTCTTCCACTGCACAGGGGGTCCGGATATAATCAGATATCCTCCCGGTCTAAGTAGACGGTCAACTTCAATCAAATAACTGCCATCTGCCATTTTGTACATGTCAGAGAGAGGGAGGGCAGATGTGCATGCTGAATGCAGAAGAAAACATTACTTACTGTAGGCAGTAAAAGGTATCAAACATCGGGAGCAATGGACGAAATCAAAGGACTGTGCTGGAAATGGAAGACGGCGTGTGCCCAACATCAAAAGAAATGCAGGAATTCCTCTCTCCAGCGCAAATTGTATTTGAGACTTATGTGAATCTCTTGGGGCGAAGGAAAGTGCCGTGATATTCTCTTTGAGCAAAAACCCACCAAAGCTAGCAACCTACAAAGGATGGAAAAAATTGTAGCCATTTTACTTGGAAAACAAAACACAGAGGTTCCATCTTAAAGATAAAACTATTACCCCACAACCCATATCAAGACCTGTCCTCAGGAGGCCACTTTTTAGTGGAACATACTTGGTAAGCTTTTCAATATATTGTTCGGCTCCATCAGGAAACATAGTTCCGCCACCAGGAAAAAGAAAGTACGAGCCTTCCTGCTTCATCCACCCTTGATGACCTTTTCTTTCAGCAATCTTGCCATAAGGCATGTTATCGTGCCATATCTGCATAGAGAACAATAAACAAGCGGTAAATCTCGGTGTACGAGGAATAGAACTAAACAATATCCTGTCAACACACTTGAAGTAAACCAATATACTATCTCTGTTTTGTCATTTCCAGTCCCAATGTACATTCCTCGGGTAAGGTCAACGTAACAAACACATAGCTGAAAGATGCAAGAGTTAGAATTGAATTTTTTAAGTCCTTGGTCATGCTAGCTCAGATGCCATCATAACTCGTGCCTTGTAGCTCAGATGCCATCATAACTTGTGCCTGGTAGGTTGCTTAGTCTTATCTTATCCTCTAGAACTGTTAGCTTACATGTGAGCTAATATTTCACCTCCTAACCCGAAAACCATATCTGTGAAAAATCACCCTAATCACTGTTTACCAAATACAGAACCAATCTACCATTCAAGACCTCTAGACACCATCTAATAACTTTCATTCTATAACTGCATCATTCCGAACATGTACAGATTCAGAAATTCATGCAAATATTAACCACTCAGAGCCTGAAATGCAGAAGCTAGTCATACACCAGCACCAAGCTACAGTTACATAACAAATGGAAGGAACACATAATGATACTGCAGGATGCATAACACGGTCTACGCTACACACCCCCAGAGACGAACAGCCAAGTCCCAAGGAAGCACTAAGCTACGAACACACTAGCTGACACTGCAATTACAACAGTAAATTAGGGGTTAATTTTGAGTGGAGCGGCAATGCCGACAGCACGAACCTTATGGAGGCTCTCGGGCCAGGGCACGGGCACGCGGTAGCCGGGCGGCGGCGGGACGAGGCACGCGGATGCCTCCCCCCGCTCGGGGCAGTGGCGCTCGCGGTAGTAGTTCATCTCGCGGCTGAGGCGGGAGCTTCGGCGGGGGTCCTCGCAGGGGAGGAGGTCCACCTCGGAGGCGGCGCAGGGCGGCACCACCGCGCCAGCGAGGGCGGCGAGGGTGTCCCCGCGGCGCGGCGTGAAGACGAGCGCGAGGAAGATGACGACGGCCACGAGGAACACCGCCCAGACGGCGTCGAGGAAGGACCACTGCCACTGCGCCTGCGCGCCGCCGCCGCTCCCGCGGCGGTGCGGCCGCAGGGAGCTGAGGAGGCCCATCGGGCGGTAGCAGGAGGCGGTGGCCGCGGCCGGGCCGCGAGGAGGGTGTGGCGTGCTAGTTCGATCGGCCGATGGGATCAGGCCATGGGGGTTTGGATTCCGAGCTTTATTTGGTGGGCTTGTGCTTTGCGTATCGCCGTGCTCGTCTCGGTGCCTTCGCGGGACAAAGAGCCAAAAGGGCGTGAGATCTGTGTGCGGAGAGATGAGTGGTGAGATTAGTTAGCGAAAGTTCGCAGGGCAGACAGATGCCGAGGGTTCCAAATAGATCTCCTGATTGCCAACCGGTTCCAACCGCCGTCCCAAGATCGTCCGCAAGCTGGCGATTTCGGCCCAGTGTTGATACGGATTAGGCCAATTTCAGCCTAGATTCGATCGCTCTATCGGCATAACTTCAACAATTTTCGTGCTTTTTCGGTATAAATTCAACAAATTCGACGCTTTTTCGACATAAATTCAATAAAAACTAAATGTTTATGTCAAAGTTCATCACATAAATTAATACAAATCAAATAGTTCAACGAAGCAAGCTCATAATTCCAACATAAATTAAACCAAATCGAACTAGGTGTTGCCCATGAGCCTTCATAGGTGCTCACTAGATCGTCCTGTAGTTCTTGATGCACGTGTGGGTCTCGGATCTCCTGGCACATATGAGGTAGGCAACCCATGTTTCTGGTACCTCGTGATCAACAACTACAAGAGGTCCCTACCTGTAATATCGTTCAGTGTCAAACACTAGATCTTCCTGCTCGCTCTCAATGATCATGTTGTGCAAGCAGACACAACAATTCATGATCTCACACATCTGCAATTTCGACCAGGTCAGAGCGGGGTACCGGACAACAGCAGATCGAGATTGGAGCACAACAAATGCTCGCTCGACATCTTTCCTGCAAGCCTCCTAACACTTAGCAAAGTGTGCCTTCTTCGGCACCACAGGCTTTGAGATAGTATTCACAAATGCGGACCATCTCGGATAGATACCATCTGCTAGATAATATCCCTTGTTGTAGTGGCGCACATTGACCTCAAAGTTCACCGAAGGAAGATGGCCTTCAACAAGCTTGGTGAAGACATTCGAGCACTGCAATACATTGATGTCATTGTGAGTTCCTGGCATACCAAAGAAGGAGTGTCAAATCCATAGGTCATGTGTAGCTACTACCTCAAGTACCACACCGCAACCTTCTTTGGCGCCTTTGTACATCCCCTGCCAAGCAAATGGTCAGTTTTTTCATGACCAATGCATGTAGTCGATACTTCCAAGCATCCTTGGAAATCCTCTTGCTGCATTCTGTGCTAGGATCCGAGCGGTTTCTTCAACATTGGGTGATCGCAAATACCGTGGTCCAAACACTGCCACCACTGACCTACAGAACTTGTATAAACACTCAATGGTGGTGGACTCGGCCATTCGTGAATAGTCTTCTTGTATATCAACGAGAGCTCCGTATGCAAGCATCCTCATAGTTATGGTGCACTTCTGGAGTGAGGAGAATCCAACTGTGATGGTGCAATCCTTCTTGCAAACGAAATATCTTTCGAACTCCCGAATGGAATTAACAATCCCGAGGAAGAGCTTTCGGTTCATCAGGTAACGACGCCGAAATACTTTCTCACCGTGCAGAGGAGAGTCGGCGAAGTAGTCGGCATAGAGCATGCAATAGCCCTCCATCCGATGCCTTTGCTTGCTCTTGCATCGGCCCGGCACCGAGCCACCTCCCCGAGGCTTGCCGTTGTTCATGAACAGGCCGGACAGCGAGGCGAGTATCACGAGGTGTTCCTCGTCGACGGTGTCGGCCTCAGCTTCCTCCTCCAACAGAGCCGCGAACGCCTCCTCGCCGTCTGAGTCCATGGCCGAACAGGCAAAACGCCAAACATCTTGTGGGCGTGGTGGGCGGGCAACCGTCGGTGTCCTGCCGGCATGGTGGCCGTCGAAGAGTGGCGATGGGCGGGGTTGTGGAGAAGCAAAATCCGACGGGCAAATGGAGAGGAGCGCGGAAACGGCCTTTTTCTAGCGGTAGCGCAGCGGCCATGAACAGGCGGGAGGCGGCGGAATCGGCATGGTGGAGAGGCGCGAGGGCGAGGAAAAGGGCGAGATTCGCATGACAGTGGTGTCCCACACGTCTTTTTGTTTCCGCGGGAGCCCCCAAGTGCCCCCAGCGCGCTGGGTTTGCCCTGGGTTCGTCGGCCCCAAAAAGGGCCCAACCGGCGAACGGCGTCCTGGGGGCACGATTGGGACGATTTTTCAACGCCGGCGATTAAAAAGTCGTCCGGGAGGCTGTTGGGGACACGACTGGAGATGCTTCAAATACTTGTGGAAAACTATACTAGTTTTCACCAACTACAAATATTTAAGTATAAAAATGTGCTTTTTTTGCCAGGTAAAATTGTTTGTTGTTGACAAAAAACTTCATTTTATATTAAATGAAAAATAATGAAAACTACTCCCTCCGTCCCATCATATTAGACGTTCTTTTGACATTACACTAGTATTAAAAAAGGTCTTGACACACATATGTGAGAACACGCATCTATAAAAATGACTGTTTTTCTGCCCGGGTAAAATCATCTGTTGTTGAGAAAAAAACTTCATTTTATATTGAATGAAAAATAATGAAAGACTACTCCCTCCGTCCAATAATACAAGACGTTTTTTGACACTACACTAGTGTCAAAACGTCTTGGCACACAGATATGAGAGCACGCATCCATAAAAATGTCTGTTTTTTTTTGCTAGGGCAAAATCGTATATTGTTGAAAAAAAACATTTTATATTGAACGAAAAATAATAAAACCTACTCCCTCTGTCCCATAATATAAGATGTATTTTGACACTACACCGAAGGAGAGAGTAACTATTATGTGAATACCGTTCTTAGAGCATCTACAACCGTGATTGGCTAATTCGGTCACTCAAACGCCCTCAAACGCCCGTGGACGCGTTCGGACACTGACCGGGCACTTCTCAAATCATGTTGTCCACATTCGTGTATCTCGTATCCGGTCCTTCATATCCATACTAGCATGCAACATAGATAAAAAGAACATAAATCAACACACAAACATAGAATCGAACAGAGGAATGCACATTCTGATCACCAAAAGATCACCGACATATGTCCAAAAGATCGCCACAGTTCACATAATACACATAAACGGCGGGCAAATTTAAACTACATTACTAAAGACTCGAAATTGAATACGGAGACGGCGGACATTCACCACTTCCTCGTCGGCCCTTTGCCCTCCCGGTCGCCGGCGCAGCTGTAGGTGTCGGCGGCTGGTGGCAGATCATCTGAGTCGTTCGATGAGGAGCCGTGGACGTCGTCATCGTCGGAGGTGTCAAAGAGGATGACGAGCCCTTTTAGCCGCCGAACCTCCCTGTTCTGCTGCCGCTTAAGCTTCGCGAGCCGAGCCCTCTCCGCCGATGCCTCCGTCACATCGCGCTCGGACTGCTCAATGCCAATCCGGAGTGCCTTGGTGTTCTTCCAGCGAAGCCACCGCGCGCCCGTCTCCGTAATCATAAGCGACCGGTGGTAGACCCATTCGAGGAGCCGCGCGTCCTCGTCGGGCTCCGCCTGCATCCCACGGTGGCGACACACAGATTGCTCCGCCTCCCTCCTCTCCCTTTGTCGCTGCCATTCGCGGCAGGCGGTGTGCGCCTCTGATTTTGGCGTGTGCGTCCGGGCCAACAGGGCGGGCACAAGCACCCACCGCTGCCCAGGTGGGGAAGCAGTAGGCGGCGGGGGCAGGGGAGGGCAGAGGGGAGGTGTGGATTGCGGAGACCTCCTGTCGGAGCTGCGCACGAGCCAGGAGGGGCCAACATCGGCGTCCGAGTTGCGTCGACAGGGAAGCGGCGAGGCTGCAAATTTGAAGTTACCCCCAGTCTCCACCTTGGACCGCTCCCAAGGTGATGCGGAGGGCAAGCTCATAGTCTGGATCCAGGTCCTCGTAGGAGCAGCTACCGAAGCTCGACATTACGCCGGATTCGGTGCGGGGAGAGGAGAGTGAGTGATCTAGGGTTTTAGAGCGATGATCCGGATGGGTTTTTTTGTGGGACAACGGTGGGGTCAGTGGTGGGATGGGCCTGTTAGGCGGGCGTGCCCGAGCCACCCCATATTTGTTGGGGAACGTTGCATGAGAAACAAAAAAATTCCTACGCTTCACCAAGATCAATCTAGGAGATGAGCAACTACGAGACGGGAGAGTGGATCTACATACCCTTGTAGATCGCTAAGCGGGAAACGTTAAGAAACGCAGTTGATGTAGTCGAACGTCTTTGTGATCCAAATCACCGAGTGTCCCGCGATCCAATCACGATCCGTCCCGATCTAGCGCCGAACGGACGACACCTCCACGTTTAGCACAAGTACGGATTGATGACGATCTCCGCCTTCTTGATCCAGCAAGAGGAAGCGGAGAGATAGACGAGTTCTCCGGCAGCGCAACGGCATTGCGGTGATGGTGGTGGAGTTATTCTAGCAGGGCTTCACCTAAGCACCGTTGAAAACCGATCTAGAAGAGAAACTGCGATCTAGAGGAGAGGTAGCACGTGGCTGTTTTTCTGTCTCCAAAAAATCCTCAAACCTCTAGTATATATAGGAGGAGGGGAGGAGGAGGCTTGGCCCCCAAGGGGACAGCCCCTAGCTTCGGACGAAGTGGGAGGGAGGAGTCCTCCTCCTCCACTCCTAGTAGGATTAGGACTCCTTCCATATTTTCCACTTTTGCCTTCTTTCCACCTTGGGTTTTCTTCCCTAGCCACATGGGCTTCATGTGGGGCCTTCGACAAGCCCACTAAGGGCTGATATTCCTTCTCCCACATCCCATGTCCTCTTGGGACGAAATACCCCTCCTGATGGTCCCCCGGTACCCTCCCGGCACTCCCGGTACACTGCCGATGAGCCCGAAACTTTTTCGGTGACCAAAACAGGACTTCCTATATATCAATCCTTACCTCCGGACCATTCCAGAGCTCATCATGACAAGCCTTAAGTGTGTAGACCCTGCGGGTTCGAGAACAATGTAGACATGACTGAGACACCTCTATGATCAATAACCAATAGCGGGACCTGGATGCCATATTGACTCCTACATATTCTACGAAGATCTTTATCGGTCGAACCTCTATGTCAAGGATTCAGTTAATCCTGTATGATGTTCCCTTTATTCTTCGGTATGTTACTTGCCCGAGATTCGATCGTCGGTATCTCCATACCTAGTTCAACCTCGTTATCGTAAAATCTCTTTACTCGTTTCTATAATACAAGATCCCATGGCTAACACTTAGTCACATTGCTTGCAAGGCTTATTGTGATGTTGTATTACCGAGTGGGCCCTGAGTTACCTCCCCGTCACACGGAGTAACAAATCCTAGTGTTGATCCATGCCAACCCAATAGGAACCCTCGAAGATACCTGTAGAGCACCTTTATAGTCACCCAGTTACGTCGCGATGTTGATACACACAAGGCACTCCTCCGGTGTCCGTAAGTTTCATGATCTCATGTTCATAGGAACATACACTTGACATGCAGAAAACTGTAGCAATAAACTGACACGATCATATGCTACGTTTATAGTTTGGGTCTTGTCCATCCCATCATTCTCCTAATGATGTGATCCCGTTATCAAATGGCATCTCATGTCAATGGCTAGGAAACATTGACCATCTTTGATCAACGAGCTAGTTTACTAGAGGCACACTAGGGACAAAGTGTTGTCTATATATCCACACATGCAATGTGTTTCCAATCAATACAATTATAGCATGGATAATAAATAATTATCATGAACAAGGAAATATAATAATAAACACTTTATTTATTGCCTCTAGGGCATAATTCCAACAATATCCGCCCCATATTTGGGCTGGATATGAGGGGTGTCGGTCAGTCCGGGCGTTTGAGGCGTTCGTCTGGGTCAAAAAATCGTGATCGGTTAGTGATCGGGTGGGTTGCTCGTGTGTTTAAGGACAGTTTGGTGTTCCCGGCTGTAGATGCTCTTATATCTTGCTTTTCAGTATGTTATGTCCGTCCTCCCATTGAGTTTTCATCTGGTGCTTTTGTTTGTTCGTGTTTGATCTATTGCTTTTGTTAACCTTTTTCTTTCTTGGTCGATGTGTTGTAGTGTGATACTTGTGATATGCGTTGGGTTTTCCGTAAAGAGGAACGGGTTATTGCAGCATAATACGAATACGTATTTCCCTCAGCTAAGGACCAAGGTTTATTGAACCAATAGGAGTATCAATCAACCACCGTCTTCAGCGACTGGACACAAAAGAGCAAACAGTTGCACCCAATGCGGGCAAGAGGGTTGGCAATCCCCTTGCACTTGTTATTTGCAAGCAAATGAAGTGTGTAGATGATAGTAGATAATTTTAAATTATAAAATAAAATAATATATAAATAATGACAACAAAGTATTGATAACGTTTGTAAATATATAAGTGAATAGACCGGGGGGCATACTTTTCCCTAATGGCATATCTCATGTAGGAAGCATATAGTGGGTAAACAAATTATTGTTGGACAATTGATAAAAAAGCGCATACTTATGTTCATATTCACGACAATGATCATGTATATATAGGCATCACATCCATAAGCAAATAGGCCGACTCCTACTTGCAACTATTACTATTACTTCATCCATCGACCGCTATCCAGCATGCATCTAGCGTATTAAGTAAAATAGAGTAATGCTTGCAGAACGATGACATCATGTAGACAAAGAGAATTCAATTAATATGAACTAACTCCAATGTTTTATCCTTAGTGGCAACAATACAAAGACGTGTCTTGTCCCTTTTCGTCACTGGGATATAGAGCACCGCCAGATTAAACCCACTTCAACACACCTATGTCACTAAAGAAATATCAATGTAGTTGGGCAAACTGTTTCAATAGATCGGAGAGATTTACGAAGTTATAATGATCATGTAAATAAGAATCATAATATATTTCAAAGGTAACTCAAATACTTTTCATGAATAATCTGAACATAAACTCACAATTTATCGGATCCCAACAAACGCGCCATACAAAAGAATTACATCGGATAGATCAAAGCGAAGATGCGATGATCATTGTATTGAAGTTCAAGAGAGAGAGAGAGAGAGAAAGAAAGAGAGAGAGAGATCTAGGTACTAGCTATGGACCCGTAGGTTTGTGGTGAACTACTCACACATCACTACGGAAGTAACAAGGATGAGTAGAGGCCCTCCGTGATCGATCCCCCCTCCGACAGGGCACCAGAACACAACTCCATATGAGATCGCGGCAGAACAGAGACTTGCGGCGACGAAAAAAGTGTTTCGGGTTGCTCTGTAGGTTTTTTGAAATATACGGGAATTTATAGGCCAGAGAATGGGGTCGGGAGACCCACCCGGGAGGGACAAGCCATCAGGGCGTGCCGACCCCCCCTTGGTGCGCCCTGTTGGTTTGTGCCTCTCTCTTGCGGCCTCTGATCTCCTCCCGAAGCTTCCATGTCTTCTTTTGGTCCAGAAAAATGATATAAAAGTTTTGGGGCACTTGAACTTCGTTTGGTACTGTAAACCTAAAAAGCCAAAAACATGCAGAAAATAGCAACTGGCACTCGGCACTGGGTTAATAGGTTAGTGCTCAAAAATAATATAAAATGGTAAATAAATATTCAAAAAGTATCCTAAAATGATAATATTATAACATGGAACAATAAAAAATTATAGATACGTTGGAGACGTATCATAGTGTTATGATGCAATGCTCTTGTCTTTTCTCTCATATGCTTCCTTCCTTGCTCTCCCTTCATCGTCTTCTTTCTCAACTCGTTTCATATCCGGCCAACTATTATTCTCTTCCTATTCTGTCGAATTGTCATGGTTCTTCCGATTGCAAATTCAGTGAATCTTTATTTCATGTCCTTATTTGGTATGATAGATTATGTCATCTTGCATGTAATCGTCGTTCTATTGTGATCTGCTTAATTACATATACCGCTATAATTACATTGTTTCACTCGTGCTGATTCTTCTTCTATTTGATCTTTTTCTTAGCGATAACCTATTAGATCTTGTTTTCTTAAGTCACATTTTAGGAAACTTGCCATTCGTTTCTTCTCTATAGTATTTCACTTCAACTCTTCAGTTTTCTCCTCTGAAACTTGTCGTACAAAAAGAATCATGAAAAGTTCATGTGTTTGAAACTTACCCTATAGCAAGGGCATTTGCTGACATAATGATATTGGCTTACAAAAATATTGTTAGACTATTGTCAACAAATCCATAGAACTCCTCGAGTACATTTCAAAATATAATTAAATTAAAGGGCAAATGCATTCAAGAAGAGTAATCTATAGGCTTGTACAACAATTTTGAATCAAGAGTGTCAATCTTCCATGCAATATTTTATTTGCTTTCGTTCAATACTTTTGCGGCTCTGATTAGGCTTCTGTCCACAGATTATGTCTGTGTGCATGTGAAGTTCATATCGGGATGTGGAATAATTGTCATTTCACTTGGTTCGACTAGTAGACTTAGTAGAATAGTATACAGAAAAATCGGGTTGAAAGACTTGCTGTCTCGGTAGTTTCTGTTGCAAGAAAAAAAATGTAAGATACCAACAATTGTATTTACTGTATGAAGAGTAACTCACAGTTGTACAACCGAATACAATTAAAATATTTCTTTCAAAGCAGGGAAACCTCTCAAAAAGTTTTTGACCTAGTCCAACATTGATGTTTAAGTGCATCCATGGACACATTCAAAACATCTCTAGTGATAACCTTATTATCCACGACGGGGACGACCACTTGTTATTGTTTAAGTGGTTCAGGTAGTTGATCACCTTCCACATCGTCATGGGCCATACATTTTAGGCGGTGAAGCTCTTAATAAAGAGACGAGTCTCTGATACCAATTTAAATGATTGGTATCATCGACTAGAAGGAGGTTGAATAGGAGACTATCTATTTTTAAATTTGTTTCAAAATTTTAGACTCAACAATAAAATAGGTTGTTTAGATATGCAACTAGGTGGACAATCTATATGACAAGCACAACACACACCAAGTGCAACCAAAGGTAAACACCTGCATAAAGATTGTCAGATTGTTCACGGTTCTGAGTGCCTATCGTCTAGCCTACGGCGAGATTTAGAGTCGGACTACAGTGGCAAAGAGCGGGGCACTAGACAGGAGGTTGACAACAAATTCATTGCCTACTTGGATGAACAATAAATCACGGATACTTTTAGGTTTCTAACCTCCGTGTGTTGTGTACGATGGAAATGAAGGGCATGTTCCACACATTCTGTAGGTGCCCATTGGTTGTTGCTTTGTGGAACACCATGAAAGAACAACAGTCGTTCTAACCTAGATTCGGCGAGGAACACATGCCCTGAGTGGATTTTTTATCTTCTGTACAAGTTAAATGAAGATGGTCGCATGCATGTGTTGATGGTGTTATTGAGGAGATAACGAGATAGTGCACCACAAGCTACCACCTCCAGTTGAAGCCTCCCGCCGGATTTTAATTAGCTACACTGAGTCTCTTCGATGCATAAACCCCTTCCTAACAGCTGGCATCTTCAAAGGGAAGATGGTGCTACGGCCGGCTGTGTATAGTTCTACAATTACAAAGCCACCATCACACCAAGCCACGGTACAGTGGTCTGCCGTGCCGACCATCCGAGTGAAGTTGGATGTTGATGGATCGTTGAAGCCGACGATGGATTGGTGGGAGTCGGCATGATATTACATGATATGGATGGCTACATTGTCTTCGATGACTGTCGTCCCATTTTGCTTTATTCTGGACCGCTGCAAGCTGAGTTATTGATGTGTCAGGAAGGTTTAAGCCTTGATCTATATTGGTTTACTCGCACGATGGACATTGAGATGGACTGCATGGATGCAATCAAGTTGATCAAATTGTCAATCCTTGACAGGTCGCCAAATACAATGATAGTTCAGGATATTAAGAGGCTCCTTGATGAAAGGGATATTTCTAATACTCATGTAAGTAGAAATCAGAACGTTGTTAGCCTCATCCTTATTGCTTATGGACAATCAGAGGGTCGGACCGCACTTTGATTGCGCTCTGGACCTTCACACGTTCCTCTGCTTTGTAAGAACGAATTCACCAATAGTTATGTAATGAAATTCTTTTAACCCCGCAAAAACAAAGTGAGACTCTATCATAGACGTGTCGATCAGGATCTTATGCCAAAAGTTTATGGGAAAAGATTCCCATTAGCCGACTGATTTCATGACGCATCCGCTACCTCCTTTGATGGACACGTGGTCTACTGAACCATCTATGTCCCTCTTCCTTAATCTTTCTCTCCCCGTTCACAACTACCTCAACCTTATCTATTGGAGCGCCTTCTTCAATCTAGTGGACCAAGTGGAGGAGACGATGGAGCGGCAATCAATGGCGTACATCTTGCCGATGAGGAGGATGGTGGCGACGCAAGCTGGTTGGAGGTCCGGCGCTCGCCGGCGGTGACACGATGGCGGGGATTGACGACGCCTCTCCTGCCAGCGGGCGCACGCCGGGGCACGATGGTTGGGACGGGTGACTCCGCTCCCCCTCACCACCATCCGGCGGGAGCTCGTAGCGAACGACAATGGCATTTTTTAGCAACATTCAATTTGTTGCAATAAAGATTGGTGCATCATCAGTTGCAAAAATTTCTTCCAGCGGGAGCTCATATAAAGGTGAAGACAAAGAAAAAAAAATACAACATCACCTCACTTGCAAAGTTTTTCTGCAACGGTACCGCTATTGCAAAAAATAAAAACGAAAAGAAAAATCTGTAACACGACCTATGTTGCAAAATAATCCCGTAATAAAACCTATGTTACAAAAAATCACAACACAATCTCTTTTACAAGTGTGTCTAACGATATCTCTGTTGCAAAGTACTGATAGACATCCAGCCGCTTGATTTTATTAGATCTAAAAATTTCAGGAGACGGTAGATGATCCGCCGGCGGAGGCGTGGCAGGCCTCAAAGTTTATCGTAGATGTGTTTTTGTTTTCGGAAAATTTGTATGTTTTTTTCTTCTTGTGTATATAAACCTAACCCTCCTCTGTGCGGGGTTTTCGTGCAACCCTTTAACTCAACAGGAATACGTCAAATCCTCCCCAATTCTTGAGCCTCAATCTTGAATCCGCCGCCGTCGTCAATGGAGGTAGAAGATAGCTTCGTATTACCGGCCGACTGGGACATCCCCGAAGCTGAATGGGCCCTGATGTCTGAGTCTACGAAACTTCAGATCAAAAAGAACTTCTTTCTAGAAGAGGAATACCGTCTCTGCTTCCGCAGCGGCGGCGGCAATCCCAACGGTGCGTAGCATACATACACACGATCTTATCCCCAACAAGTTGTTACTTATACAAAGAAACAATCTTGTAATCTCTTCTTCTGATTGCTCGTGAGTGCAGATTTCAAGAGCCCCGTCGAGTTGCAGAGTGTCGCGACGGTGCAGGGGCGTCCCCC
This sequence comes from Hordeum marinum, assembly GCA_022496015.1. Classification (NCBI taxonomy): domain Eukaryota; kingdom Viridiplantae; phylum Streptophyta; class Magnoliopsida; order Poales; family Poaceae; genus Hordeum; species Hordeum marinum. Next base: position 450,616,932 of record CM039673.1, on the reverse strand, counting down.
TGCTGGTGCCAGCGAGTGCAAAAAGAGCCACGGCCGCAACGACGATGATGGCAACAAGGAGGCCAAGAGGCAACGTCGGGGTGTGGAGCTGAGCGGAATCAAGATACAGCAGGGCGTCAGCCTCCCTCCTCAGTTACCCTAAAACTTGGTATAATTCGTATGCCTATGTTCTGTTGTGCAGTAACTTCTATTTGTCCGGCTGTTTGATTCTTTTGGATCAAATATGTGCCGCTGTATTCTATGACTCCCGTTCCCACCGCTTCAGTTTCATAATACGCCCCTTTGTATTTAACCTGTCAAATCTTCAGATGCTGGTTGATAGTCCTTATTCTTGAAGGTTTTGTTTCTATCTATGATAATGTAAAGCCAGGATAATTCTTGCCGATGTTGAAATTAGAAAGAGTAAATCTTGATCTAAACTGTTTAATGTGTCTATATTCAACCATGAATTTCTCCTCCCTGAAATGTAAAACCTGTTGCTACTCACACCCCGAGTTGTAGCCACTTATTTGGGACTCTTAGGCCAACTCCAACGCGCGACCGTATACTGACGTCCGTTTTGTCTTTATCCGGATTTCGTCCGTTTGGAACGATAAAACGAATGTTTATGTCCGGTTTTGGAATCGGCTGGAGCGTGGATCCAACGGGTGGCCGCGTGACAAACCGTCGAGGTCCCACGAATTAAAAAAATGCATGAATTAAAAAAGACTTCCATTCATTATAATACATCGATAAACTTAATTAAATATTACTAAAAAGTCCACGTCCGCACAAAATAAACATTACTAAAAAAATGCCACCGCGTGTGGCCGTCGTCGTTGCCATCGCCGCCTTCACTCGTCGTTGCCACCACGGCGAAGGCGTCCAAAGGTGCACCGGGGTCGCCTGCGGTGGGTGCATGGTCGGAGGCGCCAGCATCACCTCCTCCCGCGGCGGGGACGGTGGCCGTGGCGGCGTGGGCTCGACACCCATCCAGTAGGCCATCTCCGACATGGTAGACGACCAGGCCCACCTCTGACCGACCATGCTTGGGTTCTAGACCCCGGCACTGTGCTCCTCCATGGTCGGTGGTTCCTTCATGGCCTCCTCCTTGGCGACCATCTCCAGCTCGGGGATGGCGACATCGCCGGCCACGGAGATGGCCAGCCGCATCTTGAGGCCCTCCCACTGTCGTTCATCATGCGTGTTCCCGGAGTCCTCCATGACACAACGCATGATCTCGACCTCCTCCTCGTCTGCATGGGCGTTGGTGGCGGCGGGAAGGTGAAGGGGGCGGCGGGAAGGGGGAGGGGGCGGCGTTGGAGGAAGGCCGCGCACATGCGTGTACCCGCGTGTGTGTGACAAACTGGGAGCGTGCGCGCTGCAGGAGGACGCGGCCGACGTGGGCTTAGAGGACGGCCAGCAAAGAAAGACCGCGCCGGAGATCGTTCTCGTCTCGGAGCCACGTGTCCCACAACGACGAGTCTACCGCGTACCTCAGTTCATAGAGGAGGTCCGGTGGCAGGTGGGCGCGGCACCGATTGTTCTCCTCCTGCCGGGCGAGCCCGCTCACGGGGATCGGCGGGGTGGGCACCCTGTCTGCCGACAGGTACGAGTAGTTGGGGAGGTGGGCGTCCGTCCACGGCAACGATGTCACCGGCTCCTAGTACCGGCAGCACACATATGCATGGATATATGGCCGGTTGCGCGCTGGCGCCCCCGAAGGCGCTATGGTAAATGCCGGAGGGGGTGGGGGGAGGCGTGGAGCGACGACGGTCAGAAGAGGAGCCGACCTCATGGTCGTGCTTGCCCTTTCTTAGGAGATGCCATTTCCCCATGGCCTCCATCAAGAGAAGGAGGATGGGGAACGACGGCTAGGGTTCGGTGTCGGAGTTCGAGGAGGCATGAATGGGAAGAAGTGGAAGTGTGGACTGTCGGTCCACGGCTTCCACATTTAAAAGGACGCTGACCACGTGTCTAGGAAGCTGGCAGGCAAAGCCGTCCACGCGTGCATAGTTAATTTGGGCGGTGGAAGGTAGGTGGCCACTCGCCACGCGGGCATGAAGAGAACGGGAAGGCTTGGCGGACGCGTTCTTCCGTTGTATGTTTGGACGCAGAAGCAAGTTTGCTTTCGAAATGCGGCGGACTGAACGTAAAACAGACATACGTTGGGTGGTTCGCTTGATCCGTTTAGGCACAAACGAACACTCCCGAAGCGTTTCGGGGTCTGCGTTGGAGTTGGCCTTAGATGCCTTATCCCAATATTTCCCACTTGTAAACCACCTAAATTGTCACTAGTAGGTGGAAGCGCGGCCACACGTCGCGCCCGTCCTGACTTTTTTCCGCCTTTATATGATGTTTTTTGTTTTAATAGGGGAAATGAAGTTAGTGGGGTTGGCGATGTGTTGGTAGCGCTAGTGTCTTTGATTCCTTTTTTTGATTCATGCAAGCCATTCTATATTTATGTGAACATGGTTCAATATGCTTATTTATTGGCTTTGTTTTTTGTTTCGATTCATGCATGTCCTTCTCTATTTCTGTTCATGGAACGGTCCAAATATTCATGTCATGTTTTTATGTCGGAAGGACCAGTTTATCTAAAACCACTCTTTTTCTCTCTTATGAATATGGATCCTAGAAAGAGTGCGGCAAAAAAGTGAATAAAAGAATTTAATAGAGGGTGAAATAGCAACATGACATAAGTGAAAGATGTACGCATCGATGTATGAATTACATTATTAGGTGACATTGGAAGGGAAGGGGTTGCAAGAGTAGAAGGGGGTTATTTTTAGTCAAATTGTCGGCTAATCGAACTAAACCTAAAATGTTAGTTAAGTTACTTTTGTCTAGCTAATGACGAAGAGAAATACATACATATATTTTATTTTATTTTAAATTCAAAGAACTTGTTGTCTCGCATTACAGAAATTATATTATCTGTAGGAGGGAAAAGAGAAAGGCACATTCTACTATTTAACAAACCAATGGTTGAGTACATTGAAACATAGAGAGATGTAACACCCATGCCTGAGAAGTCTGCTCAGTACAATAGTGTGATCACATCACAGAAAGCATAAATTCCTAGTCGTTACAGTAACACAGGGAACATATCTACTGAATTCAGCTAGCGAAAAGACTAATATCTGAAACTTTAGGCGTCCACTGAATCAGACTAACCAAAAGATCAACATGTGAAGAAACTCTTTTGTACTACACTTCCAACCATGCTGATAGATGCTACGCGAACAAAGTCATGTAAGTTAAATTGTGCCTCTACCTAGCAAAAGTAATCACGAATAGTTAGAGAAGACTGTTCAATAAAAAAGTGTGATTAGTTGCAAAAAAACATGAAATCATAGTTGTTACGGTGGTACCTATGTATTGAATTCAGCCAGCGGAAAGCCTGGTAACTGAAACTTTAGGTACCCACTAAATCAGACCAAACAAAAGACCAACATCTGAAGACACTCTTGTATCCATGCTGATAAATGATGCAACAAACAAACTCGTGTAAGTCAAATTGTTCCTATGCTCAACAAAGAAAACGTAATTATGAATAACTGCTAAAGAAGAAAATCATGAGGTGAGACCGATTACCGTACATGTTTCCAGACACGAATTCCTATGCTACAGTGCACTTATAATTTCGTATGCTAGCATGACTATGAAAACAACCAATATACAGTTCAACTCTTACCTTGTCAATTCTGGGCATACAAACGTGTTGTCCTTTATTAGTTCCAGCAATGACCCCCCCCCCTCGAATACTCTTTCAACAAGATTTGTCACCATCAATTGTGTTCCATTGCATAAACCAAGAGGTTGATTCATATTTCTCAAAAACGTCATAGCTATACCAACCTTTAAACCAATTTCATGCTTTGGAAAACTATTGATAGATATGGAATGCAAAAATTCTAGGGATCCGACATGGTTAGTACTCTTTAGAATGGAATCACAACTTAAGAAGACCTTAGAAGAACATGGCACTCACTTACAAACAACATCATTAATATCATCAACCACTTCATTAGTTCGGTATACGATGGCACGTTACACAAGATAGTCCCCACCATAGGAATTGAAGAAGAAAGAGTCATAAGTTAATTCCTGGTGCCGTCAAGAAACTGCTCTCATGTTTCTGAAAATAAGAATTAGAGACAGAGCATACTTTAGGATATGCTCACTTGTCACTTGCAAATAATTTGGTAGAATTCGAACAATCGCGAAAACAATGTCAAGTTGAACCTGATGTACAAAAAGAGGTGTGGTTGATCTAGTAAAGCGGAAAATTTATCAAAGTTGCATAGTAAGCCTTCTCTGCAACAAATTGATATGGATAGATAAGAGAATGCGCAGAAAAATCAAACAATTCCTATTAGAAATATATATAATGACTATTCATGAAGTTGACATGACTTAATTATTGATGAAGACTAAAGAAAGCTAAAAAATTGAACTGTAGAAGTTTTTGCATGACTGTCGTGGTTTTGTCATGGCAGATGTCCGGGTGAACGGACTTGGATTCGAGACGAAGACGCAACTACGTGGCGGCTTGAAGGGGTTGACCGGAATCGAGAGACATGGAGTTTAACCAGGTTCGGCCCCTCCGATGGAGGTAAAGCATACGTCCTGCTTGTCTGGTATTGATGATGAAGAAGATCTCTCGGTTACAAGGGTGCTGTTTGCTACCTCTAATCACGAGAGTCTCTAATCTGTCTATGTCTAATCTCTTGTGTCTGTCTAAACTTGTGGACTTGTGAACTTGTCCCTTCTAAGGGTGCTCTACCCCTCCTTATATAAATGGAGAGGGTAGGTTTATAAATAAAGTCCTACTAGGAGTAGGAGTAGGACTAGTCTCTCTAGAATCCTATTCCGTGTCTTGTTTCCTTCGGCAGGGAGTCTTTCTCTCTTTGGGCCTTCTCTTGTGAGCCGCGTGGCGCCGGCTCACACGCCGGGTCTTGGGCCTGGTCGTCCTGCGACCCGCCTGCCGGTTCACCAATAAAACGTCATGTCTTTATCGGGTCTCATGTGAGTCGCCAGGCCGGGTCATACCGCGGGGTATATCCCCGACATTAGCCCCCAGGTTACCTTGAATTTTATTCATGCTAAGCTCCTAAAATAAGAGTAACAAATATGTTAAGTGGCCGGCTTGCTCCTTTGACCGGCTTATAAAATGGCTCCTCAGAAATCCGGGTCTTTTCTGCCTATGAATGAGTCGTCTTGATAATCATCTTGCTTGTCAATGTCCTTTGAAAAATACTGAGAATAGAACACCCATATGCCATTGAGTCGGCTTCGAATACTCTTGGCGGGTCATCTCCGCCGGGTCATAGTCATTGATGATGTCGGGTCATTATCGTTGGTAAAGCCGGGTCAAATAACTAGAATCCAGCTGACTTGATAAAAATATTGGGATGAAAATTCATCTGATATAAAAACGGACTTCCATTGTTGTGAAGCAGGGCGACTTATATAAAATCTGGCGGGTTATGATCTTTTGATAATGTCGGGTCATAAATGTTGGTGACGTCGGGTCAAATAACTGAACTCCATAATCAACATCTTAAAAATGTTCCACAAAGTTTTTGACATGTCCATATTACCTGTAGCCCCCAAGCTCCGAGATTATCCATGATAACTTGGTGCTTTGCAATAATATTTTGGATTGTGTAGCCCCCAAGTACCGGGTTGTCTTGCCTGCGGCAACCTGGGACTTATAACTATTTTATACCTTTATGAAATTTCAGCGGGTGTAGCCCCTAAGGGTCGGCTCATCAGAACGTGATGCATCGGGTCTTCAATTTGAACCATATCATCTATTTGAACAACTGAATACTGTAGCCCCCAAGTGCCGGGTCACACGCCTGCGGCGACTTGGGACTTCAGAAATTTTGATCTGAGCAGTGTAGCCCCCAAGTGCCAGGTCGGTAAGAATTACTGGGCTGGGACTTAGAAAAATGTATAAAGCCGGCTCATCTCCTTGAGATAATAGGGTCTTGCTGACAACATAATGATTTGAAAACTGGCTTGCCAGCCCCCAAGTGCCGTGGTGCATGCTTGCAGCGACATGGGACTTCCATACTTGATATAAACTGTATTTGAATAGTGTAGCCCCCAAGGGCCAAGCCGTCTACCTGCGGCGACTTGGGACTATGTAAGAATAATATGACTCACCATAATTTGTTGAATGAATCCTTGACCGTGGTTGTAATATAACCCGGAATGAATATCCTGGAATAATTCCTTTGACTTTGACATGAAATCCCTGCTCGTGGTTGCGGTGCAACCCGGCAAATATATATTGGAGAAATCCATGAGTGTTGTAGATTACTACAGAGCACAATTGAAGAAATCCGAGAACCGATCAATTAGATGACACGGCATTATACCTGATAGGGCGGCTCTTGAAAAATAATAAATTCTCTGAGCTGGCTTGAAAACCCCAATCATTTAGTACTGGTTATGATAAACCATGAAGATCCAGCCAAGTTGGCTATTAAAGATCCATTTGTTCTTTGCAGAAGTTTTTCATCATACTTAACGGTGGCTCATCTTAAGAGACAAGACCTGCAAAAATAAACAAGACAGAATATATTCCGCATTGTTGTAAGGGCGGCTTGAAAAGCATAACCCGGAGATGTTAAAATCTTTCATAACATTGCTCCTTCTTTCATAATCTTGCTCTGATCCGGTTTGATAAGCCGGCATGACATGCGAATATGATGCAATGTATGATGCTATGTATGATGCAATGTATGCAACATTTTTGGCTTAAGAGCCGACCGATAGGGTCTGATAAGCTACACCCGAAGGGTGAGAAGCCCCCTGGACGATCATGTTGACTTGTCAACATTTTTGGCTTAAGAGCCGGCTATTAGGGTTTGATAAGCTACACCCGGAGGGTGGGAAGCCCCCTTAGACAACAAGTTGACTTGTCAACTTTTTTGGCTTAAAAGCCGGCCGATAGGGTCTGATAAGCTACACCCGGAGGGTGGGAAGCCCTCTGTACGGCTATGTTGGCTTGTCAACATTTTTGGCTTAAGAGCCGGCTGTTAGGGGTTGATAAGCTACACCCGGAGGGTGGGAAGCCCCCTTAGACAACCAAGTTGACTTGTCAACTTTTTTGGCTTAAAAGCCGGCCGATAGGGTCTGATAAGCTACACCCGGAGGGTGGGAAGCCCCCTGTACGGCTATGTTGACTTGTCAACATTTTTGGCTTAAGAGTCGGCTGTTAGGGTTTGATAAGCTACACCCGGAGGGTGGGAAGCCCCCTTAGACAACCAAGTTGACTTGTCAACTTTTTGTCTTAAAAGCCGGCCGATAGGGTCTGATAAGCTACACCCGGAGGGTGGGAGGCCCCCTGTACGGCTATGTTGACTTGTCAACATTTTTGGCTTAAGAGCCGGCTGTTAGGGTTTGATAAGCTACACCCAGAGGGTGGGAAGCCCCCTTAGACAATCAAGTTGACTTGTCAACTTTTTTGGCTTAAAAGCCGGTCGATAGGGTCTGATAAGCTACATCCGGAGGGTGGGAAGCCCCCTGTACGGCTATGTTGACTTGTTAACATTTTTGCACCATCTTGTAAGTCGCCATCTTGTAAGCAACAATCTTGTATGAAGAAACAACAGAAACTCCAAGTGATTTTATGATGATCCAATAAATCCGGGCACCTATGTTTGAATGGTGCATCACGACGGTTCGTATTCTTGGGCAACTTTTAATCTTCCGTCAATGATGTAATAGCCCTCAGGATTGGGTTTTCTCTTGCAAAGACCCGGGGTTCTCGTTGAAAACGACCAAATGTGTCTCGCCATGTCTGTAGACTTTGAGTTTTAAGTTGACTCGAAGAGGCGGCTTGAGAATCTCCACTGAAGGTTCAGGTTGACCGGGGCGGGCTATAGATGATCCCGTATGATTTGTTTCAATAATCCGGTCGATGGTTCGTCCCGGCTGGTTGTTGAAGTGAACCAAACTGTAATGGCGACGATTTGTGCGTCTGTCCATTGGACGACATGTACTTGTGTATGCAGCCACTGGTGTGTTGATGTAGACATAAAAACCAGCCGTGACATTGTAAGCCGGTGTTGGTGTGAAAGATACCACAGCGTTGTAAGCCGGCGCAATCGGTGAGTCGCCCGTGGTATTGGAAACCAACACGGACGGTAAGTCGTCATGGCGTTGTAAGCCAGCGCAGACGCACAAGTCACCCACGACGTTGTAGGTCAGCACGAATAATGAGTCACCATGGCGTTTGACTGATGATATTGGCACGAACTCTGTACTCGTAACATATTGAATAATTCTCCTGCGCAAAAAATACTACAGGTAGAGTGATTGTTCGTAAAGAAATTAACATATGCTGATAATATAAATAGGGCAGATAGCACGTGATTTTTGTCGAATGATCGCAGACATTTTCTCTGATGAACACGGACATAGAGCCGGAGTACTACGGGTCCACCATTGTAGCACGAATTAACCTTTTTTTAGAGTCACCCGGTTCCCACTTCATATTCCTCGCGTGGCTAGCCGGGTCACAGGGAGCAATCGGTGGTGGGGGCTTGACTGGTCGGTGTGGCAGCTAGCATGGAACCGCTTGCAGAGTCGCCGGCGGCTCACGTGCTGCAGGCTAGGCAAAGTGGGGAACACCAAGCGGAGCCGGATCGAGGGGGCACCAAGCCATGACGGCAGAGACGAGAAAAGCGTCTCGATGGAGGAAAGACGAGGCCGGCTTGAGCCGACGCAGGAGCGCGCGGTGTGATGGGCGCAGGAGAACGGGAGCAGCCAAGAGCCGGAGGAGGCGCAGCAGCAGAGGCTTGGAGGAGGAGGAGCCGGTGAGGCTGTAGAGGCCGGTGAGGGGAATCGAGCCGGCGAGGCGACTTAGGCACGCAAGTGCGTTTGGTCAGGGTGAGGCGCGGACGTGGGTCGGCTCGGGGTCAGGCGCAGTAGGCAGCGACGACGGCACGCAGCGGTGACGTAGGCGGCGCGCGGCAGCTGTAGGAGCCACGTTGGAGGTGGGTGTTGGGGAACGTCGCATGGGAAACAAAAATTTTCCTACGCACACGCAAACCTATCCATGGTGATGAGCATCTACGAGAGGGAGAGTGGATCTACGTACCCTTGTAGATCGCTAAGCGGGAAGCGTTAAGAAACGCGATTGGTGTAGTCGAACTTCTTCGCGATCCAAATCGCCGAGCGTCCCGCGATCCAATCACGAACCGTCCCACGAACACATCATGATCTGTCCCGCGAACTCATCACGATCCGTCTCACGATCTTGATCACGATCTGTCCCACGAACTCATCACGATCCGTTCCGTGATCACATCACGAACCGTCTCGCGATCTCGATCACGGTCCTTCCGATCTAGCGCCGAACGGACGGCACCTCCGCGTTCAGCACACGTGCAGCTTGATGACGATCTCCACCGTCTCGATCCAGCGAGAGGAGGTGGAGAGGAGAGAGAGTTCACCGGCAGCGTGACGGCGCTCCGGTGATGGTGGTGGAGCAATTCTGGCAGGGCTTCGCCTAAGCGCTGCAGAAAACCGATCTAGAGGAGAAACTATGCACCGGTGTAACGGGTAGCACGTGGCCGGAAATTCTGTCCAAAAACCACCCAATCCACTAGTATATATAGGAGGAGAGGATAGGAGAGGCATCCAAGTCCTTTGGGTCGGCCGAAATAGGAGGTGGGAAGCAATCCTACTTCACCTCCAATCCTAGTTGGAGCAGGATTGCCTCCTATTGGCTGATTTTCCACTTTTTGCTTTAGGACTTTCTCTCCTGCGCCATGGGCCTTTGTGGCTGTTTTCCCAGCCCACTAAGGGCTGGTTATTATTTTCCCACAGCCCATGGACCTCTTGGGGTCGAAATACCCCTCCCGGAGGCCTCCCGGTACACTACCGGCACTCCCGGTACACTACCGGCACTCCCGGTACACTACCGATGAGCCCGAAACTTTTCTGGAAACCAAACTGGGACTACCTATATATGAATCTTTACCTCCGGACCATTCCGGAGCTCCTCGTGACATCCGGGATCTCATCCGGGACTCCGAGCAAACTTCGGTCACCACCATACATAACTCTACACTACCGAAACGTCACCGAACCTTAAGTGTGCAGATCCTGCGGGTTCGAGAACTATGTAGAGATGACCGAGACACCTCTACGATCAATAACCAATGGCGGGACCTGGACGTCCACATTGGTTCCTACATATTCTACGAAGATTTTTATCGGTCGAACCTCTATGTCAAGGATTCAGTTAATCCCGTATAACGTTCCCTTTGTTCTTTGGTATGTTACTTGCCCGAGATTCGATCGTCGGTATCTCCATACCTAGTTCAACCTTGTTACCGGCAAGTCTCTTTACTCGTTCCGTAATACAAGATCCCGCAACTAACAATTAGTCACATTGCTTGCAAGGCTTATTGTGATGTTGCATTACCGAGTGGGCCCCGAGATACCTCTCCGTCACACGGAGTAACAAATCCCAGTCTCGATCCATGCCAACTCAACACACACCATTGGAGATACCTGTAGAGCACCTTTATAGTCACCCAGTTACGTTGCGACGTTTGATACACACAAGGCACTCCTCCGATATCTGTGAATTGCATGATCTCATGGTCATAGGAACACATACTTGACAAGCGGAAAACAGTAGCAATAAACTGACACGATCATATGCTATGTTTGCAGTTTGGGTCTTGTCCATCACATCATTCTCCTAATGATGTGACCCCGTTATCAAATGACATCTCATGTCCATGGCTAGGAAACCTTAACCATCTTTTGATCAACGAGCTAGTCTATTAGAGGCATACTAGGGACATGGTTTTGTCTATGTATCCACACATGCATCTAAGTCTCCGATCAATACAATTATAGCATGGATAATAAACGATTATCATGAACAAGGAAATATGATAATAACTAATTTATTATTGCCTCTAGGGCATATTTCCAACAGTCTCCCACTTGCACTAGAGTCAATAATCTAGTTCACATCACCATGTGATTCGCATTGTTATGAATCTAACACCCAACGAGTTCTGGGGCTCGATCATGCTTTGCATGTGAGAGAGGTCTTATAGTCAACGGGTCTGTAACATTCAGATCCGTGTGCACTTTGCAAATACCTATGTCAAACTGTAAACACTGCTACCACACTCCGCTCGGTACCATTCCAAATGGCTGCTCCACTATACGTATCGAGATTGCTACTACGAGTCATCCGGATTAGTGTTAAAGCTTGTATCGACGTAACTCCTTACGACGAACTCTTTATCACCTCCATAATCGAGAAACATCTCCTCAGTCTCTTAGTTACTAAGGATAATCTTGACCGATGTCCGGTGATCCACTCCTGGTTCACTCTTGTACCCCCTGACGGACTCATGGCAAGGCACACACAGGTGCGGTACACAGCATGGCATAATATAGAGCCTATGGCTAAGGCATAGGGGACGACGTTCGTCCTTTCTCTTTCTTCTGCCGTTGTCGAGCTTTGAGTCTCACTCAACTTTCACACCTTACAAATCAGGCGAGAACTCTTTCTCTGACTGATCCATTTTGAACTCTTTCAAAATCTTGTCAAGGTATGCACTCATTGAAAGTCTCATCGAGCATCTTGATCTATCTCCATAGATTTTGATGCTCAACAATTAGGTAGCTTCATCCAGGTCTTCCTTTGAAAATCACTTTCGAAATGACCGTTTTATGCTTTCCAGAAACTCTACATTATTTCTGATCAACAATATGTCATCCACATATACTTATCAGAAATTCTATAGTGCTCCCACTCACTTTATTGCAAATACAAGTTTCTCGTAAACTTTGTATAAACATCAAAACTTTGATCACCTCATCAAAGCGTATATTCCAACTCCGAGATGCTTGCTTCAGTCCATGGAAGGATCACCGAAGCTTGCACACCTTTTAGCATCCTTAGGCCTGACAAAACCTTCTGGTTGTATCACATACAACCTTTCCTCAAGTAAACCGTTAAGGAAACGATGTTTTGAAATCCATCTGCCAGATTTCATAATTGAAAACACAGCAACTGCTAACATAATTCCAACAGACTTTAGCACCACTACGAGCGAGAAAGTCTCATCGTAGTCAACTCCTTGAACTTGTCACAAACATCTTTGCAACAAGTCGAGCTTTACAAATAGTGACATTCACCATCAGTGTCTGTCTTCATTTTAAAGATCCATTTGTACTCAACGACCTGCCGTCCAATGAGCAAGTCTACCAAAGTCTACACTTGGTTTTCATACATGGATCCTATCTCGGATTTCATGGCCTTCAACCATTTGTCGGAATCCGGGCCCATCATCGCTTCTCCATAGCTCGTAGGTTCATCATTTTTCCAACAACATGACCTCCAAGACAGGGTTGTCGTACCGCTTAGGAGCAGTACACATCCTTGTCGACCTACGAAGTTCGATAGTAACTTGATCTTGAAGCTTCATGATCATCATTATTAACTTCCTCTTCAACTAACGTAGGCTTCACAGAAACAACATCCTGCGCTGCGCTGCTCTCTGGTTGAACAAAGTTTTAACAACCTCATCAAGTTCTATCTTCCTCCCTCTTAATTCTTTCGAGAGAAAGTTTTCCTCGAGAAAGGATCCGTTTTAGTAACAAACACTTTGCACTTGGATCTGAGATAGAAGGTTCACCCAACTGATCTTAGGGTATTCTATGAAGATGCATTTGTCCGCCTTGGGTTCGACCTCATTAGGTGAAAACATTTTCCGCACAAGTGTCGCAGCCCCAAGTATTAATAAATGACAGCTTAGGTTTCTATCAAATCATAATTCACATGGTGTCATCTCAACGGATTTAGATGGTGCCCTATTTAAAGTGAATGTAGTTGTCTCTAATGCATAACCCCAAAAATTATAGTAGTAAAACTACAAGAGACATCATAGCACGCACCATGTCCAATAGAGCATAACTATGATGTTCGGACACACCATCACACTATGGTGTTCCAGGTGACGTTTAGTTGTGAAACAACTTTCACATTGTCTTAAGTTGTATGCCAAACTCGTGACTCAGATATTCACCTCCACGATCATATCGCAGTCATTTTTATCTTCTTGTCACGATGATCTTTAAACTTCACTCTGAATTTGCTTGAACCTTTCAAACGATTCAGACTTGTGTTTCATTAAGTAAATATACACTATATCTACTCAAATCATCAGTGAAGGTAAGAAAATAACGATATCCACTGCACGCTACAAGACTCACTAGATTGCATACATCAACATGTATCATTTCCAATGAATCACTTGCCCGCTCCATCCAACGGGGTCCTTTAGTCATCTTGCCCAAGAGGCATGGTTCGCATGTCTCGACCGATTCAAAATCGAATGAGTCCAAATATCCATCACCATGGAGTTTCTTCATGCGCTTTATACCAATATGACATTTTGCGGCAGTGCCACAAGTATGTGGTACTATCATTATTTAACTTTGTATCTTTTGACATCAATGTTATGAACATGTGTATTACTACGATCAAGATTTCAACAAACCATTCTCACTGGGTGCATGACCATTGAAGGTATTATTCATGTAAACAGAATAACTATTATTCTCTGACTTAAATGAATAACCGTATTGCAACAAACATGATCTAATCATGTTCATGCTCAACGCAAAACACCAAATAACATTTATTTTGGTTCATCACTAATCCTGAAGGTAGAGAGAGCGTGCGATGTTGATCACATCAACCTTGGAAACATTTCCAACACACATCGTCACCTCACCCTTAGCTAGTTCTCCGTTTATTCCGTAGCTTTTATTTTGAGTTACTAACATTTAGCAACCGAACCGGTATCCAATACCCTGGTGCTACTAGGAGTACTAGCAAGGTACACATCAATAACTCGTATATCAAATATACTTCTGTCGATGTTGCCAGCCTTCTTATCTACCAAGTATCTAGGGTTGTTCCGCTTTAGCGACCTCTCACCTCATAATAGAAGCACTTAGTCTCGGGTTTGAGTTCAACTTTGGGTTGCTTCACTGGAGCAGCAACTGACTTGCTATCCATGAAGTTTCCCTCCTTGCTCTTGCCCTTTTCGAAACTAGTGGTTTGATTAACCATCAACACTTGATGCTCCTTCTTGATTTCTACCTTCGCGGTGTCAAACATCGCGAACAGCTCAAGGATCAATACTTCTATCCCTGGTGTATTATAGTTCATCACTAAGTTCTAGTAGCTTAAGTGACAGTGACTTGGAGAACTATATCAATCACTATCTTATCTGGAAGATCAACTCCCACTTGATTCAAGCGATTGTAGTACTCAGACAATCTGAGTACATGCTCAACGATTGAGCTATTCTCCTTCATCTTATAGGCAAAGAATCTTGTTGGAGATCTCATATCTCGCAACACAGGCACGAGCCTGAGATCACAATCTCTGCTCCTAGAACATCTCATATGTTCCGTGACGTTCAAAACGTTTCGGAGCCTCAATTCTAAGCCGTAATGCATGACACACTAAACTATCAAGCAGTCATCGAAACGTGCCTGTCAGATGTTCACAACATCTATAGACGACGCTAGAGGGGGTGGCGCACCGAGCAGTGCATTAAGGACATAAGCCTTCTGTGCAGCAATGAGGACAATCCTCAGATCACGGACCCAGTCCGCAATATTGCTACAAACATCTTTCAACTCTATTTCTCTAGGAACATATAAAAATTTAAGGGAGCTACAGCGCGAGCTAGTAATCTACAACATAATTTGCAAAGACACTATTGACTATGTTCATGATAATGAGTTCAATTAATCATATTACTTAAGAACTCCCACTCAAATTGACATCCCTCGGGTCATTCGAGTGATACATGATCCAAATTCACCAACTCAAGTCTGATCATCACGTGAGTTAAGGTGGCTTCATTGGTGAACATCATTATGTTAATCATATCCACTATATGACTCATGCTCGACCTTTCGGTCTCTTGTGTTCCGAGGCCATGTCTGTACATGCTAGGCTCGTCAAGTTTAACCCGAGTGTTCTGCGCGTGCAAATCTGGCTTGCACCCGTTGTATGTAAACGTAGAGTCTATCACACCCGATCATCACGTGGTGTCTCAACACGACGAACTTTCGCAACGGTGCACACTCGGGGAGAACACAGTTCATCTTGAAATTCAAGTGAGGGATCACCTTATAATGCTACCGCCGTACTAAGCAAAACAAGGTGCATAAAAGGATTAACATCTCATGCAATTCATAAGTGACATGATATGGCCATGAACTTGTGTTTAAGATCTCCATCTTCGAAACACCGGCATGATCTCCATCGTCACCGGCACAACACCATGATCTCCATCATCTTGATCTCCATCAATGTGTTGCCATTGGGGTTGTGGCGCCAGCCCTGCTTCTACTTCTAGTGCTACCGCTTAGCGATAAAGTAAAGCATTACGTAGCGCTTAATGATTGACACGCAGGTCATACAATAATTAAAGACAACCCTATGGCTCCTGCCGGTTGCCGTACTCAACGACATGCAAGTCATGAAATTCTATACATCACATGATTATCTCATACATCACATATATCTCATCATGTAATTGGCCATATCACATCACAACATACCCTGCAAAAACAAGTTAGACGTCCTCTAATTGTTGTTGCATGTTTTACGTGGCTCCTACGGGTATCTAGCAAGAACGATTCTCACCTACGCATAAACCACAACGGTGATACATAGATTGCTTTTCAACCTTCTCAAGGACCTCCTTTGTCGGATCCAATCCAACTAAAGTGAGAGAAACTGTCACCCGCAAGCCATCTAGGCAACAAGTTGCGTCGAGGGAACCGGTCTCTCGTAAGCGTACGAGTAATGTTGGTCTGGGCCGCTTCATCTCACAATCCCGCTGAACCAAAATCCGACCAAGGGAGGAAGCAATCTAAGCATCAACGCCCACAAACCTTTTGTGTTCTACTCGGGATCTCAACGAACCATCAACCTAGTTCTGATACCACTGTTGGGGAACGTCGCATGGGAAACAAAAATTTTCCTACGCACACGCAAACCTATCCATGGTGATGAGCATCTACGAGAGGGAGAGTGGATCTACGTACCCTTGTAGATCGCTAAGCGGGAAGCGTTAAGAAACGCGATTGGTGTAGTCGAACTTCTTCGCGATCCAAATCGCCGAGCGTCCCGCGATCCAATCACGAACCGTCCCGCGAACACATCATGATCCGTCCCGCGAACTCATCACGATCCGTCTCACGATCTTGATCACGATCTGTCCCGTGAACTCATCACGATCCGTTTCGTGATCACATCACGAACCGTCTCGCGATCTCGATCACGGTCCTTCCGATCTAGCGCCAAACGGACGGCACCTCCGCGTTCAGCACATCTGCAGCTTCATGACGATCTCCACCGTCTCGATCCAGCGAGAGGAGGTGGAGAGGAGAGAGAGTTCACCGGCAGCGTGACGGTGCTCCGGTGATGGTGGTGGAGCAATTCCGGCAGGGCTTCGCCTAAGCGCTGCAGAAAACCGATCTAGAGGAGAAACTATGCACCGGTGTAACGGGTAGCACGTGGCCGGAAATTCTGTCCAAAAACCACCCAATCCACTAGTATATATAGGAGGAGAGGAGAGGAGAGGCATCCAAGTCCTTTGGGTCGGCCGAAATAGGAGGTGGGAAGCAATCCTACTTCACCTCCTATCCTAGTTGGAGTAGGATTGCCTCCTATTGGCTGGTTTTCCACTTTTTGCTTTAGGACTTTCTCTCCTGCGCCATGGGCCTTTGTGGCTGTTTTCCCAGCCCACTAAGGGCTGGTTATTATTTTCCCACAGCCCATGGACCTCTTGGGGTCGAAATATCCCTCCCGGAGGCCTCCCGGTACACTACCGGCACTCCCGGTACAATACCGGCACTCTCGGTACACTACCGATGAGCCCGAAACTTTTCTGGAAACCAAACTGGGACTACCTATATATGAATCTTTACCTCCGGACCATTACAGAGCTCCTCATGACGTCTGCCTGCGGCGACTTGGGACTATGTAAGAATAATATGACTCACCATAATTTGTTGAATGAATCCTTGACCGTGGTTGTAATATAACCCGGAATGAATATCCTGGAATAATTCCTTTGTCTTTGACATGAAATCCCTGCTCGTGGTTGCGGTGCAACCCGACAAATATATATTGGAGAAATCCATGAGTGTTTTAGATTACTACAGAGCACAATTGAAGAAATCCGAGAACCGATCAATTAGATGACACGGCATTATACCTGATAGGGCGGCTCTTGAAAAATAATAAATTCTCTGAGCTGGCTTGAAAACCCCAATCATTTAGTACTGGTTATGATAAACCATGAAGATCCAGCCAAGTTGGCTATTAAAGATCCATTTGTTCTTTGCAGAAGTTTTTCATCATACTTAACGGTGGCTCATCTTAAGAGACAAGACCTGCAAAAATAAACAAGACAGAATATATTCCGCATTGTTGTAAGGGCGGCTTGAAAAGCATAACCCGGAGATGTTAAAATCTTTCATAACATTGCTCCTTCTTTCATAATCTTGCTCTGATCCGGTTTGATAAGCCGGCATGACATGCGAATATGATGCAATGTATGATGCTATGTATGATGCAATGTATGCAACATTTTTGGCTTAAGAGCCGACCGATAGGGTCTGATAAGCTACACACGAAGGGTGAGAAGCCCCCTGGACGATCATGTTGACTTATCAACATTTTTGGCTTAAGAGCCGGCTATTAGGGTTTGATAAGCTACACCCGGAGGGTGGGAAGCCCCCTTAGACAACCAAGTTGACTTGTCAACTTATTTGGCTTAAAAGCCGGCCGATAGGGTCTGATAAGCTACACCCGGAGGGTGGGAAGCCCCCTGTACGGCTATGTTGGCTTGTCAACATTTTTGGCTTAAGAGCCGGCTGTTAGGGGTTGATAAGCTACACCCGGAGGGTGGGAAGCCCCCTTAGACAACCAAGTTGACTTGTCAACATTTTTGGCTTAAGAGTCGGCTGATAGGGTTTGATAAGCTACACCCGGAGGGTGGGAAGCCCCCTTAGACAACCAAGTTGACTTGTCAACTGTTTGGCTTAAAAGCCAGCCGATAGGGTCTGATAAGCTACACCCGGAGGGTGGGAGGCCCCCTGTACGGCTATGTTGACTTGTCAACATTTTTGGCTTAAGAGCCGGCTGTTAGGGTTTGATAAGCTACACCCAGAGGGTGGGAAGCCCCCTTAGACAATCAAGTTGACTTGTCAACTTTTTTGGCTTAAAAGCCGGTCGATAGGGTCTGATAAGCTACATCCGGAGGGTGGGAAGCCCCGTGTACGGCTATGTTGACTTGTTAACATTTTTGCACCATCTTGTAAGTCGCCATCTTGTAAGCAGCAATCTTGTATGAAGAAACAGCAGAAACTCCAAGTGATTTTATGATGATCCAATAAATCCGGGCACCTATGTTTGAATGGTGCATCACGACGGTTCGTATTCTTGGGCAACTTTTAATCTTCCGTCAATGATGTAATAGCCCTCAGGATTGGGTTTTCTCTTGCAAAGACCCGGGGTTCTCGTTGAAAACGACCAAATGTGTCTCGCCATGTCTGTAGCCTTCGAGTTTTAAGTTGACTCGAAGAGGCGGCTTGAGAATCTCCACTGAAGGTTCAGGTTGACCGGGGCGGGCTATAGATGATCCCGTATGATTTGTTTCAATAATCCGGTCGATGGTTCGTCCCGGCTGGTTGTTGAAGTGAACCAAACTGTAATGGCGACGATTTGTGCGTCTGTCCATTGGACGACATGTACTTGTGTATGCAGCCACTGGTGTGTTGATGTAGACATAAAAACCAGCCGCGACATTGTAAGCCGGTGTTGGTGTGAAAGATACCACGGCGTTGTAAGCCGGCGCAATCGGTGAGTCGCCCGTGGTATTGGAAACCAACACGGACGGTAAGTTGTCATGGCGTTGTAAGCCAGCGCAGACGCACAAGTCACCCACGACGTTGTAGGTTAGCACGAATAATGAGTCACCATGGCGTTTGACTGATGATATTGGCACGAACTCTGTACTCGTAACATATTGAATAATTCTCCTGCGCAAAAAATACTACAGGCAGAGTGATTGTTCGTAAAGAAATTAACATATGCTGATAATATAAATAGGGCAGATAGCACCTGATTTTTGTCGGATGATCGCAGACATTTTCTCTGATGAACACGGACATAGAGCCGGAGTACTACGGGTCCACCATTGTAGCACGAATTAACCTTTTTTTAGAGTCACCCGGTTCCCACTTCATATTCCTCGCGTGGCCAGCCGGGTCACAGGGAGCAATCGGTGGTGGGGGCTTGACTGGTCGGTGTGGCAGCTAGCATGGAACCGCTTGCAGAGTCGCCGGCGGCTCACGTGCTGCAGGCTAGGCAAAGTGGGGAACACCAAGCGGAGCCGGATCGAGGGGGCACCAAGCCATGACGGCAGAGACGAGAAAAGCGTCTCGATGGAGGAAAGACGAGGCTGGCTTGAGCCGACGTAGGAGCGCACGGTGTGATGGGCGCAGGAGAACGGGAGCAGCCAAGAGCCGGAGGAGGCGCAGCAGCAGAGGCTTGGCGGAGGCGGAGCCGGCGAGGCTGTAGAGGCCGGTGAGGGGAATCGAGCCGGCGAGGCGACTTAGGCGCGCAAGTGCGTTTGGTCAGGGTGAGGCGCGGACGTGGGTCGGCTCGGGGTCAGGCGCAGTAGGCAGCGACGACGGCACGCAGCGGTGACGTAGGCGGCGCGCGGCAGCTGTAGGAGCCACGTTGGAGGTGGGTGTTGGGGAACGTCGCATGGGAAACAAAAATTTTCCTACGCACACGCAAACCTATCCATGGTGATGAGCATCTACGAGAGGGAGAGTGGATCTACGTACCCTTGTAGATCGCTAAGCGGGAAGCGTTAAGAAACGCGATTGGTGTAGTCGAACTTCTTCGCGATCCAAATCGCCGAGCGTCCCGCGATCCAATTACGAACCGTCCCACGAACACATCATGATCTGTCCCGCGAACTCATCACGATCCGTCTCACGATCTTGATCACGATCTGTCCCACGAACTCATCACGATCCGTTCCGTGATCACATCACGAACCGTCTCGCGATCTCGATCATGGTCCTTCCGATCTAGCGCCGAACGGACGGCACCTCCGCGTTCAGCACACGTGCAGCTTGATGACGATCTCCACCGTCTCGATCCAGCGAGAGGAGGTGGAGAGGAGAGAGAGTTCACCGGCAGCGTGACGGTGCTCCGGTGATGATGGTGGAGCAATTCTGGCAGGGCTTCGCCTAAGCGCTGCAGAAAACCGATCTAGAGGAGAAACTATGCACCGGTGTAACGGGTAGCACGTGGCCGGAAATTCTGTCCAAAAACCACCCAATCCACTAGTATATATAGGAGGAGAGGAGAGGAGAGGCATCCAAGTCCTTTGGGTCAGCCGAAATAGGAGGTGGGAAGCAATCCTACTTCACCTCCAATCCTAGTTGGAGTAGGATTGCCTCCTATTGGCTGATTTTCCACTTTTTGCTTTAGGACTTTCTCTCCTGCGCCATGGGCCTTTGTGGCTGTTTTACCAGCCCACTAAGGGCTGGTTATTATTTTCCCACAGCCCATGGACCTCTTGGGGTCGAAATACCCCTCCCGGAGGCCTCCCGGTACACTACCGGCACTCCCGGTACACTACCGGCACTCCCGGTACACTACCGATGAGCCCGAAACTTTTCTGGAAACCAAACTGGGACTACCTATATATGAATCTTTACCTCCGGACCATTCCGGAGCTCCTCGTGGCGTCCGGGATCTCATCCGGGACTCCGAACAAACTTCGGTCACCACCATACATAACTCTACACTACCGAAACGTCACCGAACCTTAAGTGTGCAGACCCTGCGGGTTCGAGAACTATGTAGAGATGACCGAGACACCTCTACGGTCAATAACCAATGGCGGGACCTGGACGTCCACATTGGTTCCTACATATTCTACGAAGATTTTTATCGGTCGAACCTCTATGTCAAGGATTCAGTTAATCCCGTATAACGTTCCCTTTGTTCTTTGGTATTTTACTTGCCCGAGATTCGATCGTCGGTATCTCCATACCTAGTTCAACCTTGTTACCGGCAAGTCTCTTTACTCGTTCCGTAATACAAGATCCCGCAACTAACAATTAGTCACATTGCTTGCAAGGCTTATTGTGATGTTGCATTACCGAGTGGGCCCCGAGATACCTCTCCGTCACACGGAGTAACAAATCCCAGTCTCGATCCATGCCAACTCAACAGACACCATCGGAGATACCTGTAGAGCACCTTTATAGTCACCCAGTTACGTTGCGACGTTTGATACACACAAGGCACTCCTCCGATATCTGTGAATTGCATGATCTCATGGTCATAGGAACACATACTTGACAAGCGGAAAACAGTAGCAATAAACTGACACGATCATATGCTACGTTTGCAGTTTGGGTCTTGTCCATCACATCATTCTCCTAATGATGTGGCCCCGTTATCAAATGACATCTCATGTCCATGGCTAGGAAACCTTAACCATCTTTTTATCAACGAGCTAGTCTATTAGAGGCATACTAGGGACATGGTTTTGTCTATGTATCCACACATGCATCTAAGTCTCCGATCAATACAATTATAGCATGGATAATAAACGATTATCATGAACAAGGAAATATGATAATAACTAATTTATTATTGCCTCTAGGGCATATTTCCAACAGTGCGCGTCGCGGCCGGCTCGACGAGCGGTGGCCGACCGCGGGGCAAGCGGAGTCCATGCCGGCTTGAGGTGAGGCAAAGCGTAGCGGCGGAGGTTGGGTTGCCGCGACGGTAAGATGACGCGGCAGCTCTCTACAGGAAGCGGAACGGCTCGCGGCAGCAGTCCAGGGGGCGATTGCCCGCGCGGCAACGCAGCGGAGGTGGAGCCAGGGGTGGTTCGGTGCGGCGAAGGTGGAGCCAGCCAGGCAGAGCAGCACGGGCGAGGCAGAGAACCCGGCCTGTGCGCTCGCGTGCGCGAGGGTGAGGTGGTGCGGAGTAGAGGCGGAGGCGACGTCGTGGCCGGCTCGACGAGCGGTGGCCGAGCCAGCACACACAGGGAGGCGGAAGCGGACTGGTTAAGTCCGAGTCGGTCTGGCCTTCTCAGGGCCACGCGAGGCCGGTGCAAACGAGGTCGCGACGGCTCATGGACGAGGCCGAGTCAAGGATGGCTCGGAGAAACGCCTGACGGGAGGTGTTGTTGGTGGACGCAGTATGAGTGACAAGACCAATCTGGGTTTACGGTCAGGGTGTTCGCCTCTATCAAAATCCTTTAACTTTTATTGCAAGGCATCAGATCGGATTTGAGGATAGCAGTGGTAGGACCGACAATTTAGACATCCAACACACAACTGCCATGGAAAAAATCTCCGGGGCTCAATCTTGGAATTGGAGCCTATTTAGATTACCTGCGCTGACTCTTCTTCAACTGACCGATGGCGAGCCTTTCGATACCTAGAACGGATCTCTCCAATAACACAACACCACCGTGCCTCGTCCCACGATGGGCGCCAACTATCGTGGTTTGTCACGGCAGATGTCCGGGTGAACGGACTTGGATTCGAGGCGAAGACGCAACTATTTGGCGGCTTGAAGGGGTTGATCGGAATCGAGAGACACGGAGTTTACCCAGGTTCGGCCCCTCCGATGGAGGTAAAGCCTACGTCCTGCTTGTCTGGTATTGATGATGAAGAAGATCTCTCGGTTACAAGGGTGTTGTTTGCTACCTCTAATCACAAGAGTCTCTAATCTGTCTATCTCTAATCTCTTGTGTGTGTCTAAACTTGTGGACTTGTGAACTTGTCCCTTCTAGGGGTGCTCTACCCCTCCTTATATAAGTGGAGAGGATAGGTTTACAAACAGAGTCCTACTAGGAGTAGGATTAGGACTAGTCTCTCTAGAATCCTATTCCGGGTCTTGTTTTCTTCGGCAGAGAGTCTTTCTCTTTTTGGGCCTTCTCTTGTGAGCCGCCTGGCGCCGGCTCACATGCCGGATCTTGGGCCTGGCCGTCCTGCGACCCGCCTTCCGGTTCACCAATAAAACGTCATGTCTTTATCGGGTCTCCTATGAGTCGCCAGGCCGGGTCGTGCCGCGGGGTATATCCCCGACAATGACCATAGAGGAATGAGCAACAGAAGTGTGAGAAAATGACACTGATTGCAGTTGGCAGCATCAATAATTACTGTAAGCTAAAAACACACAACTGTGTGAACCCATATATGAATGCAAACGATTGTAGAGAAAACATACCTGAATTACATACATGTACAAAAATTGCATCCATCCCAATTTCTATGCATAACTCAAAGAATATTTATATGCATTCATCCCAAGAATAGTTGTCTACGGTGGATCCTGAAGGGCGGTCTGAACCCAAGCATGACCAATCAAACCAGCACCCTGCGTCTCAAAAATTTCACTCCATTATCTTTGGTCACATGTGTCCTGCAATGATCTCCGTCTCTGTATAGGTGTCTACGGTGGAGCCTAAAGCGGGGTCTGAACCCAAGCATGACCAATCAAACCAGCACCGTGCACATATAAGAAACTACTGGCGCGAGAGAAACGCTGCACCGCGCCCGTGACCGTTTCTGTATGTATTTTATCAAAATAGTCAAGATTATGTAATAAAATAAAATATAAAAGAGAACACAAATTCTGTCTTTATCCGTAATCTATGAAGTCACGTAACGAACGCTAAACGATTTAACAAATTAAGCAAACCGGCGAGGCTATTAATATCTTTTCATATAAGTATTGGTTTTTGTTCTGGTAATTGTTAGTGAACTGTTCGCTGATGTCGTGGTGTAAAATTGGGCAGTAATCGGTCAAGAATTTACTTTCATCACGAATTACTGATCATGCAAATATTTTTTTTTGGCCTATTGTTTTGTGACTCGGCAGCATCATCACTGAAAAGGATCAGGAGACGATTAAGACAGCTTTACGTGTGTACGCCGGTGGAGAAAAATGATGTGCAAAAGAATCCTGAAACTTAACCCTAAATATATAAAAGGTCCTAGTTTTATTAACAACATACGTATTTTTCTCTCCGGTGGAACCTCAGAAAAATAAAGAAATTATTAAATTATATGGAAGCACTGTTCAACGGGTACTGTTTTCTGTTGGTACTGTTCATGCATTTACAAACCTTTGATGTAAAAAAGTTTTCTGTTCACACGAGGTTATTCCTAGTACTGTTCATTGATGTTGATGTAAATGAATAGTAGAGGTTTAGAAAAACTTAAAAAAAACAGAAAAAGCAAAGCCTTGCCACTTTAGTGTAGTAACTTAAAGGAGAACACAAATTCTGTCTTTATCCGTGATCAATGTAGGCACGTAAGGAACACTAAATGATTTAACAAATTAAGCAAACCGCCAGGCTATTAGTATCTTTTCATATAAGTTCTGTTTTTTGTTCTAGTAATTGTTAGTGAACTGTTCGCTAATGTCGTGGTGTAAAGTTGGACAGTAATCGGTCAAGAATTTATTTTCATCACGAATTACTGATCATGCAAATATATTGTTTTGGCCAACTGTTTTGTGATTCGGCAGCTCCATCAGGGATCAGGAGACGATTAAGACAGCTTTGCGTCGGTACGTGGGTGGAGAAAAATGATGTGTTAAAAATCCTAAAACTTAACCTTAAATATGTGAAAGGTCCTGGTTTTATTAACAACATGCGTATTTTTTCTCCCGTGGAACCTCAGAAAAAATAAGGAAAATTACATTATTTGGAAGCGCTGTTCAACGGGGCACTGTTTGCTGTTGGTACTGTTCATGCGTTTACAAAACTTTGATGTAAAAAGTTTGTTGTTTACACGTTGTTATTCCTAGGACTGTTCATTGATGTTGATGTAAATGAATAGTAGAGGTTTAAAAAAACTCAAAGAAAAACAGAAAAAGCAAAGCCTTGCCACTTTAGTATAGTAACTTATTGGTCGTCGGCAATGGCATAGTTGGACCATCTTCGAACATGATGGAGAGCAGTGGAGGGGAGGGGCACCGCCGCTCAGTTTGCCATCTCTGAGCTGCTGCCAAGTTGATGTCGCTCGGCTCCGCACACAAAAATGACAGCTATATCAAAAGTTCACAACACAGCGGAATTCCTCCCTTCTTCCGCCGACTCCCTCTCGGTCAACTACAACACGTGGCAGCGGTGACCCATCGCTATCTAGGAGGTTGCCATGGAAATTATAGGAACTCGACGGTGAGCCGCAGGAGGCCACCGAGATCCACCACCACGGGAACTATCCCTTGTTCCGTTGATGGGGACGTGAGAGTCATTGTTGGAAATACGAGCATTTATAATAAAATAAACAGCTGATAAAACAAGATTGTAGTAAAAAGGACAACACTAATCATGCGACTTAAAGAAGAATATGCCATAATAAGATGAACAAAACTTATCAGAAAAACTGAAGTATAGTAGGTGAATATTATGTGAACATGTGAATTATATCGAAACATAGGTAGAATAGAAACTAGACCAAGTAATTCTAACAGAACTTCGAACATGGAAAACATGAATACGTACTGAGCGGTGGCAGAAGCCGGGTTGGCGTTGACGTCATCACCGGCCATGTCGTCGAAGAGGTTGTTGATGTTGGGGAAGAAGTCGTCGTTTGGGAAGTGATTGTCGGTATCTGTGGCGTCCGTGATGAAGAAGCCAGTAGTCGCGCCGAGCGCTCTCCAAAAACCTTATCACCCTTCTCCCGTACAGAACTCAAAGCGGTGGGGTTTCGGAGGCCTACTGTCCCGACCCGCGGTGCACATCGCAAGGCGGGATGGGGAAGAACCTAGCAGCAGCTCAGAGTTTGGAACTTGTGGGCGTGAGGAAGAAGAAGTTCTGGTGCCTTTCTGGAGAGGAGCGACCTTCCTTTTATAGGCACAAAAGAAGGAGGCGAACAGGCATCGACGGGAGGCGAAACAAAAGAGGGAGATGAAACGAAGAGGCAGCAGCCGAAGGGTGCAGCGTCGTATTCAATCCCGAGTGACCTTTCAACTCCCGAGTGACCTTTCGTATACCAGTCGTGCGTGACAAAAATTTAGACATTGGCTCGGCTCATTCCCGCAACCTGCGACGCGGCGCGGCGCGTCGTGACGTAACGTGACATGGCGTGGCGGGCGGCGGAGGAGGAGCGCGCGTGTATGTCCCTCTTGTTTTCATGCTCATACATGTGGAGAAACATCCTCCCTTATAAGGAGGTCCGACTCCTACTAAACTAGCAATGTGAGACTAAACTTTTGTCCCACCTCTTGCCTTGCACGAATGGGCTTAGTGGCCCTCTAGGATTTATTAGGAATTCTGAAAATTGGTATTGGGCTGGCCCCATTTTTAGAGCAAATTCCAGCAATCCCCCACCAGATCCAAGAGGCACACAATTTTTTTTTGTTCCAAAACACTGTTTATATACCGATACTGCAGTGGAGACTGTTAAGTTGAACTTTCACCTAGAACTCTATGCTACACTAGTAAGCAACTTGAACAGTGGACTATGCCTTGAACTACAAGTTTTCTACGAATCTAGCTTCACACAAAGCCTTGACTGATACTAGGCTGCCATGGGTCTTCCCTGCGGGTGGAGCTTATGCGTCATACTCCGAAACCTTTCATGAGTTTACTAGAGAGCACCCTACTCTCATAGATTGCGATGTTAACAATCAGACTCATATAGGTGTGTTCTTCAAAAGATGTTCTGTAGGACAACGTCTCTGCTTAGATAAGCCACTTAGAACACATTAAGATTTATATCAACCTGCCATGCAGATTAGGAAAGCATTGCATCTTCATGGAGTGGCATTATTAGTAGTAAGGATACTTTCCTCTCAGTTGACCAACAGCTTGTCTTCCACATCTAATTCACGGGATCTCCGATCACATAGAATAGGTTGCCACTATGAACAACTCATGTTGTGGGTCCATACCCATCTCCTTCGATGCATTATCTATCACATTACGTGATAGACCCTTGGTAAAAGGATCTGCCAGATTTAGACGTTTGGATATAATCCAATGCAATAACTCCAGAGTTTCTCATTTTCCTCATAGAATTTAACCTTCTCTGAACATGTCTTGATGACTTCATATTATCATTTGAACTACTCACTTTGGTGATCGCAGTTTGATTGTCGCAGTTCATAAGAATACCCGGTACAGGTTTCTCCACAACCAGTAAGTCATTCAAGAGCCGACAAAGCCAATCTGCTTCGACCGTAGCTGTATCTAGTGCTGTGAGTTCTGCTTCCATTGTTGACCTCGTTAAGATGGTCTGCTTGCAAGACTTCCAAGAAACAACGCCACCACCATGAGTGAATACATATCCGCTCGTGGCCTTTATCTCATCACCATCATAGATCCAGTTTGAGTCACTATACCCTTCAATCACCTTTGGGTACCCAGTGTAGTGAATTCCATAGCTCGTAGTGCCCTTCAAATAGCGCATCACTCTTTCTAGAGCTTTCCAGTGATCATCTCCCGGTTTTGAGACAAACCAACTCAGTTTGGTAACAGCAAAAGAGATGTCAGGTCTCGTGGCACTGGCTAAATACATAAGTGAGCCAATAATTTGAGAGTATTTCAATTGATCTCTAGCAATTCTTCGATTCTTTCGAAGTAACACGCTAGCATCATAAGGTGTCGGAGAGGGCTTGTAGTCACTATAACCAAAGCGACTCAAGATCTTTTCCACATAGTGAGATTGAAGCAATGTAATCCCACCATCATCATCTCTCAACAGCTTGATATTTAAAATAACATCAGCTACTCCTAAATCCTTCATCTCAAAACAATGAGATGGGAAATTCTTGACCTCCTCAATGACGTTCAGATTTGTTCCGAAAATCAGTATGTCATCAACATATAGGCAAAGGATAACTCCCTCACCCCCACCATGGCGATA
Source organism: Hordeum marinum (assembly GCA_022496015.1). Taxonomy (NCBI): domain Eukaryota; kingdom Viridiplantae; phylum Streptophyta; class Magnoliopsida; order Poales; family Poaceae; genus Hordeum; species Hordeum marinum. Next base: position 450,588,930 of record CM039673.1, on the reverse strand, counting down.
GTACACACATTTGTCAGCTTCGTTTACAACAAAGCCTGCAGTTGTTAAAGTTCTTTCAAACTTCTCATGCCACTGCTTAGGTGCTTGTTTGAGTCCATACAAAGACTTCAACAATCTGCACACTTTTCCTTCCTGACCGTCCACTATAAACCCATCAGGTCGTTCCATGTAAATTTCCTCATCCAACTCTCCATTCAAGAAAGTTGTCTTAACATCCATTTGATGAACGAGAAGACCATGTGAGGCAGCTAGTGATAGTAACACTCGAATAGTGGTCAGTCGAGCCACAGGTGAATAAGTATCAAAGAAGTCTTCACCTTCCTTTTGGGTATAACCCTTGGCCACGAGCCTTGCCTTATACTTCTCAATAGTACCATCAGGCCTAAGCTTTTTCTTGAATACCCATTTGCACCCTATAGGTTTGCACCCATAAGGTCTATCTGTTATCTCCCAAGTTTCATTTGCCAAAATGGAATCCATCTCACTACGGACAGCTTCCTTCCAATAGTCAGCGCCTTGAGATGCACAGGCCTCTAAAATAGAACTGGGAGTGTCGTCTATGAGATATACAAGAAAATCATCACCAAAGGACTTTAAAGTCCTCTGTCTCTTGCTCCTTTTAGGAGTCTCGTCATTGTCCTCCACGGGATCTTCAAGACGTTGTGTCGAAATGATAGGTTCTGAAATTTCAACTACATCTTGACTCGATGAACTAGACAACTCTTGATTTGATGAGCTACCCATATCCTTCATGGGAAAGATATCTTCAAAGAAGGTCGCATCATTCGACTCCATGATTGTACCGATGCGCATGTCCGATACCTCAGATTTTACAATCAAGAATCTATAACCAATGCTATGAAAAGCATAGCCCAAGAAAACACAATCTACAGTTTTTGGTCCAAGCTTTTGCTTCTTTGGAATTGGTATATTTGTTGGGGAACGTTGCATGGGAAACAAAAAATTTCCTACGCACACGCAAGATCTATCCATGGTGATGAGCATCTACGAGAGGGAGAGTGAATCTACAAACCCTTGTAGATCGCTAAGCAGGAAGCATTAAGAAACGCGGTTGGTGTAGTCAAACGTCTTCGCGATCCAAATCGCCGAGCGTCCCGCAATCCCATCATGATCCGTCCCGTGATCTCATCACAATCCGTCTCGCGATCTCATCACGATCCGTCCCGCGATCGAATCACGAATCGTCTTGCGATCTTGATAACGGTCCTTCCGATCTAGCGCCGAACGGACAGCACCTCCGCGTTCAGCACACGTACAGCTCGATGATGATCTCCACCTTCTTGATCCAGCAAGAGGGAGAGAAGAGGTAGACGAGTTCTCTGGCAGCGCGACGGCGTTGCGGTGATGGTGGTGAAGGAATTCCAGCAGGGCTTCGCCTAAGCATTGTTGAAAACCGATGTAGAGGAGAAAATGATCTAGAGGAAGAAGAGGGAAGCACGTGGTAACTATGATTAGCTCTTCCCTCTAAATACTCTAGTATATATAGGAGGGAGGGAGGGGAGGAGGCAGCCTCAAACCCTCAAGATCTGGCTGAAATTGGAGGTGGAGGAGTCCTACTCCAACCCTATTAGGAGTAGGATTCCTCCTTTCCACTTGGAAACTCTTTCCACCTCTCCACCTTTGGATTTTTTCCTTCTCAAACCTCATGGGCTTTAGTGGAGGCGTTGGCCAGCCCACCAGGGGCTGGTTTGTCTCCTCACACAGCCCATGAGTCCCCTCGGGGCGTGACACCCCTCCCGATGATCCTCCGGTACCCTCCCAGCACTCTCGGTACACTACCGATGAGCCCAAAACTTTTCCGGTGATCAAAACAGGACTTCCTATATATCAATCTTTACCTCTGGACCATTCTGGAGCTCCTTGTGACGTCCGAGATATCATCCGGGACTCCGAACAACCTTCGGTCACCACCATACACAACTCTATACTATCGAAACATCACCGAACCTAAAGTGTGCAGACCCTACGGGTTCGAGAACTATGTAGACATGACTGAGACACCTCTATGGTCAATAACCAATAGCGGGACTTGGATGCCCATATTGATTCCTACATATTCTACGAAGATCTTTATCGGTCGAACCTCTATGTCAAGGATTCAGTTAATCCCATATGATGTTCCCTTTGTTCTTCGGTATGTTACTTCCCGAGATTCGATCGTCAGTATCCCCATACCTAGTTCAACCTCGTTACCGGCAAGTCTCTTTACTCATTCCGTAATACAAGATCCCGTGGCTAACACTTAGTCACATTGCTTGCAAGGCTTATTGTGATGTTGTATTACCGAGTGGGCCCTGTGATACCTCTCCGTCACACGGAGTAACAAATCCCAGTCTTGATCCGTGCCAACCCAACAGACACCCTCGGAGATACCTGTAGAGCACCTTTATAGTCACCCAATTACGTTGCAATGTTTGATACACACAAGGTACTCCTCCGGTGTCAGTGAGTTGCATGATCTCATGGTCATAGGAACAGATACTTAACATGCAGAAAACAGTAGCAATAAACTGACACGATCATATGCTACGTTTGTAGTTTGGGTCTTGTCCATCACATCATTCTCCTAATGATGTGATCCCGTTATCAAATGACATCTCATGTCCATGGCTAGGAAACCTTGACCATCTTTGATCAACGAGCTAGTCTATTAGAGGCATACTAGGGACACGGTGTTGTCTATGTATCCACACATGTATCTAAGTTTCCAATCAATACAATTATAGCATGGATAATAAACGTGTTGGAAATATGCCCTAGAGGCAATAATAAATTAGTTATTATCATATTTCCTTGTTCACGATAATCATTTATTATCCATGCTATAATTGTATTGATCGGAGACTTAGATGCATGTGTGGATACATAGACAAAACCATGTCCCTAGTAAGCCTCTAATAGACTAGCTCGTTGATCAAATATGGTTAAGGTTTCCTGGCCATGGACATGAGATGTCATTTGATAACGGGATCACATCATTAGGAGAATCGTGTGATGGACAACACCCAAACTACAAACGTAGCATATGATCGTGTCAGTTTATTGCTACTGTTTTCTGCATGTCAAGTATCTGTTCCTATGACCATGAGATCATGCAACTCACTGACACCGGAGGAGTGCCTTGTGTGTATCAAACGTCGCAACGTAACTGGGTGACTATAAAGGTACTCTACAGGTATCTTCGAGGGTGTCTCTTGGGTTGGCATGGATCAAGACTAGGATTTGTTACTCGGTGTGACGGAGAGGTATCTCAGGGCCCACTCGGTAATACAACATCACAATAAGCCTTTCAAGCAATGTGACTAAGTGTTAGTTGCGGGATCTTGTATTACAGAACGAGTAAAGAGACTTGTCGGTAACGAGGTTGAACTAGGTATGGAGATACCAACGATCGAATCTCGGGCAAGTAACATACCGAAGAACAAAGGGAACATCATACGGGATTAACTGAATCCTTGACATAGAGGTTCGACCAATAAAGATCTTCGTAGAATATGTAGGAATCAATATGGGAATCCAGGTCCTACTATTTGTTATTGACCGTAGAGGTGTCTCGGTCATGTCTACATAGTTCTCGAACCCGCAGGGTCTGCACACTTAAGGTTTGGTGATGTTTTGGTAGTATAGAGTTATGTATGGTGGTGACCGAAGGTTTTTCGGAGTCCCAGATGAGATCCCAGACATCACGAGGAGCTTCGGAATGGTCCGGACGTAAAGATTCATATATAGGAAGTCCTGTTTTGGTCGCCGGAAAAGTTTCGGGCTTATCGGTAGTGTACCGGGATTGCCGCTAGTGTACCGGGAGACCACCGGGAGGGGTATTTCGACCCAAGAGGCTTCATGGGCTGTGGGAGAATAAATACCAGACTTTTGTGGGCTGGTGGAAGTCCCACACAAGGCCCATGTGGCTAGGGAGGAAAAGCCCAAAGGGAAAAAGGTGGAAAAAGGCCAAAAAGGAGGAATCCTAGTACTACTAGGATTGGAGGAGGAGTCCTCCTCTCCTCCCCACTTCGGCCGAACCAAGGAGGCTTGGGCCTTGCACCAAGTCCTGTCCTTCCTCCCTCTTATATATACTGGAGGTTTTAGGGTTTTTGCACAGAATTTTCAGCCACGTGCTGCCCGTTCCTCTAGTACATAGTTTCTCCTCTAGATCGGATTTTTGCAGTGCTTAGGCGAAGCCCTGCCGGAATAGCTCCACCACCATCGCCGGAGCGCCGTCACGCTGCCGGAGAACTCTTCTTCCTCTCTACTCCCTCTTGCTGGATCAAGACGGCGGAGATCGTCATCAAGCCGTACGTGTGCTGAACGCGGAGGTGTCGTCCGTTTGGCGCTAGATCGGAAGGACTGTGATCAAGATCGCGAGACGGATCGTGTTGAGTTCGCGGGACAGATCGTGATGAGTTCGCGGGACAGATCGTTATTGGATCACGGGATGGATCGTGATGAGATCACGGGACGCTCGGCGATTTGGATCGCGAAGACGTTTGACTACACCAACCGCGTTTCTTAATGCTTCCCGCTTAGCGATCTACAAGGGTATGTAGATCCACTCTCCCTCTCGTAGATGCTCATCACCATGGATAGGTCTTGCGTGAACGTAGGAATTTTTTTGTTTCCCATGCGACGTTCCCCAACAAAACGATTATCACGAACAAGGAAATATGATAACAACCAATTTATTATTGCCTCTAGGGCATATTTCCAATAGTCTCCCACTTGCACTAGAGTCAATAAACTAGTTCACATCACCATGTGTTTCGCATTGTTATGAATCTAACACCCAATGAGTTCTGGGGCTTGATCATGCTTTGCATGTGAGAGAGTTCTTTTAGTCAACGGGTCTACGACATTCAGATTCGTGTGTACTTTGGAAATCTCTATGTCATACTGTAGACACTGCTACCACACTACACTTGGATCTATTCCAAATGGCTGCTCCACTATACGTATCCGGATTGCTACTAAGAGTCGTTCGGATTAGTGTTAAAGCTTGCATCGACGTAACTCTTTACGACGAACCCTTTATTACCTCCATAATCGAGAAACATTTCCTTAGTCTTTTAGTCACTAAGGAAATGTTTTGATTCCATCTGTCCAGTGATCCACTCCTAGATTACTCTTGTACCCCTTGACGGACTCATGGCAAGGCACACATAGGTGCGGTACATAGCATGGCATACCATTTAGAGCCTATGGCTAAATCATAGGGGACGACCTTCGTCCTTTCTATTTCTTCTGCCGTGGTCAAGCTTTGAGTCTTACTCAACTTCACACCTTACAAATCAGGCGAGAACTCCTTCTCCGACTGATCCATTTTCAACTCTTTCAAAATCTTGTCAAGGTATGCACTCATTGAAAGTCTCATCAGGCATCTTGATCTATCTCTATAGATCACGATGCCCAACAATTAAGTAGCTTTATCCAGGTCTTCCTTTGAAAAACTCTTTTCACACAACGTTTATGCTTTCTAGAAATTCTACATCATTTCCGATCACCAATATGTCATTCACATATGCTTATCATAAACTCTATAGTGCTCCCACTCACTTTATTGTATATACAAGTTTCTCATAAACTTTGTATGGACTCAAAAACTTTGATCACCTCATCAAAGCATATATTCCAACTCCGAGATGCTTGCTCTAGCCCATAGAAGGATTGCTGGAGCTCGCACACCTTTTAGCATCCTTTAGGATTGACAAAATCTTCTGGTTGTATCACATACAACCTTTCCTCAAGTAAACCATTAAGGAAACAATGTTTTGATTCCATCTGCCAGATTTCATAATCGAAAAATGCAACAACTGCTAACATAATTCCAACAGACTTTAGCATCGCTACGAGTGAGAAAGTCTCATCGTAGTCAACTTTTTCGGAAACTTCTTTGCGAGAAGTCGAGCTTTATAAATGGTGACATTTAGCATTTGCGTCTGTCTTCATTTTAAAGGTCCATTTGTACTCGATGACCTGCCGTCCAACGAGCAAGTCTACCAAAGTCTATACGTCGTTTTCATACATGGATCCGTTCTTGGATTTCATGGCCTCTAACCATTTGTCGGAATCCGGGCCCATCATCGCTTCTCGATAGCTCGTAGGTTCATCATTGTCCAACAACATGACCTCTAAGGCAGGGTTGTCGTACCACTCAGGACCAGTACATGTCCTTGTCGACCTACGAGGTTCGATAGTAACTTGATCCGAATCTTCATCATCATCATCATTAACTTCCTCTTAAACTAACGTAGGCTTCACAGAAACATCTTCTTGTGCTGCGCTACTCTCTCATTGAAACAAAGGTTCAATAACCTCATCAAGTTCTATCTTCCTCCCACTCAATTCTTTCGAGAGAAACTTTTTCTCAAGAAAGGACCCAGTTTTAGCAACAAACATTTTATGCTTGGATCTCAGATAGAAGGCTCACCCAACTGTTCTTAGGGTATTCTATGAAGATGCATTTGTCCGCTTTGGGTTCGAGCTCGTTAGGTGAAAACATTTTTCGCACAAGCGTCGCAGCCCCAAACATTAAGAAATGACAGCTTAGGTTTCTATCAAACCATAATTCACATGGTGTCATCTCAACGGATTTAAATGGTGCCCTATTTAAAGTGAATGTAGTTGTCTCTAATGCATAACCCCAAAATTATAGTAGCAAAATGATAAGAGACATCATAGCACGCACCATATCCAGTAGAGTACGACTATGACGTTCAGACACACCATCACACTATGGTGTTGCAGGTGGCGTGAGTTGTGAAACAACTTTCACGTTGTCTAAAGTTGTATGCCAAACTCGTAACTCAGATATTCATCTCCACGATCATATCGTAGACATTTTTATCTTCTTGTCACGATGATATTAAACTTCACTCTGAATTTGCTTGAACTTTTCAAACGATTCAGACTTGTGTTTTATTAAGTAAATATACTCATATATACTCAAATCATCAGTGAAGGCAAGAAAATAACGATATCCATTGCACACTACGACACTCACTGGACCGTATACATCAACATGTATCATTTCCAATAAGTCAATTGCCCGTTCCGAAAAACGGGGTTTTAGTCATCTTGTCCAAGAGGCATGGTCCGCATGTCTCAACCGATTCAAATCGAATGAGTCCAAAGATCCATCAGCATGGAGTTTCTTCATGCGATTTATACCAATATGACATTTAGCGGTAGTGCCACAACTATGTGGTACTATCATTATTAACTTTGTATCTTTTGACATCAATGTTATGAACATGTGTATTACTACGATCAAGATTCAACAAACCATTCTTACTGGGTGCATCACCATTGAAGGTATTATTCATGTAAACAGAATAACTATTATTCTCTAACTTAAATGAATAATTGTGTTGGAATAAACATGATCTAATCATGTTCATGCTCAACGCAAAACACCAAATAACATTTATTTAGGTTCGTCACTAATCCCGAAGCTAGAGAGAGCGTGCGATGTTGATCACATCATCCTTGGAAACATTTCCACCACACATCGTCACCTCACCCTTAGCTAGTTCTCCGTTTATTCCATAGCTTTTATTTCGAGTTACTAACATTTAGCAACTGAACCGGTATCCAATACCCTGGTGCTACTAGGAGTACTAGCAAGGTACACATTAATAACACGTATATCAAATATACTTCTGTCAACGTTGTCAGCCTTCTTATCTACCAAGTATCTAGGGTTGTTCCGCTTCAGCGACCGCTCTCCTCATAATGGAAGCACTTAGTCTCGGGTTTGGGTTCAACTTTGGGTTGCTTCACTAGAGCAGCAACTGACTTGCCATCCATGAAGTTTCCCTCCTTGCCCTTGCCCTTCTCGAAACTAGTGGTTTTACTAACCATCAACACTTGACTCTCCTTCTTGATTTCTACCTTCGTGGTGTCAAACATCGTGAATAGCTCAGGGATTATTATTTCTATCCCTGGCACTTTATAGTTCATCACCAAGTTCTAGTAGCTTAGTGACAGTGACTTGGAGAACTATATCAATCACAATCTTATCTGGAAGATCAACTCCCACTCGATTCAAGCGATTGTAGCACCCAGACAATCTGAGCACATGCTCAATGATTGAGCTACTTTCTTTCATCTTGCAGGGAAAGAATCTTGTTGGAGATCTCATATCTCACAACTCGGGCACGAGCCGGAGATCCTCATTTCAGCTCTTAGAACATCTCATATATTCCGTGACGTTCAAAACGTTTCGGAGCCTCAATTCTAAGCCGTAATGCATGACGCACTAAACTATCAAGTAGTCATCAGAACGTGCCTGTCAGATGTTCACAACATCTACAGACGATGCTAGAGGAGTTGGCGCACCGAGCGGGGCATTAAGGACATAAGCCTTCTGTGCAGCAATGAGGACAATCCTCAGATCACGGACCCAGTCCGCAATATTGCTACAATCATCTTTCAACCCTATTTCTCTACGAACATATAAAAATACAAGGGATCTACAACGCGAGCAAGTAATCTACAACATAATTTGCAAAGACACAACTGACTATGTTCATGATAACGAGTTCAATTAATCATATTACTAAAGAACTCCCACTCAAATTGACATCCCTCCGGTCATTCGAGTGATACATGATCCAAATTCACCAACTCAAGTACGATCATCACGTGAGTTGAGGTGGTTTCAATGGTGAACATCATCATGTTGATCATATCTACTATATGACTCATGTTCGACCTTTCGGTCTCTTGTGTTCCGAGGCCATGTCTATACATGCTAGGCTCGTCAAGTTTAACCCGAGTGTTCTGCATATGCAACACTGGCTTACACCCGTTGTTTGTGAACGTAGAGTCTATCACACCCGATCATCACGTGGTGTCTCGACATGACGAACTTTCGCAACGGTGCACACTCATGCCATTTCTTAGGTGCCTATTAGAGTCTGCAGTTGTTAAAGTTCTTTCAAAGCCTGCAGTTGTTAAAGTTCTTTCAAACTTCTCATGCCACTGCTTAGGTGCTTGTTTGGGTCCATACAAAGACTTCAACAATCTGCACACTTTTCCTTCCTGGCCGTCCACTATAAACCCATTAGGTCGTTCCATGTAAATTTCCTCATCCAACTCTCCATTCAAGAAAGTTGTCTTAACATCCATTTGATGAACGAGAAGACCATGTGAGGCAGCTAGTGATAGTAACACTCGAATAGTGGTCAGTCGAGCCACAGGTGAATAAGTATCAAAGAAGTCTTCACCTTCCTTTTGGGTATAACCCTTGGCCATGAGCCGTGCCTTATACTTCTCAATAGTACCATCAGGCCTAAGCTTTTTCTTGAATACCCCTTTGCACCCTATAGGTTTGCACCCATAAGGTCGATCTGTTATCTCCCAAGTTTCATTTCCCTAAATGGAATCCATCTCACTACGGACCGCTTCCTTCCAGTAGTCAGCGTCTTTAGATGCACAGGCCTCTGAAATAGAACTGGGAGTGTCATCTAGGAGATATACAAGAAAATCATCACGAAAGGACTTTAAAGTCCTCTGTCTCTTTCTCCTTTTAGGAGTCTCATCATTGTCCTCCACGGGATCTTCACGACATTGTGTCGAAATGATAGGTTCAGAAATTTCAACTACATCTTGACTCGATGAACTAGACAACTCTTGATTTGATGAGCTACCCATATCCTTCATGGGAAAGATATCTTCAAAGAAGGTCGCATCATTCGACTCCATGATTGTACCGACACGCATGTCCGATACCTCAGATATTACAATCAAGAATCTATAACCAATGCTATGAAAAGCATAGCCCAAGAAAATACAATCTATAGTTTTTGGTCCAAGCTTTTGCTTCTTTGGAATTGGTATATTTGTTGGGGAACGTTGCATGGGAAACAAAACGATCTAGAGGAAGAAGAGGGCAACACATGGTAATTAGGATTAGCTCTTCCCTATAAATCCTCTAGTATATATAGGAGGGAGGGAGGGGAGGAGGCAGCCTCAAACCCTCGAGATCTGGCTGAAATTGGAGGTGGAGGAATCCTACTCCAATCCTATTAGGAGTAGGATTCCTCCTTTCCACTTGGAAACTCTTTCCACCTCTCCACCTTTGGATTTTTTCCTTCTCAAACCTCATGGGCTTTAGTGGAGTCTTTTGCCAGCCCACCAGGGGATGGTTTGTCTCCTCCCACAGCCCATGAGTCCCCTCGGGGCGTGACACCCCTCCAGATGGTCCTTCGGTACCCTCCCGACACTCTTGGTACACTACCGATGAGCCCGAAACTTTTCAGGTGACAAAAATAGGACTTCCTATATATCAATCTTTACCTCCGGACCATTCTGGAGCTCCTCGTGACGTCCGGGATATCATCCGGGACTCCGAACATCCTTCGGTCACCACCATACACAACTCTATGTCAAGGATTCAGTTAATTCCGTATGATGTTCCCTTTGTTCTTCGGTATGTTACTTCCCAAGATTCGATCGTCGATATCCCCATACCTAGTTCAACCTCGTTACCGGCAAGTCTCTTTACTCATTCCGTAATAGAAGATCATGTGGCTAACACTTAGTCACATTGCTTGCAAGGCTTATTGTGATCTTGTATTACCGAGTGGGCCCTGTGATACCTCTCCGTCACACAGAGTAACAAATCCCAGTCTTGATCCATGCCAACCAACAGGCACCCTCAGAGATACCTGTAGAGCACCTTTATAGTCATCCAGTTACTTTGCAACGTTTGATACACACAAGGTACTCCTCCGGTGTCAGTGAGTTGCATGATCTCATGGTCATAGGAACAGATACTTGACATGCAGAAAACAGTAGCAATAAACTGACACGATCATATGCTACGTTTGTAGTTTGGGTCTTGTCCATCACATCATTCTCCTAATGATGTGATCCCGTTATCAAATGACATCTCATGTCCATGGCTAGGAAACCTTGACCATCTTTGATCAACGAGCTAGTCTATTAGAGGCATACTAGGGACACGGTGTTGTCTATGTATCCACACATGTATCTATGTTTCCAGTCAATACAATTATAGCATGGATAATAAATGATTATCATGAACAAGGAAATGTGATAATAACCAGTTTATTCTTGCCTCTAGGGCATATTTCCAACAATATTCACTTTTGCCAAGTAGCCCCAAGTACGTAGGTAAGAGAGTTTTAACCTTTTCTTCTCCATGTTCTACGAAGATCTTTATCGGTTCAACCTCTATGTCAAGGATTCAGATAATCCTGTACGATGTTCCCTTTGTCTATCAATATGTTACTTGCCCGAGATTCGATCATCGGTATCTCCATACCTAGTTCAATCTCATTACCGGCAAGTCTCTTTACTCGTTTCGTAATACAAGATCTTGTGGCTAACACATTAGTCACTTTGCTTGCAAGGCTTGTTGTGATGTTGTATTACCAAGTGGGCCCTAAGATACCTCTCCGTCAGACGGAGTAACAAATCTCAGTCTTGATCCATGCCAACTCAAGAGACACCATCGAAGATACCTGTAGAGCATCTTTATAGTCACCCAGTTATGTTGAGACGTTTTATACACACAAATATTCCTCCGGTGTTAGTGAGTTGCATGATCTCATGGTCATAGGAACATATATTTGACATGCAGAAAACTGTAGCAACAAACTAACACGATCACATTCTACGATCATAGTTTGAGTCTTGTCCGTCACATCATTCTCCTAATGATGTGATCCCGTTATCAAATGACATCCATGTCCATGGCTAAGAAACCTTAACCATCTTTGATGAACGAGCTAGCTACTGGAGGCATACTAGGGACACAATGCTGTCTATATACCGACACATGTATTTTGTTTCCAATCAATACAATTATAGCATGGAAAATAAAGGATTATAATGAACAAGCAAATATAATAATAAACACTTTATTTATTGCCTCTAGGGCATATTTCCAACAAATGGAAGAGGAGGAGGAGGCGGACCAGCAGGCCATCCTGAATTCCATCCGGGATGAGGTCGATGTGAATGCCAACCGCCGGCTCATCCAACACAGGATGGTGGAGGCCGACACCCTCTTTGACGAGCTCGACACAAAAATGGCGGTGGAAGAAACCACAGCGAAGCAGCCAGAGGCGTCGGAGGGGGCAGAGCTGAAGTTGCCGCACATTTATCTTCCGGAGGGCATGGAGATCGTCAAAAAAAATCTCCGACGAGGAGTAGTTAGTTTGTACGTGCAGGTTTTTATGTTTGCATTCCTTTATATGGATTTGAGGAATCTAGCATGAGATGTCTGGTTGCAATAGTGTTTATTTGAGCCGTGTTCGGTCACTCTCCGAACGTTTGAAGGGTCATTTTTGCTATACGTAGTTGTAGATGCTATCACGAGAAAACCGGCTAGACACCAAGAGTACGTATTACATAGCACTTGATGTATAACTTCCCCACCTAGCAGAAAGTTGGCGCATATGGAAATAAAGTTGGTTTTCCAGCACTAAAGTTGGTTCTTGGAGAGGAAATACCCTTTGTCTCTCGGGTGTATGTACACCTAATATGAGAAAAAAAATAGTTACAAAAGGCAAAAAATATAAGACTTTTGAAAATGAACTTGACCTTTTGATTTCGTATAAAAAGTTCCGCGAAGGTAAAACTCCTTTCGGCTTCAAAAAGTATGGTTATTACCTATACATAGTGTTGATTTTGTTTTCCCCACCAATAAAACAATAAAAGCTATTCCTTGGCCAAAAAAAATTATATGAGTACAATAGAAGGTCAAGTTTACTTCAAAAAAAATCTTGTTGGACTTTTTGACTTTGTTGTAATTACTATTGTTTTCATATAGAGTGTGTATATACACTCAAGATCCAAATGTGCTTGTCTGTTCCTGGATCTCTAAAGTTATCCCCTCCCCTCACCCACCCCCCAAAAAGATAATTCGCCAAGACAATACATACAGAATAAAAGTTTTGGAAAAGTCATCGTGAGGAACCTGCGAACGAAAAAGGATTGAAATTCTAACACTAGGTTAAAAGGTTAAAAAATACAAATAAAAATTGTAATCAAATTAAAGGTAAAAGGAAGTTGACATTGTGCATTGCCAACACGTTCATGTGTGTGATTTTGGCTTCAAAAGTTCTTGCGAACATGTGAAGGGCCAATTGTTTCTTTTTAGAAATGATAAATCCCCAACGTTTAGTGTTTTCCCATGGAAAATCAAATAGAATTTATGCCAATTTTAGTTAACGCTGGGATGACAAGCTTAGTTGGCAAGTATGGCATTTTTCTGGCAAAAAACAAACTGAAGAGAAAGTTGGCATGCTTACCAACTAAACTTGCTATCCTCGCATCAACTAATTTTGCCGTGAGAAAATGTTTGATTTTTAATGGGGAAATTCTGAACATTTGGGATTTATCGGGGTCCTTCCTTTTTATCGCATGGGAGGGCAGACAAACATGGATTTTCCTAAAATTCTCACTCCAGTTCAAAAATATTAGATGTATTTTTTCCGAAATTTAAAGATGTGCATCTTTGACTCAGTGTTTTGAGGAAGTATTAATATCTAAATTTATATCATTGCATCCATCATGAAAAGTATTTTTCTAGTTTTTTATCATTTATGACACTAGTTGTGTCCAGTACTCAGTTTTGTCACTAGGAGTTTCAACTGCTCAAAAATGCCATCGATCTATTAGGCACATGCTAATATTCCACTGGAGACCATTACTCTCTGCTTAAAGCCCGTTTACCATGTTATATAACCAAAATATGCATAGACCCACATGTCATGTCTCGCTCTATCTCACTATGGTAAAATGTGAGCCCCACACAATCTCCAACAGTGTTTTCTCCTCCAAAATTATTCACCACATACTCCTTACAAGTGGAGCTCATACTTATTATTGTGTGGGACCTCGACTCATAAGTCGTGATCACCGAATGTACGTGCACAGTGATCCCAGAGATCAATGCTCACTGAACACACATAAACTGAATAACAAGAGTCTTACATCCATTACATACCGTTTTAATCAAATACGGCCTTTATTGCCATGTCTTCTTAAACTCGCAGCGGAAATCTTCAACAATAGCGTGAGCCCACGCCATCTGCCTTAATCCTACTGGCATTCTGACTAGGAAGCATCCTAGCTCGCATGTTCATCATCAAGATACTCTTCATCGTATCCTATTCTTTCATGCCTAGCCATTGAAATAACCAGTGGCAAGCCAATGAGTACTTTGAATGTACTCACAAGCAACCCATGTTTGGAACAAGGTATAACAATGCATGATATAGTACTAAATAGGTAAATTGCAGAAAGCTAATTTGTGGTGCAATGACATGATCAATCATCTTGTAAAAGCATGCATCAACAACTTGCAGATATCCATATGAACAAGTTACATATATCATCATAAGCAGGGGTTGAACATCTCATGTTCAGTCATCATGTCAAGTCATCTGACTTAGGTCAAGTATCATCTTTCCCACTCACACACACACACCAAGTTTGGAAACCATGGCCGTAGCCCAAGAGCGGTCATCCAACTGTCCTTGACCGTGGACATGACTATTCGAATAGTTTTACACTTTGAAGAGGTTGCACAATTTACCCACAAGACTCGGGGAACTTCCGTGTCATCCACAACTCGCGGTATATTCCATACCCGAGGTAAGCACCCGAACAATGCCTTTCCCTTGACGACACTAAACAAAGAGTCCACTCGTTGGCCCACGTCTTCATGATGTAGAAACAACAGCCTTGCTCAACATAGTACCATCCATGAAGGGACACAACGGTGTGCCCGAGTGTTTGTAAAAACAGCCCATGGTTGCCCTATCAGGCACGACCCCGTATCGAGACTGACCACGTCACTCCCGCCACTAGTAATCCGGGACCTCTGCTAGCATCGACCAAAGTAGTCAACAAGGTCCCTTCCCATATAGGGGTAGTGTGGTTGTACATGTAAGGCTGGAGTAACGGTCGCAACTTAAACCAATCTATTTTTCAAAACAACACACTCACTTGCCTTGGTACACCACTTCTTTCCCAAGTGGTTACCTAGCTCAACACCATCTCCCTCGGGCATTAGTGGCACCCGACGGGGTTTTCAAAAAGCCTTTGAAATCAATTCTTTTCCGACATCATGCATATTCCCATCCCACTTGCGTAGCAACTACTTAGCATCCTAACTACTTCCCACCCGCACAACCCTCATAGGAAGGTAGGGGCATGCGTGATGCAAGTATCAACAAGGAAAGTAACCAAGGTAACCCACCACAATGGTCACCGTTTCATTCATGATTTGATGCAACACATAAAGTGTTATAGGCCATGCAAAAAGGGTTTCTTAAACATGGTAAAAGGGCTTCTAGCATGGCTCAGGAAAGTCTTCGAGGTCTTCACATGCTTCTGGTCCAACTCCGAGCACTCTGTCTACTTCGTCAACTACCGTCGGAAACAACCATAATAAGCAACACAACAAGAAGGAAAATAGAAGTGTTCTAAAATAAGAAGTTTACTTTTCTCCGACACCTTTGGTCTCAAGAAAAATACATTAAGGAGGATCTACTTGAGTTGCATCAATAGGGTCTTTTGGAAAGGCCGATAGGATGGGAATGAAGGAAATGGTGACCCTATAAGGAGTTCACAGAAAATATTTTTATAACAATGAGTGGAGGCACTCATTAAGTAGGGCATGATTTTAGAAACATTTACAAACTGGTCTCACTACATTTGGAGTTTGGTTGAATATCCTAGGGGTTTTCTAATATGGAATAATGGAAAAAGGGGGCTATTTATTTGGCCTAATAGGAAGAATGCATGGGGAAAATGTTACTAGATAAATAGGGCATGATTTTTGGAGTCTCTGCAAATTTGAATCATCAAATTTGAATCTATGATGAAGGCTCTAGGGATTTTCAAAAGGGACCTTTGGGAGATTTAAATTCAAATTTGAATTTGAACATAATAGAAACTTGTGATAGAAAAATATGAAAGTTGCTCCATTAAATAGTTTGGATTTAAAAAAAATAGGAGTTGGAATCTTGCCATTTGGATGGATATTTAAACATGTGGAATTTTTGCAAGATTGTGGAAATTGGAAAAAGGAAAATGCTATTGTGCGTTCTGAGCCGAAATAGTCCAACCAAGCTGGCCCAGACACACAACGCGATGCGGCGAGGCCACATCGAAGGCGCATTCGGGTAATACGTCTCCGCTGCAGTGGTGGGCGCGCTGCCGACGGGTTTGAACCCGACAAGCGGGCCCTACCTATCAGTGGCATAGGGAATAGGTGAGTATGATAGGCGCGGCCCACTTGTCATCTCCTACCTCAAGCGCAGGAGCTGAGGGGGCTCACCGGCAGCGATTTCGGCAACCGTTCGTTGCATGGGAGGTATGGGAGAACTTAGTGAGGTCCCGCTGTTCGGTTGGGCACAACAGTGGTAGCCGTAGGGCCAGGGTTCGCCGGCGACGTGAGTCCGTGGTGGAGGGCTTTGACTGGAGCTTGTTCCGATGGGCTCCTGTCGCAATTAACGGGGAGGATGAGGGGAATCGCTTCAGGGTGGTGAGGGAGGCCCAGAGGAAGAAGAATGAGCAGCGGAGAAGCCTCATACCACGAGATCGATGGCGGCCCGTGGTGGCGGAGCTCGGGTACGATCTGGGCACAGGGGCTCCTGGGGCTCGCGTGGGTGGTGCGAGTGTTCAATTTGGGTGCGAGGCAGGGTGACAGAGGAGTATAGGGAGACGGAGGCAACCCTTTTATACGCGAGGGGCGACACACCATGGATAGGGAGTTTGGCGAGGTCGATGACATCGGCAGAGCTCACGGGGGCTCGTGAGATCGTGTCTTGGGTGCTCCTGGATGCGGTCTTGGTCCAGAGGGGGGGATGAAGGAGCGGGGTGTGGCCAGGGCGTCGTGCATGCGAGGTCGCCCATTGGGGCTCTCGGGAGGCCAGCACGCGTGCGAGAGGGCAGAGGAGGGAGAGAGAGAGGAGAGGGTCAGGGACGTGGCATGTTGCGAACGCCGAGGGTCTCTGGCAGGCGTGCTGGGGAGGCCCAAGGTGGTCGGGCGCAATGGGAAGGGGCGGCTACAGTGCTCTGGTGCACTTTAGCATGCTCCAGAGCGCCCAAATGGTCGGCATGGCCATGCCCCACTGAAAGCACAATGTGATCCCTTGGTGGTTTTGATAATTCATGACAAGTTACATTATCTCTTGGACTAATACTTTTACCAAGTGTATTTCAGGTGAAAGTCCATAGAGAGAGATGGGTTGGCAAAAGGAGTGTGGAGAGTATACCCAAGAATAAGAAGGAGAAGGAATAGCATTGGAAAATCTTCAAGGAAGATGACTCTACATTTTACTTTGTGAGAAATTACTTTGAGTCCATAGGAAAGCTAATACTATTAAAAGGGGGTAAGGTTCTATTGGTGACCAAGATGCTCAAACATGCACAAGTGATAGTCACCAAAAACATCCACAACTCTTCCACAAATACTCTGTCTAGAACCCTACCACTCAAATCGGTAAGGCCAACAATTCCTATTCGGTCTCACCAAGATTCAAACCCTAGACAGACCCATGCCAAACCCTAGCCATTCGATGCAACCGATTCTGCATCGATGCCACCGAGTATAGGCTGCCATATTTCGGTTACCTCAGTTCATAAAATCGGAATATCCGAGTTTTTGGATCGGTGTCACCGAGATGAGGTTCCTGACCGTTGGACACCTAATCGGTACCACCGAGATTCACACATCGGTGTCATCGAGTTGGTCACTTAAGGTGTAACGGTTGGATTTTTGGAGATGCCTATATATACCCCTCCACCACATCTCACTCGGAAGAGAAGCACTCAGAACAGATCCCCACCTATCCTATCAGATTTTCTGAGAGAGAGCCACCTACTCATGTGTTGAGATCATGTCATTCCATTCCAACCATATGAATCTTGACTCTAGCCTCCTCAAGTTGCTTTCCACCCAATCAATCTCCTCCACCAAAGCCAAATCTGTGAGAGAGTGATTGAGTGTTGAGGAGTCTATCATCTTTAAGCACAAGAGCAAGGTGCTCATCGACATTATCGAGCTTATTACCTTTTGGAGGGTGGTGCCTCCTAGATTGGTTAGGTGTCGCTTGGGAGCCTCCTACTTCGTGTTGTGGAGTGAACCAAGAATTTTGTAAGGGCAAGGAGATCGCCTACTTCGTGAAGATCTACCTCGAGTTAGGCTAGTCCTCCGTGGACGTAGGCCATCATGGTATGGTTAAGGTTGCTTCTTCATGGAACCCTCCGTGGGTAGAGCCCTACATGGACTCTAGCGACCGTGACTCTCCGTGGGTTGAAGACTCCATAAACATGGATGTACGGTAGCACCACCTATCGGAACCACAGGAAAAATCTTCGTGTCCTTCATGCATTTGATCTCCCTATCTCAACTCCTTACTTCCATGTGGAATGTCTTTACTTTCCACCGATATACTTGATGACTTGCATGTGTAGGGTGTGCTAGACTTGCTATAAGTGCTAAAATCTGCCAACACTTAACTTTGGATATTGTATAGATTTAGATTTGTGCTAGTAGTCTTTTCACCCCCCCTATAGACTCTTCTAGTGACCCCACAATTGGTATCAGATATTTGGTCTTCATTGCTTTGGTTTCATCACCATGGAGGAAGATGGATGTGTCTAGTGTGGAAAGTTTGAGTTGTAGAGTGCCCATTCTTGATGGAGAGTACTATAGTCAATGGAAGAATGCTATGATTAATCTATTTGACAAATTCCATTTGAGAAAATATATTGAAAATCCTTATGTATTCCCCATTGATGAATTGCATCCCACACACGAAGAGGAAATTGACATGATTGGTAACCTTAGAACTGTCAATCTTATTGTTAGAGGTTTACCAAGATTTGTGCTTTATCATTTGAAGAACTTTGTATGTGCTTATACTTTGTGGAACGATTTGGAGAAATGATATCCAAATCTTTCATTAAGTAATCTTGATGAAATTCTTCATAAAACTGTTGATTTTCACAAAATGAAGCCTTTTGATCCAAACTTTGATAAATGCCTATTTGAGCTTCGTGATCTTATGACTGCTAAAGGAGATGTCACAACTATCAACAACATTATTATTGAAGCCATCCACATTCATAAGCTTGAACATTTTCATGGTTACGATTCTAACGAATCTCTTGGTTTCTATGACGAGGAGATTCTACCAAATGATGACAATGAAGAACATGGCTACTTTGATGAAGATAAGTTGTTCGACATTGAGCATGAGAATATCATGAGGAATCTAAGTCTCATGGCAAACTTCAAGGATTACATGTCCGGAGGAAAAGAGTGGATTCTCGACAGTGGATGCACCGATCACATGACTGGTGATAAAGACATGTTCCAAGAGAACACGCCTAATCAAGGTCCTCGGAGGTACTTGACCTTTGGAGACAACTCTAAGGGTATGGTAGTTGGCCTTGGTAATGCGGCCATATCTCATGACAGCTCTATTCAAAATGCGATGCTTGTTGAATCCCTCAGCTACAATCTTCTTTCCGTATCTAGACTAGCAGACTTCGGTTTCAATGTGTTATTTACCAAAATAGATTGCCAAGTGTTTCGTCATGATAATCATAAAATGGTCTTTACTGGTATTCGTAGAGGTGATATATTCATTGTCTATTTCACTAAAAAGGCCCAACCTCGTACTTGTCTTATTGCAAAATCTTCTAAAGGTTGGCTATGGCATAAAAGGCGAGGGCATGTAGGCATGCGCAATCTAGATGATCTTGTCAAGGGTGATCACATTCTTTGTGTTAAAGATGTTATGTTTGACAAAGATAGGCTTTGTAGCGCTTGTCAAGCAGGAAAGCAAGTAGGTGGAAGTCATCCGGTCAAGAACATCATGACCACTAGGAGACCACTCGAGTTACTTCATATGGATCTTTTTGGTCCCAATGCTTACAAGAGTATCGGTGGAAACTCTAATGGTCTAGTTATAGTTGATGATTTTTCCAAATTTACATGGGTATTCTTTCTTGATGATAAGTCGCAGTTACAAAGATCCTCAAGAACTTTGCACGCAAAGCGCAAAATCAATTTGAAGTGAAGATCAAGAAGGTTCGAAGCGATAACGGATCAGAGTTCAAGAACACCCATGTGGATACCTTTCTTGACGAAGTGAGTATCTCACATGAGTTCTCGGCTACGTACACGCCTCAACAAAATGGAGTTGTTGAGAGGAAGAACCGCACCCTCATTGAGATGGCAAGAATGATGCTTGACGAATACAAGACACCAAGACACTTTTGGGCAGAAGCCGTGGAAACAGCATGTCATGCCACAAACCAACTCTATTTTCACAAGCTTCTCGGTAAAATGGCATACATGCTTCTCACCGATAACAAACCCCAAGTTGGATACTTTCAGGTATTCGTCTCTAAGTGCTACATTCTCGATAAGCATCGTCGCGCTAAATTTGATCCTAAATCTTGTGAAGATTTCCTACTTGGTTATGGATCGAACTCTCACACCTATCATGTCTACAACAACTTCACTCGAAAAGTTGAAGAGACGGTAGATGTGAATTTTGATGAATCTAATGGTTTGCAAGTCGAACAATTGCCAAATGATGTAGATGACAAAGATCCTTCGGAAGCTATCCAAGATTTTCCCATCGACAAGATGCATCCCATGGAGGTGAAGGAAAGTACTTCATCAACCCAAGTGGAAGCTCCTACTTTGCACCAAGGCTACCGCCAAAACAACATGGAAGCATCCACAAGTGGTACATGGCAAGATGAGGAGGAGGAAGTACATCATGTAGATCCACCACAACCTCCTTCACCACCACCTCAAGGAGATGACCACTTCGACAACAATGAAGATGAAGGAGATCAGGAATAAGAAGCTCCACCATCCAACAAGCCAAAGCTACCCTTAGTTTGAGCACAAGTGACCAAGAACCATCCCCTAGACCAAATCTTTGATGATATACAAACAGGGAGGATCACTCGCTCTAAAACTCGCTTAGCTAACTTTTGTGAGCATCTATAGCATTGAACCCTTGAAGGTTGAGCAAGCTCTTGAAGACGCGGATTGGGTGGATGCTATGCATCAAGAGCTTCACAACTTCGACAGGAACGAAGTGTGGACACTCGTGGAGAAGTCCAAGGACGAGCAAAACATCATCGGTACTAAATGGGTGTTTTGGAACAAACAGGATGAATACGGTCAAGTCGTACGCGACAAGGCTCGTCTCGTAGCCCAAGGATATATTCAAGTCGAAGGTATGGACTACGGTGAGACCTATGCCCCCGTTGCTAGACTACAAGCCATTCAAATTCTTCTTGCTTATGCCAACCACCATGACATCACTCTTTATCAAATGGATATTAAAAGTGCCTTTTTAAATGGAGAAATATAGGAGGAAGTCTACGTTAAACAACCTCCCGGATTTGTAAATCCTAAGAAACCTGACCACCTTTACAAACTTCGCAAAGCTTTATATGGTCTTCAGCAAGCTCCTCGTGCTTGGTATAAATGCCTAACGAAGTTTCTTAATGAAAAAGGATTTGAAATTGGTAAAATTGATGCAACCTAGGGAAGAGGACCCAGGACACCGCTATATATAGAGGGTAGGCTGCTTCGTAGACGGGGATCCGATCCCAACCCGATTGACCGACTCCTTCACTCATCATCCACCAAACCACAAGGAGCCTCGAACACCACTGAGAGCCCTTAGGACGCCCTGAAACACTATACTTGTTCATCCACCTCACCTCCTCGAGAGGCAATCCACCAAAGCAGGAGTAGGGTATTACACTTCGCAGCGGCCCAAACCTGGGTAAACTGTCGTGTTCATCTTCTTCCTCATCATCATGCGAGTCCTTTGTTGTGTTCATCGAGTAGCGAGCAAGGTCGGACGAGGCCACAAGGGACCTTTGCACAAGCCCATGTGTTCGAATATTAAGGGTTTTGCGGAGCCCGAAATCCGACTTTGGATTCGAGCTCATTAGGTGAAAAACCTTTTTCACATAAGCGTCGCAGCCCCAAACATTAAGAAGTGATAGCTTAGGTTTTCGGCAAGCCAAAATTCATACTGTGTCATCTCAATGGATTTAGATGGTGCCCCTTTTAAAGTGAATGTAGTTGTCTCTAATGCGTAACCCCAAAACGGTAGTGACAAATCGATAAGAGACATCATAGTTCACACCATATCCAATAGAGCATGACTACGATGTTCGGACACACCATCATACTATGGTGTTCCAGGTGGCGTGAGCTGTGAAACGAATTCCACATTGTATTAAGTTGTATACCAATCTCGTAACTCAGAAATTCTTCTCCACGATCATATCGTAGACATTTTATCTTCTTGTCACGATGAATCTCAAACTTCACTCTGAATTTGCTTGAACTTTTCAAACGTCTCAAACTTGTGTTTCATTAAGTAAATATACCCATATCTACTCAAATCATGAGTGAAGGTAAGAAAATAACGATATCCTCCGCATGCTACAACACTCATTGGGCTGCATACATCAACATGTATCATTTCCAATAAGTTACTTGCCCCGCTCCATCGTATTGAAAACAGGGTCTTAGTCATCTTGCCCACGAGGCATTGTCCGCATGTCTCAACCGATTCGAAATCGAATGAGTCCAATGATCCATCAGCATGGAGTTTTTTCATGCTCTTTACACCAATATGACATTTAGCGGCAGTGCCACAAGTATGTGGTACTATCATTATTAACATTGCATCTTTTGGCATCAATGTTATGAAAATGTGTATTACTACGAGCAAGATTCAATAAACCATTCTCATTGGGTGCATGACCATTGAAGGTATTATTCATGTAAAAAAATAACCATTATTCTCTAACTTAAATGAATAACCGTATTGCAATAAACATGATCTAATCATGTTCATGCTCAACGCAAACACCAAATAACATTTATTTAGGTTCATCACTAATCCCGAAGGTAGAGAGAGAGCATGTGATGGTGATCACATCAACCTTGGAAACACTTCCAACACTCATCTTCACATCACCCTTAGCTAGCCTCCGTTTATTTCGTAGCTTTTATTTCGAGTTACTAACATTTAGCAACCGAACCGGTATATAATACCCAGGTGCTACTAGGAGTAATGGCAAGGTACACATCAATAACACGTATATCAAATATACTTATGTTGACGTTGCCAGCCATCTTATCTACCAAGTATCTAGGGTTGTTCCACTTCAGCGACCGTTCTCCTCATAATAGAATTACTTAGTCTTGGGTTTGGGTTCAACCTTGAGTTTCTTCACTAGAGCGGAAACTGACTTGCCATTCCTGAAGTTTTTCCCTTCTTGCCCTTGCCCTTCTTGAAACTAGTGGTTTTACTTAACCATCAACACTTGATGCTCCTTCCTGATTTCTACCTTCGCGGTGGCAAACATCACGAACAGCTGAGGGATCATATTATCCTTCCCTGGCATGTTATAGTTCATCGCGAAGCTCCGGTAGCTAGTCTCCGTTTATTCCGTAGCTTTTACTTCAAGTTACTAACATTTAGCAACCGAACCGGTATCCAATACCCAGGTGCTACTAGGAGAACTAGCAAGGTACACATCAATAACATATATATCAAATATACTTCTGTCGACGTTGCCAACCTTCTTATCTACCAAGTATCTAGGGTTGTTCCGCTTCAGCGACCGCTCTCGTCGTAATAGAAGCACTTAGTCTCGGGTTTGGGTTCAACTTTGGGTTGCTTCACTAGAGCAGCAACTGACTTGCCATCCATGAAGTTTCCCTCCTTGCCCTTGCCCTTCTCGAAACTAGTGGTTTTACTAACCATCAACACTTGATGCTCCTTCTTGATTTCTACCTTTGCTGTGTCAAACATTGTGAACAGCTTAGGGATCATCATTTCCATCCCTGGCATAATTATAGTTCATCACGAAGTTCTAGTAACTTAGTGATAGTGACTCAGAGAACTATATCAATCACTATCTTATCTGGAACATTAACTCCCACTCAATTCAAGTGATTGTAGCACCTAGACAATATGAGCACATGCTCACTGATTGAGCTATTCTCCTTCATCTTGAAGGGAAAGAATCTTGTTGGATGTCTCACACCTCTCAACATGGGCATGAGCCTGAAATCTCAATTCCAGCTCTTGGAACATCTCATATGCTCCGTGATGTTCAAAACGTCGTTGGAGCCTCAATTCTAAGCTGTAATGCATGACACACTGAACTAGCAAGTAATCATCAGAACGTGCCTGTCAGATGTTCACAACATCTACAGACGACGCTTGGGGGTGCACTGAGTGGTGCATCAAGGACATAGGCCTTCTGTGCAGCAACCGAGGACAATCCTCTGATCACAGACCTAGTTCGCATAATTGCTACCATCATCTTTCAACTCTATTTACTCTAGGAACATATTAACAACACATGGGAGCTACAACGCGAGCTATCGATCAACAACATAACTTTGCAAAGACACTTTGACTATGTTCATGATAATGAGTTCAATTAATCATATTACTTAAGAACTCCCACTCAAATTGACATCCCTCGGGTCATTCGAGTGATACATGATCCAAATTCACCAACTCAAGTCCGATCATCACGTGAGTTAAGGTGGCTTCATTGGTGAACATCATTATGTTGATCATATCCACTATATGACTCATGCTCGACCTTTCGGTCTCTTGTGTTCCGAGGCCATGTCTGTACATGCTAGGCTCGTCAAGTTTAACCCGAGTGTTCAACGCGTGCAAATCTGGCTTGCACCCGTTGTATGTGAACGTAGAGTCTATCACACCCGATCATCACGTGGTGTCTCAACACGACGAACTTTCGCAACGGTGCACACTCGGGGAGAACACAGTTCATCTTGAAATTCAAGTGAGGGATCACCTTATAATGCTACCGCCGTACTAAGCAAAACAAGGTGCATAAAAGGATTAACATCTCATGCAATTCATAAGTGACATGATATGGCCATGAACTTGTGTTTAAGATCTCCATCTTCAAAACACCGGCATGATCTCCATCGTCACCGGCACAACACCATGATCTCCATCATCTTGATCTCATAATTACCTAGTTCGCATAATTGCTACCATTATCTTTCAACTCTATTTACTCTAGGAACATATTAACAACACATGGGAGCTACAACGCGAGCTATCGATCAACAACATAACTTTGCAAAGACACTTTGACTATGTTCATGATAATGAGTTCAATTAATCATATTACCTAAGAACTCCCACCCAAATTGACATCCCTCTGGTCATTCGAGTGACACATGATCCAAATTCACCAACTCAAGCCCGATCATCACGTGAGTTGAGGTGGTTTCAATGGTGTCGTGGTTTTGTCATGGCAGATATCCGAAGACTTAGGTTCGAGGCCATCGCTAAGGTGGTGGAATCGAAGGGGTTGGTCGAGACGAGGGACATGAGTTTACCCAGGTTCGGCCCCTAAAGAAGAGGTAAAAGCCTACGTCCTGCTTATGTTGTATTGATTGGAGTATCGATTACCAGGGAGCGGATTCACTTGACCTAGTTCTCGATTGATTGGTTTTCTGTCCAAGCCACCCCGAGATCTCGCCTTTATATAGGAGGTCGAGGCCCTAGGTTACACGAGTCCTACACCGACTCTTACAATGTAGTCAGTCCCGTCTCTAAGCTAAGGTTGGTTTGAGCTTGCTCATGTCAAACTCACTTGGCGGCGAGTCTCTCATTCTATTGCCTGAAAAAGAAAATACGTAACCCGCCATGACGTCATATCGACTATGCCAAAAAGATTCTGTGACGTCCGCAACGGATCCTCTCATTAAAAACCGTCGGCCCAAAAATCGAGGCATCCCCTTCGGTCAATCATCATTTCGCCTCCTCGATTCTCGTGCGCACTATTCTGCCACCTCATCTCTTAAATAGGGACACGAGGGGGGCTTTTCTTTTTCTCTGCCGCCCCTGCCTTCTTCCTCTCGACGCTTCACTCCTCCGGAGATCCGTTGCGCCGACCGGACTTCATTGTCGCC
Organism: Hordeum marinum; assembly: GCA_022496015.1. Taxonomy (NCBI): domain Eukaryota; kingdom Viridiplantae; phylum Streptophyta; class Magnoliopsida; order Poales; family Poaceae; genus Hordeum; species Hordeum marinum. Next base: position 450,562,895 of record CM039673.1, on the reverse strand, counting down.
CACAACGCCGGCCGTTGCATCAACCTGATTAGTCCAGATTCTCGCCCGCGTCGACCGCATCTGCAAGGTACTCCTCTCATTCCTTACTAGATCCGCAATCCCCTCGTTTGAATTCCCCAAGCTTTTCGGGTTTCCATTAGCGTTCTTCATTGTTTATTAGATCGTTCATCATAATGTAGATTAATGATTAGTCCCATGAGTCTCGCAATGTTGCTAGTCCATCGCGGCTGTCCGTACGGAGCAGATATCCACTCATTATAGATCTGCATCCCATTCTTTCTCGTGCGATAACTTCTTGTTCTTCCACTACTGTTTTTAGGGTTCAGATATATTTCTTTTTCCCTTCGCCTGTAGATCTGTAGTTATAAAGACAACATGTGAAACCTGTTTATCCGCACTTAGCTATACTTTCCATCATCGCTCTGTCAACTTAACCTGCCATTGCGTTGGCGGCTCTCTGATAAGATACTTCGACGGCTTAATACCTCACCGTTATACTGACCACAGCTTCCTTGACTAGTTCATATTTTTCTAAGCCACCATGCTCTCGGCCTTTTTGCAGTTTGACCCGCCATCATGTCGAGAGCACCTTCATCTTGCAACTGGGTTAGCTCCGGAGTCATCGAATAGCTCTTACTTGACTTCGTAGAAATGGGTATCCTTCCGGCTCAGGATGTCATACACTGGCGGGTTCCCGGGCCAGAATCAAGGTCTAAACCTAAGGAGGGAGAAGTGGTTGTGTTTACTGATCACCTCCTTCATGGATTCAGCCCGCTCGGGTAAAAAAAATCCGAGATGTCCTTCATTTCTTCAAGCTTCACCCTCAAGACACCCAAACTCTGTTTCCAACATGTGTCAGTTCCAAGTGTTATGCGAAGTTTACCTACAAGAAGAGCCGTCTGTTGACCTCTTCCATGATTATTATTATGTCAACCGCCAAACTGAAGTGGTGGTTGGGCCAAGTTTGGAGCTTGGCGGTGTTTCCATTCAGAGATGGAGAGATTTGCCCTATCCATCAGCCGTCTTACCAAGTCACCCCAAATAATGGAACAAGACCTAGTTGTATTGCAAAGACACTTCTCCTGAAGAAGAGAATCCGCTGTTGGGTTACCGTTCTACCCGGCTTTGCTACATGAACTCCCAAACCGGATGTCCGCCGCAGGGCGAGCTAAATATGCTCTGGAGTTTGCAAAGATCAAGGCCTTACTGGCGAACGGCTTAATAGGCATCGACCTAACCCGCTACTGGGTTTCTTGGAAAATCTTACTAGTGAGCCGATGTGATCGGCTCATGTATAAATTTACGAGTGAACAAAATGACTCTCTCTGCTTCAACGCCACTCCTCTGACAGAACAAGATATCAATCCTCTGTCAAAGCTCTTCTTGGCAAGAAGCAAGAGATCTGCAACAAGACTGGGTTGAAACCCTTTTGCGCCAAGAATCCAGCTCCGTCTGTAAGAAACTCTTGTTCCACCAAATAGGTCAAATTTGTCGAAATTTCCTCTTACTTCCTCTAATCTTTGCTAGCGGCTTATCTACAGGCCGGCTCTTCTTTCTGTAAGAAAAAGTACAACCCGCCTGCGAGGAAGCCTAAGGTGAAAACCGACGGCCATAAGAAGAAAACTGTTGTTCAAGAACAGTCTGAGGTTGATGACTCAGAGGTAGAACTTGACTCTCTTGGCTGTCTCTTCATGCGCCTTATTGACAATAATTATTCACGGGAGAAAACGGAAACAAGCCATGCAGACGCGCCTGAGGTAACCTACATTTCCTCTGACTCAGAACACCTTTCACCAAAGAATATACGGCGAGTCCTCCGAAAAATCCCATTTTCTCATCCTGTTGCTCATTTAGGACCCAATCTTCTTTTGAAAAAGCTACAACACACCTCCCAATGCCAAACCCGGAGCGCTGACTCTGAAGATCTTGTGGCCGGGTTATCCAATTCTCCGGCTCAGCGGAAACGGCTGGCAGAGGTATTCTTTAACTAAGTTCAGCTTTGTCAACCTTGTATTATAACCTTACTCTGTTTTATATTGCCTTAATTGCCCTCAGGAAACGCCCCCATCATCTGGCGACTCTACGACGACTAAGCTGCTGTTGGAAATATGCCCTAGAGGCAATAATAAATTGGTTATTATCATATTTCCTTGTTCATGATAATCGTTTATTATCCATGCTATAATTGTGTTGATCGGAAACTCGGATACATGTGTGGATACATAGACAACACCATGTCCCTAGTATGCCTCTAATAGACTAGCTCGTTGATCAAAGATGGTTGTGGTTTCCTAGTCATGAACATGAGATGTCATTTGGTAATGGGATCACATCATTAGGAGAATGATGTGATGGACAAGACCCAAACTACAAACGTAGCATATGATCGTGTCAGTTTATTGCTACTGTTTTCTGCATGTCAAGTATATGTTCCTATGACCATGAGATCTTGCAACTCATTGACATCGGAGGAGTACCATGTGTGTATCAAACGTCGCAACGTAACTGGGTGACTATAAAGGTGCTCTACAGGTATCTCCAAGGGTGGTTGTTGGGTTGGCATGGATCAAGACTGGGATTTGTTACTCCGTGTGACGGAGAGGTATCTGAGGGCCCACTCGGTAATACAACATCACAATAAACCTTGCAAGCAATGTGACTAAGTGTTGGTCACGGAATCTTGTATTACGGAATGAGTAGAGAGACTTGCCAGTAACGAGGTTGAACTAGGTATGGAGATACCGACGATCGAATCTCGGGAAGTAACATACCGAAGAACAAAGGGAACATCATACGGGATTAACTGAATCCTTGACATAGAGGTTCGACCGATAAATATCTTCGTAGAATATGTAGGAACCAATATGGGCATCTAGGTCCCGCTATTGGTTATTGACCGTAGAGGTGTCTCGGTCATGTCTACATAGTTCTCGAACCCGTAGGGTCTGCACACTTAAGGTTCGGTGACGTTTCGGTAGTATAGAGTTGTGTATGGTGGTGACCGAAGGTTGTTTGGAGTCCCGGATGAGATCCCGTATGTCACGAGGAGATCCGTAATGGTCCGGAGGTAACGACTGATATATATAGGAAGTCCTATTTTGGTCGCCAGAAAAAATTCGGGCTCATCGGTAGTGTACCGGGAGTGCCGGTAGTGTACCGGGGGACCATCGGGAGGGGTATTTCGACCCAAGAGGCTACATGGGCTGTGGGAGGATGAATACCAGCCCTTAGTGGGCTGGTGTAAGTCCCACAAAGGGCCCATGCGGCTGGGAAGAAAAGCCCAAAGATAAAAGGTGGAAAAAGGCAAAAAGGGAAGGAGTCCTAGTCCTACTAGGATTGGAGGAGGGTTCCTCCTCTCCTATCCACTTCGACAGAAACCTCCTAGGGCTGGAAATTTCGCCAAGCCTCCTCCTCTCTTCCTCTTATATATACTAGATGTTTTAAGGTTTTTGCACTAGATTTTCAGCCACGTGCTACCCTCTCCTCTAGTGCATAGTTTCTCCACTAGATCGGTTTTCTTTAGTGCTTAGGCGAAGCCCTACCGGAATAGCTCCACCACCATCGCCGCAACGCCGTTGCGCTGCCGGAGAACTCTTCTACCTCTCTGCTCCCTCTTGCTGGATCAAGAAGGCAGAGATCGTCATCGAGTTGTACGTGTGTTGAACGCGGAGGTGTCGTCCATTCAGCGCTAGATCGGAAGGACCGTGATCAAGATTGTGAGACGGATCGTGATGAGATCGCGGGACAGATCGTGATGAGTTCACAGGATGGATCGTGATTGGATCGCGGGATGGATCGTGATGAGATCACGGGACGCTCGGCGATATGGATCGCAAAGACGTTCGACTACACCAACTGCGTTTCTCAACGCTTCCCGCTTAGCGATCTACAAGTGTTTCTAGATCCACTCTCCCTCTCGTAGATGCTCATCACCATGGATAATCTTGCGTGTGTGTAGGAAAATTTTTGTTTCCCATGCAACGTTCCCCAACAATGGCATCATGAGCTAGGTCTATGTGTAGATGGGATCTCGAGTAGAACACAAAGAGTTTGTGGGCGTTGATGCTTAGATTGCTTCCTCCCTTGGTCGTGTTTTGGTTCGGCGGTATTGTGGGATGAAGTGGCCCGGACCAACCTTACTCATACGCTTATGAGAGACCGGTTCCATCGACTGACGTGTAACCTCGTTGCAGAAGGATGGCTGGCGGGTGTCTTTTTCTCCTACTTTAGTTGGATCGGATTCGACAAAGGCGGACCTTGAGAAGGTTGAAAAGCAACTTATGTATCACCATTGTGGTTTTTGCGTAGGTGAGAATTTTTCTTCCTAGATACTCGTAGCAGCCACGTAAAACATGCAACAACAATTAGAGGACGTCTAACTTGTTATTGCAGGGTATGTTGTGATGTGATATGGCCAATTACATGATGTGATATATGTGATGTATGAGATGATCATGTGTTGTATAGAATATCACGACTTGCATGTCGATGAGTACGCCAACCGGCAGGAGCCATAGGGTTGTCTTTAATTATTGTATGACCTGTGTGTCAATCATCAAGCGCTATGTAATGCTTTACTTTATCGCTAAACGGTAGCAATAGTAGTAGAAGCATGATGGGTGCGACAAACCCGATGGCGACACGTTGATGGAGATCAAGATGATGGAGATCATGGTGTTATGCCGGTGACGATGGAGATCATGCGAGTGCTTTCAAGATGGAGATCAAAAGCACAAGTTCATGGCCATATCATGTCACTTATGATTTGCATGTGATGTTAATCCTTTTATGCACCTTGTTTTGCTTAGGACGGCGATAGCATTATAAGGTGATCCCTCACTTAATTTCAAGATAAATTGTGTTCTCCCCGAGTGTGCACCGTTGCGAAAGTTCATCGTGTTGAGACACCACGTGATGATCGGGTGTGATAGACTCTACGTTCACATACAACGGGTGCAAGACAGTGTTGCACATGCAGAACACTCGGGTTAAACTTGACGAGCCTAGCATGTACAGACATGGCCTCGAAACACAAGAGTCCGAAAGGTCGAACATGAGTCATATAGTAGATATGATCAACATGATGATGTTCACCATTGAAACCACCTCTACTCACGTGATGATCGGACTTGAGTTGGTGAATTTGGATCATGTATCACTCGAATGACCGGAGGGATGTTAATTTGTGTGGGAGTTCTTCAGTAATATTATTAATTGAACTCATTAGCATGAACATAGTCAGTAATGTATTTGCAAAGTATTTTGTAGATTACTTGCTCACACTGTAGCTCCCTTGAATTTTTATATGTTCCTAGAGAAATAGAGTTTAAAGATGATGGTAGCAATATTGCAGACTGGGTCCGTGATCTGAGGAAAGTCCTCATTGCTGCACAGAGGGCTTATGTCCTTAATGTGCCGCTCGGTGCGCCAACCCCTCTAGCGTCGTTTGTAGATGTTGTGAACATCTGACAGGCACATTCCGATGACTACTTGATAGTTATGTGTGTCATGCATTACGGCTTAGAATTGAGGCTCCAAAACGTTTTGAACGTCACGGAACATATGAGATGTTCTAAGAGCTGAAATTGGGATCTCAGGCTCGTGCCTGTGTTGTGAGATATGAGATCTCCAACAAGATTCTTTGCCTGCAAGATGAAGGAGAATAGCTCAATCGTTGAGCAAGTGCTCAGATTGTCTGGGTGCTACAATCGCTTGAATCGAGCGGGAGTTGATCTTCTAGATAAGATAGTGATTGATATAGTTCTCTGAGTCACTATCACTAAGTTACTAGAACTTCGTGATGAACTGTAATTATGGAAATGATGATCCCTGAGCTGTTCACGATGTTTGACACAACGAAGGTAGAAATCAAGAAGGAGCATCAAGTGTTGATGGTTAGTAAAACCACTAGTTTCGAGAAGGGCAAGGGCAAGGAGGGAAACTTCATGGATGGCAAGTCAATTGCTGCTCCAGTGAAGCAACCCAAAGTTGAACCCAAACCCGAGACTAAGTGCTTCTATTATGAGGAGAGCGGTCGCTGAAGCGGAACAACCCTAGATACTTGGTAGATAAGAAGGTTGGCAACGTCGACAGAATTATATTTGATATATGTGTTATTAATGTGTACCTTGCTTGTTCTCCTAGTAGCACCTGGGTATTGGATACCGGTTCGGTTGCTAAATGTTAGTAACTCGAAGTAAAAGCTACGGAATATACGGAGACTAGCTAAGTGTGAGGTGACGATGTGTGTTGGAAATGTTTCCAAAGTTGATGTGACCAACATCACACGCTCTCTCTACCTTGAAGATTAGTGACAAACCTAAATAAATGTAATTTTGTGTTTGCGTTAAGTATGAACATGATTAGATCGTGTTTATTGCAACACGGTTATTCATTTAAGTTAGAGAATAATGGTTATTCTGTTTACATGAATAATACCTTCAATGGTCATGCACCCAGTGAGAATGGTTTGTTGAATCTTGATCGTAGTAATACACATGTTCATAACATTGATGCCAAAAGATACAAAGTTAATAATGATAGTACCACATACTAGTGGCACTGCCGCTAAATGTCATATTGGTATAAATCGCATGAAGAAACCCTGTTTAAATGATACATGGACTCATTCGATTTTGAATCGGTTAAGACATGCGGACCATGCCTCTTGGACAAGATGACTAAAACCCTGTTTTCCGGAACGGGCAATTGACTTATTGGAAATGATACATGTTGATGTATACGGTCCAATGAGTGTTGTAGCATGCAGTGGATATTGTTATTTTCTTACCTTCACTGATGATTTGAGTATATATGAGTATATTTACTTAATGAAACACAAGTCTGAATCATTTGAAAAGTTCAAGCAAATTCAGAGTGAAGTTTAAGATCATCGTGACAAGAAGATAAAAATGTCTACGATATGATCATGGAGATGAATATCTAAGTTATGAGTTTGGCATACAACTTTAGGCAATGTGAAAATTGTTTCACAACTCACGCGACCTGGAACACCATAGTGTGATGGTGTGTCCGAACGTCATAGTCATGCTCTATTGGATAAGGTGCATGCTATGATGTCTCTTATCGTTTTGCTACTATAGTTTTGGGGTTATGCGTTAGAGACAACTACATTCACTTTAAATAGGGCACCATCTAAATCCATTGAGATGACACCGTCTGAACTATGGTTTGATAGAAACCTAAGATATCATTTCTTATTGTTTGGGGCCATGATGCTTATGTGAAAAATGTTTTCACCTAATGAGCTCGAACCCAAAGCGGACAAATGCATCTTCATAGAATACCCTAAGAACAGTTGGGTATACCTTCTATCTCAGATCCAAGTGCAAAGTGTTTGTTTCTAAAACGGGTCCTTTCCCAAGAAAAAGTTTCTCTCGAAAGAATTGAGTGGGAGGAAGATAGAACTTGATGAGGTTGTTGAACCTTTGTTTCAACCAGAGAGTGGCATAGTAGAGAAAGATGTTTCTGTGGAACCTACGTCAGTTGAAGAGGAAGTAAATGATGATGATCATGAAGCTTCAGATCAAGTTACTATTGAACCTCGTAGGTCGACAAGGATGCGTACTACTCCTGAGTGGTACGACAACCCTATCTTGGAGGTCATGTTGTTGGACAACGATGAACCTACGAGATATGGAGAAGCGATGATGGGCCCGGATTCTGACAAATGGTTGGAGGCCATGAAATCTGAGAAAGGATCCATGTATGAAAACCAAGTATAGACTTTGGTAGACTTGCTCGTTGGACGGCAGGTCGTCGTGTACAAATGGACCTTTGAGATGAAGACAGACGCTGATGGTAAATGTCACCATTTATAAAGCTCGAGTTGTCACAAAGAAGTTTCCAACAAGTTCAAAGAGTTGACTGCGATGAGACTTTCTCACTCGTAACGATGCTAAAGTCTGTTGGAATTATGTTAGCATTTGCTGCGTTTTTCAATTATGAAATCTGGCAGATGGATGACAAAATATCGTTTCTTAACAGTTTACTTGAGGAAAGGTTGTATGTGATACAACCAGAGGGTTTTATCAGTCCTAAGGATGCTAAAAGGTGTGCGAGCTCCAGCAATCCATCTAAGGGATGGAGCAAGCATCTCGGAGTTGGAATATACACTTTGATGAGGTGATCTAAGTTTTTTAGTTTATACAAAATTTACGAGAAACTTGTATTTGTAATAAAGTGAGTGGGAACACTATAGAATTTCTGATGAGTATATGTGGATGACATATTGTTGATCGCAAATAATGTAGAATTTTTAGAAAGCATGAATGGTTGTTTGAAAAGTGATTTTCAATGGAAGACCTGGATAAAGCTACCTAATTGTTGAGCATCAAGATCTATAGAGATAGATCAAGATGCTTGATGAGACTTTCAATGAGTACATACCTTAGCAAGATTTTGAAAGAATTCAAATGGATCAGTCAGAGAAAGAGTTCTTGCCTGATTTTTAAGGTGTGAAGTTGAGTAAGACTCAAAGCTCGACCACGGCAGAAGAAAGAGAAAGGACGAATGTCGTCCCCTATGCCTTAGCCATAGGCTCTATATTATGCCATGCTGTGTACCGCACCTGGTGTGTGCCTTGCCATGAGTCTGTCAAGGGGTACAAAAGTGATCTAGGAGTGGATCACTGGACAACGGTCAAAATTATCCTTAGTAACCAAAGGACTAAGGAGAAGTTTCTCGATTATGGAGGTGATAAAGAGTTCGTCGTAAAGAGTTACATCGATGCAAGCTTTAACACCAATCCGGATGACTCGTAGTAGCAATCTGGATACGTATAGCGGAGCAGACATTTGGAATAGTACCAAGTGGAGTGTGGTAGCAGTGTTTACAGTTTGACATAGAGATTTGCAAAGTAAACACGGATCTGAATGTCGCAGACCCATTGACTATAAGACCTCTCTCACATGCAAAGCATAATCGAACCCCAGAACTCATTGGGTGTTAGATTCATAACAATGCGAATCACATAGTGATGTGAGCTAGATTATTGACTCTAGTGCAAGTGGGAGACTGTTGGAAATATGCCCTAGAGGCAATAATAAATTGGTTATTATCATATTTCCTTGTTCATGATAATCATTTATTATCCATGCTATAATTGTGTTGATCGGAAACTCAGATACATGTGTGGATACATAGACAACACCATGTCCCTAGTATGCCTCTAATAGACTAGCTCGTTGAACAAACATGGTTGTGGTTTTCTAGTCATGGACATGAGATGTCATTTGGTAACGGGATCACATCATTACGAGAATGATGTGATGGACAAGACCCAAACTAGAAATGTAGCATATGATCGTGTCAGTTTATTGCTACTATTTTCTGCATGTCAAGTATATGTTCCTATGACCATGAGATCATGCAACTCATTGACACCGGGGGAGTACCTTGTGTGTATCAAACGTCGCAACGTAACTGGGTGACTATAAAGGTGCTCTACAGGTATCTCCGAGGGTGGCTGTTGGGTTGGCATGGATCAAGACTGGGATTTGTTACTCGGTGTGACGGAGAGGTATCTTAGGGCCCACTCGGTAATACAACATCACAATAAGCCTTGCAAGCAATGTGACTAAGTGTTGGTCATGGGATCTTGTATCACGGAACGAGTAAAGAGACTTACCGGTAACGAGGTTGAACTAGGTATGGAGATACCGATGATCGAATCTCGGGCAAATAACATACCGAAGAACAAAGGGAACATCATACGGGATTAACTGAATCCTTGACATAGAGGTTCGACCGATAAAGATCTTCATAGAATATGTAGGAACCAATATGGGCATCTAGGTCCGATATTGGTTATTGACCGTAGAGGTGTCTCGGTCATGTCTATATAGTTCTCGAACCCACAGGGTCTGCACACTTAAGGTTCGGTGACGTTTCGGTAGTATAGAGTTGTGTATGGTGGTGACCGAAGGTTGTTCGGAGTCCGATGAGATATCGTATGTCACGAGGAGCTCCGGAATGGTCCGGAGCTAAAGATTGATATATAGGAAGTCCTATTTTGGTCGTCGGAAAAATTTCGGGCTCATCGGTAGTGTACCGGGAGTGTTGGTAGTGTACCGGGGGACCATCGGGAGGGGTATTTCGACCCAAGAGGCTACATGGGATGTGGGAGGATGAATACCAGCCCTTAGTGGGCTGGTGGAAGTCCCACAAAGGGCCCATGCGGTTGGGAAGAAAATCCCAAAGAGAAAAGGTGGAAAAAGGCAAAAAGGGAAGGAGTCCTAGTCCTACTAGGATTGGAGGAGGATTCCTCCTCTCCTATCCACTTCGGCCGAAACCTCCTAGGGCTGGCCCTTTGGCCAAGCCTCCTCCTCTCTTCCTCTTATATATACTAGAGGTTTTAGGGTTTTTGCACTAGATTTTCAGCCACGTGCTACCCTCTCCTCTAGTGCATAGTTTCTCCTCTAGATCGGTTTCTGCAGTGCTTAGGCGAAGCCCTGCCGGAATAGCTCCACCACCATCACCACAACGCTGTCGCGCTGCCGAAGAACTCTTCTACCTCTCTGCTCCCTCTTGCTGGATCAAGAAGGCGGAGATCATCATCGAGCTATGCATGTGCTGAACGCGGAGGTGTCGTCCATTCGGCGCTAGATCGGAAGGACTATGATCAAGATTGCGAGACGGATCGTGATGAGATCGTGGGACGGATCCTGATGAGTTCGCGGGACGGATCATGATTGGATCACGGGACGGATCGTGATGAAATCATGGGATGCTCGGCGATTTGGATCGCGAAGATGTTCGACTACACCAACCGCGTTTCTTAATGCTTCCCGCTTAGCGATCTACTAGGGTATGTAGATCCTCTCTCCCTCTCGTAGATGCTCATCACCATGGATAGATTTGTGTGTGCGTAGGAAATTTTTTGCTTCCCATGCAACGTTTCTCAATAGCTGTCACCTCTGAAGATCAACCCGGAGTGCGTATCCTTGTGTCTGCATCATATCCTTTTACCATCCTTGCTCGTTATATAATAATCTTCTATGTTTCCTAGGGCTCAAGCAAAGCGAAGGAAGACTGGCATGTCTACCTCTACCCCCACTGCCCAAGAGCCGGAGACTGCTAAGCCGGACTCTGCTGCAGCTCATACTGAGCCCACTTAAGCTATGAAAGATGCGCCTGAAGATATTCATTGGTCCTCTGAGCCGGCAGACCATGAGATGGCAACTGATAGTCTTCCAAGGGCCGATTCTAAGCCGCCCAGCCCTTCAACAGCCGTCGAAGACATAGTGCTTCCGGACGTCATCATCACTGGGACGGGTTTTCAATCTCCCAAACCTCATGCATTGACAAAGCACACCGACAAGGCCGAAGCTTCCTCGCCAGACATACTTGACTTTGAATTCCCCGTGCTGGAGAAGTTAACTACAAATAAGTTACATGTTGGTTATCTGAACCGCCTCTCCACAAGCCGGAACATGGAGCTCAAACTTGTCGGTTTGATGAAGAAAAATATGAGGTACTCCTGCTTTTCCCTTATACCCTTATGTAGCCCCCAAGAGCTGGTTTAGTATTGCAAATGGTAAACCAGGTCTTCCAATCCTTGTCATAACTACAATAACTTAGCATGTATCCCCCAAGTATCGGTTTAATATATATATATATATATATATGTTAAGCCGGTACTCAGTTTTGACGAGTTGATCAATGGTAGCCCCCAAGTCTGGGTCACTATAGAAATAATGAGCCGGAACTTCACTGTACACTTGGAAAGCATCGATGTAGCCCCCAAGTGTCGGTTTATCTTTATGAAGATGAGCCGGAACTTACTTGAATCGAAGAGCCATATGTAGCCCCCAAGTGTCGGCTTAACTTGATGAAGATGAGCCGGAACTTCATTGTAGAATTGGAGAGCAAACAGACATTAGCCCCCAAGTGTCAAGTATATTGTTTGCAATCTGCTTGAGACTTGTATTATATTCCCTTAGCCGATCATCCACTAATATTTTAACCGCCGAGTTACCCCTCCTGCGCGACTTTGCTTTTGTATGTCACAGGAAGCTTTAAGCAAGGCCGAGACTGATCTGACCGGCTTAAAGGACAATCTTGCTTCCCAGCAAACCGCCCGAGGTGAAGCGGGAGAGATGTCGGGTTGTTGTCGAAGAAATTGCAAAGGTTCAATCTGACTTTGCTGCTTTCAAGAAGACCGCTGAAGCGGATCAAGCCGCCATGGCAAAGCGTGCAGATGATGCGGACCAGCGGCTCAAGCTTGTATCAGATGAGTTGCAGACCCTTAAGCGCCATATCTCGAGAATGACTGCTGCTATATTTGGTAAGTACTGTAAACTTAGCAGATTTCCTTGTTGAAAAACTGCGCAGGCGGCTTATAATGCTAAACCCGTCTTTGCAGGTTAAAGAAGCCGCTAGCTTGCTTCAGACAGCCTGTTGCAGCTGTAAGCTGTATACACCTTGTCAGAGCAGTTGTACTGCGGGACCCTTTGCACTATGAGAGCAATGCTGAATAAAGAAAGCATCCCCAAATTCATGAAAGGTGTGATAGAACTCTTATCAACTCTGCCTAAGCAAATCGAAGAGCTCAAACGATCAACCGCCAGGAAGGGAGCAATGGTTGCGATAAGCCGGGCTTTGGCCTTTGCCCCTGAGCTAACTGCAGAAGAGATGATGAATGGTTTTCCGTCCAAGAAAGACGACGGCTCAAAGTTCACAGAAGTTGACTATGCCCATTGTATGAAGGCCTCCAGGGTACTCGCATCGGTACTGGCGGATGAAATTGATCTGACTACTTACTAGGCGGCTTACAGTGCAGACAACAAACGAGTGCGCTGCCCAACCTTTGAAGCCAGGGACTTAACTCCTGCACGTCGTAAGCACCTCTTTGCCCCTGAAATTGACCCGTATCCCCTCTTTGATGAGGCCCAGTTTGAAGCATTAACAAACTGCAACTGGGATGTGGATAATCTTCAGATCGAGGAGGTCAAAGACCCGTCGCGGGATGACCCATCGTCAATTTGAACAAATTGATCCTGCAGTGGGATAACCCGGCTCCTTGACCCGCCGAAACTTTAGTAGTGTACAAAAACTTAAGTCCTTCTTTTTGGGATCTGTGGAGAGCTTTGTAATAGTCTTAGAGAAAACCTTGATTGCCTGAACCGTGCCATGTGCACGTAGGAAACTGCACAACTTGATATATCTTTAGTTGCTTTGTGTTTCACTCATATCTTGTCATCAGACTTCATGGCGTCTTATCTTAAGAGATAAAACCTGCGAAAACAAACAATAGAATATGTTCTGCAAGCTGTGAGGGCGGCTTGAAAAAGCACAACCTGAAGATGTTAAATCTTTCCTGACCTTGCTTTTTCGAGAACTCATATGCCGGTTCTTCTGGGTGGACTTGCTACTAGAACTCTTTAACAGTACAGGGTCTCTATCAAGAGTGACTGTCAATTTCTTTGAATAGCTCAGGGTCTCTAGGTGAGATTAACTGATAAGAGCACAACGAACCAGAAAGAGATGCAGCAGGGCATGAGTACCCTTAGGGCCCATAAGCTACCTCACGTGACACAAATCCGTTGTTTGAACCTTAAAAAGTGCAGGATCTTTAAAAGAGTAACTGTTTAAGAGTATGAACTGGCCACATAGCAGAGAGTCGGCAGCAGATGAGTGAGTTTGTCCTTGCTTTCCGTAAGCCGGCCCTCATGTGACAAGAGCCGCCGGTGAAACCTTGACCAGTACGGTGTCTCTAGCGAGAGTGACTACCAAATATATTTGAACAGTTCAGGGTCTCTAATCGAGATTAATTGGCAAGAGTTCGGCTGGTCACATAGCGAAGCAGCAGCAACATACAGGCAAGTTTAACTCAAACTTGCGGTGGCTGAAGAGCCGATCAAGAGGTTGTGTAAGCTAAACCCGGTGGGTTGGAAGCCCCCAAATAACCTTGTTGACGGAGTCAACTTTTGGGTACACAACCCGCCTTACGGTGGCTGAAGAACCGATCAAAAGGGTGTGTAAGCTGAACCCTGGCGGGTTAG